>LR991061.1:28508740-29116541 GCA_905163555.1 Notocelia uddmanniana | reverse complement strand
CATTAGCTTCAGTGCACACCGTCGGGGTGCCCACCTCCGCCGCCAAGTTAAGAGTTGCCGTATCATCGCCAGTGTTGTTCAAGATTTCCTCCGTTATATTTAGTTTGGTTTTTGAGTTAAGTTCCATATATTGATCCCACGAGTAGGGCCGACTTACGCTACACCCCCGGGTTACGCCCATTCCGCGGGTGTGACTACATACTGTAGAGGTCGTCCGGTATCTACAGGGTTTAACGACTTCGCTGTCGGGTTTTAAAGGGTTATTCCTTCCCGCAGGCCGGCCAATTAAGGCAAGCCCACCGTTCACGCGCAGACTTGCTGGCACCTCCCATACTCCATTACGCAACTGATGGAGGTCGTTGGGACAGTGCTGTGGTTACGGTGTAAAGGGTAGCCGGCGTAGGCTCCCCTATTGGTGGTTTGGTTAGAAACCACCTCCCTCCCGTAGTCTCCTCTAGAACTCCTAGAGTGATTCCCTCTCGGCACTAAAGCCAGCGCAGGAGAAAACTCGACTGCCCGTGACCACAACTGTGACTGGTAGTTAGCAGAGAGAAGACAGCAAAACGCGCAACTGAGCGGCTATCTTCCCCCTCCCAGGGTGCACCACAAGGAGGTCTACCAGCCCACGCACCCCTCTACCAGCCCACGCACCCCTCTACCAGCCCACGCACCCCAACCTTTTTTTTTTTTTTTTTTTTTTTTGACGCAGAGGAAATGCATTTGCGCATCCCCCCGGGCTTGGGGAAGGCCCATAATGGGGGGTATGTGGGACTCACCCTTCCATATAGGAAAGGAATACCCACTAAAACCTCTGCGGCGTTATCCCTCGCTGCCGTTTAGGGAGGCATCATGGGGTCGCTATCATTCTACCACGATGCCTCCCCGGCTGTCCCGGCTGTTGCACCGGGTTCGCCCTCGCGCCAGTGGAGGGAGGGATTGGTAACGCTCCAACCCTTCCCCCAGCAGTGTAAGGCCTGTTATGCGGGTCCCCAACCCACGGCCCTACTGGGGAATCAGGCGGTTTATGTACTGCAGACGCCTTCTTCCCCTTCGTCTGCGCCGGAGCGGGTGCGCATCGGCCCTGTCTTCACGCTCCCGCTCCGCTTGCTCCTTTTCTGTCATAACCTTCTCGCAGAAGGTTACGACTCCGTCCCAAATTCTCTCGCTACTCAGCATACGAGACACTATGCTGTGCAGCGAGAGATTTCCCGTTCCCAGGAGCGCGCTCAGCTCACGGCGCTCGACAGCCCAGCTTGGGCACTCTTTCAGAGTGTGCAGGACCGTATCCTCCTCATACCCACAGTGATGGCATGCCGGTGTTGGCTCTCTTCCTATCTTGTGCAGGTAATGACCGAAGCAGCCATGTCCGGTCATCACCTGCACAAACCTGTATGTCAGGCTCCCTCTCTTCCGGTCGAGCCAGCTGTCGAAGGACGGGAGGAGCGCCCCTATGGTGTGAGTCCCATAAGGGGAGTCCTCCAGCTGGCTCTTCCACCTGTCCCTCTCTCGCCTGGCGGCCATGCGCCGCCTCGCCTCTACCTCTCGAGGGGCCAAGCACTCCTCGGATGACCTGGCCTCTACCCGCTGCTTGTACTGCTCCGCCAGCAGTTGGGCGTCCAGCTCCCAGGGCAAGGTGCCGGCGAGAGCACATGCCGCCGTGTACGCTATAGTGGAGTAACCCCTTATTATTCTCTGGGCGATCACTCGTTGTGGTCTGCGGAGGAGGGCCCTTGTTTTTTCTGTAAGTCTTTCCGCCCATATCGGCGCCCCGTACATCGCCATGCTGCGAATGACATTCGCAAAGAGGCGCCGACATGGGGCTCTTGGGCCTCCCACATTTGGCAGCAGACGACCCAATGCCGCCGCAGCCCCTACGAGGCGGGGAGCTAACCTCGTGAAGTGCTCCTTAAAATCCCATCTGCGGTCCAGAACAAGGCCCAGGTACTTTATGTGGGCCCTGACCTGGACCGCTTCACCTCCTACGACAATGGCATCGTTTGTTTGAGGCCGCCAGTTTCTTCCTCCGAAAACCACTGCTTCGGTCTTTGTTAGAGCCACCCTGAGTCCCAGGTGGCTTATGCGACCGACCGTCATTTCTGTGGCTACCGCCGCCCGTCTCAGGGTTTCCCCATATTCTTTCCCCCTCACGGCCACCATAGTGTCGTCCGCGTAACATATGGTGACCATGCGGGGGAGTTGCGCCCCTCTAATGGCCCAGTCGAATCCGATGTTCCAAAGCAGGGGCCCTAATACGGACCCCTGTGGAACACCGCACTCCATCTTCCTTTCTAGGCGCTGTCCTCCTGCTTCGTAAAGCACAACCCTTCCTGTAAGGTAGTGCTCTATGATGCTTCTTAAATAAGTGGGCACTCCGTGGTAGCGAAGGGCCTCCTTTATTACCTCATAAGGGAGGGAGCCAAAAGCGTTGGCGATATCCAATGACACTGCTATGGCTCCCTCCCCTCTTCCTGCAGCAAGATCGGCAAACCCTTTGAGAGTGCCCACTGCGTCAATTGTTGACCGCCCCTCTCGGAACCCAAACTGTTTCCCGCTAATGTTCGGGCCCGTGTGCTCCAAATGCCTGAGTATTCGCCTGGCGAGGATGCGCTCAAGCATTTTACCCACCTCGTCTAGGAGCACTATGGGGCGGTATCCCGAAGGAGAGTCTGCTGGTCGGCCCTCCTTTCGCAGTAAGCACAGCCTGCCTTCCTTCCAGCATTTTGGAAATATGCCCTCCTTGAGACAATCGTCAAATAAGCCCCGCAGTCGGACTCCGAGGTGTTTCATTGCCAGAGGGATGACTTTTCCTGGTACCCCGTCTGGCCCCGGAGCCTTCCTGCAAGACTTGAGGCGTATGGCTGCTCCCAAAATCTCCACATCCGTTACTGGGGGGATGTCGGAAAGGCCCTCTGTTGCTCTCTCTGGAGCGGACATTATTGGCGGCTCGAAAGCTGGTGCCGGTGGGAAGAGGCCCTCTATTATTCCTGTGAGGAGATCCGGCTCCAAGGAGTCCATGGGTGGGGCGCGCTTCATTTTATTCCTCACTATTTTGTATGGCCGACCCCATGGATCCCGATCGAGAGTGCACAGGAACTCTTCACGGGCCTCGTCCTTCCTCTTGGCTATTGCCACCTTTAACGCGTCTTTGGCCGTCCAGAGAGCGTCTCGGAGCATTTCCTCCTCCTCCATTGTATGGCGCCGGCGTCTGCAACGCGTAAATTCGCGACGCGCTGCGTTGGCGGTCGTTCGGAGGGTCGCTATTTCTTGTGTCCACCAGTAAACTTGGTCCCTGCCAACAAGACGTTTCGCCCTCCGCATCCCGGCATCACACACGGTAGTAAGTGATGTACGGAAATTCCGAGCTCTTTCTTCCACCCCTGCAGAAGCCGGGAGAGGATTGTTCCAGGCCTCGAGCATGGCGGCTTCATCTAGGACTTCTCTGTCTAGGCTGGCTAGGGACCATCTGGCAAAACCGCTATTTGCTCGCCGCCTCGGTATGCTTGGCTGCGGAGACACTGGCGATGGTGAGACTCTCATCCGTATGTATACGTGGTCGGAGAGAGTCTCTGTGTCCTCCAGGACGCGCCAGTCACCAACACGAGCAGCAATTGCAGGGGTTGCGAAAGTAATGTCCACAATAGACCCCCCCTGCTGCCGCACACACGTGTACGTGTTGCCCGTGTTCAGAATGACAAGCCCAATCGCTACTGCCCAGTCCCTCAAGACCGCCCCCCTCGCATCGGTGACAGGAGAACCCCAAGCCGCGCTCTTGGCATTGAAGTCCCCCATCAAAAGCACCGGATTCGGTGCCATCCTCCTGATAACTCCCCCTAGGTCATCCAGCCACCGTTCAAATGCCCTCAGCGGCTTGTTAGGGGAAAAATATGTCCCTATCAGGATTATTTTCCCCCATTTCGCCGCTGCATAGCCAGGCCCCTTGTCAATTCCCACTAGGGAGGGAAAGTCTCCAACTGCCGGTGTCACCAGGGCCACACTATCATCTGCCGCTCCCACCCAGTTGGGCTGAGGAGGGATACACCATGGCTCAGCCACCACTACCACGCTTATGCCCCACTCCGCCATGACCTGCATTAAGAGGTCTTGAGCGCGGGCGCAGTGGTTCGCGTTCGTTTGCAGTACTTCATATGGGCGTGGTGGCATTAAGATTCCATATGAGTTCCCTCCTCAGCCTGACCGGCGTTCCTCTGGCTGGGCCCCGGGATCCGGACGTGTTCCTGTCGTCCTTTTATTGGTGGGGGATTACACGCTGATCGGCCCATCACATGTCCCGCCGGGCGCTTGGAGTGGTGGCATACCGCGCAAAATGGTGCCTCCGTGCAGTCGGATGCTTTGTGCCCCGGCTTGCTGCAGCGGAAGCACAGATTACCCCTCTCCACCTGCGAGGGGCATGTTGCTCTGGTGTGCCCCGTCCCCATACATTTGAAGCACCTGAATGGTGGCTGGTCAAGTGCTTTCACAGATGCACTAGACCATCCTACTGCTAGCCTTCCACCCTGTACAACTTTATTGGCCGCAGCTATCGGGCATTTGACTAGCGTTGACCCCGTCCCATTGGAAGACGCCCGAATGGCACCGACTTTAACTTCGTCTGCTTTACAGCCACCTTTAGCTGCCACCGCACACGCTACCGCCTCCGATGTAGCGGACTCCATGAGACCGGTCACCCGCAATTCGACCATCTTCACTGGCCGATAGACCCTGGCGTCATCGCCGATGAGGCTCTCCAGTTTTGCACGCAGACAATCGGCTGCCCTGCCATTGTCTGCGTTGGAGACCTCGATGATGCGAGCCCCGTCGGCAGTTTTTCGAATCCGCACGTGATCCAGCCCTACTTCTGCGAGTCCAAAGGAGGTGGTCGCCTTCGTGAGAATGGAAGCATATGTAGCCTCCGATTCCGGTTTCAGGGCCACCACTATAGCGGCCTTGGAAGGAACCACTAATTTCCGGCTCCGTGGTTTCGGCGTGGTTTTGGGCGACGATCGAGCCACGCACCCCAACCTAACCTTTTTTTTTTTTTTTTTTTTTTTTTACTTGGGGAAATCCATTATGGATCCCGCCCGGCCCGGGGAGAGGCAAGGACGGGTATCTCCGACTCCCACGGAGTAAAACCCCAAGGTGTTTCGTCTCGTCGCCGTTGTGCCGGGCTACGGGTACGCTGAAGCACTCTTCCGCGGCCCGGCAGCGAGTGGCCTTGCGTTAGGCCCCGATCTCAGGAGCAGGCGGGGAAGGAGTGATCCCGCCTGCACAGATGCTTTTCGAGTGGCGCGCGGAAACACGCGCGGCGCCATCTCGGGGAACCCTTTGTGTAGGCAACAGATATCCCCATGTCTGTCGCCCACAGGAACCCTTATGGGGGAAGTCGACGGTCGTAGGCTAACCGCCGCCGCCCTATACGTTTGCGGCGCAATGGTTGGGAAGCCGGGTTGTCCTCCCTTCCACGCTCCGCCTCCTCCTTTTGTGCCATCACATCCTCACAAAAGGAGGCCACCGCCTTCCACGACCTGTCGCTTCCCACCATGGCTTCTATCACGGCAGGCAAGGAGAGGTCATGCCCCACCACGGCCACGAGCGCGGCCCTCTGCTCCGCCCACGCTGGGCACACCTCCAGGGTGTGCTGGGCCGTCTCTTCCGGGCAGCTGTTGCAGTGGTGGCACTCCGAAGTTGGTTCCCTTCCTATGCGACACAGGTACCTCCCGAAACATCCATGCTCCGAGAGGACCTGCGTCAGCCGAAACGTTAACGGACCATGCTGCCGGTCCACCCACTGCTCCAGCACTGGCCGAACTGCCCGGATAGTGTTGAGGCCCGCACTCGGCCGTGCCAGCCTCTCCTTCCATGCCGCCACCATTTCGAGGTGCGCTGCGTCTCGGCGAGCCTGTACCTCTCTTGGCGCTGGAGGGTTACCTCGACAGCGCGCCTCCTCGCGCCAGCGATAAACCAACGCGAGGGCCCTCGCATCTAGGTCCCAAGGAAGCGACCCCGCCAGCACGCATGCCGCCTCATTTGAGATCGTGCGGTACCCCCGTATTACCCTGGTGGCCATCACTCTCTGCGGCTGCCTCAGCAGAGTGATTCCACGGCCTCCCAGAGTATCAGCCCAGACGGGTGCTCCATATAGGGCCATGGACCGCACGACCCCAGTGTACAGCCGTCTGCAAGACGCCTTGGGCCCCCCCGTGTTCGGAAGTATGCGCCCTAGGGCGCCGGCTGCTCCCAGCAGCTTCGGCAACAGGCGCTTGAAATGGGCGTGGAAGTCCCACCGACTATCAAGTGTGAGGCCCAGGTACCTCATAGTAGACTTGATGTCGATCCGGGTTCCTCCGACCACTATATGCGCGCCCTGTGGAGGCGCGTTCCGAGGCTTGTGGAAGCTAATTGCTTCGGACTTGTGAAGGGCCACCTTTAGCCCGAGTTGCCGTATCCGGCCAACTACGTGGACTACCCCTGCAGTAGCTATTATGGCGGCCTCCCTAAAGGTTTTTCCGCGGGCTGTTACCAGCGTGTCGTCAGCGTAGCACGTGAGGGCGATCCCGGGCAAGTTGGAGCCACGCAGGACCCAGTCATAGCCGATGTTCCACAGGAGTGGCCCCAAGACCGACCCCTGCGGAACACCACGCGTCATTTCGTGACTCCCCCACTCCTCTCTACCCGGGTAGATGACCAGTCTCTCTGAGAGGTATGCCCCGACCATCCGTCTCAGGTAGCTGGGCACCTGGTGGTAGCGGAGCGCCTCCATCACGCATCCCCAAGGCAGGGTGTTAAAAGCGTTGGCGATATCCAGAGACACCGCCAGCATTACCTCCTTTTTGTGTACCGCTTCGTCCGCCAACGCTTTGACTCGTAGGATGGCATCGACAGTAGAGCGGCCGCTGCGAAAGCCATACTGGCAGTCAGCTACATCTGGTCCGACTCGGACGAGGTGTTTGATCAGGCGGGTGGCGATAATACGCTCGAAGAGCTTGCCCACCTCGTCGAGCAACACGATGGGGCGGTATGCAGATGGTGAGTCTGCCGGTCGCCCTTCCTTCTTCAGCAGAACCAGTTTGCCGGTCTTCCACTGCCGCGGGAACCGGGCCTGCTCGAAGCAGGCTGAGAAGAGTCTCAGCATTCTCGCCTCTAGGGTATTGCTTGCCAAGACCCAAGCTCGGCCAGGTATGCCATCGGGCCCAGGGGCCGTGTTCTTAGATCTCAACCTCAGAACGGCCGCTCCGAATTCTCCACTGGATACGCTGGGCACTTCCTCTTCTTCACCACCCGGTTCTGTGGGCGGTGCCATGGCTGGCGGAGTATACTCCTCGCTAGCCGGGAAGAGAGCCCTCACCACGCCCTGCAGCAAGTCTGGCTCAAGACTTCGCGTCAGTGGAGGAGCCCAGGCACGGAGTTTGTTTCGGACCATTTTATATGGTCGTCCCCACGGGTCCCGATTCAGGGTCTCGAGCATCTCCTCCCGGGCGCCCTCTTTCGCTTGACTTATGGCTACATCCAAGGCTCTTTTGCACTGCGTGTAGGAGGCGTAAAGTTCTGCCTCTTGTTCGCGATCCCTTCTCCGACGCCTACGACAGTGGCTGTAAAGGCGTCTTGCCGCCACGCACGACTGTCGTAGGTGGTCGAGTTCTGCCGACCACCAGTATACCTGTCGTTTTGGGGGATGAGGCTTAACTCGGGGCATAGCTGCGTCGCAGATGTGTGTCATTGCTTCCCCAAGCTCTTGCGCCTCTTCCTCCACATTTACAGGACCATGTGCGACCGGGTTCCACGCCTCCACTTCGACGGCAAGATCAAAGTTGTCCCGGTCTAGGCGCTTGAGCGCCCAGCGCGGTCCGTCTTCTCTCAGAGACCTGCTGATGGCGCAACTCGTAAAGGCTGGTGCCGCACTTACATCGAACCTGATGTACCTATGGTCGGAAAGTGTTTCCACGCCCACCAACACTTCCCAACCCTGGACACGTTGCGCCAGGGCGGCGCTAGTGAACGTTACGTCCACGATAGAGCCACCCTGTTGCCGCACGCAGGTGTCGACCGATCCCCGGTTGACCAGGACGAGATCTGCCGCAATGGCCCACTCCTCCAGCTCGCGTCCTCGCACGTCCGTCGCCGGAGATCCCCATGCCACGGACTTGGCATTGAGATCTCCGGCAAAGAGCACGGGCATGGGGTGGTTGCGTCTGAGTAGCGCTCCCACCTCCACCAGGAAGGCCTCGAAGTCTGCCAGGCTCCTGTTCGGCGAGAAGTATGCGCCAACTATAAGGATGCCGCCAAGGAGCCCAGCTACAAATCCTTTTCCTTTAACCACGTTTTCAAGTGGTGGCGAGCCAGCCGCCGTCTGCGTGACTATCGCAACCAAGCCGTTATGGTCCCCAGCCCAATTGTCTCTTTGGGGGATAGAGTATGGCTCGGAGACGATAGCCACGTGAATCAACCACCCCGCCATGCTCTGGAGCAGCAGGTCTTGAGCTCTGGCGCAGTGGTTGAGGTTCGCCTGCAAGATACGGAGGGCCATTACGTTACCTCCATGTTTGTTCTCTCCTCGGCCACACCCACTCTATTTGCGGACGGGTGGACGATTGGCAGGGGAGCCTGAGAGCTATTGCCAATCTTCCCCTTCTTTTTGGGAGCAGCACAAGCCTTGCTCCCTACTGTGTGACTCGCCGGTCTTTTTGCCGCTGCGCATACCACGCAGTGCGGCGAGGTAGAGCACTTGGCTGCCTTGTGGCCAGGCTGCCCACAGCGGTAACACAGGTCACTTCGGTCCTCGTTTGCTTGACACTGTGCACGGACATGGCCTAGCTCAAGGCAGCGGAAACAACGCATGGGTTTAGAGTCCAAAAGCTGAACCCGTGCAGAGACCCATCCGACAAGTAGCCGTCCGCTCTCAGCCAGCCTTTTGGCCGCTGTCACTGGGCAACGTACCCAAGCTGTTCCCGTGCCTGTGAAGACCTTTCGGACCTCGCCGCATTTGATGAGGTCTGGAGCACACCCGCTAGCATGCGTGATGGCTGTTTTGACGTCTTCAGACGTCACCGAGTCGTCTAGGCCCGAGATGCGCATCTCTGCACATTTTGTAGGCCTGGAGATTTGGACCGCCTCGCTGTTTAGCGTCTCCCTTAGTTTGATGGCGAGGGCATCTGCTTTGTCACCGCTATTAGCTCCAGGCACCTCGATGATCATCGCTCCAGTGACTGCCCGTTTAAATCGGACCCCCTCTATTTGCAGGTCTTTGAGGGCGATCTTGGCTCGAGCCTCCCTTATGATGTCACCGTAAGTGGGTTTTCCCTCTGCCGCCTCTGACTTCAGCGTTAGCACGATGGCCGCTGAGCGTGGTGGCCGGAGTTTGCGGACCTTCTTCGCCTTGTGCTGGGCCGGCGCGGACGTAGGTGCGGGCGCAGGAGCAGGAGCAGGAGCATGTTGCGTTGCAGCTTTCTTCGCACCCTTCGCAGCTACACCGGACCATGTGTGTTCCATCGTAGCCGGCGCAGGTGGCAGCGGACGGGGCACGTGCGGAGCCACCTCGGGTAGAGGAACTCTACCCAGTTTTCGGCCCTTTTTAGGTGCCGCCTTTTTCTTGCCCTTGGCTTTGGGAGCATTAGGGGGATGAGTGTCCTGTGAAACTGCATTTTCCGGCGAGTTTCGGCCAGCGGTGACATTTTCGGTCTCTGCTGATACTGACGTCGCGTTCTGCCTACATTCATTTGTAGGAGCAGTGGCCGCGGCCGCCTGCCTCCTCTTGTCAGCAGCAAGTGGTGGGCGCGAGACTTTCGCCGGTGGAAGCCTGTCCTCCAGCGCTTCCAGGCGGGCGTTCATCATAGCCCCTATCCTGACCATCATATTCCGCTCCTTTTCCTCTTCTGAAGGTGGTTTCAGTAGTGGGGCAAGCCTGGCTTGTCGCAGTTCTTCCCGTATCTCCTCGAGTTCTTTACGGAGCTCCGTCATTTGGGCCTGTAGACGTGCATTATGCGCCTCCAACCTCAGCGTTTCCTCGGAGACCGTCCGATTCCGCATCGCTTGACCAGCATCCATAAACGCAGCAACTGCGTCTTTCAGTTTACGTTGGCTTGTTCCCTTCAGGTTGCCCGACTTCGCAATAACTGCATAGGCTAGAGCTTCTGCGTCCTTCATCTGGGTGAAGCAGGCCAAGGCCAGTTTGTCCTCCGCCCTGGGTGAAAGTATGGCCCTGTCGTCGCTGGTCGGTCTCATACGGATAGACATGCTGGCTACTGCGCGTTCCGCTTCTTCTGCAGCCTTGCGTCGGAATATCTCCTTTGCCACCTTGCTGTCTGCCTGCGCCTTGCTTTCACAAGGCCTGTCCTCTTTCGGGGTCTCTAGGTCGCTGACCGAATCGGAAGGATTTATGCGCCTCCTTTTTTGCCCCTCTTGAGTCCACAGACTACCTGGCTCCGGACCTGATGACAAAGACTCCGCTACGTCAAGAGCATTTGCCATCGCCAGCCCCGACGGGTGCTCCGCGTCCGTGTCCGACTGAGGCATCGGAGAATCAACGGACGATCCCCGCGCTCCCTCTGTTTTTCTAAATTTGAAGGGAGTGGGTACGCGTGGGCGCGCCTGCCTATTGCTCCTGGGTCTCGTTATTATTTTCTTTTTTATAGGCTGCGGAGCATTCGCTTCATCAGCGGAGAATGGCCGCTGCCCATCCGATTCAGCACCGCCAACGGCGGGCGAATCGGAACGCACAGTGTACATCGTCTCATCCGTATCTTCTTGAGCCGTGTCCAAGTGGGCCATATTCCTCTCGTTTAAGCGGGTCAGCACTACTTGGGGGACTTTTTTGAAGCAGGCTTCTCTCCCCCCCTCCAGCGGCGGCGCCACTGCACGCTCCTCGCTGGGTTTTTCCAAGCGCTCCCCATCCGCCAGGTGGCGCCGGCGCGAGGCCTCCTCCACGGGGCATCCCGTGCCTTGGCCGCGCGGTTTAAAGCGGCCAGAGCTGTCGCGTGTGACGGTGTGACCTCTAGGTGCGATCTGAATCGCAGCCGCATTGATGTCGATGCGTGGGCTCCCGCCCTCCCCTTGCACCGGAGAACGCGCAAGGGTGACGCGAGGGCGGAAGGCATCTTCTCCCTCCTCGCCAGGGCCGTGAGTCTCAGTGAGCGCCATCGGGGCGCCCCCCTCCACTGCCGTTTCAGGTCCATTGTCGTTAGGTGCATCCAAGTCCATTGTACGTTTGCCGTGGTCGTCGGTATTGGATCTTGAGTGGGGTGCCCCCCCAGAATACGACGGGCAGCATGTCGCCACAGTACGGGCAGTTGCTCGTTCTGTGGTGACACGGAGGATTGGAACCTCCTGGGGTAGTTTCTCCTTATGGCCACTCATATTTAAGCTATTTTTTTTATAGGAGGTATGCCCCCCCTCTGACGTTTGTGACTGGGCTCCCCCCAGCCATGCATCCCATCGGCACGCCTGTCACACCTTAGGATTAGGGTAATTTATTATAGTGGTTTTCTTCCACGTGGCGCTACTCTCAATGAGCAGCGCCCCCGGTCCGCTCAGTGCGGGTTACGGGTTGCCCGACGGGGAGCCGAAACTCAACCAGCAGCCGCACGAAGGCGACCGCCGGACCCGCCGCGCCGCAGGCCTTGAAGGCCCGCCATCCCACGCCGCCATAAGACGGCCACTGGTGCGTCTGCACCGCCACCACTGCCCAACCGGGCTAAAGCGGCCGCATCCCTTGCCACCTCAGATGAGCTGAGGCATGCTGGGAGCGGCCAATCCCTTCCCCCCCGGTGTCGGGTTATTGGTAGCACCGGTAAGCGATCCCCGGACAGGATCACTTACCGTTGCCTCCAGGGCGCACCAGCCAAGACCCTTCCCTTCCTTGTGGATCCGCGAGGATCCAGAGGGATTGGAAGAGCCCGGACATACGTGGAGGTTACCCGACCTCGCGCCCCACCCCAACCTTTTTTTTTTTTTTTTTTACCCAGGGGAAATCCGTTATGGATCCCACCCGGCCCGGGAGAAGCCGAGTGGGTATGTCCGACTCGCACGGACTAAAACCCCTGGGGTGTTCCACGGCTCGCATTTGGACAGAGCCCCGGGAACGCTATTGCACACATCCGGAACTCTGTCAGCGTTGCCCTCTCGGGCCCGCATATTGTGGTAGCTGGCACCCTACCAACTTCGCTGTCAGCACCCCAGAACACAATGGGGGCCTTCTAGCACGAGACCTCTGCTAGTCGGGTGAAGGAACTCCCGGCCTGTCACCCGCAGGTCTCCGTTATGGCGGCTGCATGCGGCCTCCAAAGGCCCTTCGCCGCCTACCTGGTCTTCTACGGCGCTGAGGGAGTGAGTTAGCGTCGTCCTCACGCATCCGCTCTGCAGCCTCTTTCTGTGACATGACCGTTACACTGAATGTGGCCGCAGCCGCCCAGGCCTCCTCACTGTGCACCATTTGATTAATGAGAGCCGGCAGAGAGAGGTCACGCCCTACAACCGTGGACAGCGCTGCGCGGGGCACCACCCATGCAGGACACTCCTCACGCGTGTGCTTGGCTGTATCCACGGCTCTTCCGTCACAGTGGTGACACTCTGCTGTCGGCTCCCTACCCACCACCTCACACAGGTACTTGCCGAAGCAGCCGTGCCCCGTCAGGAGCTGTGTGAGGTGGAACGTGGGTGGTCCGTGATTGCGTTCGACCCATTCCTTGAGAACAGGCCGAACAGCGGCCACCAGATCCCGGCTAGCTCCCGGGGTTTCCAAACGCTCGGACCATCTTTCGTACAGCAGTTGTTGGGCGTCCGTTCGCCACTGCTGAACCTCCCGAGGAGCGGGCCAGTTTTCTTCTTCTCTCGCCTGTTTTAGGCGCCAGAATACTATGGACTGGACCCCGGCCTCCAAGTCCCAAGGGGGACTCCCTGCAAGCAGGCAAGCTCCAGCGTATGATACAGTGCGGTACGCTCGTGCCACCCTAAGAGCTATGGCCCGTTGCGGTCGTCGCAATAGGGCCTGATTACGAGCTCCTAGTGTGTCCGCCCAGATTGGTGCTCCATAGAGCGCCATTGAGCGCACCACAGCGGTATAGAGGCGTCTACAAGCTCCGCCAGGTCCCCCCAGATTCGGGAGAATTCGTCCAAGCGCCGCAGCCGCAGCCACCAATCTTGGACCCAAGCGCTTGAAGTGTTCATTGAACTGCCACCGTCCGTCGAGGACGAGTCCTAGGTACTTCATCGTCGACCCAATGGCGATGGCAGTTCCTCCCACAGTTATTGTTGCCCCACGTGGTGGCGCATTACGCGGCCCATGAAAAACCAGCGCCTCGGACTTATTCAGCGCCACCTTAAGACCTAACGCCTGAATTCTGTGTACAGCATGTGCCACGCCAGCTGTACCCAGGTATGCGGCCTCCCTATGGTTAGCGCCTCGGGCCAACACAAGGGTATCGTCAGCGTAGCACACGATGCTGACACCTGGCAGAGTGACCCCTCGCAGCACCCAGTCGTAACCGATGTTCCACAGGAGTGGCCCAAGAACCGAACCCTGTGGAACACCGCACGACATTACCCTTCTTCCCTGGCCCTCTCTAGTTGGAAAGGCTACTGCTCTTCCTGCAAAATATGCCTTTACAACCCGCTGTAGGTATGTAGGCACGTTGTGGAATCGGAGCGCCGCCAGTACTGTTTCCCAAGGCAGGGTGTTGAAGGCATTGCAGATGTCCAGCGATACTGCCATCACCACCCCGCCCTGGGCTATCTCATCCTCCGCGATTCTCCTCACCACAGCGATTGCATCAACTGTGGAACGTAGCGGGCGAAAGCCATATTGGTGTTCACTCAAGCCCGGCTCCATGCTTGCGACGAGACGAGCTGCCAGCACACGCTCAAAGAGCTTGCTCATCTCGCTGAGCAGCACGATTGGGCGGTAAGCCGAGGGCTGATCAGGCGGGCGTCCATCCTTACGGAGAAGTACTAGCCTGCCTGTTTTCCACCTATCAGGAAACCGTCCTTGAGTCAGACACGAGGAGAACAGAGCTCTGACTCTGTCTCCCAGTTCAATAAGCGCGATCGCAAGTACTTGCCCTGGAATTCCGTCTGGCCCAGGGGCCGTCTTCTTTTTACGAAGCTTGAGGACAACCGCCCGAAACTCGGCTTCTGTCACCGGGGGTACTCCTAAAACTTCTTCCCGCGGTCCAGTGGTAGGTGACATTGTCGGCGGGGCAAATTCGTCCCTCTCGGGAAAGAGATCAGCCACGATTCGTTCAAGGAGCACTGGCTGGAGAGTGCTGGTCAACGGAGGAGTCCAGGGTCGGAGCTTCTGTCTAACAACCCGATACGGCCTCCCCCAAGGATCCCGGTTGAGCGTCTCCAGCCACTCCTCCCAAGCTGTCTCCTTAGCTCGCGCTATGGCGGTTTGCAGGGTTGTTCGTGCTGTCTTGTAGATCTCATACAAGGCATGTTCCTCAGTGTGGTCCCGTATTCGCCGTCTCCTGCACCGCGTATATCGGCGGCGTGAGGCGACACAATTGTTCCGCAGCTGGTGCAGTTCCGGACTCCACCAGTATACTCCACGCTTTGCTGTTAAAACCTTCGCTCTGGGCATTGCTGCATCGCAGACGCGGGCAAGGGCGGCGCCAAGACACTCGGCTTCCTGATCAACGGTTCCCTCTGGATCAGAACACACCCCCCAAGATTCCACAATGGCCGCTTCTTTGGCGAGCTCCCTGTCGAGTTTTCCCAACACCCAACGTGGACCATCCCTGCCCACGTGCTGGATTTGCCCCATAGTGTTAGGATGAGTGGAGACATCGAACCGGATGTAACGGTGATCCGACAATGTTTCCACGTCGGTTTCCACCCTCCAGTTCTGAAGACGGCAGGCCAAAGCATTCGACGAAAACGTTACGTCCACGATTGACTCGCCCTGTTGCCTTACGCACGTACCTACTGATCCGTTATTGTGGATTGTTAATCCGAGGGAGATAACCCACTCCACTAGTACGTTTCCCCGTGCGTCTGTTACGGGAGATCCCCATGCCGTAGACTTTGCATTGAAATCTCCAGCAACTAACAGAGGAATGGGGGATATCTGCCCAATCAGGGCTCCAACATCGGTGAGCATCTGTTCGAACTCAGCGAGGTTTCGATTGGGCGAAAAATATACCCCAACGATGGCTACCCCCTCAGACACGACAAGCACAAACCCCCTGCCCTTCACAGTGTTCTCGAAGGTTTTACTGGGGGCAATTACAACAGCCACTGTCTCTTCGTGGTCAGAAACCCAATCATCCCGGTTCGGTACGAAATAAGGTTCCGAGACAACTGCCACCATGATCTGCCACTCTGCCATGGTCTGGACTAGGAGGTCCTGGGCCCTAGCGCAGTGGTTGATATTTGCTTGCAAACATGCTAGTGCCATAATTATTGGGCGGTGTCCATGGCTACCTCCGCAGTACTTTGCTGGGAAAACGAGGGGGCCACTGGGCTCGACGTCGTCTTCTTTTCTTTGGTTTTGGTGGCGGAGTGAGATTTGCCACTCTGGCAACCTTTGCTACCAATACGGTGTTCCGCCGGTTTGCCGGCAGATTTGCAAATGGCGCAACTAGCCGTGGCGGTGCAGTCCCTCGACTTGTGACCTGGCTCCCCGCAGCGGTAGCAGATGTTGCTGCGGTCTACCCCTTTGTTGCACTTGGCACCCACGTGACCCGTCTCTAGACACCTAAAGCATCTCATGGGTCTAGCTTCCAGTAGCACCACACGCGCCGAGACCCACCCGACTTTGATTCGGCCTGCATCTACCACCTTTTTGGCAGCCCCTACAGGACAACTCAACCATAGGAAACCAGCTCCTTTTGCACCGCGAGTGATCACACCTGTTTTGATGGCCTCAGTGGTGCAGCCTCCTTCACTTGCTACGGCCGTCACAACTTCATCCACGGTCACAGAATCGTCTAGTCCTGTAACACGTAACTCGGCGCATTTTATAGGCCGATGGACGTAGACTTCCGTATCAAGGAGCTCGCGAAGTTTAGTAGCCAGAGCATCCGCTGCTTTATCGGCATTTTCCGTCTCGCGTGGGATCTCGAGCATTCGAGCTCCGGTCGCCGTAGTCCTAAAGCGCACTTGTGATATGCCGAGCTCCTCCAGTTTTATGTGCCTCTTTGCTTTGGCCAGAACGGTCTCATACTTCGTCCCTCCCGCGGCAGCCTCCGGCTTCAGGGTCATAGTGATCGCAGCGGTACGGGGAGTACGGAGTTTCCTCTTCCGCGGTTTAGACGCACTTTTTGGCTTAGGCGCTGCTGAGACCTTAGTGGCTGTTTTCTTGGCTTTACGGCCCACCACATCTGTATATTTTCCCTGTGGGTTGGACAATATACAGATGTGGTGGGCCGTAAAGGGCCCCACCCCAACCTAACCTAACCTAACCTAACCTAACCTAACCTAACCTAACCTAACCTAACCTTTTTTTTTTTTTTTTTTTTTTTTTACCGGGGGAAAATCCTCATGGATACCACCGCGCTACGGGGAGGGGCGGTGGTTATGTCAGACTTCTACTGACTAAAAACCCCCGGGTGTTCCTCTTCCACCCATAGGCTGAGATACGGGAACTATGATTCTTCCGCGTCTCAGCCGGTGGTTGTCCGTTATCGGACCCAACACTGGGGGACTTGCCTGTCTCCCTACCATCAGAGGTGGTGTGCCCGGAACACTTGGCACACCATCCAACCCGGGGACCCCACTCCATCAGACGACGAACGGCCCCGTGTTCATCGTCTGGGGATCCCTTTTACGGCGGCAGTCGGCGGTCGTGTGCCAGCCTTCTGCGACCGACTCTCCGGCGGCGTTGCTGAGGTGCTTCTGCCGCATCCTCTCTAGCCCGTTCCGCTTTCTCCTTCTGTGCCACCACATCCTCACAGAAGGAGAGTATTGCCGTCCAAGATCTGTCACTGTCGACCATGGATTTTACCACGGCCGACAGCGACAGATTGTTCCCAACAACTGTGACCAGTTCGGCCCTCTGGTCCGCCCAAGCTGGACACAGCTCCAGGGTATGTTGAGCTGTGTCCTCCATCTCACCGCAGTCATGGCACTCCATGGTTGGTTCTCTTCCGGCTATACGACACAGGTACCGTCCGAAACAGCCGTGCCCCGTGAGTACCTGCGTCAGCCGGAATGTGAGTTCCCCGTGACTGCGGTCCAACCACTGCGACAGTACAGGCCGCACCGCCTCAATCGTCCGGAGGCCAGCAGATGGTGTTGCCAGCCGCTCCTTCCACGTCTCGATGGCCAGGAGGCGAGCTTCCTCACGCTTCGCCTCCAGCTCCTTAGGTGCCGGCCACTGGTCTCGGGAACGTGCCTCCTCGCGCCAAAAATACACGGCTGCGAGGGTTTTGGCTTCGAGGTCCCAGGGTAGTGAGCCGGCCAGCACACACGCCGCTTCGGTGGAGACCGTGCGGTATGCCCGAATAGCCCTGATAGCCATTGCTCGCTGCGATCTTTGCAGCAGGGCAGAGGTCCGGCGGTTCAGGGCGTCGGCCCACACGGGTGCCCCGTACATGGCCATAGAGCGCACCACTCCAAGGTACAGCCGCCGGCAGGAGGCCTTGGGCCCTCCCTTGTTTGGGAGTATACGCCCGAGAGCTGCGGCTGCACCCAGTAATTTTGGAGAGAGTCGCTCGAAATGTGCCTGAAAAGTCCACCTGCTGTCGAGGACAACGCCAAGGTATCGCATCGTCGACCCGACGCTGATGGACTCTCCTCCGACCACAATATGAGCACCGGCAGGAGGCGCTTTCCGTGGTCCGTGGAAGGAAATCGCCTCGGACTTGCTCAGAGCGACCTCTAAGCCGATTCGCCGAATTCGACCAACCACATGGGCCACCGCAGCCGTCGCCAGGGCAGCTGATTCCCGGAAATTAACCCCCCGAGCGGTGACCAGAGTGTCGTCGGCATAGCAGACGACGTGTACTCCACGCAGGTTCGCTCCGCGCAGTACCCAGTCGTATCCAATGTTCCACAGGAGTGGGCCGAGGACCGACCCCTGTGGAACACCGCACAACATCTCCTTCTGTCCCCATACATGCCGACCGGGGAAGGACACAATTCTCTCAGAGAGGTAAGCCTCGACCACCCGGCGTAGATACCTGGGCACCCCGTGGTAAAGAAGCGCCTCCTTGATAGTCGCCCAGGGCAAGGTGTTAAACGCGTTGGCGATGTCGAGAGACACCGCCAATACCGTTTCGCCCCGGGCCACCGCCTCTTCTGTCAGGTCTTTGACCCGCAGGATCGCATCCACTGTGGAGCGACCACTGCGGAAGCCGAACTGGTTATCGGCTAAGTCGGGGCCAACCTCTCTCATATGCCTGACGAGCCGGGCAGCTACTATGCGCTCAAATAGTTTGCCCACCTCGCCAAGCAAAACAATTGGCCGGTATGCTGACGGCGAATCGGCCGGGCGCCCATCCTTTTTTAGGAGCACGAGGCGGCCCGTCTTCCACTCGCGTGGAAAGCGAGCCTGTTCCATGCACATTGAGAACAGGTCTCGGAGCTTAGGCTCTAGGGCATCCATAGCCAGCGCCAGTGCGCGACCCGGGATACCGTCCGGTCCGGGGGCCGTATTTTTCGCTTTCAAGCGCAGGACGGCAGCTCCCAACTCCCCTTCTGACACAGACGGCACCTCTCCCTCATCTTCCTCAGCCGCCACGGGCGCCATCGGTGGCGGCTGGTGCCCTCCTCGGTCAGGAAATAGCGTGGACACAACCCGGTCCAGGAGCTGCGGGTGGAGACTTTCCGTGACCGGGGGAGCCCAAGGGCGGAGTTTGGCCCGCACCATTTTGTATGGCCTCCCCCACGGATCGCTATTCAGAGTCTCCAGCAGCCTCTCCCTGGACAACTCGATAGCCTGACTAATGGCCACCGATAGTTCCTTCTTGGCCGCATTATAGGCTTCGTATAGTGAGGTCTCCTCTGCATGGTTTCGCACCCTTCGCCGGCGGTAATGCGTGTACCGGCGTCTCGCAGCGACACATAGTTCTCGTAAGTGTGAGAGCTCTTCTGTCCACCAGTATACACGGCATCGCGGAGGTAGGCGCTTGGACCGGGGCATCGCCGCGTCGCATATTCGCGACATAGTATCCCGGAACCATCCGGCACCTGCCTCTGCCTCCGCGATCGGCTCCCTTGAGTCGGCCTGCCACGCCTCAACGATGGCTGCTTCTTTAAATAGCTCCCTATCCATTTTACTCAGCACCCATCGCGGGCCGTTGGAATGACTCCGGCTTGGGCTAGTCAGGGTATCTGCGGACGTAGAGACATCAAATCGAATATATCTATGATCCGAAAGTGTCTCCACGCCCACCAGGACCCGCCAACCCTGGACACGACGCGCCAGGGCAGCATCCGTGAACGTGACATCCACAATGGAGCCGCCCTGCCACCGCACGCAAGTGTCAGCCGTTCCTCTGTTCTGTATGACCAAGCCGGAGGAGATCACCCACTCCAAGAGCTCGTTGCCACGCGCATCAGTCGCTGGAGATCCCCACGCTACTGACTTTGCATTCAGATCTCCAGCAACTAAAACCTTGTGCGTGTGGCTTCTGCCAATCAGGGAACCAATTTCCACTAGGAACTGTTCAAATTCCGCTAGGGTCCGGTTCGGAGAGAAATAAACGCCGATTATTGTGATCTCGCCCACGACCGCCGCCACATACCCTTGACCGCGATGCACCCTTTCAAAGGGTGGGGCTCCGGTAGCGGTGTGGGAGACAAGCGCCACGAGTCCATTATTGTCTCCGACCCAATTATCCCTCGGCGGAATTGAATATGGCTCCGCTACAATCGCAATATGGATCAACCACTGCGCCATGCTCTGACATAAAAGGTCCTGAGCCCTAGCGCAGTGATTGATGTTTGCCTGTAACATTCTCAGAGCCATTACTGGTTAGCGTCCATTGGTGCCGCCTCGTCGCCAGCCTCTACGGGGGCAGGGGGACAAATAGGTGGTGAGGGGGCTCTAGGGCCATCACCAGCCTTCTTCTTCCTTTTTCCCATCTTCGGTGGGTCGCAAGCCTTGTTACCCGTCCGGTGGTTTGCCGCTTTGCCTGCCGCTGCGCACAAAACGCAGTGCGGTTCGGCTGTACACTGGCCAGCTTTGTGACCGGACTGTCCGCAGCGGTAACATATATCACTACGGTCGACATCTGCGTTGCATAGCGCCCTAACATGCCCCAATTCAAGGCACCGGTAACACCGCATCGGTCTAGGGGGCAGCAGCTTAACTTGTGCCATTACCCATCCCACCTTGAGACGGCCGGACCCGCAAATTTTCTTAGCCGCCGCCACCGGGCATGTTATCATGGCTGAACCGAGGCCCTTTGTGTCTCGGCGGATCTCACCGCATTTGACGGACGGCGCTTGGCACTCTGCCGCCTCCACCACGGCGGCGATAACGTCATTGACGTCAACCGAGTCATCCAAGCCCGACAGCCGCATATCAGCAGTCTTAGTGGGCCTGTCGACCCGGACGACGTCATCTCCTAACACCTCTCTCAGGGTTTTTGCGAGGGAATCGGCCTTATCACCGCTGGTCGCTCCTGGTAACTCCAGGACGCGCGCGCCTGTGGCTGCCGTCTTGAAACGTATTCCCTCAATACCTAGCTCCGCCAACTTAACTCTGCTTCTGGCCTCCGCTATAACTTGGGCATAGGTCACGCCCCGTTGCTCTGCCTCTGGTTTGAGGGTCAGCACAATGGCCGCTGACCTCGGAGGACGGAGCTTGCGGGCCTCGGAGCGTGCTGGCAGAGTGCCTTTCGCTGCGTTTTTACTTTTTGCCCCATTGCCAGCCGCAACGTTCCACGAGCCTTTCGTGGACTTGGGGGCCGGTGGAAGCGGACGCGATGCTTCAGAGCCTTCGGATGTTCTGGAAGCGGAGGCCTCAATAGCGGCCAGAGTTTGCTTCTTTTTCCTCCGGTTCTGTTTCCTTGCTTTCCCAGTGTTGGGGTGGACAGTTCTTGGCCCCGTAGGGTCTGTTGCCACTATAACCTTCAGCCGTGATCTCGGTGCTGGTGCAGAGGTGGATTTTGGCTCCGTCTGGGTAGTCGCCTTGGTTGATTTTGCTGCGACATTACGCTCAGTTGCCCGCAGGGGTTCGGGCGTTGGAACCTCCGTTGCGTTGGCGGAATCAAGAGCCGTTTGGCGCCTTCTGTCTGCCTTCAGTTGAGGCCTCGTAGTAGGGTGCAAGGGGAGTCTCTCGTTCAGCTTGGCGTCCATCATGGTTCCAAGAGTAGCCATCATGGCGCGAGAGAACTCTTGCAGGTCGTCGTGATTGATAGGCCGGTCGAGGGACGGCCCCCCGGTCAGCGTCGGCTGGGAGAGGGCCTGACTGCCCGGGTTCCGCGACCTCTCCATGTCACTTTTTAATTGGGCCATCTCCTCACGAAGACTGGCCATTTCGGCCTTAAGGCGATCATTCTGCGCCTGTAACCGCCTAGTCTCCTCCGAGATACTGCGAACACTAAAATCTTCGACGGACCTCTTGATCGAGAACGCCGCGTCTTTTAGGTCTCGCACGTGTGTACCTTTCAGGTTTCCGGACGTCTTTGCAACCCTGTATATAATGTCCACGTCGTTCAGCACCTGGGCCACCAGTTCTTGCGCCGATTTGTCAGCCGTATCGCTGGCCGTGGATTCATACCGCATTCTGCGATTCTTTCTGGCTGCGGCCACCAACGCCACCCGGTCTGCAAGTTCGGCCTCCGCCCGTAAGCGTAAGGCCTCCCTTTCCTCTTTGGCCTTTGCGATGTCAGCAGGTGAGCGGCCCTTCCCTCTCATCACCGGAAGTGAGCTACCACTTGCTGTGGATTGGCTGGAGTCGCTGTCGTTTTCTTGGAGGCGGGGCCTCTTCCGGGGCGCCTGCCAGAGCTTTTTGCTCAGTGGCTGGGCACGCGCACCGGGAGATTGGAAACCCTTCTCCTTCTGCTCAGACATGCCCGTCACCGCCAGCCCTGGCGGGTCCTCCGCGTCTGACCGGGGCATTGGGGAGTCGACGGACGACTCACGCACCTCCTCTGGGTCTCCAAATTTAAATGGAGTGAGCATATACTTGCGTGCTCGCCTCCCACCCCTGGTTGACACATCTAAAGACATCGGAGCAGTTACCCCGTCACCAGGAGACAGTACCTCCGGGCTAACACCGACACCGGCGGGCGAGACGGGTCGCACTGTGTGCGTGGTCCCGTCCGTGCCTTCATTCCGGTTTCCGGGATTCGCGGTTCCCTCGTCCAACCGGGTCAGCACCACTCGGGCAACCCTCTCGAAACGGGTCTCTTGCCCACCCTTCCGCAAAGGCACCAGCGCGTGCGCGTCTGGGGCATCCCCCCGTTCCGCAAAAAAGGCCACCTGTTGGAGAGACCTTGGGACCTCCTCCTCGGGGCGCTCCTTGCCCCGCCCTCTTGGCAAAAAGCGGCCAGAACCGTCGCGCGGTATGCCTTCTGTGCTTGTCCTGGGCGCGATCTGGATTGCGGCCGCGTTCAGGTCAATACGAGGGCTACCACCCTCCCCTTGCACTGGCGAGCGTGCAAGGGTGAGGCGGGGGTGGAAAGCCTCTTTCTTTTCTGTGGGGCTATAGATGCGCGCCATAGAAGAGTCCTTCTCCGCCGCTTTTTCAGCAGCGCCTTTTGTTGGGTTGGGTTCGCCTCCATCAGCCCCAACGCCGCCTCTCAGCCTCAGTATTCTATTTTGATCAAAGTCCGGTGTGACGTAGCCAAGGTCGTGTTCACGGAGGCCGGCATCTGGCCGGCCTACGAAGCAGTTTTTGCCCCCTCCGTATACGACGGGGCAGCCATCCGCCAGGGCGAATGGACGGGATTGGTTACCCGCCCGGAGATAATCGAAACTGCTTTTACTCATGATGATTACCACAATGACTCCACATCGTCGTCTCTTTTTTCGGGGGTGAGCTCCCCCGCACGCTCGGGACTGGACTCCCTCCAGCCACGCATCCCATCGGCACGATCCGCTCACCTTGGGATTGGGGTAATTTATTATAGTGGTTTTCTTCCACGCGGCGCTACTCTCAATGAGCAGCGCCCCCGGTCCGCTCAATGCGGGTTACGGGTTGCTCGACGGGGAGCCGAAACTCAACCAGCAGTCGCACGAGGGCGACCGCCAGACCCGCCGCGCCGCGAGCCTTGCAGGCCCGCCATCCCACGCCGCCCGAAGACGGCCACTGGCCCTCGACAAAGGGCCCCAAAGGTGAAAGGTGCGTCCGCACCGCCACCACTGCCCACGGGCAAAGACGGCCGCATCCCTTGCCACCTCAGATGAGCTGAGGCATGCTGGGAGCGGCCAACACCGAACACGGCACTAAAGCCCACGCAGGAGTGTACTCGACTGCATCTCCACGACTGTGACTGGTAGTTAGCAGAGGGAAGACAGCGAACGCGCAACTGAGCGGCTATCTCCCCCCTCCCAGGGTGCACCACAAGGAGGTCTACCAGCCCACGCACCCCAACCTAACCTAACCTAACCTAACCTAACCTTTTTTTTTTTTTTTTTTTTGTGCCCAGGAAAAATCTTCGAAAGATTCCACCGCGCCACGGGGCGACGCGATGGATATGTGAGATTCTTACTCACTAAAAAACCTGGGGTGTTCGTCGCTCTGCCTTTCGGCGGGGCCACGGGAACGCCTATAGCACACTTCCGCGACCCCGCCAGCAGCTGCCCGTCGGGGCCCGTCACCGGAGGATCTTGTGCATCCTCCAAACACTCTTAAGGGCATGTCCGAACACTTGACATGCCCCCCAACTCGAGGACCTCTTTAGTATGGGTGGTAGACGTCCCCGTGTCTGCCACCCGGAAGTCTTCATTAAGGCGGCAAGCGACGATCGTGCGCAGCACGCCTTCGTCTCATTTTGCGGCGGCGCATTGGATCGGCCTCAGCCGAGGCTTCTCGCTCGCGCTCCGCCGCCTCCTTCTCGGCCATGACCTTTTCGGAGAACAGCAGCATCGTTTTCCAGGCCGCTTCGCTGGACAACATGGCCCGCACAACAGCTGGCAACGACAGATCTTGCCCTAACTGGGCGACCAGCTCTTGCCTTTCGGCGTCCCAAGCCGGGCACTCAGCCAAAGTGTGGTGGGCCGTGTCTACGTCGGCTCCGCACTCATGGCATTCCGGGGTCGGTTCTCGCCGTGCAATTTTGTACAGGTAACTGCCAAAACAGCCGTGCCCCGACAGCACCTGTGTCAGCCGGAAGGTAAGAACCCCGGAACGCCTTTCCACCCAGTCACGGAGAACTGGGTGAATCGCCACTATGGTGCGGATACCGGCGCTAGGGCGCTCCAACCGCTGCTCCCATCGATCCACCGCCTCCTGCTGCAGCTCTGTTCGCCGCATCTTTGTCTCCTGGTTAACCAACAGGTCTCTCCGGCCCTGCGCTTCCCTACGCCACTGATACAGGGCTGAAAGGGCCTTCGCGTCTAGGTCCCAGGGCAGACAACCAGCCAGCACACACGCAGCCTCCGCGCTTACAGTGCGGTACCCCCTGATTACCCGCAGAGCCATCGCTCTCTGCGGTCGGCGCAGTTGGGCGATAAACCTAACCTAACCTTTTTTTTTTTTTTTTTTTTTTTTAAGAGGGGAAAATGCGTTACGCATACCACCAGGGCGCGGGGACGGGCCCTGATGGTTATGTGGGACTCCCATGTCGGCTAATGAGGCCTATGGTGTACCCACTAAAAACCCCTCTATGTGCCGCCTCCATGCTATAGGGCGAGGCCACGGGAACGCCCTAGGCACACTTCCGCAACCTCGCCAGCAGCCGTCCAAAACTTTGGACTCATCTCAGGGAAGTTTTACGTGCTTCCCACTTCCTCTCCAGGGGCACGCCGGTAATGGGCAAGCCTGCCACTCGGGGACCTTTATGTAGGCGACAGACGTCCCCGTGCCTGCCGCCCACAGGTACCCTTAAGGGGGAAGTCGGCGGTCGTAGGCCAACCGCCGTCGCCCCACACGTTTGCGGCGCATGGGTTGGGAGGCTGGATCATCCTCTCTTCCACGCTCCGCCGCCTCCTTCTGCGCCATCACGTCCTCGCAGAAGGAGGCCATCGCCTTCCACGACCTGTCACTACCGACCATGGCTTCTACCACGGCGGGCAGGGAGAGGTCGTGCCCCACCACGGCCCCAAGCACGGCCCGCTGCTCAGCCCATGCTGGGCATACCGCCAGCGTATGATGCGCCGTGTCTTCGGCTTCACCGCACGCATGGCATTCCGCCGTCGGTTCCCGTCCCGCCACCCTGCACAGATATTTGCCGAAGCAGCCGTGCCCCGATATGATCTGCGCAAGGTGGAAGGAGAGAAAACCCCCATTTCTTCCGACCCATCTCTCCAGGACAGGCCGGATCGCTCCGATGGTCCAGTGGCCAGCATTTGGTACCTCCAGCCTTTCCTTCCACTTCTGGATGAGGATAACGCGGGAGTCGAGCCTCCACCGCCTGATTTCCTCCAAAAGTGGTTGGCCCCCCCTGGCCCGCGCTTCAGTGACACGCCAATAGACATCAGCCAGAACCAAAGCGTCGAGGTCCCAGGGTGGGGTCCCCGCCAGTACGCAAGCCGCCTCGTGGGACACGGTGCGGTATGCCCTCGCCATCCTGACCGCCATAACCCGCTGCGGCCTTCGCAGTTGGGCTTGGTTCTGAGCAGTCAGGGATCCGGCCCAGATGGGCGCCCCGTACAGAGCCATCGACCGCACTACTCCTGCGTAAAGTCTCCGGCAGCTCGCGTTCGGCCCGCCCACATTAGGTAGCAGCCGACTAAGCGCCGACGCCGCCCCGATTAGTTTGGGAGCAAGGCCCCTAAAGTGCTCCTTAAACGTCCAGCGGCTGTCAAGGACAATGCCTAGGTACCGCATTGTCGACTTGACAGCTATTTCCGCTCCCCCCACCACCAGGTTGGAACCCGCAGGAGGAGCCTTTCGGGGCCCATGAAAACAAAGGGCCTCTGATTTATTCAGGGCCACCTCGAGCCCCAACCTCCTGATTCGGGCTACCACCGTTGCCACGCCTGCCGTGGCCCGAACCGCCGCCTCTCTAAAGGTGCTTCCACGGGCTGTCACCAGGGTGTCGTCAGCGTAGCAGACCACCTTGACCCCTGGCAGGCTGCCCCCCCTCAGCACCCAGTCGTACCCGATGTTCCACAGAAGTGGGCCAAGAACTGACCCCTGTGGAACACCGCACGACAGCCGCTTCTCCTGCCACTCTTCACGCGTAGGATACCTGACGGCTCTATCGGTGAGATAATCCTCAACCGTCTTCCGCAGGTACTCGGGTACCGCGTGGCGCCTCAGTGCCACCGTGATGCAGGCCCAGGGCAGGGAGTTAAACGCGTTGGCGATGTCAAGAGACACCGCCAAAACCACCTCTCCCCGCGACACTGCTCTATCCGCCAGGGCCCTCACGCGCGCAATGGCGTCGATGGTGGACCTGCCCCGGCGAAATCCAAACTGGTGGTCACTAAGGTCCGGGCCCACTCCCTCCATGTGCCGGTTGAGACGGGCAGCCACCACTCGCTCGAACAATTTGCTGGCCTCGTCCAGCAACACAATCGGCCTATAGGCCGAAGGCGAGTCTGCCGGTCGCCCCTCCTTGCGCAGTAGGACCAGTTTACCCACCTTCCATGCTCGAGGGAACTGTCCCTGCGCAAGGCATGCACTGAATAGTGCCCTCAGGCGCGCCTTTAGTGGGCCCAGGGCCAGAACCCAGGCCCGTCCGGGAACTCCGTCGAGGCCGGGGGCAGTATTTTTGGCTCGAAGCCGTAGCACCGCTGCCCCCAGTTCACCCTCCGTTACCTCCGGCGCCTCGCTTAGGTCAGCCACCCTCCCCCTAGGGGGTAGCATTTGTGGAGGTGTGTGTGCCTCTCTGGTCGGGAACAGGCCATCGACCACCTGTTCGAGGAGCTGTGGCTGGAGACTATGCGTGAGTGGGGGGGCCCAGGGGCGAAGCTTGCGCCTCACCATCTTATACGGCCTTCCCCACGGGTCGCTGTTAAGAGTCTCCAGCATCTCCTTCTCGGCTAGGTCCTTCGCCCTGCCGATTGCCCCCTGCAGCAGCTTGACGGCCTCCGAGTATGCGGCATATAGGCGCTCCTCCCTTGGCACGTCCCGTATTCGCCGCCTCCGGCTGCGAGTGTACTCGCGTCTCGCAGCAACGCAGGACTCGCGTAGCTGCGTGAGTTCTTCGGACCACCAGTACACTCTGCGCCTAGGGGGAACCGGGCCGACCCGCGGCATGGCTGCGTCGCACACCTGCACCATGGCACTCCCTAGCCTCTCTGCCTCCGCGTTGACATCCACCGGACCGTCAGACTCTGGCAGCCATGCCTGCACCAAGGCTGCCTCCACCAACATGTCCCGATCCAGGCGTTTGAGAGCCCAGCGCGGGCCATCCCCTTCCAAGGGTCGACTCAGGCCGTTCGGAACGGCCGGAAGAGTGGAGGTTTCGAACCGAATATATCGGTGGTCCGATAATGTCTCCACTTCTTCCAGCACCTCCCAGCCTCGAACAAGGCGCGCCAGGGCGGCGTTGGCGAACGTGACGTCCACAATGGAACCGCCCTGTTGCCGCACGCAAGTGTTGGTCGAGCCTTGGTTGAGGACAACCAGTCCAGTGGCGACTGCCCACTCTTCCAGCTCCGCTCCGCGGGCGTCCGTAGCCGGGGATCCCCACGCCGTGCATTTGGCATTGAGATCCCCGGCCACGAGTACCATGCCCGGACGACTCCTGCCGATCATGGTGCCGATTTCCCCCAAAAACTGCTCGAAATCGGCGAGGCATCGGTTCGGCGAGAAGTACGCCCCTACCACCATCGTGTCACCAATCCACGCTGCGACGTATCCGCGGCCTCTTTCCACTCTTAGCGGCGGCGAGGAGCAAACGGATGAACCGGTAATAATGGCCACTAGGCCGTCCAGGTCTCCGACCCAGTTGTCCCTGGGAGGCACGGAATAGGGCTCGGCGACAATAGCCACTCCAATCAGCCACTCCGCCAGGCTTTGAGTTAGCAGGTCCTGGGCCCTGGCGGAATGGTTGATATTCGCCTGGAGAAAGCGAGTGGCCATTATTCTACGGCCATGTCCTCCACCATCTCGCTGCGAGCCTCGGGTGTAGTTGAGGCTGGCTGGGAACGCTGCGAGGAGACCCGGGGGCCATCGCTAACGTTCTTTGCTCTCCTCGGGCGTGGTGCGGAGCACAGTTTTGAGCCCAGCACATGATTTGCTGGTTTGCTCGCCGTTTTACACAGCACGCAGTGAGGCGCGGCCGTGCACTGTGCCGACTTGTGACCAGGCTGGCCGCAACGGTGACAAAGCTCACTGCGGTCTGTCTGCGCCTGGCAGTGTGCCCTGACATGCCCGCTCTCCAGACACCGGTAGCATCGCATTGTCCTCGGCTCAAGGATTTTCACTTGCGCCGAGGACCACCCCACCAGGAAACGACCACCTTCGGCCACCTTTTTCACCGCTGCTACTGGGCAGCGCACCCAAAGCGTGCCGAGGCCGGTGTGATCCAGACGGATATTGCCGGTTTTTACCTGATCCTCGGTGCAACCGCCAGCTCGACTAATGGCAGCGACTACCTCTAGGGGAGTCACAGAGTCATCCAGGTTGGACAAGCGCAGCTCCGCGCATTTAGTCGGCCTGGAGACCCGTACCACCTCCCCTAGCTTATCAGCTAGCTCTTTGGCCAGCTTGTCTGCTTTTTCGCCGCTGGTGGCTCCCGGCAACTCCAGGACCCGCGCACCTGTGACTGCACGCCGGAAACGCAGGTTCGCGATACCAAGATCGGCAAGGTTCACTTTCTCCTTGGCCTCAGCGAGCACTTTCGCGTAGGTGACTCCTTTGGCCTCCGCCTCCGGCTGCAACGTCAGCACTACTGCCGCCGACCGTGGAGGACGGAGCTTACGAGCGCCCGATTTTGGAGCTTTGGGTTGTGCTGGCGCAACGGGTTGTGCGGTAGTTTTACCCTTTGCCCCTGAGCCTACTACCTTATTCCACTGCCGATTCATGCTTCGGGGCACTGGCGGCAGTGGTCGGGGTTCTCCATTTCCCAGTGTTTCGGCGTTGGCAATAGACTGGGACTTCTTCTTATTCTTCTTTTTCTTCCCGCGTCTTTCGTCTCCTGTCTGGGCACTTTCGGTCGTGGGAGCAACAGAAGCTTTTTTAGCAGCAGCAGCAGCTGCAACAGCCGGCGCTGTGGCTGGCTTCTTTTTAGGCAACTCTGCTGCGGCTTCGTACGTGGGTGCATCCACTGTGGCTGGTGAGGCCAACCTATCCGCAGCCGCCTCCCTGGCAGCCAGGTTTAGCTTTTTTCGCCTTTGTTTGGCGTTCGCTCCTTTTTCTGACGCTACCGCCAAGTTCTTATCCGCAGCAAGCGGCGGCCGCACAGTTTTTGATGGAAGAAGCCTGACCTCTAAGGCTTCCAGCCGAGCATTCACCATGGTCCCCACCTTGACCATAATGTCTCGTTCAGCTGCCTCTTGTGAAGATGCTGGCGGAGGGTGAGCGGACCTAGTCTGCCGGAGCTCATTCCGCATCTCCTCAACCTCCTTTCGAAGCTCTGTTAGTTGGGCTTGTAGGCGTTCATTTACCGCCTCGAGCTTTATGACCTCTTCGGAGGAAGTCCGGTTGACCATAACCCGGGCAGCGTCCATGTACCCCGCTACCGCATCTTTCAGCTTTCGCTGGTGGGTTCCCTTCAAGTTGCCTGATGTGGCTATGACTTCTTTAATAGCAGCGGTGCAGTTTTCCATTTGGGTCAGGAGTTCGGAAGCCAGCTGGTTCTCCAAGTGAGGCGTTTGCGTTGTCCTGCGCTCACCACACCTCTTTGCTACCTCCACCCCTGCCTGTTCTGGCGCTTGGCGACGGAATTTCTCCTTCGCCGCCTTCAATTCGGCTTGTGTTTGGCTCTTCCTCCTCGACAACGAGAGTGAGCTGCCACTCGCCGTGGACTGGCTAGACTCGTTCTCCTCGTCTTCGTCGTCTTGGAGGCGACGCCTCTTTCGGGGCGCCTGCCAGAGACTTCCGCGCAATGGCTGTGCATCCGCACTGAGGGAGTTGGCGCCTTTCTCCACTTCGTCTGGCGCATTCGCCACCAACGATATCAGGGAGTCCTCCGCGTCCGACCGGGGCATTGGGGACTCCACGGACGACTCCCACACCTCCGTTGAGTCTCCGAATTTGAAGGGAGTGAGCGCGTATTTGCGTGCCCGCCTTCCACCCCCAGTCACAGTCGGGGACAGCCGCTGTGCCTCCGAGCCGGCACTGAGTCCGGCGGGCGGGACGGGTCGCACTGTGTGTACGGTACCGTCCGCGTCTTCATCCCGATTCCCGGGATTCACGCTCCCCTCTTCCAGCCGGGTGAGCACTACTCGGGCAACCCTTTTAAAGCAGGTCTCTTGACCACCCTCCCGCAAGGGTGCCAGCGCGCACTCCTCATCTGGGGCATCCCCCCGCTCCGCAAAGAAGGCCACCTGTTGAAGCGACTGTGGGACTTCCTCCACGGAGCGGTCAATGTCCTTCCCTCGCTGAACGAAACGACCTGAACTGTCGCGGGCTGGGCCGCTGGTGTGCCCTTTCGGCGCGATCTGGATCGCGGGGGCGTTCAGATCAAGTCGAGGGCTGCTGTCCGACCCTTGGACTGGGGAACGCGGAAGAGTGACTCGAGGGCGGAAGGCACTCGCCTCCACTGCCGTGTCTGCCGTGCCTCCGCTCTGAGCCGAGCCGGGTTCGCCTCCATCTGCCTCCGGGTGCCTCTCGCCTTTTCCGCCTCTCAGCCTTAAGGCTCCCGCGCAATCGGTGTCCGGTATGGAGATGCCAATGTCGTGTTCACGAAGGCCGGCATCTGGCCGGCCTACGAAGCAGTTTTTGCCCCCTCCGTATACGACGGGGCAGCCACCCGCCGAAGCGGATGGACGGGGTTGGTTACCCGCCCGGAGATAATCAAAACTGCTTTTCATTTTATTCCTTTCCACAATGTCTCCACATCGTCGTCTCTTTTTTCGGGGGTGAGCTCCCCCGCACGCTTGGGACTGGACTCCCTCCAGCCACGCATCCCATCGGCACGATCCGCTCACCTTGGGATTGGGGTGATTTATTAAAGTGGTTTTCTTCCACGCGGCGCTACTCTCAATGAGCAGCACCCCCGGTCCGCTCAGTGCGGGTTACGGGTTGCCCGACGGGGAGCCGAAACTCAACCAGCAGCCGCACGAAGGCGACCGCCAGACCCGCCGCGCCGCGAGCCTTGAAGGCCCGCCATCCCCCGCCGCCAGAAGACGGCCACTGGTGCGTCTGCACCGCCACCACTGCCCAACCGGGCTAAAGCGGCCGCATCCCTTGCCACCTCAGATGAGCTGAGGCATGCTGGGAGCGGTCAACCCCTTCCCCCCCCCCGGTGTCGGGTTCTTGGTAGCACCGGTAAGCGATCCCCGGACAGGATCACTTACCGTTGCCTCCAGGGCGCACCAGCCAAGACCCTTCCCTTCCCTGCGGATCCGCGAGGATCCAGAGGGATTGGAAGAGCCCGGACATACGTGGAGGTTACCCGACCTCGCGCCCCAACCTAACCTAACCTAACCTAACCTAACCTAACCTAACCTAACCTAACCTAACCTTTTTTTTTTTTTTTTTTTTTTTTTTTTTTTTTTTTTTTTTTTTGTGCCCAGGAAAAATCTTCGAAAGATTCCACCGCGCCACGGGGCGACGCGATGGATATGTGAGATTCTTACTCACTAAAAAACCTGGGGTGTTCGTCGCTCTGCCTTTCGGCGGGGCCACGGGAACGCCTATAGCACACTTCCGCGACCCTTTTTTTTTTTTTTTTTTTTTTTTCCGGGGGAAAATCCTCATGGATACCACCGCTCTACGGGGAGGGGCGGTGGTTATGTCAGACTTCTACTGACTAAAAACCCCCGGGTGTTCCTCTTCCACCCATAGGCTGAGATACGGGAACTATGATTCTTCCGCGTCTCAGCCGGTGGTTGTCCGTTATCGGACCCAACACTGGGGGACTTCTCTGTCTCCCTACCATCAGAGGTGGTGTGCCCGGAACACTTGGCACACCATCCAACCCGGGGACCCCACTCCATCAGACGACGAACGGCCCCGTGTTCATCGTCTGGGGATCCCTTTTACGGCGGCAGTCGGCGGTCGTGCGCCAGCCTTCTGCGACCGACTCTCCGGCGGCGTTGCTGAGGTGCTTCTGCCGCATCCTCTCTAGCCCGTTCCGCTTTCTCCTTCTGTGCCACCACATCCTCACAGAAGGAGAGCATTGCCTTCCAAGATCTGTCACTGTCGACCATGGATTTTACCACGGCCGACAGCGACAGATTGTTCCCAATAACTGTGACCAGTTCGGCCCTCTGGTCCGCCCAAGCTGGACACAGCTCCAGGGTATGTTGAGCTGTGTCCTCCATCTCACCGCAGTCATGGCACTCCATGGTTGGTTCTCTTCCGGCTATACGACACAGGTACCGTCCGAAACAGCCATGCCCCGTGAGTACCTGCGTCAGCCGGAATGTGAGTTCCCCGTGACTGCGGTCCAACCACTGCGACAGTACAGGCCGCACCGCCTCAATCGTCCGGAGGCCAGCAGATGGTGTTGCCAGCCGCTCCTTCCATGTCTCGATGGCCAGGAGGCGAGCTTCCTCACGCTTCGCCTCCAGCTCCCTAGGTGCCGGCCACTGGTCTCGGGATCGTGCCTCCTCGCGCCAAAAATACACGGCTGCGAGGGTTTTGGCTTCGAGATCCCAGGGTAGTGAGCCGGCCAGCACACACGCCGCTTCGGTGGAGACTGTGCGGTATGCCCGAATAGCCCTGACAGCCATTACTCGCTGCGATCTTTGCAGCAGGGCAGAGGTCCGGCGATTCAGGGCGTCGGCCCACACGGGTGCCCCGTACATGGCCATAGAGCGCACCACTCCAAGGTACAGCCGCCGGCAAGAGGCCTTGGGCCCTCCCTTGTTTGGAAGTATACGCCCGAGAGCTGCGGCTGCACCCAGTAATTTTGGAGCAAGGCGCTCGAAATGAGCCTGAAAAGTCCATCTGCTGTCGAGGACAACGCCAAGGTATCGCATTGTCGACCCGACGCTGATGGACTCTCCTCCGACCACAATATGCGCACCGGCAGGAGGCGCTTTCCGTGGTCCGTGGAAGGAAATCGCCTCGGACTTGCTCAGAGCGACCTCTAAGCCGATTCGCCGAATTCGGCCAACCACATGGGCCACCGCAGCCGTCGCCAGGGCAGCTGATTCCCGGAAATTGACCCCCCGAGCGGTGACCAGGGTGTCGTCAGCGTAGCAGACGACGTGTACTCCACGCAGGTTCGCTCCGCGCAGTACCCAGTCGTATCCAATGTTCCACAGGAGTGGGCCGAGGACCGACCCCTGTGGAACACCGCACATCATCTCCTTCTGTCCCCATACATGCCGACCGGGGAAGGACACAATTCTCTCAGAGAGGTAAACCTCGACCACCCGACGTAGATACCTGGGCACCCCGTGGTAAAGAAGCGCCTCCTTGATAGTCGCCCAGGGCAAGGTGTTAAACGCGTTGGCGATGTCGAGGGACACCGCCAATACCGTTTCGCCCCGGGCCACCGCCTCTTCTGTCAGGTCTTTAACCCGCAGGATCGCATCCACTGTGGAGCGACCACTGCGGAAGCCGAATTGGTTATCGGCTAAGTCGGGGCCAACCTCTCTCATATGCCTGACAAGCCGGGCAGCTACTATGCGCTCAAATAGTTTGCCCACCTCGCCAAGCAAAACAATTGGCCGGTATGCTGACGGCGAATCGGCCGGGCGCCCATCCTTTTTTAGGAGCACGAGGCGGCCCGTCTTCCACTCGCGTGGAAAGCGAGCCTGTTCCATGCACATTGAGAACAGGTCTCGGAGCTTAGGCTCTAGGGCATCCATAGCCAGCGCCAGTGCGCGACCCGGGATACCGTCCGGTCCGGGGGCCGTATTTTTCGCTTTCAAGCGCAGGACGGCAGCTCCCAACTCCCCTTCTGACACAGACGGCACCTCTCCCTCATCTTCCTCAGCCGCCAGGGGCGCCATCGGTGGCGGCTGGTGCCCTCCTCGGTCAGGAAATAGTGTGGACACAACCCGGTCCAGGAGCTGCGGGTGGAGACTTTCCGTGACCGGGGGAGCCCAAGGGCGGAGTTTGGCCCGCACCATTTTGTATGGCCTCCCCCACGGATCGCTATTCAGAGTCTCCAGCAGCCTCTCCCTGGACAACTCGATAGCCTGACTAATGGCCACCGATAGCTCCTTCTTGGCCGCATTATAGGCTTCGTATAGTGAGGTCTCCTCTGCATGGTTTCGCACCCTTCGCCGGCGGTAATGCGTGTACCGGCGTCTCGCAGCGACACATAGTTCTCGTAAGTGTGAGAGCTCTTCTGTCCACCAGTATACACGGCGTCGCGGAGGTAGACGCTTGGACCGGGGCATCGCCGCGTCGCATATTCGCGACATAGTATCCCGGAACCATCCGGCACCTGCCTCTGCCTCCGCGATCGGCTCCCTTGAGTCGGCCTGCCACGCCTCAACGATGGCTGCTTCTTTAAATAGCTCCCTATCCATTTTACTCAGCACCCATCGCGGGCCGTTGGAATGACTCCGGCTTGGGCTAGTCAGGGTATCTGCGGACGTAGAGACATCAAATCGAATATATCTATGATCCGAAAGCGTCTCCACGCCCACCAGGACCCGCCAACCCTGGACACGACGCGCCAGGGCAACATCCGTGAACGTGACATCCACAATGGAGCCGCCCTGCCACCGCACGCAAGTGTCAGCCGTTCCTCTGTTCTGTATGACCAAGCCGGACGAGATCACCCACTCCAAGAGCTCGTTGCCACGCGCATCAGTCGCTGGAGATCCCCACGCTACAGACTTTGCATTCAGATCTCCAGCAACTAGAATCTTGCGCGTATGGCTTCTACCAATCAGGGCACCAATCTCCACTAGGAACTGTTCAAATTCCGCTAGGGTCCGGTTCGGAGAAAAATATACGCCGATGATTGTGATGTCGCCCACAACCGCCGCCACATACCCTTGACCGCGATGCACCCTTTCAAAGGGTGGGGTTCCGGTAGCGGTGTGGGAGACAAGCGCAACGAGCCCATTATTGTCTCCGACCCAATTATCCCTCGGCGGAACTGAATATGGCTCCGCTACAATCGCAATATGGATCAGCCACTGCGCCATGCTCTGACATAGAAGGTCCTGAGCCCTAGCGCAGTGATTGATGTTTGCCTGTAACATTCTCAAGGCCATTACTGGTTAGCGTCCATTGGTGCCGCCTCGTCGCCAGCCTCTACGGAGGCAGGGGTACAAGTAGGTGGCGAGGGGGCTCTAGGGCCATCACCAGCCTTCTTCTTCCTTTTTCCCATCTTCGGTGGGTCGCAAGCCTTGTTACCTGTCCGGTGGTTTGCCGCTTTGCCTGCCGCTGCGCACAAAACGCAGTGCGGTTCGGCTGTACACTGGCCAGCTTTGTGACCGGACTGTCCGCAGCGGTAACATATATCGCTACGGTCAACATCTGCGTTGCATAGCGCCCTAACATGCCCCAATTCAAGGCATCGGTAGCACCGCATCGGTCTAGGGGGCAGAAGCTTGACTTGTGCCATTACCCATCCCACCTTGAGACGGCCGGACCCGCAAATTTTCTTAGCCGCCGCCACCGGGCATGTTATCATGGCTGAACCGAGGCCCTTTGTGTCTCGGCGGATCTCACCGCATTTGACGGACGGCGCTAGGCACTCTGCCGCCTCCACCACGGCAGCGATAACGTCATTGACGTCAACCGAGTCATCCAAGCCCGACAGCCGCATGTCAGCAGTCTTAGTGGGCCTGTCGACCCGGACGACGTCATCTCCGAACACCTCTCTCAGGGCTTTTGCGAGGGAATCGGCCTTATCACCGCTAGTCGCTCCTGGTAACTCCAGGACGCGCGCGCCTGTGGCTGCCGTCTTGAAACGTATTCCCTCAATACCTAGCTCCGCCAACTTAACTCGGCTTCTGGCCTCCGTTATAACTTGCGCATAGGTCACGCCCCGTTGCTCTGCCTCTGGTTTGAGGGTCAGCACAATGGCCGCTGACCTCGGAGGACGGAGCTTGCGGGCCTCGGAGCGTGCTGGCAGAGCGCCTTTCGCTGCGTTTTTACTTTTTGCCCCATTGCCAGCCGCAACGTTCCACGAGCCTTTCGTGGACTTGGGGGCCGGTGGAAGCGGACGCGATGCTTCGGAGCCTTCGGATGTTCTGGAAGCGGAGGCCTCAATAGCGGCCAGCGTTTGCTTCTTTTTCCTCCGGTTCTGCTTCCTTCCCTTCCCAGAATTGGGGTGGACAGTTATTGGCCCCGTAGGGTCTGTTGCCACTATAACCTTCAGCCGTGATCTCGGTGCTGGTGCCGAGGTGGATTTTGGCCCCGTCTGGGTAGTCGCCTTGGTTGATTGTGTTGCGACATTACGCTCAGTTGGCCGCAGGGGTTCGGGCGTTGGAACCTCCGTTGCGTTGACGGAATCAAAAGCCCTTTGGCGCCTCCTGTCTGCCTTCAGTTGAGGCATCGTAGTAGGGTGCAAGGGGAGTCTCTCGTTCAGTTTGGCGTCCATCATGGTTCCAAGTGTTACCATCATGGCGCGAGAGAATTCTTGCAGGTCGCCGTGATTGATGGGCCGGTCGAGGGACGGCCCCCCGGTCAATACCTGTTGGGAGAAGGCTGGACTGCCTTGATTCCGGGACCTCTCCATGTCACCTTTCAGTTGGGCCATCTCCTCACGGAGACTAGCCATTTCCGTCTTGAGGCGATCGTTCTGCGCTTGTAATCGCCTAGTCTCGTCCGAAATACTGCGAACACTAAAGTCTTCGACGGACCTCTTAATTGAGAACGCCGCGTCTTTTAGGTCTCGCACGTGTGTGCCTTTCAAGTTTCCGGACGTCTTTGCAACTCGGACTATAATGTCCACGTCGTCCAGCACCTGGGCCACAAGTTCCTGCGCTGATTTGTCAGCCGTATCGCTAGCCAAGGATTCATAACGCAGTCTGCGATTCTTCCTGGCTGCAGCCACCGCTGCTGCCCGATCTGCTAGCTCAATCTCCGCCCGCAAGCGTAAGGCCTCCCTTTCCTCTTTAGCCTTTGCTATGTCAGCGGGAGAGCGGCCCTTCCCTCTCAGAAGTGAGCTGCCACTTGCTGTGGATTGGCTGGACTCGCTGTCATTTTCTTGGAGGCGAGGCCTCTTCCGGGGCGCCTGCCAGAGCTTTTTGCTCAGTGGCTGGGCACGCATACCGGGAGATTGGAAGCCCCTCTCCTTCTGCTCAGACGTGCCCATCACCGCCAGCCCTGGCGGGTCCTCCGCGTCTGACCGGGGTATTGGGGAGTCCACGGACGACTCCCACGCCTCCGTTGGGTCTCCGAATTTAAAGGGAGTGAGCGCGTATTTGCGTGCCCGCCTCCCGCCCCCAGTCACAGTCGGGGACATTCGTTGCGCCTCCGAGCCGGCACTGACTCCGGCGGGCGCGACGGGTCGCGATGTGTGTACGATCCCGTCCGCGTCTCCATCACGATTCCCGGGATTCAAGCTCCCCTCGTCCAGCCGAGTCAGCACTACTCGGGCGACCCTTTCAAAGCAGGTCTCCTGCCCACCCTCGCGCAAAGGTGCCAGCGTGCGCTCCTCATCTGGGGCATCCCCCCGCTCCGCAAAGAAGGCCACCTGTTGCAGCGACCGCGGGACCTCCTCCGCGGAGCGGTCACTGTCCTTCCCTCGCTGCACGAAACGGCCTGAGCTGTCACGGGCTGGGCCGCTCGTGTGCCCTCTCGGCGCGATCTGGATCGCGGGCGCGTTCGGGTCAAGACGAGGGCTGCTGTCCGACCCTTGAACTGGGGAACGTGGAAGGGTGACTCGAGGGCGGAAGACACTCGCCTCCACTGCCGTGTCTGTCGTGCCTCCGCTCTGAGCCGAGCTGGGTTCGCCTCCATCTTTCTCCTGGTGCCCCTCCCCTTTGCCACCTCTCAACCTTAAGGCTCCCGCACAATCGGTGTCCGGTATGGAAATGCCAATGTCGTGTTCACGAAGGCCGGCATCTGGCCGGCCTACGAAGCAGTTTTTGCCCCCTCCGTATACGACGGGGCAGCCACCCGCCGAAGCGGATGGACGGGGTTGGTTACCCGCCCGGAGATAATCTAAACTGCTTTTTATTTCCATTTTCCTACAATGTCTCCACATCGTTGTCTCTTTTTTCGGGGGTGAGCTCCCCCGCACGCTCGGGACTGGACTCCCTCCAGCCACGCATCCCATCGGCACGATCCGCTCACCTTGGGATTGGGGTAATTTATTATAGTGGTTGTCTTCCACGCGGCGCTACTCTCAATGAGCAGCGCCCCCGGTCCGCTCAATGCGGGTTACGGGTTGCCCGACGGGGAGCCGAAACTCAACTAGCAGCCGCACGAAGGCGACCGCCGGACCCGCCGCGCCGCAGGCCTTGAAGGCCCGCCATCCCACGCCGCCAGAAGACGGCCACTGGTGCGTCCGCACCGCCACCACTGCCCACGGGCAAAGACGGCCGCATCCCTTGCCACCTCAGATGAGCTGAGGCATGCTGGGAGCGGCCAACACCGAAACACGGCACTGAAGCCCACGCAGGAGTGAGCTCAACTGCATTGCCACGACTGTGACTGGTAGTTAGCAGAGGGAAGACAGCGAACGCGCAACTGGACGGCTATCTCCCCCCTCCCAGGGTGCACCACGGGGAGGTCTACCAGCCCACGCACCCCACACTTCCGCGACCCAACCTAACCTAACCTAACCTAACCTAACCTAACCTAACCTAACCTAACCTAACCTTTTTTTTTTTTTTTTTTTTTTTTTTTTTTTTTTACCCAGAGAAATGCGTTACGCATACCAATACGTAATATGAGGCCTGCGGGGACAAGCCAGATATTACGCATTAGTTATGTGGGACTCTCCGGTCCAAACGAGGACCAGCCTACCCACTAAAACTCTGGGATGCTGCCTCCACCGTGCCCGAGTGGTGATGCCATGGGATCGCGAACATTTCACCACGACATCACCGGCACCATCGCCCTAAGGCGAACCCTCACCAAAAAGGCACACTGTAGCATGACCAGTGTGCCTTCCCGCAACGACCTCCCTACACCCCGGGAAGGTTAGGGACCAGCACCGACACACGGTGATCTGGTCCCACCCGCGCCACGGCACCGGGAGGACAAACGCCCCTACCCCGGCGCCCAGCGAGAGGACAAACGCCCCTACCCCGCAGCCCTCCGCAGCCGAAGCCGCCGGCCCCCCAGTGGGCCGTGTAATTTTTTATAGAGGTTTTCTTCCTCGCGACTGCAAGCCTACCGCAAGCGGGGTCTTCACAGTCCCCGGTCCGGACATCATCGGCCCTCTGCCTAGTCGGGATTACGGGGCCGTTATATTTGACGAGGCAAACGGTCGGTGCCTCGAACCGCACTACGCCGCCGAAGCGGCCCACCTTCGTCGGACCTGGGGATTTCTCCGTGGAGAAGTCCTTGGTCCGATACCCTCCTCCCCCCCTGACAGGTTATTGGTAGCCCGACAAGTGATCACTTAGGGTCCACTAAATGATCACTTGCCGTGCCTCCAGGACGCACCGGCCAAGACTCTACCCTTACCTGCGGATCAACCGGATCAACAGGTATTGGTAGAGCCCGGACACTCGAGGAGGTTACCTGTCTCGCGCCCCAACCTAACCTAACCTAACCTTTTTTTTTTTTTTTTTTTTTTTTTTTTTTTTTTTTTTTTTTTTTTTTCCGGGGGAAAATCCTCATGGATACCACAGCTCTACGGGGAGGGGCGGTGGTTATGTCAGACTTCTACTGACTAAAAACCCCCGGGTGTTCCTCTTCCACCCATAGGCTGAGATACGGGAACTATGATTCTTCCGCGTCTCAGCCGGTGGTTGTCCGTTATCGGACCCAACACTGGGGGACTTCTCTGTCTCCCTACCATCAGAGGTGGTGTGCCCGGAAACCTAACCTTTTTTTTTTTTTTTTTTTTTTTTTTTTTTTTTTTTTTTTTTTTTTTTTTTTTTATAGTGGGGAAATGCATTTACGCATACCCGGCCTTGTAGAGGGAGGCCGGGTTATGTGGGACTCCCTGAGTGTGAAATATACAGAATACCCACTAAAACCCCACTTGCGCCGCTTCGCCGCTAAAAACGGCAGGGACACGGGGACGCTCGCGCACTCGTCCGCGTCCCCGCCAGCGGCTGCCCAAAAAGTAGGCAAAGACTAGACTTTAAGGGGGAGAGATCATGCTTCCCCCCCTTCCGACCTTTTGTGAGGCGCGCTGCGGTGCGCCTTCCATCTCGAGGGCTCTGGCGTAGTGCAGCGGACGCCCTCTTGTCCGCTGCCCGCCTGCCCCCCTCAGGGCGGTAAACGGCGCTCGTGCGCAGCGCGTCTTCGCCCCGGTCTTCGGCGGCGAGCGGGATCCGCGTCCGCTGCGATTTCCCGGTCGCGCTCAGCCTGCTCCTTCTGCGCCACCACATCTTCGCAGAAGGAGAGAACTGAGTCCCACGTCTCTCGGCTCTGGACCATTGCTGCCACCACCGCTGGCAACGAGAGGTCCGGTCCCACCTCAGCCACGAGCAAAAGGCGTTGCTCGCTCCACGCTCGACACTCGGCCAAGGTGTGTTGGGCGGTGTCTTCGGGCGCACCGCAGTCATGGCACATGGGGGTCGGCTCCCTCCCCGCAACCTTCCACAGGAACCTGCCAAAGCAGCCATGGCCCGACAGGATTTGGGTCAGCCTGAAAGTTAGAACCCCGTGTTCCCTCTCCACCCAGTCCCTGAGTACTGGACGGATTGCCTCTATAGTGCGGAGGCCAGCTGTCGGCTGCTCGAGCCGATGTGCCCAGACCTCCATCGCTCTCTGAGTGAGCTCGTTACGGTGAGCCTCTATTTCTAACGGGGCCGGCCAGTTCCCGTTTCCCCGTTCCTCCCTTCGCCATCGGTACAGGTCGGCCATCCGGAAACCTAACCTAACCTAACCTAACCTAACCTAACCTAACCGCATTTGAAATGCGGAGCCATCACGGTGTGAGAATCTTCCAAAGCACTGATGTAGGGGAAGGGACTGTAAAAGCCGCTATAGCGGTTTTCAACCAAGATCTGGATGTTATACAGTACCCGAAACTCACCACCAATAACGTCGTCGTGGTGGGAATCCGAACCAGTGCGTGGGAAATAACCTTTGCTTCTATCTACTTAGAAAATCCGGAACATAACCAACCTATAGGACCAGATTTGGAACACCTAGCGAAGATAGGCAAGGAAACAGACTTAAAAAGGTGGCTCGTTGGAGGCGATGTTAACGGCAAAAGTACGTGGTGGGGAAGCCCTGTAAATGATCACAGAGGCGAAGAACTTTTGGGATCCCTCAATGAGCTAAACCTGAATGTGCTGAACAAGGGGAAGATTCCAACCTTTGACACCGTTCGGGGAGGGAAGCGTTTCCAGAGCTTCGTCGACATAACAGCCTGCTCCACTGACATCTTGGGCTTGATAGAGGACTGGAGGGTCGTTGAAGGCCTAACGAGCTCGGACCACAACGGCATACTGTTTCATATAAGACTTAAGGAATCTAAGGGCATCAGCATCAGTAGGACCACTAGGATATTCAACACGAAAAAGGCAAATTGGCCAGTATTTCGGGAGAAACTCAACGAACTATTCATGGAAAATGAACTCACCCAGCTACAGATCGGTGAAATTAATAATAGCCAGCAGATCGAAACAGCCACAGAAAGTCTAACAAGAGCAATAACAGAAGCGTGTAAGATGTCAATGCCCGTGAAAAAAGCAAAAGAGGAACTTTCCCTGCCGTGGTGGTCCGAGAAACTCGCGGAGATGAAAAAAGGAAGTCGCGACCATGAAGCGCCGGATAAGATGCGCTGCCCCAGTCAGACGGGCAAGGGTCGTCGATGAGTACTTACAGAAGAAAGAAAAGTACGAATCAGAGGCGGCTAAGGCGCAGGTTGAGAGCTGGAAGGAATTCTGCAGCAAACAGGACAGGGAAGGTGTCTGGGAGGGCATTTATAGAGTGATAGGGAGAACCACTCGCAGAGTCGAGGATGTGCTGTTGGAGAAAAACGGAGAGGTTTTGGATGAGAAGGCCTCTGTTAAATTATTAGCCGAGACTTTTTACCCACTGGACGTCACGACCAACGACAATATCCATCACTGTAACATGAGAGTGAAAGCGGAACATGTGAATGTTGGAGAGCAAATTGAAACTTGCGATCCACCCTTCACAATGGCGGAACTCATTTCAGCAAGCGAGTCCTTTAACCCAAAAAAGGCCCCGGGAGCAGACGGCTTCACTGCCGATATATGTTTTAACGCCATAAAAACCGAACCCGCACTTTTCCTTCAGCTCTACAACAAGTGCCTGGAATGCAACTATTTTCCGGGTACCTGGAAGAGGGCCATCGTTGTAGTCCTTAGAAAACCTTCAAAGGATGATTACACCGCCCCCAAATCGTACAGGCCTATAGGACTTTTGCCGATATTGGGAAAAATCCTAGAGAGAATGCTCGTGGCCCGCCTCAGGTTTCATCTGCTACCTAATATGAGTACCCGCCAGTTCGGATTTATGCCCCAGAAAAGCACCGAAGACTCCCTCTATACCTTAATGCAGTACATCCGCAAGAAACTAGACCAAAAAAAAATAGTTACTCTAATATCTTTAGATATAGAGGGAGCCTTCGACAGTGCCTGGTGGCCAGCAATAAGAGTTCGACTGGCAGAGGAAAAATGTCCCGTGAGCCTGAGGAGGATCATGGACAGTTATCTTGATAACAGGGAGGTCACAGTGAGGTATGCCGGGGAAGAATACACGAAGTGTACCAATAAGGGCTGCGTCCAGGGCTCTATCGGGGGCCCGATACTGTGGAACCTCCTACTGGACCCGCTTCTGAAAAGTTTGGAGAGCAGAGGGGACTTTTGCCAAGCGTTCGCGGATGACGTCGTCCTAGCCTTTGACGGAAAGACAGCACTAGAAGTGGAGAGGCGTGCAAACCTCGTTCTCGAACATGTTCAGGCTTGGGGTGTCGAAAATAAGCTTAATTTTGCTCCGCATAAAACCAATGCGATGGTCATCACTAAAAAGTTAAAATACGACACCCCAAGATTGATCATGGGAGGGATCGAGATTACCATGTCCAACGAGATCAAGCTCCTGGGAGTAACGATCGACCACAAATTGACCTTTAACACGCATGTGTCAAACGTTTGTAGGAAGGCAATAGGCGTTTACAAACAGTTGTCTAGAGCGGCGAAAGTGAACTGGGGACTCCACCCAGATATAATAAAGTTGATATATATAGCCACTATTGAACCAATAATACTCTATGCTGCAAGTGTCTGGGCGCCTGCCGCTGAAAAACTTATGGTGATCAAGCAGCTTGAAGTGGTACAGAGAGGTATAGCGCAGAGGGTCTGTAAGGCCTACCGCACTGTTTCCTTGAACTCTGCACTGGTGTTGTCCGGGTTGCTTCCTCTTGACCTTCGAGTCAAAGAAGCGGCTCTGCTGTATCAGGCCAGGAAGGGTGTACCACAACCAACGCTGGGAGACAGGGAGGTAGAACGTATGACACCTGCAGTCCGGGCTCCTCATCCCGCGGATCGTATGGCCCTAGGGTTCATAAGCCTGGCTAACCAGGAGCAGGTAGACCAACACAACAATATCGATGTCCGGATATTTACTGACGGGAGTAAGATTGGGGCTACCCCCAACCCTACGGTCGGGGCGGCACTGTCCGTATGGAATGGCGAAACTGAAACTAAAACCCACAAACTTGCGTTACCCAATTACTGCACAGTTTACCAGGCCGAGCTCCTTGCTATATGTAAGGCAACCGGAGTGATTCTTGGGCACCGAGGATCTTCTTTTGGAGTTTTCAGTGACTCAGTGGCGGCACTCCAGACGGTGACTAACCATAGCTGCCTTCACCCACTAGCCGTGGAGGCCAGAGATAACATACGTTCAATATCTCTCCAGAACAAACTAATAACTTTGTTTTGGATCAAAGCCCACGCTGGGTTGGAGGGCAATGAGAGGGCTGACCAGTTAGCGAAAGAGGCGGCTGCAAACTCCAAAAGAAAACCGGACTACGACCTGTGCCCGGTTTCATTCGTCAAACGAGGCATCCGTATGGCCACTCTTGACGAGTGGAATCAAAGGTACAAGGCCGGCAGTACCGCTTCTGTCACAAAGATGTTCTTTCCGGATGCAGTGGCGGCGTACCGGACGACCCGGAAGTTAATCGTGGACAGTGTAACTACCCAGTTAATGACGGGACACGGTGGATTCTCAGAATACTCAAGTCGCTTCAAGTGCAAAGAGAATCCATCGTGTATCTGTGAACCAGGAGTAGCGGAAACAGTGCCACACATATTATTTAACTGTCCAGTATTTGAGTTAGAACGTTTGGAAGTAGAGTGCAAAATAAAACAAACAATAACTATGGAAAATGTTCATGAAATACTACAGAGCGAAGAAAGAGAAAAGTTTGTAAAATACTGTGTACAAATAGTCAAAAAGGTTATACTAAGAAATAAAACTAGGTAAAGAAAATATGCTGTCATAATATTGTATAAAATATTAAAGATAAGCATAGAGCGAGAAATTGTCAGGATTAAATGTAGATGTGCACAAATAGATATAAGAATAGAATAAGTTGTATAGCAGCATTGTAAAATTTCCTAAAATAAAACACCTGTGTTGGCTTAATTATTGTTACCCCAAGCAAGATGGAAACTAAAGAAAATAAAATTAGAATAGAGTAGACCCACATAGGTATAGATGGGAATCCCACCCATATCAATAGTTGCGAAAGATTTGATGGATGTAAGAAAGACACTGTATGAAGCATGAAAGTACGAGCAGAAAAAACGCGAGAACTGGAATGAATGAGAAACAGCAGAAACAGGCTCCGATCATGTTGGAGGTTTATATAAAAAAAAAAAAAAAAAACCTAACCTAACCTAACCTAACCTAACCTAACCTAACCTAGGGCGGATATTAGAACTAAGCATACCAAAATGTAAATGAAAACAACTAAAAATGTAAGAAGTACTATTAAGATGAAAGAAAAATGCAAGAAAAGAAAAAAAAATAAAAAATAAAAAAATAAATAACTGATCGTGTCCATTTGAAATAAAGAACCCTGAAAATAAGAAGTAGAGTAGAGTAGACATTCTACAATGGGAGTCCCACCCATTATCATGAAAGAATGAGGATGAATGAAAGAAAGAACAGTATGAAGCATGAAAGTACGAGAGGCATAAAAGCGAGAACTGGAATGAATGCGAAATAGATAGCACAGGCTCCGATTATGTTGGAGAAGACCAGAAAAAAAAAAACCTAACCTAACCTACTATTCGTTTGCACTGGATCAAAGCGCGCGCGGGACTGGAAGGTAATGAAAGAGCGGATAAGCTGGCCAAACAGGCGGCTCTAAACTCTAAACAAAAAACAAATTACGATCTCTGTCCGGTCTCATTCGTCAAGCGAAGCCTCAGATCGACGCAATCGACGAATGGAATCAACAATACACAACCGAAGAAACGGCATCAACTAAAGTATTTCTTCCAAACGCGGCGTACAGAATAGTTAGGAAAATGCAAATGATAAACCTGAAACGCAAGTTATGACGAGTCACGGCGGGCTTTTCGGAGTACCTACACCGCTTTAAATGCAAGGAGAGCCCTTCTTGTATCTGCGATCCTGAAAAAGCAGAGACAGTATTACACATACTACTAGATTGTCCTGTACACGAAAAAGAGAGGTTAGAGATTGAACAAAAGTTGAAGATAAGGCTAACGAAAGAAAATATAAGTGGAGTAATGTCGGGCATCGACATAGAAACATTCTTAAAGTATTGTACCAAAGTCGCGGCACAAGTTGTAAAAAGAAATAAAACGGTATAGAAAATTACGTTTACATAATATATTAACATATTATTGTAAAGCATAAGATTGAAAAATGAGTAATCAAATATCATGAGTAGTAAATTTTAGCGATCAAAATAAACAATGTAATAGAATAAGAATGAGAAATGTAACAAAATTCACAAATAAAGTATTATGTGGAACATTTTACCCTTATTAAGCATGAATAAATAAAGAAATACCATAAAAACAGAAGTATAGAAAATGGGAATCCCGCCCATATGTAGTGAAAGGTGATGGATGTGTGAAAGAACAAGTATGCGGAATAAAAGTACGAGAGGAAAACTTGCGAGAACTGGAATGGATGAAATACAGGTAGCATAGGCTCCGATCAGGTTGGAGGCAGTAGTCAAAAAAAAAAACCTAACCTACATATTTAAAAAATTAATAAAAAATAATTTATTCTTAACTCACTAAAAACCTTACTCTTCTTAAGCAAACAAGATGCCTGTGGCAAGAGACACCGCTCTTCCTTAAAGTTAACAATGTATAATATCAACATAGGTGGGATATTTATTTACTTTCTTTTTCTTGACAAACTGCGAAATTCATAATTTAAAACGTCATTTGATTGCAAAATACAGTTAAGTTACAAAAGTCATCGTAAAAAATAGGTAACCAAAACGTTTCACCTGTCTTTTATTTTGGAATTAAGGCAAAAAAATAACCTAATGATATTTTTCCCGTTTTTCAGGGATTAATCTATTATTTCAATCATGTTTTTTTGTCTCTCCTGTAAACTTCCATAATATGACGTTAGCAGGTTTACACTATTAACCGACGATGTAACGCGGACGAAGTCGCGGGCAAAAGCTAGTCTCTAAATAAAGCATTGTACTAACTAATCACAATTTTAATTTTAATTCACAATTTGACACTATGTAATAAATGTAATAATATCGATAGCATTAATTATTATTATTAATAATTATTTAATATAATTTTAGTCCGCTAATAAATTGACATAAACATAACCAATTGATTTAATTATATATCTTAGAGCTTTTGTAAAACTAAATTTTGTGTTGGCATGTTAGTATGTAAGACATTGCAATACCCCAGCAGGGTAACATGTACCTACTGTAAAACCCATTTTAAGACCTACTGTATGGACAATGGACATGATCGCAATAAACGAATATGAAATATCCTCGACCAAGTGAGCAATTTAATTAGGTATAGACAGAGCAGACGTATATAAAGTTTTATGACTAGGGAGGTAAGCATTTATGCTATTAGAACAATAAAGTGCAACGTTCTTAAAATAAGTCTTCAGTGACGTTTATTTCATTATGTAGGTACGTCTATTAAAGAGCTCGCAAAAACGCCGTGTTTGAAAGTTTTATTCAAAATAACGACGTGCTTCCGAATACCATCGTCGAAGCGGAGTTTGAGCGCCACGGAGCGCACCGCGCCGGGTTTGGCGCCGCTAAGCCTCAGCCGCGAACGCACGGCGTGTACTGGGCGACGCGACGCGGGGGCCGGGTGGCGCGGGGCGGGGGTGGGGCGCGACGGGGTGGGGGCTGGTCGCTGCAGGGCGGGGGCTGGGTGGCGCGGGGCGGAGGCCGGCTGGCGCGGGGCGGGGGCGAAGTAGCGTGTGGCGGAGGCCGGGTGGTGCGGGGCGGGGGGCGCGCCGGTACGCGCGCTCGGCCTGCGCGCCCGGCCGCTGTCACTCCAGCTCCACGTATTGCTCTGTAGGTAATCATGTATGCATATTTTGGTTAATCCATGTAGCATAAGAGACGCTAAGACCAATGACCGTCGATTGACTATAAAACGAATATAAAAGGTTTTTCACTTCTCAGGCTCTATAAGTTGTTCTTTACGGTGTGCTTAGTCGACACAAAGTTATTTTTTATGCTCTAGCTAGAGCATCTTTATAAGAGAGCAGAAAAAACGACGCGCGCCCGCCGTCGACGAGCACAGAAGTATAAATTTTATAACATAACTTCCATTATATTAAATATATAATAATAATAATATTGGGGGACAATTTTACACAAATTGACCTATTCCCAAACTAAGCAAAGCTTGTACTATGGGTACTAGACGATGATATACATACTTATTTAGATAAATACATACTTCAATATATAGAAAACATCCAAGACCCAATAACAAATATCCGTGCTAAATGCACAAATAATGCCCTGGCCGGGATTCGAACCCGCTAGCTAGAGCTTCGGAGGCAGTGTCACTACCAACTAGGCTAAACAGGTCGTCAGGATATGTTTCATTTTCTCGGATAAAATCATAATAAAATGGCTTGTTTTATGCATCACTCGCAGTACAATCGACTATTGTAGTACTCCTACTCGAATAATTAATCATCGCAATGTTGTAGGCAGTGTTCCTTTGTAATACTCGTCAATAATATGTATTACTTGTTAAGAGCCCGCAGAAAGCTCGGTAGTTTCGCTCTCATTTTAAAACGCCATGCTGGAATAAGATAAAACTTCGTAATACAGCTATTATTAAGGGTTTCATAGTAAACCCAAATAACTCGCTTTTTTTCTATTACAATTTCTAGCAAAAGAAACTAATTTCCGGGCTGGATATGTCGAATCCCATTGTGTATACAAAGTTTCATGTTATTTCGGCACAGCGTTTTAAAATGAGAACGAAACCTCGTTTGTGGGGACAATTGCGTTCAGTCGAGCGTGCGGGGTACCCTTAAAGTTTTTCTTTCTATATGTATATCCAGAACGGATACCCATCATAAGAAGTGCTCGAATCGAGAAAAGGAATTCACGCCTTGTTTCGCATCTCCCGCTTAGTCACACCGGTGTTGTGCTCCCGCGCTGACTGTAGCCGCGGTTGCGCGCATTTGACCAGTAGCTAAGGACTATCGTTATGATTAGTTACCGGGAATTGGTAGACGAAGCCCCGCACGAGGCAGTCGACGAGTAGCTGCGAGCGGTCGCAGCCGCGCGGCCGCTGCGGAATGTAAGGGTACTCGTACATCGCGTTCGCCGCTGCAAGCGAAGCGCGCCAGTCACTGGAGGGTTGTTCAACAAGTGCCGGTCTAGCCTAGCTGGCCTGGTCGCGTCGCGGGTCATTTCGGACATGTAGCATTTGTCCCTTCTCTTACTAGCCAATATTCAGTGCGTTACCAGCACGCGGGCAAAACGGATAATAGTATTTTTCATTAGCAAATTTTTTGTACTTATGTATTAGCAAATTATAATTATTTGAGATAATTGTCAATTTAATTTCTTATATTTGCACCTTTAATGTAGGTGCTCTGCTTAAGATAACGCAATAGATAACGTCGTCGTCGTCGTAAACAGAACATTAAGGCTGGGTTGCACCGACTTACGATCACAGACCGATCAACGTTAAATATGGCGCCGGCAGCTGTCATCCCATAGAAACTTGTCAAACTTTCCATACACTGAAATTTTAACGAACACAGCTTACGATTACAGACGGTTTGGTGCAACCCAGCCTAAGAACTGTCATTTGTACTCAATCAAATCATTAATCAATCAACAATCGTCTCATTTTTTGTCTTGTCAATTTACTATCACTTTACATTGCTGGCAATTAAAATTTTGTTCGGCATAAATTAAGTCGAAATTTTAGTTTTAAAACTAAGCTCATGGTTAAATTAAGGAACTACGTTGCCATACCCTACTTAAAGAAAAACCCCCTGCTTGGAAACATAGTGAGGAACCCGCATAATCTAATCGCAACCAATCTAAATATTACAGGGAAAATATAATTACATCTCTATCTAGTTTAATTATTTTTTGTTCAACAAAAAACATTTCTAAATTAAGTTTGTATGTGCAAAATGCTCCGATAGATGATGCTGTACCCATGGCGTTTAATTTCTCCTGAATTAATGGGGTAGGGACGGGTACATGATCGTTGTACGGAATCGGACTCGCACTTGACCAGTTTTTTTAATCTGAGTGTTTAACCTGCCTAATAATACGAACACACGATGTACATACACGTAAATGTCAATAGGCATGTAAGCGATGGAAGAAAATGTATCACACACCATAGACACACCCTGTAGCGGTTTGCAGCAGTTGCGACAGCTTGTCTTGTTCCCTGTAGTATAACCGGATCATCTCCAGCACCACGCTCATCTCAAACTCTCCCTCCTCGTCGTCCACCTAAGACATGGAGGGACTTCATTAGTTGGTACATATGTACATATAATATGGAATAAACATCTTTCAGTTAAAATAAATAAAAAATGAGGCGGTAGCGTCGTTGAGTTCAACACCTGATAAATCCAACGAGTACTTATAAGAATATATCAACGTCAAATGCTGTCGCACGTTTGATGCTAGGCTTACCTGTGAGCGTTAATTGACTTTCGTGAGTAATACTTTTCACCGCTCGCTTAACTAGCGGTAATCGCCAGGTTAGTTGACAGCTGGCTTGTGGCTTCGACGTGCCGGACTAGAGAGCAGGATGGCATCATTGGCAGCGGCTTCACTAACACTTCCACAAGTGTGGATTCCGCGAACAGCGTGCTGTGACATTGAAGCGCATTACAAGTGTAGCAATTTATCACAACAACCGGCAGTAGGCAGCAGAGGCAGAGTGTGCATACTGTAGTTAGAATGAAAGCTATGTATGTTTCTCTCATTCGAACTAAAGCTTCATCTCTGTTGGTTGGTGCAATCAATAACTACGTTGTAACACGCTTGATCCCGGTGGGATCTTTACATAGGTTCCCCTTGCATTAAGGACAGTTGTCTGACCCTATACCAACACTGTGACAGGTATGTCACGGCTGGTGTAAACCATGGTTGTTTTTCCTCATTCTTGGATGACGTGATGCGCAGAATGACAAGACGTTTGCCATGGCTGATTGGAGGAAGCCTCGAAGACATAGACTTTACAGACGATCTTTGTTTATTCGCGACCTCTCGACAACACCTCCAGTCCAAAACCAACGACCTCACTGAATTCGTTGCGGAAGAAGAGCAATAAACGGTTCGAAAGGACTTACGCCTTAACACATCGGATGTAGTGTCGATATACATTAATAGCGAGGCAGTTGAGCAAGTCGACCGGTTCAAGTACCTGGAAAGTGTGGTCGACCCATCAGAGGGAGCGGACAGCGACGTCAAAGCGGGCATCAATAAAGCATGAGCAGCGTACCTGCAACTCAAACCTCTGTAGATGTCCATTGTAATAACTCGACGCACCAAGATCAGGGTGTTCAATTCCAAAGTCAAGTCAGTCCTACTGTACGGATGCGAGACATGGTTCGTGAGGAAAGATATCCCCAATCGCCTGCAAGTATTTGTCAACAAATATCTGCGCCGAATTCTTGGGGTATTCTGGCCACGTACCTCATCAAATGCGAGACTGTGACAGATGACCAGAAACCCATAACGAAAGAGATCCTGCAAAGGAAGTGGCGTTGGATTGGACACGCGCTTCGAAGATCGAACCACCACCTGTCCAAGCAGGATCTAATCTACCGGTAGAAGATGGCCGGGGCGTCCTCGGACCACATGAAGGCGATCAATTGAGAAGGTGGCTGGCTCAACTGGTTTTGTCTGGAAGGAGCTGGAAAAAGCCGTGCAAGATCAAGACAAACGGAGAACTCTTCTGCGAGTCCTATGTCCATAAAATGAGGGATAACAGGAACAAATCATCATCAATGCGCTTTAGTTGTGGCTTGTTCGTACCATTCCCATGTCGTAGAAGAGGCACCGCCACACGCACCCGAGTAGCGCGGGGCCCTTTGGGAAGGGCGGCGGGGCGGGCGGCGGGTGCTGCGCGCGCACTAACACCTCCGCCAAATCGAGGCCCTCCACGTCCGCGCACACCTGCATCCAGTCCGCCATCATGTTGAAGAATTGCATCTTGTTTTCTTCCTGAACATCATTAGTGAAGTTAGGTAGAGATCTGGGAATGTTTTCAAGACCTCTGCGATATAGTCAGCATAAGAAGCTACGCATTGGAAGAGGTTCAAAATCAAAAAAGGAGTTAGGGTAAGGGAATAAGAGCTTTGGACCTCTCCATATGAGTAGCTACGTATTATTGCTAACGGTATTAAGTATTGTTCGCTTCCCAAGTCTATACTTGACTAATGATACCAAGATAAGGAAGGTCTCTTACCGTGATTCTTAGAACTTCTTCTTTTATAAGGCAGTTCTTCAGGAGCTTGCCCTGGCCGCAGTCAGGCACAGGACCAGATAGTTCCTCGTGTGGATAATTTACTGGAACAAATATAGTGGTAACAATTCCCACGGACCCCTGCCCGGTTCAAAGCTTGAGGTATCTACATTACACGACTTGTCACGAACTTTAATTTGGGACCACCTTGAAGTTGGCAGTCCTTTCAAACTGTACAAAAAGTATTTTGTACGTCGATCAGGTCACCTCGTTACCGCCGCTGCTCTAAAACCACTTCCTTAAATCTAATTTCATATAGTTTGTTGCGAAGAGATAGTACTATTTTTGTGGTTCTCCTTTGGAATCTCTCTAATAGCACTGTCGCGAATCGTGGTATTTAGGGATATCGCGATATTTGTAACTCATGATCGGGGCGTGTAATAGCACCTTAAGAGATTATCTACCCTGGCAAGTTTATGACTTTGAGGGTAGATGGAGTACTGTCGGCTTGCGTATTTAAGCGATTGATTCCGCCGAATGCAGGGATAGGCACGACTACCTTTCTTGGGCACTGGTTGCACATTGGCAAGCTTCCAGGATATTCGTCTAGGAGACGATACAAACGTGTAAGAACAGGAGACAACTCAGGACCACAGTGCTTCAGAACCCTTGCAGGTATACCATCAGGCCCACTAGCTTTGTTTACGTCTAAACTCGGCAGGGCTCTACGGACCTCTTTATTGTGTATCGTGACCTCCGACATTAAAGAGCCACATTCAGGTATTGATGGTGGTAGATGAGAGCCAGCTCTATAATGCGGTGAAAGCCAGCGGAGAAAGCATCGGACGACAGAAATTGGTTTCGTTCGATTTAGACAAGGACTAGCACTGCTTACTACCTAGGCGGCTAAGTTGAATGCCCTCTTCTTAGAACGAACCCTTGAAGCTCGAAGTTTGCGGTCACCGAAACTTCGGTTGGATACTAGAATTGTGTCAGTCACAATTCACAAAAAGAACAGCAGTTCATTTTCTTTAGTAATTCTGCTTTAGTAATAGTGCTTTATGATTTGTTACGCTGTGACGCCTTACTTGTCACTTACTCTCTTTTGGAATGCGGAACTTTTGAAATTGATTAATAAATACCTACCGGAAGGCGTAGCGTGGGCAGGCCTCCTACATTGCACGGCGGACTGATGACCTGGTAAGGGTCGCTGGTGTCCGCTGGTTGCGGGTGGCGCAGGGCCGGTCATTGTGGAAGTCTTTGAGGGGGCCTATGTGGACGTCCTTTGGCTGATATGATGATGATGATGATGATATGAAATTGGGATATTTTCGAGTATTTAAAAATGTGGTTTTGACGTACAAAGGCGTTCAGCCCCTTGTGAGGCCGACTGTACAAAGTCCCCTTTATCATACAAAAGGTAATTATACAATAAATACGACCCATGAGGCCATGTTGTCTGAACACTTTTTGCTACATAAGTCTTGCATTTTGCACAGAAGAGATAATCTCGTTGATTATATTACGGTATTTTGAATGATTTCCAATTGATTTATCGAGCATATAAACATCCTACAATATTCTCTTTTCCTTAATTTTTTGAAGTATATTAGGTCCAATTCACGGTTTTTTGTTACTTCGCTTTAGCTCTAGGTCGAGTAGGTCGCCTCAGTGGCATGTGTACTGTTATATAATTATTAAATTTCGTGTGGTATTAAATTTTTGTACACAGGTTCTCTTATTACACAAAATGAGATCAAGAAGCGATTCCTGCTCATTGTTTTCACGAGTGTCACCTGTCACCAACTGATCTAGGCTGGTACCTGTCTGTAAACATTTTAACAAATTTCCGATGCAACATTATTATTTCCATCTAGTTTTTTTAATGGCCAATCTATTCCCGGTAGGTTAAAATTACCCACGATAAAAACTGTATTAACTATTTCCACGAGCTGCTTTCTTAATTGTATCAAAATAATAGCCTATCTAAGTTTTCATAGTTAAAATGGAGGGGAGTGGGGGGTCGATAGACTCCAGCTATAAACAGCTGAAAATTTCCTTAAGTTATGTTTAACCATAAAGCTTCAATCTCGGCCACACTAAAATTTTGCAAAATGGGTCACAAATTATAAAGCGTGACTATACATGTAATTTCTGAACGTGTCAGTGCAAGACTCGTATAAAACAAACATATTTAATAAATTAAATAATAAAATATAAATTGGCTGTGTGTGTGTAGGCTTAGTGTCATGTAAATGCAGGTGTGAGTGTAGTACTTTTCGATAACATTGCAAACTCCCTGTACCGTAGACACAGCGGCTGGCAGCTTTCCGCGCTCGGGGGATCAGGAAGCTAGGGTAGTACTGCTCCAAGTGTCGTAACATGACCGGGGGCTGAAACGACCCTTCGATGTCTTCGTCCAGCTGGGAATACGGAGGATTTTCATAAAGCTAAGCATTAGAAATTAATGTGTGTGTGTGTGTGAGTGTGAAACTCAGTCAATAAGCGACAATAGACACGAATTGTCGATAAAGTTTATGAGTTTATACTGTAGTTGTGATTATTGTTTTATAAAGAGACATGTAAAAAACTTAGGCATAGATTTACTTAGGCGCAATAAATCATTAGTTCAAAACCTATAACGCGATTTTTTTACTGGTCGATTGACTTGAAAATTGGCTGTATGTACCGCTCCAGGAGATGGATGATCGGCAGTCTCACCCAGCCCATCCTGACGAAGAAGCACGCCCACGCGCAGTCGAACACGTCGTTGTCGTCGAAGTGATAGAGGCGCGGGTTGCGCGCGAACCTGTGCAGCCGCTCCGAGGTCACGCCCCACTGCTGCAAGCCCCGAGCGCAGTTCTCGAGGGCCGGCTCCACCACCGACTGGCTGAAGTTGTATTTACTATCGTCCTGAAGTATGTTATCATACTTATCATCTCCTTTATTATATGTTCCTCTAAGAGGAATTAGGCTATTATATTGGCCGCTTTCTCCGTGCGGGCGTGCGGGTTAACTTTACATAGTTTACATTCTACAATTTACGCAGTAAACATTTGCAAAACGGGAGACTTATGATATGATAATAAATAAATATGGTAACTTTAGTAGTTTTATCCTTTGCAATCACAGAAAACAAGACAGAACTCGATGTTTGGATAATGAATTAATACCCAAATGAGTGGAGAGGAACATATAATAAAGGAGATGATAATATACTGCAAGCTAAACTAAAGTTAAACGCTGCCTCAAGGTCTAGTAAAAGAGAAATTGCCAGAGCTAAATTCAATTTCATCGGCAGAATTGGCGAGAAGCTTACTGGATATCCCTCCGGAAGTCGTGCCTTCTGGTCGCTCGCCAAAGCTGCCGAGGGAAACTTTTGTCAGTCGTCTTTACCACCACTGCGAACTACAGCTGGAGACCTGGCCCACAGCGCAAAAGAGAAAGCCGATCTACTGGGCACCCTCTTTGCCTCGAACTCTACTTTGGACGACGATGGTAGCGTAGCGCCGTACCTCCTGCTATCCCTTGGTGTGGATATTCTATGCCCGAAATTAGTTTTTCGCAAAGGGATGTCCGGAGGGAGCTGCTGTCCCTAAACATCCACAAGTCGAGTGGGCCGGACGGCATACCAGCAGTGGTGCTCAAACTTTGTGCTCCCGAGTTGTGTCCCGTACTAACGCGACTGTTCGCGCTCTCATACCACAAACGGCAAGTTCCGTCTTCATGGAAGACTGCCCTCGTGCACCCTGTGCCTAAAAAAGGGGATAGATCAGACCCATCGAATTACAGGCCTATCGCTATCACCTCCCTGCTCTCCAAGCTGATGGAGCGAGTTATCAACACAAAGCTCCTAAGATACCTAGAAGAACACGATTTGATCAGCGACCGTCAGTATGGCTTTCGCCACGGTCGCTCGACTGGTGACCTTCTAGTGTATCTTACTCACCGGTGGGCTTCTGCCATTGAGAGTCAGGGTGAGGCTTTAGCGGTCAGCTTGGACATAGCGAAGGCGTTCGATCGGGTCTGGCACCGAGGTCTTCTGTCGAAGCTACCATCCTATGGACTGCCTGAGGGTTTGTACAAGTGGGTTGCCAGCTTTCTGTCCGGCAGATGCATAAGAGCCGTAGTAGATGGCAGTTGCTCCAAAAGCATGGACATTATCGCTGGCGTCCCACAAGGCTCCGTGCTATCCCCGACGCTGTTTTTGCTGCATATCAATGACATGCTATCTATTGACGGCATCCATTGTTATGCGGATGACAGCACCGGGGATGCTTATTACACGGGCCGTGCCAACATTCCTCGTTCCTGTGTGTTAGAGAGTCGTGAACAACTTGTGTCCGAAATTGAGAGCACTCTAGTCAGAGTCTCTGAGTAGGGCCAGGATAATCTGGTCCAGTTCAACCCCACCAAGACACAAGTATGCGCGTTCACTGCTAAAAAAACCCCATTCACTGTAGCCCCGCGGTTCCAAGACGCAACCCTCTCCATCTCAGAGACTATTGGGATCCTTGGTGTCGATATTTCCAGCGACGTCCAGTTTCGGAGCCATTTAGAAGGCAAAGCCAAGCTGGCATCTAAAAAGCTAGGTGTTCTCAATAGAACGAAGCTATACTTCACCCCGGGACAGAGACTTCTTTTATACAAGTCGCAAGTCCGTCCCCATATGGAGTATTGCTGTCACCTCTGGGCGGGAGCACCTGGATACCAGCTTGGGCCTTTTGACTCGCTCCAGAGACGTGCTGTGCGAATCGTGGACGATCCCAAGTTCACGACCGATATTGAGCCGTTGAGTTTAAGGAGAAATTTTGCCTCCTTGTGCGTGTTCTATCGCCTATATAATGGGTTGTGCTCCGAAGAACTGTTCGACATGATGCCTACGGCCGCTTTCTACCATCGCACCGCTCGCCGTCGGCAGGGCATTCATCCTCACACCTTGGAACCTGAATGGTCGCGTACGGTGCGCTTTCAGAGGAATTTCCTCCCTCGGACGCTCCGATTGTGGAATGAGCTCCCTGCCGAGGTTTTCCCGTCGGACTACAGTATGGGGTTCTTCAAGAAAGGAGTGTATAAATTCTTAAAAGGTCGGCAACGCGCATGTGACACCCCTAGGAGTTGCAGGCGTCCATAGGCTGCGGGGACCGCTTACCATCAGGCGGGCCGTACGCTTGTTTGCCACCGACGTAGTATAAAAAAAAAAAAAAAAAACTATAAATAGTTATTTGATTAAATTAAGTATTTTGACTAAATGTTGTCCGTGGAAATCATTTCACTTTCATAAAATTATGAGAAATGTTATTTAAAAATTGTAAACGATAACCAAAAGTGGGTCAAGTCAAGTCTGTACAACACAGCAGAGAACCTTGAACCGAAGTACACCCACTAGGTGTGCAATTAATCAGTCAGTCAAGTAATCAAGTTACTCATGAAATTCGGAATCATTACATCTATTGTTACGAGTACATATACTTATCATAGGCAAAATATCATAGAATATGCTAAGCCACTAACCCTCCTGTCGGCTCTAGTAATATCGAAGCCAGTACACTGACTAACAAATATAAATATCAACGCAGTGCACAAGTTAATACTCATCTCAAAATAGTAATAACACTCTAATTAAAGGGAAAAAATTAAAAAAATTTAATGCTCCGAGCAGGATATAATTTTTCCCTTTAATTACTTATAGAAATTTTCGTTAGCAGCGTTACTGCTTTAGTACAAAATTAATTTAGTAATAACACTATTTGAACATCGAATCGAACATCCTCGATGGTAAGCCGACGAAAAAGTCGGGTGCGATGCAATAAACTTGTTACTATAAAATGGCCCACGACCCACGACTGCTAGCTGCCGTACCGCGCGGGCACGAAGCACTCTACTACAGACCGACCGCTGCAGAAATGCCTCGCCATTTTTGATGACGATGTCACGACAACGATTCAAGTCATTCCAATAATGTCGACGTCCAGTTAGATATAAATACCTATTTCCGCTCAGTCTCAACGAATTTAATTAACGATTAGTCTTTACGACTTTCGAAGCCTACTGCAATTCTGATTTCTAAATTAAAAAGATTGTTGTTGGAGACATAGTCCGATAAAAATATAATTTTCGAATATTTCCTATTTTGTCGTGACTCTAATCGACCGTATTTGTGTAAGGTTTTGTTTTCATGTTTCAACTGTCATACTACTCGTATAATTCCAACAAGTGAATGCGACTAAGTACCTACCAATTGTCCGGCTAGTTATGGGTTCGTTCAGGTTTCATGACGTTCCCCGCCTCCGCCACCCGCCATCCATCGTCACTTTAACTAGCCTCAACGATCGCATCCATTACTATGCAGAATCAATGTGCCAAATGTCCACTGCGCTAAATGTCAAGTTTTTTTTATACCACGTCGGTGGCAAACAAGCGTACGGCCCGCTTCATGGTAAGTTGTAGGGAAGTGCTGTTGTCACACTTTGTCAGTTCATAATATGTTTTTTACAGTACATATGGTGCTACTTTACCACACGAATGCGGTAATCAGCAGATCACGTGCATATGTCGAAACTTTAAAGAGCCATATGTACTGTAAAACGTTGTACGATACTCGTACACGTGCAAACAGGTTTTTCGTAACTCGTGTCGATTTAAAACACCCCCTTCGGTCGTGTTTCAATTCATCACCAATCGTTGCGAATTTCCTGTTCTCTGCACTTGTATCGTAATGTACTATGATATACTATTTAAATGAAAATAAAATTACAAAACCATACTCATACTTACTCGTACATTAGATGATGAAAACAATTAATACAAACGCTTTTTATGGTGTAACATTAAAAAAATTGGTACAGAAAATGGTGAACTTTTGGAACAAAACGAGATAAAATAAAATAACAATTCAAAAATCACTGTGGGCGGGATGACTGGGATGAGTGATAACTGATAATTTACCCGAAATGTATTCCAAGTGGATTTACCTACCCACGCTAATCGTTTGGCACATGACCTGCCAGACACCCTGTCTGTAGGTATATCACGAATAAATATTACTTCGAACAAATGGAGCGTCGAAAAAAATCCAGGAAATGATTAAACAACTATTATTTAACATTTTTGTTTATAGTTTCATGACATGTAGGCATGGTAACGCTGATTTATAAAGTGGTTGATAACAGTGTAAGATTGCACTAAAGAGGTGTCCCAGGACTTAAGTCTTTTGCAAGATGTATTTAATCACCACGTCACACGTTAGGGAAAGAATTTTGCAGCGCGCGTGGATGTTCTGTGCGTTTGACGCTCATGGCATAGACAGCCCAGCGCCGCTGCGCCCAGTGACCACTACACGTTCACGTCACGCTTCCGGGAAGATCAGTTGCAGCGCGCGCAGATGTTCCGCGCGCTCAGCGCTGAGCCCGCCGCCGCGCAGCCAGCCCAGCGCCGCCGCGCTCAGCGCGCGCCGCGCCCGCGCCGACTCCGCGTACAGTGCGCCCGCGCCCGCGCCCGCCTCTCGCACCGACCACTCCACCTCCACCTCGTCTGAAATAGAACACCACCGCGGTCTCAACGAGGTTCTTCTCTTTCACATCACCATCGTACTTCACTCGAATCGAAGCGTTCTTCCTCAGAGTAAAGAGATCCCACACGCGTTCCACCAACAGGTATGGAAAAGCTCTTAAGCAGCTAAATTGAAAACTTGACTTAATGGCTGACAACTTACCATAAACAACCTCGTGAATTGGGCGGGTGACGTTTATTTTGCCTCCAAGTCATATCAAATATTTCGTGGCAAATAAAAAAAGTGGAACTATGACAAGGACAGCAACTGATACATCTCTGTCGCTCTTATTCAATTTTGTATATAACCATCTCGCTCGGTCGTGATATTATTATTTGACGTCTACACCGTAGTACTTCCTCATTCATCTGATGTGCTCTGACGTGGCGGCCTCCGGAGCATCACAGCAGATATGTATAAATATGGATTATAATTGAAATGTTATTGATTGGTAAGTACAGCGTAGATAGTCTCACCGCAGAAGGTGGGCCAGGGCAGCAGCGGCAGCGCGCGGCAGGAGTGCAGGCGGTAGCGGCCGCGGGCGGCGCGCGCCCGGCCGTGCGCCGGCGCCGCGCGCGCGTACTCGTCGTGCGCGCGCACCTCCGCGCCGCCCGCGCAGCGCGCGCCGCACGAGAACGACAGCGTGTAGCGCCACGACGTGTAGTTGTTCCACTGCGACTCCAGTCGCCACGATTCGCTGAAAGGCACCGACAAGGCTCATGAAAACTTTTTGTGTAATACTCTTTCGAGGATCTTATTTATTTATAGGACAACCAACAGCAATAAAACTAGGTAAGTATTAGTTACAGCAGAGCCAATTACAGGATCCCGCATATGGCGTTAGCTTTCGAAGATCTTGTCATGTTTATGATTTCAAGTCGCTGGTTTCTCTTATTTATTTTATAGTAGTTGATTAAAAATTCAGACGAAGGTCAGCCTTGAATTGCAATAAAAACATCAAAAAAATATTATTTCTTAAAATTATTAAAAGAAAAACGCTCTCGATCTTCTTTTTAATGATGTGTCCTCTAATGCCACAAAACGTATATTCGTATATTACTCATATACATTACTCATTCTCTCGAAGTGGTATAAGTTCAACATCCTTGTTACCATACAATCCATTAGACATCGGTCAGGGGAATGCCCCAAATCAGCCATGATCAGCCGTGTCTTCAAGCGATAGCACTCGCTTCCACGTATGGCGTACCACCGACGGGACAGACATGACCGGGCGGGCTACGTGAGGGTGGTTGCTAAGCTAACTCACATGTGCGGGTAGAGCGCGCGCAAATGGTTGAAGTCGGCGAGGCTGGCGGCGAGGCGGTGCGGCGGCGCGGGCAGCTCGGCGCGCGCGGCGCTGCGCAGCGACACCGGCGCGCGCGCGCTCAGCAGCGCGCCCAGCGCCAGCAGCGCCGCGCGCGCGCGCCAGCCCCCCGGCCCCCGCCCCCACCACGTCCTCCACGCGCGGGACTATACGTGAAAAACTTCAGTAAGTAAAGCCCTCTTACATGTCGTGGCAGTACAGTTCAAATTAAAAAAAAAATTAAAGCACTTGTTTTGCACGTCACTAATTTGAAATAAGTAATGTTGATACCTCACTTATTCGGGTATTTATGTCGGCCTGTTTAGCCTAGTTGGTAGTGACACTGCCTCCGAAGCTAGAGGTCCCGGGTTCGAATCCCGGCCAGGGCATTATTTGTGCATTTAGCACGGATTTTGTTCTTGGGTCTTGGATGTTCTCTATGTATTTAAGTATGTATTTATCTATATAAGTATATATATATCGTCGTCTAGTACCCATAGTACAAGCTTTGCTTAGTTTGGGACTCAGTCGATTTGTGTAAGATTGTCCCCCAATATTTATTATTTATTTATTTTAAGTATTCGTGTGAATCTCTTTCTCTAATATAGCAAAAGAAAGGGAGGCGAACACGCAACCCGAAATGTGGTGCCACCATGTCTATACAAACACGCCACAACTACATAGGTACAAGGGGCCTTAATTTTTTTTTTACCTACTTATACATTATTTCAACATGGTATGGCCAGCCAAAGTGCGAGTGAAAAGTACACCCTCTGGTACTACTCACTGATCTTTTTAGGTTCCGACAGAAGCAAAGAGGACATTATTCTACGGTTAACTATTAGTTTATAGGCTGCGAGAGCGAGACCTGAACTATGTTTCTATACCATTTATGTTAAATGAAAATAGGGGTAAGTACCTTTATTTTCCCTAGTGCGCTTGATACGCGTTCCTGAGAAAAAGGGTCTTGACAGACAGACAGACGGACGGATGGACAACAAAGTGATCCTATAAGGGTTCAGTTTTTTCCTTTCGAGATACGGAACCCTAAAAACTTCAAAAGAACCTGCATTTTTTAACTCCGATGATTCTTAAAGTAATGGTAATGCATTCACTCACCTGAAACTTCACCATGTATCTTACACTGTACTCCTAGTCACACACTTTATAAATCAATTATCAAAATGAGTATCTACGAAGTGAGGACACAGCCAGTTGTAATGTAACTGGCGCGAGCGAGGCGGAAGCTCGCCGATAACAGCTTCCGCGGCCGGTAGACAACTGGCGATCTAAACAGGACAAACGGGTTGACCAATGCGGCTTGCAAACTGGTGCTCGCACGGTACTGGATAATAATTGACAATCCGTACTGTGGTACGATAATCTCTTATAATTGAAACCCAACTATAGATTAACAGTATGCGTCGGAAGACATATTTGTGGTTCACCCGCAGCGGTGCTCAATGCGTTGTGGTGCAGCAGACGAGCGCGGGGACTCGCCAGATGCTCGTTGTCTATTTATAGCCCGACGCTGTGGTGTCGTGTAAACAAACAACAGCTATTTGAGACCCGGACCGGGAAGCTTGTCTAACTCATTCATGACCTGACTATTTAGCATCAGACTGCTTTACATTTCGGTTAGGTAAACGACATTGCCTAACTAAAAGTTATAAAATTGATGTTTGTTTGGTTAGTTATGGGGCACACACTGAAAATCAGCGTCACGGATTCCGTGACAACATGCTGAGTGAGTGTCCTATTTTGCACTAAGATTTTATAATTTGCTTCTCTGTATTTTTATTCTAATGGTTTGTGTGCTAAATAAATAACTTCTTCTTAAGTGATAAGTGTACGCCATAGCTTTAATCACTTAAAGCACTCCGTTTGGTTACCTACATTATACTTATAAAACATATGGTTATGGTGTGGTGGTGTGGTGGTGTGGTGGTGTGGTGGCGTGGTGGTGTGGTGATGTGGTGGTGTGTGGGTAAATATAATGGTTATAATGTGTAAAACAAAGTCGTGTTTGTTACACATTTGGATTTGTCTTCGCTCCGAATATGATGGTGCCAAAATTCTGTTCTACTCGTACTTGATGAAATAATGATACATAGATTAACGAAATGAACAAATGACTTTTAAATATGATCAATAATAATAATAATAAGACAGACAGACATAACTTGGTGTCCAGGATTATTTACCAGCAGCTTGCTGTTTTATACGGTCTTGTAGACTTCGAAGTGCCGTATTATAAGTACACACCTGCGCCAGTTCTCGAAAATGGTCGTGCAACGCTCTATTGGGATCGATCTGTCATCACGGACAGGACTATTGTAGCCAACAAGCCTGATATCGTGCTGACAGATCGATTGAAGCGCCAGGCAGTGCTCGTTGACATCACCATCCCCCATGACGAGAACCTCGTGAAAGCTGAGAAGGACAAAGTCAGCAAGTACCTAGACTTGGCACATGAGGTAACCGCCGTGTGGGATCTTGATTCAACGATTATTGTCCCGATAGTCGTCTCTGTGAACGGTCTAATAGCGAAGAGTCTCGACCAACATCTCAAGAGACTCTCGTTAGATGGCTGGGTCAAGGGTCAAATACAGAAGGCGGTACTCCTGGACAAGGCGCGGATAGTCCGGAGGTTCCTCTCTCTGTCGCCCTAACCACCGGTAGCTTAGGCCCGCCTCGCTGCCGGCGGCACTCTAGTTTAGGTTTTTTATAATGCTTTTATACTTTGTACGTGTATTTTTATATTTTACATTTGATAAATTTATTGTAAAAAAACTAACCTAAGAAAAGAAATAAATAAGATGAATAATAATAATAATATCGTTTATTGCATATCACATTACAAACGTGGATGGAATTACAAATAAGGTATACATGTGACACCCTGCAAGGGCACAGCAATATCAGAGGGCTAATTATTAATAAGTAAGTATAGACAAAACCATTCAATAAACAAAACACATAGTAACATTATTCATCAAGGAAGTGAGTAGAATGAATAAGAGTTCCTTAGTTCAATCCACGAAGACGCGTCCCATTTCTACCTACTTACGCTTTGGACAAAACACAAACTGGGGATTGCAGGATCTATTGTCTCTGACTATATCGTAAGGTACGGAAGGCGAAGACGAATGGAAATGAGGGGATCGCATAAGTAAAACTAAAACTTATTTGTTCACTTATATTTTAATTCATGTATTAAAAATTTGTCACAATTCGTCCACACATGTTTTAAGAAATATCTTACATATACAAAATTCAGTTCCAGTTCTTTACAATTATTCGGTATCCTAACATTACCTACATCAAATTATTTAAGTAAATTTAATTTAAAATTTAATCTATTCACATGAAACACACAAGACTTTGTTCGTTTGTGACTAATGGTATTTGTTCAGTCCACGCGGCGGTCACCTTCCGTCACTACAGCGGTCCCTCGGTGACGCGTCTCTTCGTGGATCGTGAGGTAAATTAAGTAACCGAACATTAACTATTAATTAGGCGTCACTTTGATCACAACCGTTTTGATCATCACACGTTACGAATAACTCGAGTGGCAGGGTAATTGCGTAAGATCATAAATCCGCGTTGCTGTGGTTTGAGACAAACGCTTGGTTTTACATTTCATATAAGATTTCGTTTCCATATTATCATAGAATCGTACTGGTGTTCTACGTCACGCAATTACCGTGCAGTAGCGAGGCAGTCTCAGCCGAGAGCTTCAATTCAATTCAATAATTTTTTTTTACTTGACTAAGTCTCGCCACTGCACTCGTTATTAGTTCATCACACGAGCGTTTAGTACCAATTCACCACTCACTACACATTCTCACTCAATAAATATCGTCCGTATGTACAGTTCACGACCCCAGAGCTCCAGCTGATGATGCTCCGGAGAGCACATTCAGGTGGCTACCACGAAACGGCGGTGGATTTCTCCGCCTCGATCACTCTCGTATCACGCTCACGATAGAGGCGGGGATGATCGAGCCAGATGTTGAGTGTTCGCGGCGAGCCGTGCCGGCGCGGGCCCGGGGCCCGGACTGGGCTACCTGCGCTTGCGGCGGCCCTTGCGGTAGCCCTTGCCGTACCAGCCGCCCTCGCCGGCGTCGTCGCTGTCGGCGGAGGGGTCGCGGCCGGGGTCGCGGCCGGGGTCGCGGCCGGGGTCGCGGCCGGGGCCGGGGCCGGCGCCGGGGTCGCGCGGGCAGCACGTGCACAGGTAGCGGCGCCCGCGCGCGCGCCGCCACACGCGCCCCGGCGCCAGCGGGTCCCGCGCCGGGTACCACAGGCAGCGCCGGGAGCTGAAACAACATGCCACGTTAAACTACTATCGCAGTATATTCATATTTCAATTAGTGTCCGACCGAAGTTTCGGTTTCGGTTTCGACCGGTTTCGGCCTAAAAATCATGTTTCGGCCGAAGGTTCGGTTTCGGACAAAAATGTGCCGAACCTTTCGGCCGTGCCGAAACTTACAACATTGTACATACTTTCGGATCGTGAAATCTAATTGAAAGCGGCGCGAGGATGGTGTGCAGGCCGGGGTAGACTGCGCGGGCACTGACCTGTAGTGCTGCGCGCACCAGGCGCAGGCGGCGGGCGGGGGGGGCGGCGCGGGCAGCGGCGCGAGGATGGTGTGCAGGCCGGGGTAGACTGCGCGGGCACTGACCTGTAGTGCTGCGCGCACCAGGCGCAGGCGGCGGGCGGGGGGGGCGGCGCGGGCAGCGGCGCGCGGATGGTGTGCAGGCCGGGGTAGACTGCGCGGGCACTGACCTGTAGTGCTGCGCGCACCAGGCGCAGGCGGCGGGCGGGGGGGGCGGCGCAGGCAGCGGCGCGAGGATGGTGTGCAGGCCGGGGTAGAGCTGCGCGCGGCACACGAGCACGGCGCGCGCGATGAAGGCGGCGGCGGCGCGCTCGGCGGCGCTGTCGGCGCGCGGCTCCCCCCACCCCCCGTCGCCGCCCCCGCCGCCCTCGTCCTCCTCCTCCTTGGGCGAGGGCGCGTGCGCCGCACGCAGCAGGATGCGCGCCGCTCCGTGCGCCAGCGACACCTGACACGCAAGTTTTCTAATGTAACATAGTAGTTTTACGTTTTGCCTATATTGCGCTCTTTTTGGGTCAGCGACGGGTCCCCTTGGGTACGCGGGGAAGCGAGCGGCGTGGAATAAAAGCGCTAGTGGTTCAGTGTTTTTTAATGGAACCCTAAAAAGTAGGTATCTATACCTCTCCAACTTTGGGAAATCAATTACGAAATAAGTCAAACAGTAAACAAAAAAGTTCACAATGGCAGCGACCTTTCTCAAATCTGACCGCGGATTCGTATTAAGGGACTACTCGGGAACTCAGATATCGATTTTGAACGATATCGGACCGTGAATAATAAAACTCAATATAACCGCCACCTTTTTTTTATGCTGTTAGTTAGTTTTATTGCTGTTGGTTCTCCTACTAATAAATAAATAAATAAACTGACCGTATTATGTGACCTCTCGGACGCTGAGATATCGATTTTGAACGATATCAGCCCGTAAATAAAGAAAATCAATATGGCCGCCATTTTGACCGTCGCCGTCAATTGTTACTTGTTACCACCAACCGCACATCTGTAATACGTTTGCTATAAATCCGAAATAATAATTGTCGGAGCTCACATCCAGTTTTAGTGCTCACCTCGAAAGACCTCAAGTCGTCGTCCTCGCAGAGCCCGTTCTCCAGCTTGGGCTTCTTTTCGTCGGGCTCGTCCTCCCGGCCGCGCAGCCGCTCGGCCAGCCGGCGCAGCGGCACGCCGTCGTCCGAGTCCGACGCCGGCTCCGAGCTGGAGTCCGAGCGCCCGGCGGCGGGCGGCGGCAGCGCGGGCCGCGAGCACGTGTGCGCCTCGGCCGGCGCCAGCGGCGTCGCGTGCGCCAGCAGCGGGTCGCGCCGCGCGCGGTACCGCGGCACCCTGGACCGTTCACCGTACAACATACATATATCTGATAATAACAACTCATCATTTAATTAGATTCATTACTAAATACATCATCATCATCATATCAATTGATACAAGTCGACTGCGGGATATACATACGCCTCCTCCAAAGAATGCCACAGTGACAGGCCCCATGTTCCCCACGCCCAGCGGATCTTCTTTCTTCATCTATTAACTGTAAATCCTCATTCTCAGTTTCGATGCAATAAACCTCGCTATTGCATATACGAGTAAACTCGAAATCACTCGTAAAATACACTCGGCGCTGTCACTTTCGCAGGGCTCGATGGAAGCGACCTTTTTCCGAAAGACTGCATGGAAAACGTCCGTTCGAGCTTCCGCAAACTTACCAGCAGCACTGCCGCACTTGAATAGGTAACATTGTAGCGTGTACGGCGCGTGAGTGTACCTGAGCCGCAGCCGGCGCGCCAGCTCGCGCATGACGGCGTCGCAGCGCGCGTTGATCTTGAGCTTGGCGGCCGCGTCCTTGGGCGTCCACTGCAGGTTCACGATGTACAGCGCGGGCCGCGCGCGCGCCGGCCGCGCCATGCACCACAGCCGCGGGTACCGACGCAGCACCTGCAACATTTCAAGTATCATGTAGCTGGGGGTCATTTTTAGGGTTCCGTAGTCAACTAGGAACCCTTATAGTTTCGCCATGTCTGTCCGTCCGTCTGTCCGTCCGTCCGCGGATAATCTCAGTGACCGTTAGCACTAGAAAGCTGAAATTTGGTACTAATATGTATATCAATTACGCCGACAAAGTGGTAAAATAAAAAGTGGAAAAAAATATTTTATTAGGGTACCTCCCCTATACGTAAAGTGGGGAGTGTTTTTTTTTCATTTTAACCCTAACGTGTGATATATTGTTAGATAGGTATTTAAAAATAAATAGGGGTTTACTAAAATCATTTTTTGATAATGTTAATATTTTCGGAAATAATCGCTCCAGAAGTAAAAAAAAATGTGTCCCCCCCCCCCTCTAACTTTTGAACCATAAGTTTTAAAAATATGAAAAAAATCTCAAAAGTAGAACTTTATAAAAACTTTGTAGAAAAATTATTTTGAACTTGATAGATTGAATAGTTTTTGAAAAAATTACAAAAACTACGGAACCCTACACTGAGCGTGGCCCGACACGCTCTTGGCCGGTTTTTTTTGTTTGTTTTAATGTTCTTGTAAATTAATCATTGTGTCTTTTTTTTCGTTTTCTTCTTTGTAATTTTATCTTGTTTTCTTATGTAATTCTGGATATGTGGCAATAAACAATTCTTATCTTATTCTTATTCTTAATAAAGCAGTGAAGCACTAACTCCAAAAAAGAAAACACAAGTTCAAATTCTATTTGGGATATCCAATGGAAAGCCCCACAATGGTATCGAGGAGTAAGGAAATTAGTCTACAACGGACTATTCGCTTGTCAATTTAAAAAGTAAAAAAGTATCACTGCAAGATAGCGCAATAGTACATTACGATACAAGTGCCGAGAACAGGAAATTCGCAACGAGTGGTGATAAATTGAAACGCGGCCGAAGGGAGTGTTTTAAATCGACACGAGTTGCGAATTACCTGTTCGCACGTGTATCGTACAATGTTTTACAGTACATATGGTTCTTTAAAGTTTCGACATATGCACGTAATCTGCTGATTACCGCACTCATGGGGTAAAGTAGCACCATATGTACTGTAAATGAATGTTTTTATCTTAGTGTGTATCGCTAGTCTGGAAGGAACGTTCGTTAGGGTATGTCCCGTGCTGTGTCCGTGCACGCGTACCTTGAGGCTGGAGCCGAGGCACAGGATGACGTCGGCGGCGGCGGCGTGGCGCAGCGCGCCGGCCCAGTTGAGCGGCCACGCGGCGCGCGCGCGCTCGCCGAAGTGCACGATCGTGTCGCGCAGCGGCCGCCCGCAGCGCGGCAGCGGACACGTCCTCCTGCGCACGCCACGCGCCCGTGTACTCTCCCTCCACTCAACATCGCGGCAAGCTTTTACAACTCACTATGCACTACGAATAATGGGACATCTTGCCAGGTAAACAACTACCACATGAAACTTCTCATTTATTTATTAAATGATTTCAAATTCACTCATTTCTGAAGAGATATTTTGAGGCTGAAATTGATGATTTCATTCGAATTAAACACTCTAGCTTTTAATTTTGAATACGAAGAAATTACCTAAAATATATGCCAGAATATGCAATGACATTTTATTAAATAAAATACTTTTCTGCTCTAGAACTGAAATGTACCAGTTACAGTACGCTCCGAAGATGAATTAGGTAATTGTTATTTATTTTGTGTCAGAGTATAAGAAATGCATGGTGACACAGACCTGGTGGCGTGCTGGTACCGGCGCGTGCGCTGCGTGGTGTCGAAGGCGCGCAGCAGCACGGCGCGGCAGCGCGGCGCGGCGCAGCGCTCCGCGAACATGTCGCCGTGCAGCTCCGCCAGCGCGCGCCGCGGCAGCCCGCTGCGCACGTGCAGCCCGTCGCAGTTCTGCGACACCACGAACTTGCACAGCCCGCGCGCCACCAGCGCCGCCAGCGCCATGTGCGTGAACGTCGGCTGCGCGCGCGACACCTCCACGCGGCTGCGTGTCCACACACACCCCACTCTTATATATATATATATATATATATCGCAAGCTTCCACCCGGAAACACCCCATTAACACGCCCCGACACGAGCAGAACGCGTCATCGGGTGGCGTGTCATCGCGTCGGTCATAGAAAATAATACGATTTGATTCGAGTAAACACGCGTCGCGTTTCATCGGGTCGCATGACGTATTAATAATGCGTTTCCTGCTTATACTTGTCGTCACATTTGTAAATAAAATAGAAAAATAATTCTACAGGTGGTAACATTCAATCTTATATCAATAGCACAAAAACTCATCAACATGATCTTAGAGTTATCCCACTACAGCACGACTAGCACAAGACGCCGCGCGAGATAGACTATCCGTCATCTTCTAATCGGTAAACACAAAAAGAAACGGAGTCTATCTAAAGACTGAATTAGATTTTGAACTTTCTTATTTAGAAAGTAAAGTCGCTTTTTGAACGGATTAATTTAATACAATTCGGCCAGTTCAAATGATTTTAAGTATACTCGTATGTGTTATCGCTACGGGTTGGCAACGCTCGATAATGTCAGGTGACGTCACGGAGGCGAAGACGGAGGGGGAGAACTGGCAACCCACACTTGAGTACTTGACTCCGAGCAAGAACATTGTCTGTTTGAATTATTGTCGATTAACTTGTGTAACCCATACTTATAATTACATAATATACGATTGCTATTACCAATCGTTGGCTATCTTTTATATATGATTCTTGGTTAACATGGCAATAATATAACTGAGATTGTTCTCAGGTGCTAGGTCTAGCCTAGGGAAGGAGAACCGACGGAGGAACAGGGGCACTTACCCAATATCTTCGCCGCGCTGCAGCCGGGTCCACACGCCGTGCGGGCCGCGGTAGTCGGGGATGTCGGCCGCAGTGCTGATGCCCGCGCCGGTGTACACCTGCACACACCCACACGCTCGTCATTATGGTGTACACAAAACACTGTCATCTGTAGGTACAATGATACAACACAAGGGCACTATTTCACATCAGAACATCAAACGTGACAATCCATGTGAAGCGTTCGATGTGATGCCCAGCCCCGCACCACTAGCCATCGGGAGGGCATTCATCCTCACACCTTAGAACCTAAATGGTCGCGTATGGTATAGTCAACAGCAAATGTAGATGATCATTTTAGTACTTTGTCGCACTAACTTAACAATACTGCGGCAGTTCGGATGCGTCAATGTAGTGAATGTGACAAGGTACTAAAATGATCATCTACTTCTGCTGTTGACTGTACGGATTTAGAGGAATTTGTGGAACGAGCTTCTGAGGGTTCTTCAAAAAAGGAGTGTACAATTTTTTAAAGGGTTGGCAATGCGCATGTGACAACCCTGCAGTTGGAGGGGTACATAAACTGCGGTGACCGCTTGCCATGGCGTACACTTATTTGCCATCACCGTGGTATAAAAAAGCGCAATGTTTGCTAGTTTAATCTAAACAATTTAATAACTTATTCTGTAGATAGGGAACTTATACATAAAAATGTTAATCAAATCACTTGTCAAATGCAAAATGACAGACAAATAGTGTAGGAGTTAGATAGCCCCACAATGTCAGGGTTTTAGAGTTGCGATACTGGGACAAGGGAGTGTCAATGAGCAGGCCTTGATAAGATTATGAAAAATATAATTATATGTTATAACAACATGGCATAGTTATTATAGCCTCTTGTTGTCCATCCCGGTTTTTGTTAGTTTTCCTTGTTGCTATTTGTCCTGGATGTCCACTTGCTAATCGGCAAAGGCCTCCTCCAGCCTTCTCCGCTCGTGCCTGTCTCTGGCGCCCCTGCTCCATGTGACTCCCGCAACAGGCCTTATGTTATCATCCCACCTTTTTTTGCTGCCTTCCTCTTTTCCTCTTACAGTCCCTTGGGTACCACTGGGTCACCTTTTTTTTAACATGGCCTAGTGCTGTATCATAATTAACAATACTTATAAAAACCAGTATAAAAACACATAAAATACTAGGTTTATGTCTGAAATTTTCTTGCTTTTTAGTGTCTTATCTGCATGAGGGCTCTTGCGGATGCACTTTGACCCAATGGGATCTCTTGTGCAATACCCCTCCCTACCCCTTACTTCTAAGCTGCTCTCCAACAGTTCCACAAACCGGATGAAGGAGCTGAGCGGGAGTATTCTGAATTCCTTTGGTTCTGGGTAACCATTGCCAAAGCAATTGCATTAATTCTTTGTCTGACAAGGGCATGACATTCACACAGTAGGTGTTCCATTGTCTCGTCTTCCTCACCACACATCCTATAATCTATGTTGTCTGATAGTCCCATCTTGGCCAAGAGTCCCTTGAGCCCAAAGTGACCTGTAAACACCCCAGTTATAACTCTGAGCTGCTTTCTGCTGAATTTTCAAAATTTCCAGATTTGTTGTAGACTTGTATTATTTTAAATTGTAGACCTGTATAGTTGATCTTATTTAAAATGTCCAACTTTTTAAAAACTGCTATAATACATGTCTAAGAACCGTCGCTGGAAGAACTGCTTTCAAATAAATAAACTTAATATTACTGAATCAGTGAGCAACAAATCACCTCGCCCTAATCACCTTATTTTGTTGGAGTACCTGCAGATTTTTGTTTTAACTGGCTCATTTTGCACACTCATAATGTTTTATTTAGTTTTAAGTTTCTCATGTAAGTGAATGTAAATTCTTAGTGAAAAATAAAGAATCTTAATCTGTACATATTAGGCCTTGTTATCGCTTTCCAGCAGGTGAGACTAAGGCCAATCGCTGGTCAGTCTCTCATAAAAAAAAACCCATTCTAATTGGTTCACCCGTTTAAGAGCTACAATATCACAGAAGGACATACACATACACAGATCAGACACACATGTAAACTTTTAACACCATCCTTTGTGTTCCGCATCAGGGGTTAAAAAGCATTAGTAGTAATTTTAAAATTACTATTTGAACAAATTAATAGGACAGTAAAATTAACCAACCATGTCCAAAAAAATTTGTGCAAGATAATGTAGTATCTTAATTTCCATGTCTTTGTGACTTTTTCTGATAAATAAATTACCTACCTAACTTGCCTATAAGTGATTTTAAACCTTCATGTTCTAGTTAAAACTGTTAAAAGATAAGAAAAGCCATTGTTTTATTTTGTGCGACTACTAATTTATTCCAGATCATTTGACTTATTTCAAAGATTCCTGTATGGATGTGCTAGTCTTAACATCTCTATACAAATGGTAGGCACATTAGGTCATGTTTAGTTTAGGTAACCAATATCAAAAGATCCACAACAAAGCAAACAAGGCACCAGCGAATATCAACAAACAGTGGTTTGTTCCCCGGTCCTCTAGCCAAGGGCTGAAGTAGGGAGAGTAGTGTGTGGAGCAGCTGGCCGCTGCGGGCTCGGTACCAACCACGAGATGCTTGGCGTGTCGCACGGCGCGCGCCAGCTCGCGGCACTTGTCGCGCAGCACGCGCGGGCTGTCCTCCACCTCCCGCGCCCGCTCGCGCGCGCGCGCGCGGCGCTCGGCCGCCAGCGCCGCCGCCGCCGCGCGCCGCGCCGCCTCCGCGCGCCCGCCGTCCCTGTCCGCGCCCGCGCCCGTGCCGTTGCTGCTGGGGCCGCCGCCGCCGCTGAGCCTGGCGCTCGAGCGCACGACGGCGCGCTCCATGGCGCCGCCGTTCAAGGCGACTCCCGTCGTTGCGGCCGCTGCCCGCCTCCACTGCCACTATCTGTCACCGGCCCCGGGTTCATATCGCGCGCGGGCCCTCACACCGATCACAATAGCCGTTCATAAACATTAAGCGATGCCAATGGCCGTCCGACCTGTCAAAGTGTCACCTCGACGCATCTCAGCGATGTTGCCACACTGGTAAGCCCACTAAACGGTTGTGCTTCGTTCAGGAGTTGTTTATTAAAAACTTCCCATAATAAAGTCTCATATTGGAAAATAGCGTACCTTTTGTCTTGATAAACTGGCAAAATAAATTGGTTGGATAGGGTTGGATGCATCAAAGCGAATATAACCACTAGCATGCCTGTTCTATGGTTGTACGATTGGGACCCTTTACATGGTTAATATTATCACAATACTGGGATGTCAATATTATCGCGGTAATCGAAATTGTTTGGCTTTTGCTCCAATATTCATCAATTTTATATAAAAACTCCCGTGAGTACGAGACATATTAAAATACTAATAGTGCTAAAAGAATCGCCGCCGCGATGGGTATTAGGTGCTCTTGCTTAAGGACCGCGAACTGGTCTGAAAAATTTCAAGTGATACTCGACCTTAAAGACGTGAGTGACCCGTTTCATTATATTTTAATCAATATTCACGTGATACGTATCGTGATATGAGTGTATTGCGTGATAATAATTACGGTGTAAAAGGGCCAAATTTTATTCTTATACAGTTAAAGTCTTTACAAACGTAGCAACAAATCACAACCGCCGACAGAGACTCATCTATAGGTAACTATAGTTAATTTGACACACCAATTATTACGCGATACACCACGGAGGACTAGTAAGGGTTCAGACCGCCAACTCACGAACCAAACATATAGACCGTAAGCAACCATATTTAATCTGTACCCGCTGGTAGATTTTTGACGTTTATTTTTTTTAATTATTTAATGACACTGTGGCAATGGAACTTACTGTGAACATCCAACGATAAATTATATGTATATAGCTCATTTAAATTGAACTCTGTGTAGAAGCTCACGGTATTTCTAATCACCAACGTCCGATGTAAAATGAAACTGGTGTTCAATTGAAATACCGTGAACTATGTTGTGCCGTATTATATGGAATTAAACAAACAATTTACTTATCAACAGATTTATTTTTTAATGTATCTCATTTCGTATCCGGGAAAACGATATATCTTCGTCCTTTCACAGAGTTCTACGTTTTACAACCACAACACTCGTACGTTTTGCAAAATGAGAACTTGCATGACATGGCACATACGACGCACTTCACTATCTTCCATTTGTTGTCCAAACAATGGTTATTACGCGTTTCCAGATTTCGATTAGCTACACACTGTTCCGTTTGTTTATTGCATAGTAATCTATCAATACTACAAATTAAATAACGAAATTTGCAAAAAAAAAAAAAAAATCAGAGACGACTAGACGAAATTCTGAGGAGACACCATTTTATTTTTATTTGTAACTTTATTTTGACGTTTGACGTCCATTGGCAGACAAGGCAGTAGACAATGAGAGCTAAGTATGTCGTCAAAATCTTTTTGACACAATATGGCCGCTAACATACACGTTTCGTTCTACGTAGATAAACAGCCGTGGCGATACACTCATATCCAAGGAGCGGAATTGCCATAGCAAAAATCCAACGTCAAGAGGGGTTGACCGTGGGTTGACCATTGATGTACTATTAAAGAACTAGATTCACAATCAGCCCACAAAAATGGCCCCCGTGAAAGTACCGCCCGCACGACTCGGGCGACAGTTGACAGTTGTCCAACAATGACGAAATGCGCTGTGAAAAACTGTTATAATAGCTACAAAAAAACAAGGAAAAGGACGGAATATATTTCTTTAGGTTAGTTATTTTGATAACGTTACAAAATTTATGTTAAGTCCTGGTAATTTCATGGTTTTCAATAAATAATTTTGTTAGTTATCAAATGAAAGGTTATCAATCAAGGAAACAAAATGTAAGGAGTCGCTATTAGGTCAATATTTTTTACATGAAATTGGTAAGGAAGAAATTTATGTTTTAATTTAAGTTTTCCACAACATCTTCAACGACGTTCAGAATGGACCACTATTATAGCGCAAAATAGACGTGACGCACTCTATAAACCAAGCCACACGAGTGTTGTGTGTTCGACCTATTTCCGACATATACAGGACCAATAAAGGCTTAAATCGACTAACTGCAACTGCTAAACCTGTCTTGAACGTAAGTCGGTTCGTTCCTGGCTCAATTTACATTATGAAATTGTTGCATCTGTGGTCATAGACCAGACGTCACGTCACAATATGATTTTGGTAAGCGCGTTTGGATCTGTCAACGATTAGAGGTTAAGGCTGAGAGTGTTTTTCCACATTAAATAGTTATTTGTAAAACGGCGTCTTATTGGAATTCCAAACCTTAATATTGGCGACGACGGAACATAAACTGAAAACAATGATTGGTGCTATAGAACATTACAGGCCGGAACATGATTTCTTGTCTTATTCGGAACGCATGGAGCAATTTTTATAGTAAATGATGTCAAAGAGGAGAAGAAAGTGCCCATGTACATTACACTAATTGGGCCGGAAGCCTACAATATATTGAAAAACTTAGTTTCTCCAGATACACCAGCAAAGAAAAAATATAGTGAACTAGTGCAAATATTACAAACTCATTACGTCACAAAGAAATCTGCTATAGCCGAGCGCTACCAGTTTTACACACTAAAACAAAAAGAAGGGCCGACTATCAACGAATTTGTTGTAGAAATTAAGAAAAGTGCGGCCTTGTGTGCGTTTGGCACTTTTCTAAATGATGCGCTTCGTGACAAGCTTGTTTGTGGGGTGAGCAACGAAGGTACAGTAAAGAGGCTGCTCTCAGAAGGGGATACACTAAATTTCGACGAGGCAGTAAAGCTCGCTACGTCATGGGAATGTGCAGAAAATGAGGCAAAGCAAATACAGCCTGGCGCTGCCTCGGTATATGCTGTGAATAGGAATTCGCCAAGGCGATCCCATGTCACCTCGTACAGGAGTGAATGTTATAGGTGCGGGGGAGCTCACGATGCGGCTAGATGCTTCAAGAAATTTGCCACCTGCTATACCTGCCAACGGGTGGGGCATTTAGCACACAAATGCAAACTACGGGCAGTAAAAAATGAAGTGAAACAGGTGGAAAATGATACCACTGCGATACAAACAACTAACAAGATGGAAGAAGGGGATGAAATTATTCTGGGCAGTTTGCAGTTCATTGGAGAGGGAGATCAGGCTGCAGCTGAGGTTTCCCTGTGACTAGCCGATGGGAGGAAGATAAAAATGCAAGTGGACACTGGTGCATGTAAGTCAGTGATACATATTAATGATTTTAAAAAGTATTTTGATAAACAATATGTCAAAAAGTGTATTTCGAGGTTAAAATCAGTGTCTGGAGAGACTTTGTGCATTTTTGGAGTGATTTCTGTTAAAATTAGAGACATATGTAAGAGCTTAGATTTAGTAATTATAGACACAGAAAAGTATTTCATGCCGTTGTTAGGACGGAATTGGCTGTGTGTTTTGTATCCTGGTTGGCAACAACAATTTCAATCGAAGGATAAATCTGAGGTAATTAGACAAGTAAATGATTGTGTGAATGGGGCAGCCTCAATAAAAACCAAATACTTGGTAGAAAAAGTTAAGTCTAAATATGAATGTTTATTTACCAAAGATAGATCCTCACATATACTAGGTATGAAGGCAAGTTTAAAGATGAAAGAGTCAGCTAAGCCCATGTTTCATAAGGCATACTCTATGCCTTATGCCAAGCGAGAGGAGGTAGAAAAAGAGTTACTAAGCTTAGAGAAAGCTGGTGTTATTACTCGGGTGCAACACAGTGAGTGGGCAAGTCCCATTGTACTAGCCCAACGGGCGGATAAAAAATTAAGAGTATGTGTTGATTACAAAGTAACAGTAAATAGGATGTTAGATACTGAGCATTATCCCTTACCCATTCCGGAGGATATCTTTGTAGAAATGTCAGGAGCAAACATGTTTTGTGTACTAGATTTATCTGGGGCATATCAGCAGTTGTTATTGGATGAAAGCTCCCAGGAGTATTTGACTATTAACACACATCTGGGCTTGTTTAGACCAAGTCGACTACAATTTGGGGTCTCCAGTGGACCATCAGTTTTCCAATGTGTGATGGATCAGATACTTCATGGAGTTAAAAATGTAAAGTGTTTTATTGATGACTTAGTGATCAAGGGATGTAATTTGGAAGACTGTTACCGAAATTTGATAATGGTGTTAGAACGGCTTAAGCAATATAATGTGAAGGTAAACCTAGAAAAGTGTCAATTTTTCTGTGAGCAGATAAAATTTTTGGGTCATTTGTTATCTAGCCAAGGAGTTAGACCACTACCAGAAAAATTGGATGCTATCAGGAATGCACCATCACCTCGGAATGTGAAAGAGTTGCAGGCTTATTTGGGGTTACTAAATTATTATGGAAAATTTTTACCACGACTTTCCGAACATTTGAAACCCATGTATGAGATACTAAAAAAGGAAAATGCTTTTGACTGGTCAGAATCGTGTGAAAGCGCGTTTCAAAATAGTAAAAAATTGTTTACTGATAATAACTTGTTAGTGCACTATCATGCTAGTAAGGTGTTATATGTTACTACCGATGCGAGCCAAAATGGCTTGGGGGCGGTTTTAAGCCATAAAATTGATGGAGAACCAATATACTTTGCTTCAAGTACCCTAAATAGAGCACAACAAAATTATTCTCAAGTGGAGAAGGAGGCATTAGCTATAATTTTTGCAGTGCAAAAGTTTCATAAATTTTTATATGGTCGGGAATTTATTATTGTAACAGATCATCAGCCATTAAAGTTTATTTTTGACCGAACAAAAAAAATACCAGTAACAGCTAAGGCCAGAATACAGAGGTGGGCGCTATTGTTATCAGGATATACATATGACATTATTTACAGGAAGGGTACCTTGTTAGGAAATGCAGATGCTCTCTCCCGCCTACCTTTACCAACCCCTGCGGAAGTGACAGACTGTGTAAATTACTTTAATTTTAGTGAGCAACCTGGATTAAATTTTAAAGAAATTGCTCAATGCACCCGTACTGATCCAGTATTAGGGAAAGTTTATGACTATGTATTGACTGGGTGGCCGAACCATATTTCTGATGTGAACATCAAGCCCTATTTTGCAAAGAGGGCCGAATTAACAGTAGAACAAAGTTGTGTATTGTGGGGCAACCGGATAATAATACCCTCTAAGTTGAGATCAATAGTGCTAAGGGATTTTCATAAGGCGCATCAGGGTATTGTACAAACTAAAATGCTAATTAGAGGCTATTGTTGGTGGCCTTGTATTGATGATGATATTCAAAGGATGATAGATATTTGTGAAGTGTGTCAAGCTAGTAGAAACTACATATGTACAAATCCTTTGATGCCGTGGAATAAGTGTGGGAGTAATTTTGAGCGGATGCATATTGATTTCTTTTTTAAGGACTCCATTACTTACCTGCTAATAGTAGACGCAAGGTCAAAGTGGCTTGATGTTCACATCATGAAAGGAACATCGGCTCACCAAGTTATTGAAAAATTACTTAAGACCTTTGCGTTTACGGGTGTTCCCAATCAATTGGTAAGCGATAATGGGCCACCTTTTACATCCACCGAGTTTCTGAAGTTTTTAAAAGCAAATGGCTGCCAGGCATTGAAGAGTCCACCTTATCATCCTCAATCTAATGGTTTAGCCGAAAGAGCAGTTCAGACTATTAAAAAGGCTCTAAGTAGAGTGCAATCTAGTAATCCAAATTTGTCTAAAGAAATGTTGTTACAGAATTTTCTCTTTACCTATAGAAATACCCCAAGTTCTACAGGTTTAAGCCCCAATGATTTTATTTTAAAACAGAAACCAAGACTACTATTTGACTTAATTAAGCCTACTAATGCAATCACCAGGAAGGTGGTAAAAGCAAATAATAGCATTTGTTTGTTTAAAAAGGGTGATAAGGTGTGGTGTAAGAACCTGAATGGACCACCCAAGTGGCTTCAGGGTATATTCTGGCAAGTACTTAGCAGTCAAAGGTACACTGTAAATGTGAATGGTGTAGAGAAGCTTTATCATGCAGCTGATATTAGACCTAGGCATGTTTATGGTAAATTGAACTCTTCAGATTTTACATCAAATTGTGAGGAAGTGGCATTGCCGCTGGAAAAAGCTTCACCAAAATTTGAGGGTAATTTGGAGGACTTTCCAGTTAGAATTCCAGACCCTGATAGCGAGGAGGGGGAAATGGAAGAAGAAGCGATTTCCGGCGGGCCTAGTGCACTTTCAGAACAACAGGATAATTTGGGGTTGAGAAGGTCTATGAGAATAAGGAAGGCTCCTGATTGATTAGATCTTTAGCTTTTGAAAAAGGGACGAATGTTGCATCTGTGGTCATAGACCAGACGTCACGTCACAATATGATTTTGGTAAGCGCGTTTGGATCTGTCAACGATTAGAGGTTAAGGCTGAGAGTGTTTTTCCACATTAAATAGTTATTTGTAAAACGGCGTCTTATTGGAATTCCAAAACTTAATAGAAATTCTCTTTTAACATACAATTTTAGCGTGAAAGATCATGCAGAGGGAAACATATTCAAATACTTTTATGAATTGATGTAATAAAAATCAATTTAACGTTAATATATTTAAATAATTTAACTTTCAAGTTCATAGTCGGTATCTTTGTTTTATAGATCTCAGAGATAGATGACGATGAATTGCAAAGCAAAAGATGTAAAACTACAAATGCTGCTCCAATGGCAGAAGTCCGTACTTTTGAAATAACTACCTATAGTCTTGCTCAAGAGTTTCATGAAAGTAAACATTTTTTCTTTACTCCGTATAGGTTTGCGCTTAACCACAAATCACCTGATGGTAAGCGCCTTCCTTGTGGTCTAGGATGGAGCGCGCTTACCTAGTAAAAACCGGTTCACTCTCGTCTTGAAGACCGTAAGGTTGTAGCTTTCAGGGAACAAGGATTCCGGCAAGGAGTTCCACAGCTTGGCTGTTCTCACAATAAAAGAGGAAGCGAAACGCTTCGTGCGAGTTTTAAATATCTTTATCTCTAACACAGAAAAAGAACAGTAACATTCACAAAATGTGTGTGAATTCTGAAATGGAAAAACATTCAATATTCATATTTTTTGTGTTCAAAAAAAATTTTTTTTAATATTTTTAATAAACAAAGAGATTCCATTACATTCACTGTTCACTTTTGACATTTATAAAGTAAAAATTGGTAGCCAGTATACGATAGTGGCATTTTACTAAAAAGTTTTTGCCATGTTGGTTCTTATGTTTGCAAATTTCATACTTGACACTAATGCTTGTTAGTTCATATTTGTACGACGTTTTTATCTTGACTCGGAGTATAAAGAAGCGTTATTGTCAGCTATTGGATGGTAACTGTCAGTGTCATCTTGCGCCACATTTTTAGTTATTTATGTTCGGCATTGTGTGTCTATTTCTATATCTTATGTCAATGGGGTTGACCATTGTAGTTTATCGACTAGCAACAAGTGATTCTCAAGTAGCACAACAGTTCTTTAGACGTAACATACAACCAAGTTGGACTTACTTTATTCGTAAGCAAAATAAATAATACCAAATAATAATTTGATTTAATTGAAAAATTAAAATCTGAAATGACAAAAGTAATAGTTCAGAATACTCGTACTAATTACGAGAAGAAGATATTGTAATTAGTACACTACTTCACAATTCATAGGGTCTTAATTACACTACATTTTTCGCCGTAATTAGTACGAGTTGAACTAAGGTCTCGAATGTAACCATGCTCAGAACAACAAAATCGAAATTTATACCTGTTCTAATTACTTTTTTTATATGTCTAAAAATAAGTTCATAGTATAGAAACGATGATACGCGATAATGATTTATTGATAGTCGATAAAACATAATGTTCAATCCCGCTTTACGTTTGATTTTTGCTATGAGAATTCAGCTCCTTGGTCATATCACGATACGTGTTACGTGATATTAATGAATATTGAAGCGAAATAAAAAAAAAATGACACACCAGTATTGTGATATTTTTAATCATGAAAAGGGCCCCATTCTTCTTATTTCAACTATTGGCTATGTGCACGTCTGAAACGTCAAACGTCAAAGGTCCCGAGACAATGTCAAAATTTAGAGATGTCAAATAATGACACATGAATATTTTATTTACTTTAGTAAACGAGAAATACCCCGTATTGGAAATTTTACTGAAATAAATAAGAGATAAATAAATACATACAAACGAAACGAATTGTAGGAAACCGTTAAGAAACCAATAGAAAACGTGAAAGTAAATTTGACAGTGGTCCCCGGTAGGTGCACATTTCTGCCATGGTGTGCGCTACGATCGCCTAGCTTACCCCCACCACCTACTTCGCACATAGCCAATTGGCTATTCACTTATTTATTTCAGTAAAATTTCCAATACGGGGTCTTTCTCGTTTACTAAAGTAAATAAAATATTCATGTGTCATTATTTGACATCTCTGAGTTTTGACATTGTCTCGGGACCTTTGACGCTTGACGTTTCAGATGTGCACATAGCCAATAGTTGTATCTTTTTTCAGTTGTTATCTTAAGAACAGGTGTGCTACCGCGAACTTCGAAAATCGAAGTTCGTATCGTACCGTCCCTTTCCGTCATATGGTGTATAACACGAGAGTGAAAGGGACGGCACGCTACGAAGTTCGATTTTCGAAGTTCGCGGTAGCACCCCAGACTGCATTATTGTAAGGTTGAAAAGACTTAAAAACTTTTAATTCTGAATGATGCTTTAAGCCATAGACTATAGACGTTGCTACAAAACGTCATGGTGTTGCTGTCAAGTCAATGTCAACTTCTTTCAGAAAGTTTGACAGGTGAGTGAAGTGCGATTTGTGTATACAATTTCGTAAATCTAAATGAATCTTTGGATATTCGGGTGAATTTTGATATTTATCAAATGAAACCAACGTGGTGCATCTCTGTTAATATAAGTGAAATAATATTTTGCTGATTAGTTTGTGTTTTCTTGCAGTTACTTGTCATCCTTTGGAACAACTTCAACATGGTAAATATCACTGGTTTTTACTTAATACCCATATTATATTGAGGCAATACCTCACTTTATGAATGAGCTTGCTTAAATCCGGACATTTTAATACATATGTCATTTTTAATTGTCCCATTGCAACATACATAACCTCTCTTGTTGTTTTACCCCGGGCTCTGACAGAGTGCGGGTCTCCGCCCTCGGCTCGAATGATATCTAATGGTTGTGTCTGTTTCAGCCGCGCGAAATCAAGGACATTAAGGATTTCCTCCTGAAGGCGAGAAGGAAAGATGCCAAATGTAAGCTTCATACCTCTCAAGTTCAATACACTCTCACTGTGAACCCAAAGTTGAGTGTTGTCGATGTACCAAGGAGTCATAGCAAGGTTTTAGATTAAAGCTGCTCATGTTATTAAATTCGGGATTATGGAGATTGAATTACTCAATCATTAGACTGGCAACTTATATTGGAGAGAGGCTGAAAGTTTGATGCAATTGGTTTATTGAAATTTGTATTCTGAAGTAAGGTTCCCAACCTTCGTTTAGCCAGGCTGGGGACTATAGTTTGGTCTGTCATGTGTGTCAGTCGCAAAGTAAAATTGCCGAGACCAATGAATAATTATGATATTATAAATCAGGCACATATAAAGTTCCTCAGAGTTACAAGCTCAGACAGTAGTTGCCAAATATTCTAGTCAGCAGGGAATTTCACCCTGATTAAGAAACAATGTGTATTGAAGTAATCCCTTTATTTTGTCTGTTCTTAACCGACAACAAAATATACACTTATTTTGCAAGCTTATTTAAGTAGAATATGGCGGACTGTAATGCTATTTTGAACAGTCAGCATCATAAATATGTATACAATTTTGAACCATGTTCACCAGACATTAGTTCTGAAATGGATACATATTTATGATGCTGACTGTACCAATATAATGTGACCCATATTTGGAGAATAAATTTCATTTGAATGCAGTTGAATTTGGCGTTAAGATGAACAGGGATTTAATCATAGTGTTTTTTTGCAGCGGTGAAGATAAAGAAGAACCCTGAGAATGTGAAGTTCAAGGTGCGGTGCTCGCGCTTCCTATACACACTGGTCATCACCGACAAGGAGAAGGCTGAGAAGCTAAAACAGAGCCTGCCTCCTGGTATGTACCTTACTGTAAAATTCTTAAAAATAACAGTTTTGTTTTATGACAAAGTGACAGCTCACAATCAGCGGATTGTTATTGTTGACATCTCTTTCTTTTTTAAGTCAAATAGAGACACTATTTAACACAAAACTTCACTGAATCCCTGATAATGTGGCTGTAGCATTAGCATTGTAAATTGATTTTCTGTGTATCTGTGTGCAACATGCATGTTGAGAGGATTAAAATGGTATTTAGTATAGCCCTGAATGTTAACTAAAATTTTAATCTTGTGTGAAATTGGAATGCACCTAAAGAAAAAATTAATGAGTATATGGTAGCTAGTTTATAAGGAAAATTTGCATGCTTCTTTAAGTATAATGTACAGTCAGCATACAAAAGTAATTACACATTTGGAAAGTTTATAAGTCCTATAAGGGAATAAGACCTTTTGACGTCTTTATGTACATAGCTACTTGTGATGCTAACTGTGCACACATATTAAATCACAACTCCCAACTTTAATACTACATTTTTGCATATACATTTCTGATTTCTTGTGTAGAAATAGCTATTTACGATACAAGGGTTGTAAAACAAAGAAAGGCCGATATCGCAGATGTTTGAGGCCCGAGCCGCAGGCGAGGGTCATAAATATGCGAGAGAAGGCTTTCTGTTTTACGACCCGTGTTTCGTACACAATTTTACGTCACCACGGCCAAAAAGTGAGTTTTTCCGGACGCGCAGCGTGCGGAAAAACGCGCTTTTTGGCAAGGTGCGGTGTAAAAATCATTTTGCAAATAAGCCACAAAGGATACTGATGTCATGATACTTTGTGCATTTTTGCTGTAACATAGATTAGTATACAATTACAAATAAAATTATTGAATAACTTTTGTACAAATGTTATAACTATAGACTAAAATTTACAGTTACTTATTTAGAAAAAAATTGATTAGTATGAAAAATATTAGTCAGTTTTATTAGTCATTTAGTACAGTCAACAGCAAAAGTAGATGATTATTTTAGTACCTTGTCAGTTTCACTACTTTGATGCATTCCAACTGTCCCAGTGTTGTTACGTTAGTGCAACAAGGTACTTAAATGATCATCTACAGTTGCTGTTGACTGTACCGCTACTAGTACCTATTACACAAGCCTTATTGAGCGTACTATGGCTGCTAGTTCAATTTGTGTAAGATTGCCCCCTTAATTTATTACAATTCTACAGAGTCATTATTTAATTTGTATACATCCGCCACTAAGCTGCAAAATTTACAATGTCTGCCTCTCATTATATAGGAGTGAGTGACGAGTATCACTGTACAGGTGAATTACTTTGAAGACGTTTTTGCATTTGTAGTAGTATTTGTATATTTACAATATTTACGTACATGTTGCCGTACACAAACTGACTTGGCGTATTCTAAGTTTTCTTTGTTCGGATGGATTTCTCACTACATCTGTCTGTGCCCATATTGTGACTCATGGCTGTCTCACTGTATACAGTCTGCAGCAAATATAGCAAACAAATAAGAGTTCAAAATTATTAGAAAATTATTGTTGTTTTTAAACAATATACTTGTTGTAAATTCCTTGTTTTTATTTTTGCTGCTAACTGTACTAGACACTGATTTGACTGAGAAGAAGACTGCCAGTTATGAGGAATATAATTATATTAACCAAGTGTGTGTTGTTGCAGGTCTGCAGGTGAAGGAAGTGAAGTGAGGACTAGTGTAGCCAATAAAATATAAAACCCACCACTGTCTTTCTGTCGCCCACGCGTGCCCCAGCAGAGGTGGATAATGACCGGGTTTATGTCACTGAACACTGTTGATAAAGCGTATGTCACTCGCATTTGCATAATCAGACAGATATACATAAACCGGCCATTATTCTGTATAGCATCAGAGAGTAGGAGACTGCCAATGTGCAAGAAAAATTGAGCCTTCCATGATCACTAATTACCCATAGCAATTAGCAACTCCAACCTAAACATTTATTCTGAAAAGATGTGAGCTATTTTCAGAAGGTTGGCTACAGTCATTATCAAAAGTAGCTACGTATTTGAAAAGTTAAGTCTTTGTCACAAGGGAATAAGAGCTTTTGACACCTTCATATGCGTAGCTACTTTTGATGCTGACCGTACCCCATGGGACAGTCGGCAGCAAATGTAGATGATCATTTTAGTACTTTGTCGCACTATCGTACGATACTGCGCCAGTTGGTACAACGTCTAAGTAGTGAAAGTGAGAAGGTACTAAAATGATCATGTACTTTTGCTGTTGACCATACATGTAGGCACGATTACTATTTTCTGTTGACATGAATACAAGTGCGACTAAAATTGTTAATCGTAGGAAAAATCCGGCCAAGTGCGTGTCGGATCACCATAGAATTAGGATGTAAGTCGCGATCTGAAGTCTGGATCACGCACAAAGTAGGGTTCCGTACCGACATCTACTAATCCACATTTAAGACCACTACAATACATTGAATCAAAAAAGGTCGTACCTGTATAGGGATTAACGGCGCTTACGTCTTTTTGTTCGGGCAAGACAGTTTTTCAGCGATAACTCGAAAACTGTTAAGACCTATCATATAACAAAACAAAAATCGTTAAAAGTATAGTAGTACACCACCCCAATATTTTTTGATTTAACGTCACACACTTTTTAGGATTTAAGCTGGGTTGCACCAAACCGTCTGTGATGATGATGAAACTTCGAAGATACGGGGGGTATGTATTTTTTAAATTTTCCTCTATAAAACGAAATTTATCCACTTTAAAACAAAAGAAAAACTGTTTCAGTTTGTGCAATTCAAGCGCTTTCATATGATGGTCTTTGGACTCCCCTAGAGTCGGTCAGTTTTCACATAAATAAATAAAAATATATAAAAAAACATATTCAATGCATCTGTGTTGAACATCTTGGTACGCAACCCTAAAAAGATGAAAATGTGCTTAAGAATAAGTACCTATCAAACGGTAGGTATGGGAGTGGAAGGATGAGGCACTGCGCCCGCCGCGGCCCATTGTTCGCGAGCGGCCGCCGGCCGTTGCGGCGCCGATAGCATCCTCGGGGCGGATGTCCGCGCCTGTCTCCGCTTCAATACCTATCGTAATCCCGGGGCATCGAGATGCTTCTTACTTCTTAGATAATTCTATCCAGGTACTAGTGGCTCTGAGCTGTAGACCTCGCGATTTCTATTTCCAAATTGCCGACTTGGGGGTTGCACCGATTTACGATCACAAAGTGTTCAACGTTAAATATGGCGCCCGCAGTTGTCATCCTATAGAAACTTGTCAAACTTTCCATACATTCAAATTTTAACGAACACAGCTTACGATTACAGACAGTTTGGTGTAACCCAGCCTTAGACAGCTAATATGTCACCAACGGTTGATTTATGGAAAGAAAAGGAGCCCTCGTGGCCCAGCGGCGCCCGCGTACCGCGTGCGGTATGCGAGGTTAAGCAATATCGGGCGAGGTCAGTCCTTGGATGGGTGACCGCTTTGAGTGGTTACTAACTGAGCGCTCCCGTGCTTTGGAAGGCACGTTAAGCCGTTGATCTCGGCTGCTGTCTACGAGAGCAGTCAAGCCAAGTTAGAGGCCTTCGGGCGGCTTGAGAACTTCTAACAGTCAAGTTGCCCACTCACTTGACAAGCCTAATCCCAATAAGGTCTAATTCCCCCCTTGGGTTGGAAGGTCAGACGGCAGTCGCTTTCGTAAAAAATAGTGCCTACGCCAATTCTTGGGATTAGGTAGCGGACCCCAGGCATAACTGTACTGGGATAATGCTAGGATGATGATGGTTGATTTATGGAAATGCTTTTTTAGAAACCTCTATCACTTTTAAAGGCCTATCCATACATACACACCTATATGTGCATTAATTTTTTTTTCAGCCCGCGGTTACATGTATGGGGTGCCCCATTAGTTTAATATTTTTGCGTAATTTCACGTCACTTTCTTAGGGTTCCGTAGCCAAAATGGCTAAAACGGAACCCTTATAGATTCGTCGTGTCTGTCCGTCCGTCCGTCCGTATGTCACACAGCCGATTTACTCGGAGACTACGAGCACTACAATTATGAAATTTGGTAGGAAGGTATATGCTATGAACCGCTATAGAAATATGATGTTAAATTACAAAAAAATAATAATTAGGGGGGCACCCCATACATGTAACAGGGGGGTCAATTTTTTGTTTCAATGTACATAGGCGTGTCCATTTAAGTCAACCGTTAGTGAGATATTAGCTGTCAAAGTCGTAAACAGTGTCCTCCCCCCTCTAATTTCCAAACTATGGAGGTCAAAATTCTGAAAAAAATCAAGACTTAGAGCATTAATCAAGATGATGTACAATTATAAATACTTTCGACGGTTTTTGGTTTGAACAAGATAGGTTTAACGGTTTTTGAGTTATTGCTCAAAAACTGTCTTGCGCAAACAAAAGGGCGTAAGTGCCGTGACTTCCCTATGAAGATACGACCTTTTTTGATTTACTGTATTGTATAGTGGTTTTAAATATAGATTAGGTGTCGGTAGGGAACCCTTCTCTGTGCGTGACCCGACACGTACTTGGCCGGTTTTTATAGAATACACCTTCCTACCAAATTTTATAATTGTAGTGCTTAGTCTCCGAATACATGCACACGGACGGACGGACGGACAGACGAAACTATAAGGGTTCCGTGTTCGCTATTCGGCTACGGAGCCCTAAAAAAAGGTTTTTTGAGAGCATGTTCGATAATAATATAGAATTTTATTGTAGTCTGTTTTTGGGAATTTTGAAATTTGGAAATAGAAATCGCGAGGTCTACAGCTCAGAGCCACTAGTACCTGGATAGAATTATCTAAGAAGTAAGAAGCATCTCGATGCCCCGGGATTACGATAGGTATTGAAGCGGAGACAGGCGCGGACATCCGCCCCGAGGATGCTATCGGCGCCGCAACGGCCGGCGGCCGCTCGCGAACAATGGGCCGCGGCGGGCGCAGTGCCTCATCCTTCCACTCCCATACCTACCGTTTGATAGGTACTTATTCTTAAGCACATTTTCATCTTTTTAGGGTTGCGTACCAAGATGTTCAACACAGATGCATTGAATATGTTTTTTATATATTTTTATTTATTTATGTGAAAACTGACCGACTCTAGGGGAGTCCAAAGACCATCATATGAAAGCGCTTGAATTGCACAAACTGAAACAGTTTTTCTTTTGTTTTAAAGTGGATAAATTTCGTTTTATAGAGGAAAATTTAAAAAATACATACCCCCCGTATCTTCGAAGTTTCATCATCATCGTAGCCGAAGGACGTCCACTGCTGGAAATAGGCCTTCTCCAAAGAGTGCCACACTGAAAACAGATTACCAAGAAAAAAATATCTTATCACATAACGTTAAGAGTGCGCAGTACGCTCGGTTCTCCATACAAAAGTATTTATGCTCTCATTTTAAAACGCTATGCTAGAATAACATGAAACTTTGTATACACAATGGGATCCGGCATATCTAGGTCGGAACATAGTTTCTGTTGCTTGAAATTATAATGGAGAAAAAATACAGCGATTATTAAGGTTTTCATACAAGCCGTAAAAAACTCAAAAAACCGCTGTATTTTTTTCTTTTACAATTTCTAGCCACAGAAACTAATTTCCGACCTAGATATGCCGGATCCCATTGTGTATACAAATTTTCATGTTATTCTAGAATGGCGTTTTAAAATGAGAGGGTAAATACGTTTGTATGGAGAACCGAGCCAGACCGAGCGTACTGCGCCCTCTTAATATCAATATAAATATTACAGGAAAAAGAATCTAATTTTTATTAACATCAAATAACATTTCTAAATTTCAGTTTGGTATTTAATCCGCTTTGTATGTATTTTCGTTTTGGTAACATGAGCTTATGCTAAACCTACCTTCTTTCAAATAAAAATAACATGAACAAAATCGGTTCACGTTTTAAAAAAATATTCTTGAAAACCCAACATACTACGTTTTTCAGACGCGCAAATTAATAACAAAATGCGCCGATAGATGGCACTGTGCGATTGCTGGCGTTCAGTTTCTACAGGATTTGAACCGACGGGACGCGTACACTATCCTTGTACGGAACCCTTGGTGCGCGGGTCAGAATCGTACTTGGTCGGTATTTTTCACCTGTGATGAGCGAATTAAACGATTTAAATTTGACATCTTATAGTATAAAAAGTTTGGGATATACCTAGGTACAGGCCGGGCTGCAGGCTGGCTGCAGGCAGATCTAGGTTAAGGAAAGGCTATCGGAACTCACGCCGCATGAAAAATATCCCTGATTTTTCTTTTATTCTATAACGGTGACAAACAAGGATACGACCTGTCTGACGGTAAGCAGACACTAGCCTATGGACGCAGAGGAGTCAGGAGTCAGTCAGTCATTTTTTTTAGGGTTCCGTACCCAAAGGGTAAAAACGGGGCCCTATTACTAAGACTTCGCTCCGTCCGTCCGTCTGTCACCAGGCTGTATCTCAAGAACCGTAATAGCTAGACAGTTGAAATTTTCACAGATTATGTATTTATATTGTGTCTACAACAACAAATACTAAAATAAAAAAAAAAAAATAATTAAGGGGGCTCCCGTTGTTGGCGTTTTTTTTTCTGGTACGGAACCCTTCGTGCGCGAGTCCAACTCGCACTTGGCCGGTTTTTTATACCACGTCGGTGGCAAACAAGCGTAGGGCCCGCTTGATGGTAAGCGGTTACCGCAGCCTATGGACGCCTGCAACTCCAGGGGTGTCAAATTTATACACTCCTTTCTTGAAGAACCCCATACTTTAGTCCCTCGGGAAAACCTCGGCAGGAAGCTCATTCTACAACCGGAGCGTCCGAGGGAGGAAATTCCTCTGAAACCGTACCGTACGCGACCATTTAGGTTCTAAGGTGTGAGGTGTGTGTTCATATCGTAACATTGCAATGGATTCTGAAGAGACCAAACTGGCGCCTGTCGTTTTAAGTTACATACCTAGCATTCATACCTGCCATAAGAAAGCAGGCAAAAATATTCGATGCGTCATAATCTCATAATGTGTGAGATAGTTAAATGCGTGACTTTGTGGCAGATACATAAATGATGGGGAATTTACCATTACAGTAGTTAAAAATCACGCTCTCAGTAATCTGAGACGTGATTTTCACGACTACGAATTGCTTGTGTAGTTAGGCACGCGTAGCGTCACTGACCCACCCCAATACTTCCTTTACCTACAGTACAAATGAGATTCCTACTGGCGTTGGCCGTGGCGCAGCGTGACCTATTCTTATACGGATCCCGACTCGTCTCTCTCGACGACGAAGTCGTGTCTATTTTAGATTGATCCCCAGACTCGTACAGTTAGGGACGCAGATATATCGGTGGTTGAAGCGCGCAGCCGTGGAGTCTTGTGAACCGTTGGACGCGGCGGAGGCGGCAGTTGCCCGCCGAACCGAGCGCCGACCGGCGTCCTCACACGCTCACTTCGTTGCAACTTCGCAAGTTTACGATAAACTTACAAAAGTTGTTTGTTTTGAAGGTGGTGTGTTGTGTGACTGATGCGCAAACATGCAACGCATTGCAGTTATAAACGCAGGTTTTAGAAGTTTGGAAAGTTTTGGATTGTAACAAGTCGCTATTACGTAAGTTTATATTTCATTTGAATTTAAGAGTGCGCAGTACGCTCGGTTCTCCATACAAACGTATTTACGCTCTCATTTTAAAACGCCATGCTAGAATAACATGAAACTTTGTATACACAATGGGATCCGGCATATCTAGGTCAAAAATTTGTTTCTGTTGCTTGAAATTATAATGGATAAAAAATACAACGATTATTAAGGATTTCATACAAGCCGTAAAAAACTCAAAAAACAGCAGTATTTTTTTTTCTTTTACAATTTATAGCAATAGAAACTAATTTCCGACCTAGATATGCCGGATCCCATGGTGTATACAAAGTTTCATGTTATTCTAGTATGGCGTTTTAAAATGAGAGCATAAATACGTTTGTATGGAGAACCGAGCGTACTGCGCCCTCTTAATGATGAATAGCTGTCACCCCGACTTCACACAGGCAGTATATACACTTTTTGGGTTCTGTAGTAAAGAAGGAAGCTTTATATACTTGATTCGCCGTGTCCGTCCGTCTAAACTCTAAATTGTAATGTTGGTATGGGTATACTCGTACAAATCCATCACGCCGACGAAACGGTATGATAATGCCGCGCTGAACAGTTTTGGTCACCGTCGGGTCCACAAGGCGCTTCGCCAGCTCCTTAAAAGTACTATGAGTAGCTGTAGCAGGTCCCCACGACCCTATTAGAGTTTTCATCCCAAACGGCTTGAACATGTAGCCACTATTAATGTCAGCCGCGTCGAGAAGCCCCAGCCCTGACCGAGGTTCCTGGAAGATGGGAGGGTGCCAGAGTATCCACACAAGTAAATGAAAACTATAACAGCTTTGAGACATTTTTAGTTGACGAGTTGTAGCTAAAGTTAACAAATGTACCTGGACAAGCAAACTTTCTTACAATTTGCGTTGATTACTTGGGTAAAAAGTTGTTATAATTTATTTATTTATCTACTTAAAAAACACCTACTATTAACACATATGGCACAATTGCAAAATAACTATGTCAAACACAGTAAATATAAGTGTGTGAACATTTTTTAAGTCCGCATATGTAAGTAACGGATGGAGACCTACGGCACCCTACGTTGCGCGTGGCCCGACACGCACTTGTCCGGTTTCAGGATAAGTGTCGCATAAATGCTTCATACGACTGGGTGAAAATAAATTACGAAATGACTGGTATATTTTTCTTAAATTATAGTAGAATGTTGTTCATGAAGCGAAAGTTGTAAGTCAGGACAGGATCTTAGCAAACGGAAACCCGTGATCTCTGCCTACCCCTATGGGAAACAGGCAAGTCAGTTTTAGGAAATTTTGAAATATGAAAAAAGAATGAATAAACATTTTCGCGAGGTGTACAGCTCACAGGGCCGTATTTATTAACTGGCCCGTCATCAATGTGAGTTTTTATCTCTCTCTCTCTCTTTAGTAAAGAAATATTTTTGCGGTTTGTGCTGTGCCTTCCTAGCCTCTAGGTAATAAGTTGGTTGAAATGTGCTGGAAGGTGTCTCGCTAACTGCTACATGAAGCTAGTCGCGTTTCCGGGTTTTGGCGAGTTACCAAGTCCCTCGGGGTGGCTTATTGGCCGTGGCGAGTCGTTCAGGAACCCGATTCATCGGCCTGCATTCTACGATAAATCCTGCTTAACTTGCTACGAATACATAAACTGATAATGTCAGGATAACCCACGGGACTCTTCCGTATGTTTTACTTTTTCAAACCTTGCTAGAGCATTTGGTACGGTACGTTAAAGACATGTTTACACTATTTCACTGTAGGTACCTAACTAGACGGATACTGTTTAGGTGGATCCGGTGGATTAAGCGTAAACCGCTTTAAAGATTCGTTAATCACAAAATCATCACTCGTCAAATGATCATCACTTCCTGAATGTTACCTGAAGGGCGTCATTCTGGGGTGTTCGTTGGTTGCTATTCAGCGACGCCAGTGGGTGACATACACAATGCACACCGGGTGCCGGGTGCCACCCGTCCCACGCCAATCATGAGGATGTAACGTTACGTTTATCTAATATGTTCGGAAAACAAGAACTTACTGACTGCGTTGCACGTCGTTGCTGTACTGTACTATTGTGTGTTTAAGTACTCCTTTAATAATCCAAATTAAAATGAATGAATACATAATTTAAGTCTCTCGCCGCAGTATACAGTCAGCATCAAAAGTAGGTACCTTACGCATTTGAAAAGTTCAAAGTCTTTATTATAAAGGAATAACAGCTCTTGACTCCTTCACATGCATAGCTACTTTTTATGCAGCTAGTACAACAAAAAAATTGCGTTACAAAAAATACAAAAAGGTGACCATAAACGGTGATCATTTTTTCCTCGAGATTTAGATTGAGTTCTATCAAGGGTTAGCTGCCATCTTCTGTAAGGTAAGGTAGGTTGTATAGCTTCTCCAGTTGGCCTTGTTAACATATGAGTGAGTTGAGGTGGTATTACGTTAGGGCCTTTCTTTACCTGCATGCATGTTGTGACGCAGGGAGCGGTGGCGGGCGGTGCGCGCGCGCGGCGCGCATGGCGGCGCGGCTGCTGCTCGCGCTGGCGCTGGTGGCGCCGCGCCGCGCCGCGCACGCGCCCTGCGCCGCCGCGCCGCTCTGCCTGTGCGCCGACGACCGCTTCACTTGCGACGCGGTGCAGTTCCACCGGTTTCCTGCTACAGGTAGGTGACACACGCATTCAGGCTAGAGCTCTATAAACAGAATGTTCAGCACGTGGACCGTCAATTTTTTTTGGTTTACAGGTTTTTGCTATTTTTCCACCCTTGGGGCCTGAGTCCCAAGAGTCACTGTCATGGAGGTACGATTTTGTATTTCCTAAATTATCCAATTCGAAGCCCCATAACCCATAACTTTTCGTCGCAGCTGCACGTCTACTGCAGGTCACTGGTTCAGATCCGGTTCGAAGGACGTACACTGAGGCGGACCGCAGTTTACGCAATGTACATACATACATACATAAACTAACGCCTTTATTTCCGAGAAGGGGTAGGCAGAGCACACGAAGCAATTGTAGATTTCTAGATAGAGAAAATGTGATTAAAAAAACACACACACACACACACCAAATAAGGTTTTAGTCAGAAGGGTGAAGAAAGTCGTACTTATCTTTACGCACGTGCCTATGACATCACTAAATCCGCTTCAGGTCAAAAAGGCAAAATCGTACACCTCCATGACCACTCTTAGGATCCAGGATCCAAGGGTGGAAAGGCAGCTAATGATCCTACCATCATCCCGAAAAAAATTAACGGTCCATGTACCGAACCTGTATAGGTAGCCATAATAATTTATTCATTTTATTTATTTATCTATTTATTATTTGGAGAACCAACAGCTAACAATTCAGAATAATAATATAAGCTAGTTATATAACTTAAGTAGCAGAGATCCAATTATAGGTTCCCACCGGTAGCAACAGGTTAACAAACAAATGGTGGTAAGCACTAAATTTTACAACGTGTTACCCACTAGCATACAATGAATACCTATTTAAGAAGTAAAACATATTAATAAGTGATATACAATTATACAACCATTAAGCAACATGGTGTCGCATGCGACTCGCTCACTTAAAAAACTCGTCTGTTAAAATCCGTCTTATAGTTGTGATGTTGCAATTGAAAACATCAATATCCCGCTCCTTCGTTAATTCATTTAGGCTTTTACCAACTCGTAATAAAAAGCTATTTTTTCTATAATTACGTGATGTAAACGGAATTGAGAGGGGAGGGAAGTATCTTTTAGACCTAGATGGAGTATTGAAGGAGAGCTTAGCGAGTAATTCAGGAAAATCAATGTTACCATTTAAGATACTAAGTATATAAATAATATCTGCAATCTTACGGCGCTTGTGTAATGGAATAAGGTGATGTTTTCTACAATTATGTTCATAATTAGATGAATTGTAAGGGGTTTTCAGCTTAAAGCAGAGGTATTTTATAATTTATTTCTCTATACGTTCTAATCTGTTAATATAGATATTGTAAGAGGGGTTCCAGATTTGAGACGCATATTCAAGTTTGCTTCTGACATATGTACAATAAAGAACTTTTATAGTTTTAAGTTGGGTGAAATGTAAGGAACTACACATAATAAATCCTAATGCCTTAGTGGCACTAGTTACTATATTATCAACATGAGTATCGAATAAAAGCTTAGAATCATGAGTGACTCCCAGGTCCCTCATACATGACACAGTTTTAAGCACATTATCATTAAGCTTGTAGGTGGTCGGAATTATACTACGTTGCCTTGTGAAGGTTAAAGTAAAACATTTAGATACATTAAGGTCTAATTTGTTGGTCTGACAATATGCGACAAGACGCGTAAGGTCATCTTGTAGAAGGGAAGAGTCATCTAATGAATTCACCTTCATAAAAATCTTCATGTCGTCGGCGAAACATAGCAGTTTGAAGAGTGGAAACAATCACTGATGTCATTAACAAATACATTAAACAGCAATGGCCCCAGCAAAGATCCCTGCGGGATGCCACTGGGTACCGTTACCCAGCCAGACATAAAGTCAAAGTCAAAGTCAAAATATTCTTTATTCAAATAGGCCTAGCAACAAGCACTTTTGAATCTTCAGTTATAACATGTATTAACATATATATTTATTAATTATTTAGAGCAATTTATTGATGCTATTATTATTCTTTTAAATAAATATTGTATTGTTGTAGACATGTCAATGTAAGAATTTTTTTTGTAGTAAAATTCACTATAGGAGCGTCAAAACATTAATAATAATAATAATAACTTGGTAGCCAAGATTATTCACCAGCAGCTTGCTCTTCTGTACGGTCTTGTGGACTTCGAAGTGCCGTACTATAAGTACACACCTGCGCCAGTTCTCGAAAATGGTCGTGCCACGCTCTATTGGGATCGATCTGTCATCACGGACAGGACTATTATAGCCAACAAACCTGATATCGTGCTGACAGATCGATTGAAGCGCCAGGCAGTGCTCGTCGACATCACCATCCCCCATGATGAGAACCTCGTGAAGGCCGAGAAGGACAAGGTTAGTAAGTACCTAGACCTGGCACACGAGGTAACCGCTATGTGGGATGTTGATTCGACGATCATTGTCCCGATAGTCGTCTCTGCGAACGGTCTAATTGCGAAGAGTCTCGACCAACATCTTAAGAGACTCTCGCTAGATGGCTGGGTCAAGGGTCAGATGCAGAAGGCGGTACTCTTGGACACGGCGCGGATAGTCAGGAGGTTCCTCTCTCTGTCGCCCTAACCACCGGTAGCTTAGGCCCCGCCTCGCTGCCGGCGGCACTCTAGGTTAGGTTTTTTATAATGCTTTTATATTTTGTATGTATATTTTTATATTTACATTTGATAAATTTATTGTAAAAAACCTAACATGTGAAAAAGAATAAATAAGGAGAATAATAATAAAAAAAATATAAAAAATAGAAATCTAGACAGTTTCTAGAATCAAATCAAAATATCAAAAAAAAGATCATATTAATATCTAATGCCATTATGATTAATTCATTAATATTTCAGTCACAATTAATCCCACGGTGTTTTATCATTCATGTAGTCATGTGTGCTATAATATGCTTTCGATATGCGTAGTATAGTTGTTAATAACAACAGCTTGCGACCTGTTATCAATATAAGATGTGAACCATCGCAATAAATCGCCATGAATACCTATGTTATTTAATTTAAGAATTATCAATTTATGGTCAATTCTATCGAACGCCTTACTGTAGTCAGTGTATACTACATCCACTTGGCTACCATCAGACATGGCTTTAGTTACATAATCGTTAAGGAGTATCAAATTGGAAACGGTAGACTTACAACGCAGGAAACCATGCTGGAAAGGACTAAAATAATTCTTGATTGCCGCATATACTTGAGCATAAACTACTTTTTCAAGTACTTTAGCAAGAATGCAAAGTTTAGAAATTGACCTGTAATTAGTTACTTCAGTTTTTGGGCCTTTCTTATGGACGGGTGTAATGTAGGCTGATTTCCAAATCGAAGGGACGTTACATTCAGCAAAAGAGCGCTTAAACAGTAGGGATATTGGTACCACAATAGTTTTCGCGCAATTAATCAGAAATTGAGCCGGCATATCAACAGGTCCAGCTGACTTGGACGGATCTAGTTTTAACAGTAACTTTATGAGAGCATTCGAGTTAACTTCGATATTACATATATGCGAAATTGAACTAGCCGCAGGGTTGACCGGCATCACTTGGTCATTACTAGGCGCAGAAAAAGTTGTTTGGAAATAGCTAGAGAAAGCCTCACATATATCAGCGGCTGTATTGACCAATCTTTCGTCATACTTCAGACAACTCGGTACACCATGAGATTTCGAAAGTGACTTGATGTAGGACCAAAACTGCTTCGGGTCTTTAACGATATTGTTTTCAAGGCTACGAATATATGTTTTAAAGCATGACTGTTCAAGTTTTTTGACCCTGTCCCTTTGAATATTAAAAGAGTTTAAATCAGATATATTGCCATATATGCGAAATTTCTTTAAATATTTAAATTTCTCTTTATTAGCTTTTTTTAGAGCCGGCGAGTACCATTTAGGAAAACTATCAGTGTGGCATATTTTACTAGGGACATATTTAAAACGCAATTTTTTAAATATGGAAGAGAATAAGCTAACTGACTCCTCTAATGAACTTCGCGAAAATTCATTCTCCCAATTAATCAAGGTCAACTCATTGTTAATCGAATTATAATCACCTTTATTATAAAAATATTTTATACGAGAAGCTGGTTTCAAACTATTTCGTTGTGCGAATTGAATCAAGATTAGTATAGCTTTGTGGTAGGGGTCAATCGGTACTAGAGGGTCCAAACACTCACTAACATGCACTACATCATTTGACAGGACAAGGTCCAACAACTTACCGTATTGGTTTAGAACATCATTGTATTGGGTTAAGTTTAACGTGTTTAACTCATCAATTAAACTGCACTCATCGTCAGTTTTATAGTTTGAGGGAACCAAAATAGAACACTGATGTGTCCATATATAAGTAATATTGCTCATATTAAAGTCGCCTATTATTAAATATTTGTCATCACAACCACGTAAAACAGCTTCACCCAGGCTACTAAGAAAGTTAGATAATTGCTGTGAGAATGTATTACAATTGCCTTGTTTACATAAGTATAAAACACAAAGGTGCAGTTTAATTGATGTAGTATGGCGGCCCTTAATAGTCAGAGTCACCCACAGATCTTCAGCTGATGATTGGTAGGTAGGCTGCGGAATAACTGTCAGCTCCCTGCGAGTAGCTATTATAACGCCACCTCCACGATTTTGGCCAGTTAAAAGATAATCACGGTCACGCCTCCAAACGACATATCGATCATCAAATAACTCCGTGTCCAATACTCCGTCTAGTAGCCACGTCTCAGTTAGTAAAATTATATAATATATAATAATAGTCAGTCTTAAGTATTTCATGTGTCTGCAGAATCGGGCGTGCGGCACGTGTCGGTGTGGGGCGCGCGGCTGGGCGCGCTCGACGAGGCGGCGCTGGACGCGCGCGCGCTGAGCACGCTCGTGCTCGTCGCGTGCCGGCTCGCTGCGCTGCACCCCGCTGCCCTCGCGTCGGTACCGCACAAACACACACGTGTCCACAGAGTCGGGAGCGCAGCTATAAGCGCGCGCGCTGCCCTCGCTCGTCTTCATCGCGTGCTGTCTCTATGCGCCGCACTTTGCTTCGCCCGCATCTGTAACACACATTAACACACCTCATCATTATCATAAAACATATATAATTTGATGAATTTCTTGATAATTAGGTTGAATCTTCTCCTTTTTCTGTAAACTATGTATTTCGAAGATAATTTTTTCGAAAATGTCGCGAGTCATATGGATGATGGATGTCCTTAAGACGCAAATTGAATTCAGTTAAACGATCTGAATCGTTCACAACAACTTTGGATAATTCGAAGAGTGTTTGAATACGTAGAAAACACATTTCTTTCTTATGAGAAAGTTGGCTTAAGTAGTACTTCTTCGTCGGCCAACAGGTTTGAAACAAAACCTCCCTACGACACTTGTGCAAATGAGTTGAAATTCGTAAACTACGCATACTTTAGATTCGAAATAAAGCTTTGCGTATGGAAACTTGAAAACTGTTATTGTATATTTTTGTAAAGTAAGTTTGTGTATATCTGGTTCACAGACTGAACATTATCTTGGTTTGATGGACCATTATAGTCAAAGTACGTACAGGTGAAAAAACAAAGATATGAATGCGGCGCAAAGATATGGAGATTAGACAAATCGTCTTACCCGTGGCCTCCGCCTATATATCGCAGATATCATGCACCAAACTTAACAGCTTCACAGTTCGTTATAACTTTTTTTTTGGTAGATGTACAGGTGATGCTCTTGCGCTTTCTGCTTCGCGAAGATTGACTGTAGTGACTGTCGATACGCTGCCTCTTATAAACACACACGCCCTTGTCATACCTACTATAAAATCTTTTGCTTACTTTTAACTCAAGATTAGGTGAAATAATTATATCTAATATGTAGTTTTGGCTCGAAGGACCAGGCCCTCAGACAAAGCTCGAAAGACAAAGATCATTATCAGACTGGTGGTCTATCCGGTAACGTCTTACCAGTAGTCTAATCCTTTAATTCGCAATGTATTGTGTTTGCTTGAATTTGTATGTACGTATAAAAACTATACAATTTTCGATGCTCTTTGATTGAACAGAATTTTTTATTTATTTGCTAAGTAAAGCGTGGAAGCCCAATTAAATGGGGTCTGTTTTTTCTTTCACCTACATTATGTACACCGTGTTTAGGTTGCTTGGTTCACTTATGAGAGGTGTTACATTCTGTCCGACAGGTCGATGCGCGGGTCGCTGGCCTCGCTGGACCTGGGCCACAACGAGCTTACGGAGGTGCCTCACGAGGCACTGCGAGACTTGAAGGTGCTCAACTGGCTTAATTTGCAAAAGTGAGTCATGCTACTCGCCCATCCCATCCACTCGACCCATCTATTGAGTTGACAGCTGAGCTGATTCAAACTGAAGTTTGAATTGTTTGAAATGCCCATTGTATAACGAAACAGGCATTAGTTATTATTTACTGTGCCTTTGTATTAACAACCAGTGTATTTTTGTTTCAGCAACTTCATAAGTGACCTAGAGCCTGCGGAGTGGGGCGGACTGGCGGAGTCCCTAACCAGCCTGTCGCTGAGCAACAACCGTCTGACGGTGCTGCGCTCGGGCGCATTGCGTTCGCTGCGCGCGTTGACTCAGCTGGAGCTAGACGGGAACCGGATCCGGGCGGTGGACGCGGGCGCGATGCCACGCGCACTATTGTCGCTGTCTCTCTCGGATAACTTGCTACGTGCAGCACCAGCGCTGACGGCGTTGCCGCGCCTCCAGCATTTAGCACTTCGTGACAACCTGATACAAGAGATACATGAATTTGAGTCTGACTTGCAACCGCATGTACATTTGCATACGCTTGATCTCACCCACAACGCACTGGACGATGACTTTAGAATCGAGCTGCGAGAGCGATTGCAGTTGAAACATTTGTTGCTCGATCTGAATGACTTCACGATGTTGCCGGGATTTGTGGCAGAGTGCGGGCGCCTAGAGAAGTTGTCGGTGTCGCACAACCAGCTAGCAACGGTGCCGGAGACGACGCTACAAGCACTAGCGGGAGATTTACGTCAGCTGGAGTTGGATCACAACGTGTTAACTGCACTGCCTGTGACGATACGGGAGCTAACGCGGCTAAAGCGGTTGTCAGTCGCTTACAACCGCTTACGAACGGTGCTGGCGCTGCCACCGCGACTGTACGCGTTATCGCTCGCTGGCAATGACTTGATGGGCTTTCCCGAGGGGCTGATTGGGCTGGAGGCAGGCATGCTAGAGCATCTGGACCTTAGCTACAATCGCATCACACAAATATCAAGAGGCACGTTCGGCGCGTGGGCGACAGGGATGGACACGCTAAGCTTGCGCGGGAATCGGCTCGCCGCGTTGGCGCCGAACACGTTCCCCGCGTTGCCTCTGCGAGAGTTGGCGCTCAGTTTCAACGAGTTCTTCTCGGTATCATCACAAGCGTTTTCTCCACTGCGTGCGTTATGCGTGCTGGAATTGTCGGGTGCGTTGGCGGGCGGGTCACTGCCACGCGCGCCGACCGCCGTTTGGCTGGCACTTGACAATAACGACATCCGTCGAGTGTCGGCTGCCGACCTCAGCGCACACACCCTCCTTGAGCATCTCAACCTTGACTTTAACAAGATCGAACAGTTCCCTAGCGACGTCAGCGGCTGGGGCAACGCTTCAATGAAGATGAAAGAACTAAGACTTGCCTATAACCACGTTAGCTCAATCAACGGGGACTTCCTTTCCACATTGTCGGAGCTGCAGAGTGTGGATCTATCTTACAACCGCATGTTCAACGTAAGCGAACGAACATTTGCCTATCTCAATAATCTAGTGTTCGTGGGTCTTGCGGGGAATATGATTAAGTGCGTGGCGGCGGGTGCATTTCGAGCGCTGCCTCGATTGCAGGCTTTAGAGCTACAGTATAATCACCTTGAGCGTTTCGCCATTGACGCTTTCAAGGACGTTGCAGATGAAGAACCTAATCTATCAGTCAATGTAAGCCATAACCGGATATCATTGTTAGCGGGCGGCGGCATCGCCGCAATCAGCGTGCTTGATCTATCTTACAACGCGCTAGAGACACTCCCCAGTGCGTTTTTCGACGGTGTGTCAGCGAGTCTGCGGCGTCTGTTGCTAGCGTACAACCGGTTAGTGGTACTCGAGGCCCTCGCATTGCCGCGGTTAGCTGTGCTCAGCCTGCGCGGGAACATGCTCGAGGCCGTGCGCGGGCGCGCCTTAGCCGCTGCACCTGCACTTGAAGAGCTCGACCTGGCGCACAACAAACTTACAGCCCTACAGCCTGACCAGTTTCGCGCGCAGCGCTGTTTGCGTGCTCTTCGCTTAGCCAGCAACCAACTACGGGCATTACCTCCCGGAGCGCTCGCGGGCACGCTGCTAGAAGCACTCGATTTACGTGACAACCGCTTGAGCAGCCCACCGGCTGCCGTAGCTGCTGTGGGATTCACGTTGCGCCGGCTTGAACTTGGTGGAAACGCACTGACTCGATTGGATGCGGCCGCACTCGCTGGCGTTGGATTTCTTCGTGAACTAGGATTAGCGCGTACGGCATTACGCGTGCTTCCTGACGCTGCACTAGCCGGCCTGGGACGGCTAAGTCGCTTGGATTTGTCCCACAATGCTTTAGTTGCTAATTATCGCGAGCTATTCCACCCAGTGCCACGCCTGCGACGGTTGACGCTGGCAGGCGCAGGGCTGCATTCAGTGCCACCGCTACCGCTGCCGTTGCTGCGTGAGCTTGACCTTAGCGAGAATGCCATCGCCTCGTGTCGGGAGGAGGACGTACGCGCGCTCACAGAGCTTCGGGCATTGAATCTATCCCACAACCGACTCACGGTGCTGCAGAGCGACGCGTGGGCAGCACTGCCACGGCTAGCAGTACTGGACGTCGCGCATAACCCATTGATGTTGACAGGCGAGGATTTAGAAGGGCTGGGGCGGTTGCTGCGTCTGCGAATGCACGGGATACGCGTGTCACTGGGGCATGCATTGCGGCCGCTGCTGTCATTACGCGAGTTAGAGGTAGACGTTGGGCGTTTAGCGCTTGGCGGTGCGTTAGCAAGCGCGCCCCTGCAATCTTTGACGCTGCACGTACGCGCTGAGGTCCTGGACTCGCAGCTAGCAGGGCTTGATGCACGCAAGCTGCGCGCGGTGGAGATGCGCGGAGCCGTGCGTGTGTTGACGTCACGTGCACTGGTGCCGTTGGCGCGCGCGCGGGCGCTTGCCGTACGGCTGCGAGGCACACGTGTGTCGGCGCTTCCGGCGCTAGCGGCGCTGGCGCAGGTGCCAGCGCTGGCGCTAGAGCTCAGCGGGAACGCGCTGGTCACGCTGCAGCCCGCCTCACTCTACCCCAACCTCACTGGATGGAGCACACGCGCCACTAAGCTACTGTCAGGTAAGCAGCGTTCTTAAGGCATATCTTGTTTTCTTCTTCTGTTTTTGATGTATTTGAATTTACATATTATTATTATGACTTCGAGGCCCCGGGACTAGTTTCTTCGTTTTCATCCCTCAACCAACATAAAAAACATCATCAACATCTAATTTTTTAAGATACTTGTCCAGGCTGAGCTGAGCAGGCTGAGGCTGTATCATATCGGTACGCGAAGTTTTGAGCGCACTCGTGCACTAGCACTGATACACATAAAATGATACCTTTGATAAGAGTAGTGACAGACTTTCGGGTTTAGTTGCATTATTTTCGCAAGAAGAGACGCAAATATAGCAATGTACAAATTGCAGAAATTGCAGAAATATTCTTGGAAAGAAGAATTCTCTTTACATGAAAGAAACTTAGGAAGTTCTCTGTGAGAATGTTCCCATGAGAACTTTAACATTTTGTGTAATATATAATATTACACGCCACATATTAGTAAACCAGGCCGGCATAATATTTAAAATGGCGTGTGTCTACATCGATCCTGACACGATAAGATTGTTTATTAAATTTAAGTTCCAGAGAATATTCTCTATAGAAGTTTCGCAACTTATGAAAGTTCTCCTCGGTGCATTGCTACGCAAATATGAATGCAAGTCAGACCATTTTTTATGTCAAATACTTAATTTACATTACCTAATGAATTTAATTCACGGCAAAATTCTGTAATTTAATAACAAGGGAAGTGTAAAGTTGCGTTTCTTTTAATATCTCAGTGTAATAGGAAAAGCGACGCGAAACAAAACCTGGGCGGGTTGAACAAAGTGGGATTACAAGGAACGTTAATGAATTTTCATTAATTGGGGTTAATTTATCCAGTACCCCACTTACAGCCCCTTATGCAGGTCAAATGACAAGGGTGTCATTTTGTAAAGGTTCCTGAACAAATAATCCGCCCACTTACATAATGACTCATACATAGTATTGATACATAGAAGAAGACAAAAAAAAACTATAACCTAATACAGTCAACAAAATACAAAATCGCAAAAAAAAAAACAATTTTATACAGTTATGGCAATCAATAAAACGATTTATTATATCGACATTATTTCCCAATTAAAATAAAAGATGTTCCACAGTCATGTCGCAAATGATTGTGATTATTTGTGATTTTTAGTGTTCAGGCCTGCTTGGTTTTGCTTATGTAAGTAGATCGGATTAACTCATGGTGTCCTTCGTGTTTGCAGGCGGGATATTGGTGCAAGAGTCTGGGGTGCGGTGCGGCTGCGGCGCGGCGTGGCTGGGCGCGTGGCTGCGGCGCTGGACGCGCGAGGTGGGCGGCGGCGCGCGGGCCGCGCTCCGCGCCGCGCGCCGCTCCACGTGCACCGCGCGCGGCGACCGCGCGGCGCGCGCGCTGCTCGCGCTCGAGGTGGACGCGGCGGCGTGCCGCGCGCGCGCGCTGTCCGCGCGAGCGCCGGCCGTGCGCGCGCGCGCCCTCGCCGCTCTCACTGCGGCCAGCCTGGTATGGTTACTGCGATAGGCATCGTTGTGTGCACGAGCAAAATAAAAGACAAGAAGTGTGAGAGACACAGTGAAGTGACTGCGTATAGTGACGTCAAACGGCTAATATATTGTCTTGAACCAACGTTTTTTGGAATCAGTGATTTAATAGGATAATATAGCAAATTAGTACTTAAACATTTTATTAATATGAAACTTTTTTACTTTCTCTACGTAAGCGCTGCTATTGTGAGTAAAAACGCCCCCGTTATGTCTAACAACCATTTCCTGAAGGTTCTTCAATACACACATCTTTTAGCACTGCTGACCGAACTACGCGTAAACTACGCGCACTAAACTATGGCAGCAGTTTTTCAACCGGCAAGGCCAGGTGAAGACTGAATTGATGCTTCATTACAATTGTCAATTAAACAACCGACTATTTCATGTCTCACTCCACCACGCCGCTGGTTGTTAACCTCCACCAGACGGATGTATTCCATTAAAATGTTGAACTGTTAAGAACTGTGTCATGTGTGACATTCTCTAGCTCGGGGGCTTGCAAAAAAAGTTTTACTATAAACTCCGTTAGTTATAAATTGTAGAGGATGGGAGCGCGGCCCAGTCGCGACTTCTGATCGAGCCTTGTCTCAGTCATTCCCAGTGTATAGTTAACGAGAACGTGATCAATATAGCCAGTCGAGACAAGTACGCCACCGGGATATAGGGAACTTTCGTAAAATAAATCAAAATCCATAAATATTATATGTAACATGTTCGACGACCATATTTGCCTAGTGGGTAGTGACTCTGCCTAAGCTAAGAAGCTGGCGGTGGTCCCGGGTTAGAATCCCCGTCAGGGCATTTATTTGTGGGATGAGTTCCTGAGTCTTGGATGTTTTCTATATATTTAATATGTTTATTTTATGTTTTCTATATTTTTATTTGTTTTTATGGAGTATCGAGACAAACCACCATGGTTTAACGATACTGTTTTTAATTGTAACGCAAATACAACCTTGTAATTACCTTGATACATAAATAAATCAATAATAATAAGTATATACTTATTTGTCTATATAGGTATGTATATCGTCACCTAGTATTACACATAGAACATACATGGTTTGCTTATTTGGGACTTGGTCGATTTGTGTAAGATTGTCTACAAATACCACCACCCACCAACCATACCCATATATTCTTTGTGAAATAAAGATTCATTCATTCATTCATTCAAACATTTATTTATATCTTACATCCATGCAACACTTGTTTTTGTGTGTTGCATGGGTTTAGGATTTCGATATTTCTAATGGAAGGCGCACTTATTCGTCCCGACTGACCCTATGTCTTTAATCCTTTGAACCATAAAGGCACCCTGCACCGGGGCGTTACCGCGAACCGAAAACGAAATATCTGCATCTCTGTCGCACTTGTATATTCGACCGAGAGAGAGAGATACTTCGTTTTTGGTTCGCGGTAAGCCGCTCTGTGGTAGCTTAATGTCTCAACCACAGAGCTACCGGTTTACCGTTTACCATTAAAGGGATACAAACATATTCATAGATAGTAATATTTATGATGCTGCATTTCGTTCTAAATACTCGAAATCTACTTGTTTTGGGGCTAGCGACGGGCCGCGGCGCGGGTGTGCTGACTCAAAGAATCGAATAAACCTTGTGATTTGTGGTGATGAAATGAAAATAAATATATTTTTGTAACAAAATTTGTGTTTTATTTTCTATAACACCGTAGTGCCACTGAAATCCTGTTTCTCGATCCATGGTAGCCACAGACCACTTAATCTTGATCTGTGATGGTAGCCCTCACCGCTTGCTGAAACTTGCTTGAGGATGTGGCTACTTTGACCTGATCTGTCCATCTAGTTAGTGAGCATCCGTCTTTGCCCTTTTATTTTCCACTCCACCAATCACAACTAGCTTCTCTAAACTATCAGCGTCGCTGCGCCGCTGCGCATTACATGTCCAAAGTATGAAACTAGCTGTTGCCAGCAAACAGTAGATTAACCTTGTCTCATTAACGAGCTGAAAAAACCGACAGATTAGGTGCGTTTAACTGTCCAGGGTTCCCTGAGCATTCGACTCCAGCACCACATCTTGACTGCATCTATTCTATTCTTTGCCTCTCCCTGACTAGTATTGCCCATATTTCTACCGCATGGGTACATGATGCTAGAAAAAAGCAAGTGACACGCGATTAAGTGTAGAAACTTGCGATACTACGCTTGATCTCTGGGGTACCTACAGCTTCCATCACTGTTAATCTGAAAACCCAGATATTAATAATGCTATCCAATACCTTGCATCTCATGTTTAGCTGTCAATTTTCCAGCTCGATCAATCACGATTAACTTGGTTCTTTGACGGCTTACGTCAGTTCCAAACCGTCAGCTTAGTGCAAGTTGGAGATGCACTTACCTTACCGCCGATCGTGTTCCCTTTCCTCCAATCTTCAAGGGTCCTCCGAATTATGTATTCACTATATAAGTACATTAAAGAGCAGAGGTGACAGTATAAACACCTGTCTATTCGACAAAATGCATTGAATTTACCACAAGTTTATATAGTACCCGATTCAGCACTCGGTTTTCGCGAGAGCGAACACTCTCTCTCTCTCTCTCTCTCTCTCTCTCACACACACACACACACACACATATTTTAGAACACTCGTTACGCGCCTGTCTGGCTAAGTTATATAAACAATCAGAAAATTTAAAACTTAAGCTAATCAAAGTTTAAGAAGTAGGTAATGTAGGTATACATTTTATTTGATACTCAATATTTTGGCCCGTGCGCTCAGTCCTCCCCTTCACAATGAGTCCTCTCCGCCCTCCGTCCTTCAATTAAATGTTTAGTTTCAGAAAAGATGTTTACTGAATTTGACGAGGAAAGAGAAGATATAAAATATATAAAATAATGTTGCCAAAAAATTTAATTAAGCAAAGTATTACTATCAAGGCTTCTAAATATTCTGCAATAAATTATCCCTTTATGTTCAAAGTCCATTTCATATTCAACATGTTTGTTAAGTGCGTGTTGTATACTTACCTGCTCAATGATATTTGGTAGCTATACATTTTGAAATTGTATTTGTTTAAATACAAGGAAAATTAAACTTACGGATTCTATCAATATCTACTTATTAGGTTATCCTATGATCTGAGAGGTTATCAATCCTCCACGTTCAACATTTAGGATCTTGTTGAATATGTTTTGCGTGATCGTATAGACACCTTAGCTCAGCGCTAGTGGCAGCGCGGGAAACACATAATGTAAAAAACAGGCCAAGTGCGTATCGTATCACGCACAAAGAAGGGTTCTGTACCGACACTACACACACACGTGTACATACTAGTCCACATTTAAAACCACTATACAATATATTGAGTCGAAAAAAGTCGTATCTTCATAGGGAACTCGCGGCACTTACGTCCCTTTGTTTGGGTAAGGTAGTTTTTCAGCGATAGCCCAAAACCTGTAAGACCTAATAAATGGACTGACGACGACACTTTCTATGACTTTGACAGCTAATATCACACTAAAGGTTGACTTAAACGAAAAAGGTTTTAGGAACATCATATCATTTTTAGGGTACCGTACCCAAAGGGTAAAAAGGGGACCCTATTACTAAGACTCCGCTGTCCGTCCTTCTGTCTGTATGTCTGTCCGTCTGTCACCAGGCTGTAACTCATGAACCGTGATAGTTAGTCAGTTAAAATTTTCACAGATGATGTATTTCTGTTGCCGCTATAACAACAAATACTAAAAAATAGAATAAAATAAATATTTAAGGGGGTTACCATACGACAGACGTGATTTTTTGCCGTTTTAATAATGGCACGGAACCCTCCGTGCGCGAGTCCGACTCGCACTTGACCGGTTTTTTAAGACCTATACATAGATACCCCACTCATCTATGTGCATTGAATTTTTTCTTCATCCCCATATACACGGCTGATGATAGAGTGCAACAAGGTAGCGGAGCTGGAGATGCCTGCGAGCACGATAGTATGAGAGATGTTCTTCATCTACTTATATTAATGTATGTACCTATTATCTACAAGTTTGTACCGCTTTGGCTTAGCTGTAAGGTATAAATGTTATTGTTGTAAATAAATAAATACAGGTATGCGGTGCTCCAAGGGTGCTCCCCCTATTTAATATTTTTGCGTAATTTCACATCACTTCACGGGGTCACGTCAGATAATTGCGTCGTTGAACTTGATTGAACTTTGTCTCGTATAACCGGTATTATGGCTCGTGTTCATGGCCATAATAGGCAAGATAGGTTTTATGAATCTCTACTCGCTGAATAAAAGATGGCGGGCCATGTCAGCTCCGGCACGAGACACATACTCAAGTAGCTTCTGTGCCAATATTAAAATAGGGCGGGTATCTATACTCTAACCCTAGTCTTTAAGTACCTAATGTAACTAACAAATTATGGATGTATGGTCTGAAATAAATATTAATTATTATTATTATTATACTATAACTACATAACTTTTGACGAAGACGTACGTTCACTTGGATCATGTTGGATGGAGGTTAGGTTACCCATTTACTTTTTACCTTTTGGTTGACAGAAAACATAATAGGTAATAGAGTTAGTTAAAGTTAGTAAAAAGACAGTTTCATTACTTACAACATGATCATTTATACTCATTTCGTGCGTCGAGTCGGCGTCGTGTCGGAGTCGTATCGCCCGCCGCTATTGTTAGCTTTGCTTTGTTTTATTTTCGGCTTTTAAAGCACTTTCAGAGGTAGTTTTATTCGCTCGTAACCGAAAGTGGCCGCTGCATCTTATCACAAAATAGGTTTTGTGTTGTGTGTAGCTCGTAGCTACCATAATTTAAACTCAAGTTTCGCATCAACGAGGCGTATTCGGAGTTGAAATTTATACTGGTTTGCTAGCAGTGACGCGGTTGGAGTGTTGTTGTGAACAATTCGGTTTAGTGGCACAGTTAGTGGTGATTGAAGTCGAATAGCCAGAGATATATTAAGTAGGATCGACTGATTTTTCTACAACGCAAACTTGAAAATCAATCTAGAAGCTTTGGTTTAGGTATGCTTCAAGGTTCGGTTTAGCGAAGTTTAACTCAGGTTTGTTTCAGTGAATCAAATACAACAACAAAGTTGGTGAGCACTTGTTTTCTACAATGCATGAACTTGTATCAGTTATAACATGTAACAGAGGTAGAAGTCTAGGTTAGTCAACGCATGTTTTTTTATTGGTACGGTATGACAATGAAAAGCCATGCGGTTAGTCCCAAGTTCAGCTCGTCTCGTGCGGAAGCAAATTCTTGCCATAAATGTAATTATGATATCACATCGATACGTGGTTTGAGATAGCTCTTCTAATCAACTAGTACTCCGGCCGGTCCCGGAAGCGGAAGTGGCCGCGAGCTAATGCGTCGCGGCCGGAAATGGCCCCCGCCCCGAACTACAAACGCTCGCTCGACGCACTGGCGCTGGCGCCCAGCGCAACAGTTGATTACAATGGGATGGGATGGGAACACTGAAGGTCTAATTCTGTGCTACTTACTTGAAGGCTGGTAAAGCCTAGTAGTTTGAGACCCTGCCTACGAAGCTGACACTGCTGACAGTCCTGGATTCGAATCCTGGTCAAGTCAGCACACAAATATTTGAGTGATGAGGATGAGCATGAATATTCGTTTCTGAGTCTTGTATATTTTTTATGCAGATATAGGTAGAGTCAGACCAGTATATCTCTTCCAAGCAAATGAACTGTCAACCATTTAAAAGTTACGTATGGCAATGTTTTATATTTAACGCAGATGTCAAATGTGAAAGTGTCATACGAATTAAATTGAATTAATTTGTTTACGATTGTTAGCACTAATTATGGGCAAACCGTATAAAAGTGGCGAGCGAGAATTATTATTCCGAATGCTCAATAATTAGGACACCGTGAGAGAACAACGAGAGGTGATTATCGCAGAAAAGCGGCAATGTTTACATCTCATCAAGTCTTTGACCGGTAAGTTTAACAAACAATGTTGGTACTTTTTCAATGTTTGTATGAAATTCCATTAAAAACCTCTCGCCTAACAGAACCCGCAACGAGAATTATGTTGCAGCTAAGCTAACAGTTATACATGTAATCCCTTTTTTTATAAAAGTTACTAAAATTGACGATTTTTACAACATAGGTATACAGGATGTTTGGTAACTAGGTACAAATACGTTCAGGGATGATAGATAAGGTAATTTGAAATATTACTATTTTATTTTGAAAATTGTACCTATGTTTTCCATACTACCATGCATTTGGAAAATGTTTAGATTTTTTTTAACTTACTCAATTTAAATACTAAGTATTATTTTTGTTGAAATTTCCAGTGTTTTGCTACTTGTTCGTGAATTGACAGATAAGGTCTCGAAGATATTAAGCAAGTACTTACTTCAAACTATCTTTACCCCCTACGGAAAAAAAATCTCAATATCTTTGGTCACAGAAAGACAATTTTCTTCTGGGAAAACCTGGTGTGTATAAAAGTAATAAAATTAATGGTGTGTAAGTTGAGTATATTTATGGTAGTTTTGACATAGGGCAAACAAAACGCACAATAAAATGAAAATTATTTTTAACTAACATCAAAACTACGTGGCTAATCAGTAAAACTGCCATAAAAAAAATCCTTTCAATGATGCATGAGAAAAAATTTACGATTCCAGCACACGAACATGCATTTTTCGAGAATGACAGGAGGCTTGTACGAAACAGTGGGGCGTAGGTATATAGGCTGACATATATTATATATTTATTTATACATACATACTAATACTACTACTACTATTATTTTCACTTGTTTAAATATTAAAGATCATACACAAGTATCAAGACTAATTAGTGCCCTATCTTCAGTGTTATCATATACCGAATTACAGACAATAAATTAAAATTGCTGGTGCAGACTTATGCTAGTCAGACTCTATTTATACATGTAATTTATTATTTATTACCTAAATGGTCGTGTACGGTACGGTTTCAGAGGAATTTCCTCCCTCGGACGCTCCGATTGTGGAATGAGCTCCCTGCCGAGGTTTTCCCGCCGGACTACAGTATGGGGTTCTTCAAGAAAGGAGTGTATAAATTCTTAAAGGGTCGGCAACGCGCATGTGACACTCCTAGGAGTTGCAGGCGTCCATAGGCTGCGGTGACCGCTTACCATCAGGCGGGCCGTACGCTTGTTTGCCACCGACGTAGTATATAAAAAAAAATATATATATCTAGTTTGATATATAAAGGCCACTTGGTAAGTGTACTAAGTACCTATTTATGTTTTTTTTTTCAATTAAATGTCACACACTGTATTACATTCTTTTTAAGACTGCCGTTAGTTTGAAAAACTAAAATAACTTTTCGCTCAATGCCGGGGAAGATTAAAGTCAATTGGATCGAATTCGAACTTCGATTAAATCTAGGTACGTAGAGTGGCTGTGTAGAGTGAGTAGAGTGTGTGTATTTGGCACTTGAAGTTGGGACATTTTTTATTTATTGACCGAGCGAGCGAAGCGTCTCCGTTTCAGGTTTCGACAAAAATTCTTTCGTATGTCTGTCTGTCTGCCCGGATGTTCTCCTCTACAGGTTGCATTTTTCAACCGATTATCGTGAATGTGAGCGGGTTCTATAATTATATTGTTTTTTTTTGTTTTCGGAAACAATTTCGGGATTTTTTTTTTATTTGAAAAAAAAACTTTTTGTTTGTCGGTCCAGACGTTCTCCTCTACAGGTCGCATTTCTCTTCAGAAATGTTATAAAGAATATTTTGGTCAAGTCAGTTTTAGGAAATTTTGAAAGTTAGAAAAAATATACAAAATTTTATCGTATGTATGTCCGGATGTTCTCCTCTACAGATCGCATTTCTCAACCGATTATCGAGAAATTTTGTGTGCAGGATCGATATTTATATAGTTTTTTTTGTCGGGCGAGTTTTTGGAAATTTTTAAAATTGAAAAATATAAGTACAATTTTTTATCGTATGTATGTCCAGGTGTTCTCCTCGACAGGTCGCATTTCTCAACCGATTCTCGTGAAATTTTGTGAGCAGGTTCGATAATTATATTGAACTTTTTGTCGACTCAGTTTTGGAAATTTTGAAATTTGTTAAATAATATTTTTTTTGGGAGGTCTACAGCTCACGGAGACACTAGTTTATTTTAGGGATAACAAACAATCCTAAATTATAAGCTGGCATCTAAAAAGCTAGGTGTGCTCAATAGAGCGAAGCGATACTTCACCCCGGGACAGAGACTTCTATTATACAAGTCGCAAGTCCGTCCCCACATGGAGTATTGCTGTCATCTCTGCGCGGGAGCACCTGGATACCGGCTTGGGCCTTTTGAATCGCTTCAGAGACGTGCTGTGCGAATCGTGGACGATCCCAAGCTCACGAGCGATATTGAACCGTTCAGTTTAAGGAGAAATTTTGCCTCCTTGTGCGTGTTCTATCGCTTATATAATGGGTTGTGCTCCGAAGAACTGTTTAGCATGATGCCTACGGCCGCTTTCTACCATCGCACCGCTCGCCGTCGGCAGGGCATTCATCCTCACACCTTAGAACCTAAATGGTCGCGTACGGTACGATTTCAGAGGAATTTCCTCCCTCGGACGCTCCGATTGTGGAATGAGCTGCCGAGGTTTTCCCAACGGACTACAGTATGGGGTTCTTCAAGAAAGGAGTGTATAAATTCTTAAAGGGTCGGCAACGCGCATGTGACACCCCTTGGAGTTGCAGGCGTCCATAGGCTGCGGTGACCGTTTACCATCAGGCGGGCCGTACGCTTGTTTGCCGCCGACGTGGTATAAAAAAAAATATTTGTACAGATTATATTACGAGTACAATCGATATAACAGTAAGTTTTACTCCATGCTGCAATCAACGACATTATCCACGTAGTGCTGTTAACAGTTGTCAAACATCAGACTTGCAATTAGGTAGATAGTATGTACTTATCTTAATTATCGCTTAAAAAGTGTTAGTTACTATAATAATTAATACGTCTCCTTTTTATGACGCGTACTATTTTTATGAGGCATTCTTTGATTTAATTTTAAATTCACTTATAGGTATAATATAATAGTTATTTGTTGAACAAGAGAGCAAAGTAAATTTTTGCTGCGAGTGTTGATGTTGAGTCCCGAGCAAGCGAAAAATTCTATAATTAGAATCTTGAACTCAGCGGCGAGAACATATAACGCAAAGGAATAGTGATAGAGAGAATGAAGTTACTTAAACTAATCTACGATATTAAAAATTAAAAAGTTAGTTTTTTTCACGCTCGCAGCAAAATTGCATTTTGCTCTCTGATTTCAAGCCGGAAAAGTCGTTTTCGCCTCACTAGCTCGGAAAGCCCTCTTTTATCCTTTGAAACAAGCGGGTAAAAACGCATTTTATCCACAAGTGGGGAAAGTAATTTGACCTTGGAGCGTGTTTGAGTAGCTTTTGACAGATAACAAAACGTAAAACGCTCATATTAATGGTTCGTTTGATATCAATTATCATTAAATAAATGGTTTGTGAATTAAAAAAAAATACTAAATTTAGCTTTATTTAATGATTTAAGTCGTAAACCTTAAAATTCTATAAGTAACATTTTTTCATAATGACTTTGAGTATAATTGTAAACGCACAAGTTGAGTCGATGCAATTTCAAAACGCATCGTCAGATGTCATCATTGTCAATGTCAACTAAAATATACACAACTTGTCACCGACTCCGACTCGCGTAAATATTATACAAAACTTTCAGAGTTTTCTGTTATAATATCGTAAAAAAATCAGTGATTCCGGTGATGAAAATCATGCCTGTGGAACTGTGTTTTTTGCATGTTGCACTTTCCTCGCTATAGTGAGGAGAAAAGTTATGTGTTACACACGGGTGCAAAGTTGTATTTTACTTCTCGTGTGTTGAAACACTCGCTACGCTCAGGATTCTATTTTAGAACCACTCGCTTCGCTCGTGGTTCAAGTATAGAATCCTTTCGCTGGCTCGTGTTTCAATTCCACACTCGCGGGTAAAATACAACTTTGCACCCTTGTATAACAAATAACTATTTCAAACTCGCAGCAAAATTGCATTTTGCTCACTGGTTTCACGCAACAAAATCGCCATTTTCGAGCCGCTGAGGTGACAAGATTATTGTATTGTATGTATATATATATTCCTTATTAGTTATTAGGTACTTAAAATTATCTCCGTTTACAAGGTTTCTAAAATGATTACCTAGCCATTACTTTGTGTTATTTGCACAGTTATCAAAAAAGTGCTACTTGTTAAAATTTGCAAATTTAATTCTCGTAGTTGAACCAGAGAGCTCGTGAAACATTAATCTTGCGGGCCGCGCGCGCGAAATGACCTGTAAATTGTGCTGGACGTAAATCTGCTTTATAAATATGAAAACTTAATCAACAAAAAATAAACACTAACCTGCGAATATGACAAATAGTGTCGACAGTCTGCTTACTCGTGCTAATTTTCCCGTCATATTAACTACTACAAGAGCATTTGTAATTTTAAAATATTACATTTGGGTCGCTTTGCCAGTAATTTTCACGCGAAAAATGAATAGTTGGCGCTATAGTATAAAACTAGTTCATCACTTTTAACCCGGTTTGTATTTAGGTAGATACTGTCTCAGGAGGTGTAATCACAGTCTGTCGAATGCATCTCCTAAATTTTCTTGGATATTTTTTTATAGAAATAGACAAAGTTAGGTTACGAGGCTACATGTCACTTGTATGGAAATTAAGCTTAGCTTATTCAACTCTCATAAAAAAGCATCAATGCGCCTCTGTTGTGGAGGTTCCTACAGCGGCATACCTGCCAGCTTACTTTAAAATTTACACTGGACTTAAATTCAGGGCAATCGTTTAAAGGCGCGTTATTTAAGGGGTGTTTTCTTTTCCGAACGAAACACTTTGCAAAACTTAACGACGCGTACCTTTCGTGCACCGGCAGCGCCGCAGGGGCGCCAAACCAAAACCTTTTTGTACTATTTACTTAGTTTGACAATCGTGGTTGATGCTGGCCAAGAGCAATCCCATTTTTAATTAATAATAATAATAAATCATATGTCAACAGTCAATACGATGTAAGAGTTGCGTGCACTCATTTTGAGATATTAGCGTAACACACGGAAGGAAGCGCACGCTATAAATTGAAATCTCATTGCCATGCAAAGTGTTGAATTAAATTGAACAAACCTAACCTGTATCTAAACAAATTAAAAAAACGAGTATTTATCAAGTATTGGGTCGTATAAATATTTGACGACCTGTTTAGCCTAGTTGGTACTGAAACTGTCTCCGAAGCTAGAGGTCCTGGTTTCGAATCCCGGCCAGGGCATTATTTGTGCATTTAGCACGGATTTTGTTATGGGGTCTTGGATGTTCAATATGTATTTAAGTAAGTATTTATCTCTATAAGTATGTATATCGTCGTCTAGTTTATTTATTTAATCGTATGGCATTTATTTACGAACCGTAAGATCTTCGAGAAGACAAGTACGGTACATGCTAGTCGTCGTCTAGTACCCACAGTACAAGCTTTGCTTAGTTTCGGACCAGGTCGATTTGTGTAAGATTATCCCCCAATATTTATTTATTATTATTTATTTAAAGAAAAGTATGAACTTTTAGTTCTATGTTTGAAGTAAATGCTTGAAAAGTGAAAAATAATATGAAGAATGCTTCATAATGCAAATGTACCAACCACAAATATTAAGTTGAAAGTTGATTGAGTAACCCTAGCGGCGCTGGCGGCGCTCCAGCGCGCATTTACATGCAATCCTGCGATTCAATTGTACCCCGCCCCTCGCCCCGACTCGGCGAGGTGAGATGGACGACGTGGATGGACGAGCACCGCACGTGCCCCGGTACCGGCGGAGCTATTCTTAAACAGGTATAGACTCCTCTAGGAACTCTATCGTATTTGATAGATACAAAGTTAAGTACAATCTTAAATAGTCTCTGTCTAAAAAAAAAAAAAAAGTACAAGCTTTTATTGCCGCTGTACCTTTACCACGTGCATCGATTACTCGTTGAGATGGTTCCAATGAGCCCAAACACGACGGGTTTATCTCGAGTAATTTAGGAGTTGCTATGTCAACCTTCTGTCTCCATCCGCCCGTTGGTACCAGAATATTGCATAAGTATGCCAAATTTCAGCTCAACCGGATGTACTGGTACAGGTAAGTGGCTCGTAAAATGATTGCTAGTTTTGAGGACAACTTATTTACATACTTATATGTATACGAACAGTGCGAGTTAAGTAAAAACCTGTAAAAACCCTAGAACTGGGCCGTTGCCGACTGACAAAACCAGATCTGCAGCGGTCCAGAGAATATTCTAATGTTGAACAGTCTATTGTTGGGTAACTAACAGTAATAACAGGTACTAATAATAATCGATGTTAATTGTGAATCATATTGGCAGCGATCACGCGCAAGAAACGTTTATTTTGCATCACGGAAGGTCAGGAGTTATAAATGATCAATCGGTCCGTCGGGAATATGCCAGCCTCGCGAATAATCCTGTGCAGCGTGCAGCGACGGCTCCGGATGAGCTATTCACTGCCTCAATAGGAAGTCTTGAAACGAGCGTTCATAACCACTGGACGCGATCGGAGGTCAAACTTGGTTCGCGTTTAGTTGGTGAGCATTGCGAATATTAGCCGCACAGCGCAGGCGCGACGCGCACCTGCGACGGGACCGACGGAGATGCATCGTCCCGGGACGTGGCGCGCCACTTGTATCGGACTTTGATGCACTATCGGCACATTCGGCCAACGGAAACCGTGCTATAAAAATAAATTGAAAATGTTGAAATGAGCTAAGACACTTTTATTGGCTGCAGTTTATTTATTATATTATACTTTATTCCTTAACTGTTACTATATTGACATAACCTTTTGAAAGTCGATTTGATAAGAAACTGACTTCTATCATTTTAAAACTTATTTATTACATGTAACTTAAGTACACTCAACTACAAAAATATGTATCATTTTTTTCACGTAACTTTCATACATACCCAATAAGTAGAAACCACGGACATTTACTTGTACCTAATCGACTGTTCAGTCGGCCAAAAAGTGGTTTACTTTTCGACCGTGATTTTTTTATAGCAGGTCGGCGGCAAACAGGCGTACGGTTCTGATGGTAAGCGTTCACCGCAGCCTATGGACGCCTGTAACTCCAGGGGTGTCACATGCTCGTTGCCGACCCTTTACAAATGTATACACTTCCTTCTTGAAGAACCGCATACTGCAGTCCCTCGGGCAAACCTCGTTAGGGAGCTCATTCCACAACCGGAGCGTCCGAGAGAGGAATTTAATTGGTGAAATGCTTACCATATAAAAAATCGGCCAAGAGCATGTCGGGCCATGCTCAGTGTAGGTTGCGTAGTTGCCCAATGAACTTAATTTAAAAAATCAATTACAAGCAAAAGGGAACCTTCGCAGCGTTTCATACGTCTTTTACTAAGAAGGGAAGACTTTTTACGATAACTCATAAACAGCTTAACTGATCAAGTCTGCTATAGTTTTCATTGAGAGTCTTTATGAAGTTTTACTTTCATGATTTTTTTCATATTTTTGGGCGCATAGTTCAAAAGTTAGAGGGGTGGGGAGGCACAATTTTTTTTTCTCTTTGAGTGATTATTTCCGAAAGTATTCACTTTATCAAAAAATGTTTGATGAAGACCTCTATTCATTTAGAAAGATCTATCCAACAACATCCCACACCATAGGGTTGAAGCAAAAAAATCATCTCCACTTTACGTGGTATGTAGTACCCTTAAAACATTTTTCATAGATTTTATCTTATCGCTGTCAGATTTATTGCTTTATATATCTATGCCAAATTGCAGCTTTCTATCACTAACAATCACAGAGCAAAGCCTAGGACAGACCGACGGACACCGCGAAACTATAAGGGTTCCTAGTTGACTACGGAACCCTAAAAATGAATTTTCGCCTCTATTATTGCACATTAAGGTTCAGAAGTGGAATACCACTTCCTTGGCTGACTATTAGTAATTTCGTACTGTGCGTCGTAATGTGCTAATAGTGTATATCATCAATATTAATCCCCGGCTGCATAAACGCTTAGCTCTAACGGTATGGCGTTCCCCGTGCTATTAAACACATCCGAATTATAATATTATTTTATAGCTCGCCTAACTCCACTGCTGCACTCGAGTTGGCCGCGCAAATATCGCCCTTGCTGCCTATGTGATTAGATTGACGGTAATTAACCAGTTGTAAATAATATGCGGCAGATGTAAGACGACAAAGGGGTTAGAGGCGGGGCAGTGTGGTGACACTCAAGTCTAATGATGAGTTAGCAACTTTTCGATAGCATTACACTTCTGTTTTTATTACACTGGTACACTAGTACACTCACGAACTTTAATTGTTGACCCATTTAGAGCTCACTTTATACTGGGCATTATAGTTAGCTTTAAAGTGTCCAGAATGCAGTGAGCCCTAAATGGCTCAACAATCAGTCCGTGACCGTACTATAACGTCGAAAATCCGTGGGCTCTGTGTGTTGACAACTGCTTTGTAACTATCGTGGCACTATCGCGCTCGTGATGGCGCGACGATTTTTCAAAGTGTGTCTCACAATCCAATGAACCAATAAATGCTCCCGACCAATAAATTGATATTTTTGCGCACTACTGGCTAAAGTTTTAAACGGCGTATTGTTTTTGGCCACAATATACTAACATCGACTCGTTTATGGTGCTCCCACACTGGCAAAAATTAATAATATAAATGTTATATAACACCAACTACCTTTCGTGAACATCATAGTGTTACATAGCCTTATCCTTGTTACACTATGTTATATAACATTTATAATAGCTAGTATGGGAGCACCGTTCCGTGGACTTTAAAAGTATGATACTTATATTCGCGAGACTATATACTGTACAAACTACAAATAGGAAGCGTCTCCTAATTGCACCGCAATAACATTGTTTCGCCGAGTTCCAGACGTGGCGAGATGATTCAACAAAGGTCTGGCTCGTACGGGAACTCTCCCATCATCATCCTACTAGTGTTATTCCCAGTACAATTGCATCCTGAAGGATGCCCGGGGTTCGCTACCTCATCCCAAGAATTGAGAATAACGCGTCGTGACAAATAATATTATCCTTGAGAGGATGTACAAGACGCTGAGTGTCAAACGCATGTTGCAGTGCCCTGCACGGTTTCATGGCAGATCATTTATATTTTTTACCAACTACTGTACCCATGAAAAGCGATAAAGATTACTGATTACTGATTATATTTTCTTTAAAGGCATAGACAAAACACTTTTCATTTCAATTGACTATGCGATAATTTTGTAATTTTTTCTTTCGGGTTGTATTTATATACCCCCCATGAAATTAGGGAAGGTCTATGTCCAGCAGTGGACGTCCTTCGGCTGATATGGCGGTGGTGGTCTGATGCATGTATTTTATTATCAAAGTATTTTGAGATATATTCGTTATTTTGCATTCATAATTTCATTCATGCAAAATGTATTGTTTTGTATTAATACGATTCTTCCCAATGACAAAATTTTAAAGTAGTAGTAATAGTAGTATTTAGTAGAATTCAGTGTTTGTATTGAAGTACAAACGCGACGTGAAAAGTGTCGAATGTTTCAATCATTTCACCACTGCGGTGTTAATAACGTTCATATACGAGTATTGGCTATGTGCGAAGTAGGTGGTGGGGGTAAGCTAGGCGATCGTAGCGCACACCATGTTAGAAATGTGTACTTACCGGGGACCACTGTCAAATTTACTTTCACGTTTTCTATTGGTTTCTTAACGGTTTCTTACGATTGGTTTCGTTTGTATGTATTTATTTATTCTCTTATTTATTCAGTAAAATTTCCAATACGAGGTCTTTCTCGTTTACTAACGTAAATAAAATATTCATGTGTCATTATTTGACATCTCTGAGTTTTGACATTGTCTCGGGACCTTTGACGTTTGACGTTTCAGACGTGCACATAGCCTTCAATTAATCGACGAGAAAATTAATACATCAGTATTCGCTGAAATCTGACCGAATTATGTAGTCATCGGCAGTACACGATACCCGAGTAGCAAACGTGTCACCCTACTCCGCAGAGTCAGGGTGCTTCAGCGCCTCAAACGGAATTCCCAAGCATATCACAGCCAGCTCCTTAACCACTGTAGCACATATTAGAATGAGGCTGTTTGGCGACTAAGACAATCGAGGACCTTGCATGACACACGACACTAATAGCTATGTGTCGTGTAACTTATACTGCCTACTCGAGAGAATGTGGTAGAGAGACGAGTGTGTGATAGAGAGTCGAGAGAGAGGTAATAACACTAATCCAAATCGTAATGCAAGTCAAAGTCCATATGAATAGCCAAAATGATTAGGGAAACGAACAATTAGCAGTATTAAAACACAATTTTTTAATTATTGAAAAATAACAACGATGACCAAACAACGTGAAAATTTTCTCATGCGTCAACCGTCTTTTGTTTTTTGTTCTTTTTCTATTGATGGCCAGTGCGTGATTTGGAACGAAATTTATTTAGAAAGGTTTTGCTTTGCTTGCATTAATCATTATGTAAATAAAAATTTTGCACTTACCACAGTTAGATTTCAATTTTTTGATTGAAGCCTTATTAATAATAAAATGAAATTTTCAGCGTAGCTACCTGATAGATAGAGCAAGTTTTTAAAAGCCAATCGGTAATTATTTTTTATGTGATTTTATTTTTTTAAGGGCCCTTGAACATACTGGGTAATTTTATCTTTCTTGGCATTTAATTTTTTTTTATGCCATTCAAAGATCTAACGATAGTAAATGTTACCATACTGAATTGGCCTATCTAACAGCTTAGCACAAAAAAAAATCAAGCATCTACCGCAATAATTCACGTCACCATAAATAAAAATCTCATCGTACGCGGTGATAGGTGATAAATTAAAAAAAAAAACATAACTCCGAAAATACTAAAAATCGCGGAACATACATGGGGGTGATTCAGATAGCTCTCTAGGTCCTCTACCTCCCAGCTTCAGTATATCACTACTTCTTGGGACACCCTGTATAATACACAGAGATAGTAGGCAGCCTGTATTACAGAGGGATTAACTACAGGGTTCTTCAAGGAGTGTACAGGTTTTTAAAGTGTCGGCAAGCGTACATATGTGTTCCTTGGAATTGTACACGATCATGTACTACGACAACGGCTTAGCGTCAAGTGGGTCACACGCTTGTCTGACAGACGAACATACGTAGCTTATGGGAATGGAATAGCTGTCAATTCATCTACACGTTTAGGTAAGTACATATATATGGATGGAAGATTCTTCAGTGGTGACCACGCACCGGAAGATGCAACGTAGGAAGGTCCGCAACAAGATGGACCGACGGTCTGGTCAAGGTCGCGGTCACTGTCGAGATCCTTGCGGGAGGCCTTTGTCCAGCAGTGCACGTCTTTCGGCTGATATGATGATGATGATATGGAACTGCATTCCATTCTAATTGCGGCTATGAAATAAATCAGGGATAAAATGTGCCTGGAAAGCTCTCTAACTGTAGTGGGTTTACGGAGGAGACCTGAGCATGGGACGTATGATAGGGTAGTCAAAGGTCATAGTAATTATCACTTTTCGATATGTGAAGGCTGACACGCGAAGTTAAAATTTTCACAAAGGCTTTCTCACTGGGAACTTATGCGAAAAAGTAAACAGATTTATAATTATAACTTTCTACGAAATTACCGAGAAAGTTCATTTTTTGCTCAGTCATCGCGTAACGCGACACTCATCCTTAATTAAATTGTCTGAATCCTCTTGGTATAGGGAACAGGAGTCGCAACAAACGAACATAAAGCGTCGCACACAGCGCACAGCTGAATAATGAAGACGTCGCGAGAAATAAAGCATTCCTTTGAGTTGATATTTAATATAAGTGTCAAAGGAACACGCGCGCCGTCGCACCTTCATCCCCGAGCCCTCGCCGGCTGGCATGGCAGGGCGGGGTTAGCTCGAGACTTGGGGGCTCGAGCCCCTGAAAGCTAGCAGGGCGGGATTAGCTCGAGACTCGGCGGCTCGAGTCGCGACCGTGTACGTTGATTTTATTTAAAATGGCCGACATTTCATAAAACTGTCTTTTGATTTTGATTATTCTTATGTGGATGGTAAAAACGCTTTTATAACGGACTAATTTGATATAACTCGGCTAAGTCAAATAATTTTAAGTACACTCGAGCAGTTCACTACATCGTACAGTCAGCCATGCAAGTGGTCTACCATTTTTCGAGGTTATTATGTGTACATTAAGGTTTTAAACGTTGTAGACCACTTTCTAAGCAAATTGACACAAAAAAATTATAATATTTATAATACTTAAGTCATATATTCGTAAGACTCGACTCAAGATCCCTACGTGTATTTAAAGTGAAATTAGGTAAGCGTACATAGAAATCTTCGGTTCAGAATCTAAATACTGTTTATTGGATTCAATAAATTCGGTCATTGGGAATCGAACCAAGGTCATGAATGATTTAATACCGTGACGTCATCGCGCCGCGCAAAGTACATGCGGCCGCCGGCTCACACGTCGTGTGACTATTCAATGGTTGCGGCGGAGCGTTACGGATCGCACGCGCACGCGCTGCTGTACCGCTGTACGATATTAAAACAATCCGTTTCGTGTTAAATGATAATGTCAAAACCACAGCATTATTGTATAAAAACATCTTTATATAGTTACCCAAATTCTGTGTCTCTTAAAATGTTGAAAAAACTGACAGTTATCAGTTATCACTCAAAAACTGACAGTCATTGAGTTTGGTATTCACCAACGGTTGACATAAATGAAAATGTTGGTTCTAAGAAACTTATTTTTTAAAGTGATGCCTTTAAAATTATATGAAACTTTCTATCCCCTGGTTACATGTATGGAGTGCCCCCCCTCCCCCTACTTTAATATTGTTTCGTCATTTCACATCACTTTTACGTAGCGGTTATTACGAGTAGTCACACCTTCCTGCTAAATGTTTTAATTGTATTTGTAGTGCTTAGTCTCCGAGTAAGTACATCGGCTGTCACATACAGACGAAAAGACGGACGAACGGGTTCCGTTTTCACCATTTTGGCTACGGAACCTTAAAAGTACTATTCGTAATTGTATTGTAAACAACACTACTAATAATAAAGTACATATATTAAAATAGGTTCTCGCTGGTGGCAACCCCAGCGCTGAGGGCGGGGCCTCGAAAGAGCGCGTTGCGTGCGATAGACTTGGCATACCTAAACGGGGGATTTGTTAACAGAGAAACTTCTGTACTTGTACTATTACTTATTCTGTGCCAAGGTGCTCAAATTTATATGGCACACATAACATTACAAGCTATAGAGGTAATGGACGCCCGTTAAATCTTTTATGAGTACTAATTCTATCTTAAACTAGAGTTATTACTATGAATAAATATATGTAGTCAGGGAGGGAAGACTAATAACTAGGCTAACCTCTCGTCAATTCCGTCGCAGCTGAGTCGAGCTCTTTCTTCGCCCAGCACTAACCGCAGGTATACAACCCCACGGGACTTGAGATTCCATTTGACTACCTACGCAACACATTGTACGGGTATAGTACGGTGGAGTTCACGTCCCTACAGACTAAACCTACCATTCTTTAAAGTCTTCAAACCTACAATTGCTATAACTGGCACTGAAAATAGTGAAAATTAAACTTCATGTTTTTTTATACCACTTCGGTGGCAAATAAGCGTACGGCCCGCCTGATGGTTAGCGGTCACCGCAGCCTATGGACGCCTGCAATTCCTAGGGGTGTCACATGCGCGTTGCCGACTCTTTAAGAATTTATACACTACTTTCTTAAAGAACCCCATACTGAGCTCGGTCAATCCCTTTCCTCACGAGAACTAACGCGTAAATTTTGGCAATACTCATGCTTAACGGCTTCTCATCCGGTGGAATTTTGAACATAAATCCCTTCCATGAAGCTAGCTAGCTCGTCACATGACGCATAGATGTTTCGTAATTAAAAGGAAAATACAATAAGCATTAAAAGTTGAGTCACTGCTGGGCAGGTATCTATTCACAACTCTTACCTATATATTATCGAGCACTCGCCTCAAGCGCACCAGTAGTCCAGTATAAGTTTAATCTCCAATTACGTACCAGTTGTTACGAAACTCGGGGGTCTAGTTATACGGCGACGGGAGGGGAAGTGACTTAGAAGTAGTACGAAATAACTAGTAGATTACATACGAGTATGCAATGTATGTACAGGATGAACTGAAGCTCGTCCTCAGTAGCGATTCCAATTAGTTTGTAAAAAAGACATAGGGCGTCTATCTATAGACACGTTTGTCATCCTAACTTGCCATCAATATGTTTCGCGTGCTTGTTTGATCACGTTAGCTTGGTGCGCCTGAAGCACGAAACACATTGGTATTCAATTGAAATGTGAAACGTAAGTATCTTATTGACCCCTGACGTCTTTTTGATTCACGTGTTTACGGGGATTTACTAATGAGCGAGGACTCTCACTACTACATTGTAATTATTCACTTTATCGATTATTTCTGAGTGTGGCGATCATTTTCATGAAATCGTTTTTTCTAGGCCACGATTTTTTGCGTTCGAATAATTTCTCTCATTGGATACAAACATACTACACTTTTCTATGAACCAGCATTTTAAAAGGGGGGTCTCAGGCACCGATTTAAGGCTCAATAAGTCAGCTAAATAAAAAATGTTAAATGCACGCAAAACTGTCAAGGGACTCTGACTCTGACTTAACAGTGTATTTCAAAAAGTCATTTTTGTGCATACAGAGATACAAAGCCATACGGATGTATAGAAAAAGGTATGGGTGCCTAAATAATTATGAGCGGTAGTGTATAACTGTATATGGACGGTGTACAATAACCGTACGGCCCATCTTCCTATGATCTGTCTGTACAATAAAAGATTTGTGATACTGACATAATATATGGTGATTGATTAATTCAGTGTTTAGTAGTAACATATAATTGGTAGTTAGTTATAGATATTATATTATTAGTTATAGTTAGTTATAGATAGATAGTTTACTGCTACCGATTCAGATACAGATTAATTTATTTCATCATAATAATTACAATATAAGTTTGCATTCATATCAAAAATATAAGAAAATAGCATCATGATCGTCACATAAACAAAAATTGCTATGTCAGTGTATAATTATGTAGCTATGTCTGTTATGTTTGTATAATAATAAAGAGAATTAAATTACCATTACAACTACATTGAGTATGTACAGTCAGCGTCAAAAGTAATTAAACAAAATCAAGCTATCAAAAGTAATAGTCATGTGTAGTGTCTAAAGTAAAGATACACATCATTCAACAATTCAGAATTATCTGAGATTTTTAGTGTTCATAATAAATGATCATGGCAACGATGCAAAAGTAAAATACCAGACATTTCCCAAAAGAATCGAAAACAACGAAATTTCAAAATTAACGGATAGTGCACAAATTCACAATAGAATGAACGCATTTGACGCCTTACAATATTTTCTTTTGAAATTTGACATTCATCGAAAAGAGATCAGTAATGTCATGCGATACATTCGTCCCTTTCATTTCGGCTCCGACGTCATGGAGTTTTCATTTGTTCATTCGGAAATCGCTTATTTACACATTTTTATATGTTTACACTTTACTAGACCAAGTCTAGAGTATAAGCATGAAATGAGTGTCGTAGTTCAGTTCCTTTGCTAATATGCAAAAAAAGCTTGTATGCGGCGGCAGCCCGAAGGTTGCCGTAGAACCCCCTACTTTTCAGATGGACTTGTTTAAATTATCTTGTGTATTGAAATATCCAAAAGAATATACAAAGTCACACGCACAGTCTACAATTTTTCACAGCTTACAGGTAAACAAAAATATTTCTTTTCTTGTTTATCTGACTGCTCTGTTTTAAGCTGTGATAGTCTGTAGAACTAATTTGACTTCATAAATGTGCACATATTTCTCATCGAATTTGCGCACGGATATTTTTGGCTAATAGATCGTACATTTATTTATGAACTTGACTGAACAAACATGACGATACCATTTGACTGCAGTTTCTACGAAGTTCGGAATTCGTGGTGGCCCTCCTGTACAGACATGTCTATAAATATATAAAATATATACATTTCGGATTTGGAAGTGTGGGAGACAAGATACAAAAACACATACATATTATTAAAGGTGACCGTATCTTGTGTTTGGACTTATAAAAACCGGCCAAGTGCGTGTCGGACCACGCACAATAGGGGTCCCGTACCGACACCTCCTTATCTACATTTAAAACCACTATGCATTTAATCACAAACGATCGTATCTTCATAGCAAACTTACGACACTTACACCTTTTTGTTTTGGCAAGACAGTTTTTCAGCAATAACTCAAAAACCGTTAAACCTATCTTGTTCAAACCAAAATTAGTTGAAAGGATTTATTAATGCAACATCATCATGTTTTTTTTCAGAATTTTAAACCTCATAGTTTGGAAATTAGAGGGGGGGGGGGGGGCACACTTTTTACGACTTTGACTAATATCTCACCAACGGTTGACTTAAATGAATTCTTTTTTCAGAAACCTCATGTAATTTTTGAAGGCCTATCCATACATACCCCACACGCCTACGTAATTGAAATAACAGGGATGTTACATGTATGCCCCCCCCCCTTCCCCCTGTTTAATATTATTTTCATAATTTCATATCATATTTCTATAGCGGTTCATAACGAACACCTTCACACAAAATTTCATAATTGTAGTGGTCATATTCTCCGAGTAAATCGGCTGTGACATACGAACGGACAGACAGACAGACATGACGAATCCATAAGGGTTCCGTTTTTTGACATTTAGCTACGGAACCCTAAAAAGGTAGTAAGAATAAAATATACAGCAGTCAGCGTTATTAACTTAAATAAAATCACAAATCAAACGTACAAATTATCATGCACGAAATATAAAAACTGACTCGACAAACCTGTATAATTATCGAACCTGTTCACAAAATTTCACGAGAATCGGTTGAAAAATGCGACCTGTAGAGGAGAGCATCTGGACAGACAGACAGACAGACATACGAAAGAATTTTTGTCGAAAGCTGAAACGGAGACCCATCGCTCGCTCGGTCAGTAACCATCAATTTGATTAGATAGCTTCAAGAAAATCAAATTCAACAAAGTTCTTTTAATTTTACAACAATTATTTATTTGTATGCATTCCAAAGAGTTTTTAAAACTTTCAAGTACTTATGAAACAGTATTTTCAGATAATTATGAAATGACACATGGTCTGATAATTATGACAACTATGAACTGATCTATTTTTGAGATTTAAAATTAAGTTTATTTTGAAGTTAGCGCACGTCATATATTTTAGACTCAACGGTTGTGTCAGACAATTCTGGCCATTTAAGCCGTCACAATCATTTGATAATTTCATATGCTAAGCTACTTTTGATGCTGACTGTACACCTCACATTCTCCTGCGTCCCACCACCCTGTCCGTAATACCAAACGTATTAGCTGTTTGCTACATTGAACACACGTCAGAGTCTCATGTAAACAGTTTAGCAGTAAACAGTGTAACTGTAAACGCTCCATGCTCCGTTATGTTATGACTCCGCCGAGGCTGACGCGCGCCCGCCTGGCACGGCGCAGTTTTCTTGAAGTCGTTTCATTAGCGGTTCGCGCGCGTTAATCCACATTCATGTATTCATGAGTGGGATTAGCATCTCGTGCGAGGCGACACATGTATCGTGAGGCGAAAGCGGTGCAGCGAGGAAGGTGGGTTCTGTAGCCACTTGCTTTTGGAAACTGTGGCTGCCAGGCGTCACTCGTATTTCAAGGGAATATAGTTCAACTCTAAATTCAAGGTAAGTAAGCGTGTAGGCAGCTGCCGCTATTATTGTGATAGAAGTGGAAAACGAGAGATCTTGTACTGTCGCATCGCCATCAGACATAGTGAAGAGCGCCTTGCGCTCACAATTATTTGAACACAATTTAGTCCACTGAACTCTGAACCTGAAGAGTATAGATATATATGCTGCTGACTGTACGAGTCCAAAGCCCTAAAGGCTGGCACTAGCGTCACCGTCACTTTTAATACTCGGGATGAAGATTATTAAGGAACAGACATTTTATTCCTAATTTTTAATTCTAGGAAACGGTTTATATAAATAGTAAGCGGTCAATAGGAAATTAGAATAGAATAGTTTATTAAAAACTCATTTTACAAGTAAGTTATAGCCTAAACTTATCTATAGAGAAGAAATATCTCGTGCCTGAACTAAACTAAAATATGTAAATAGATTCCATCAAAGCTACCACTGTGTTGCCGTTAGAATAAAACGTTCAATAAATAGAAAAAAAAAATTAGCGAAATAATGGACGTATATACAACATTTATTGGTAATTTTAATTATTGTGTTTAAATACTCAGTTTAAATAACCAGACTTCATAAAAAAGCTGTCGCACAAATTAATATTTAATAAAAACTATTTTGTGGTACAAATGTTTGTTTAGGAATGGTAAAACTCAGGTGTAAACCACCTTTGGTAATCAATTTTAATATTATTACCATTATTGTCTTAACATTGAGTGCATATCTTTTCACCTCAAAAAGGAAATTCATATATGGGGTTGTTTATGTGTTGTGTAGTACGCCCTTTATGGGGAACGTATGGCGGCTATGACACTTGTCACTTCATTCGGCATCTGACGTCTGTCTTGAGCGCTCGAATGTTTTCTTTCCTCGTTGCAGGGGCGTATTTACCCTAGGGCCAAGGGGGCCATGGCCCGGGGCGGCAGGCTGCGAGGGGCGTCAAAGCCGTACATAGACTATCTATACCCATTGCTGGTTTTCACTTTAATATGGGGCAGCAAAGCTAACAGGCCCGGGGCGCCAAATCTTTAAATACGCCTCTGCCTCGTTGTGGTATTTTTCATTGTTGAGTTTTTGTTTACTGTTAAGTTTGTTTTGTGTATTTACGTTGACTCTTTGTTAAGTTTGTACCGTGAACGTGAGTTTTCGTTTTACGTAAGTAAAATGGAACCCGTGGCAGGTCCCTCCCAGGACATGAAAGAGAATATTTCTCTTTCCCCACCAAGGAAAAGACCGGCATCTCATATGAGTGTTTCCGAAAAATGTATGGTGATGAACTGCTACAAATATACGTACAATACGTGGCCCCAGGACAAGTATTGGACACAAGTTGAATGTGCTAAAAAAGTGGCGGAAATATTGGGAATATCCGAAAGAACCGTCAGAAATATACTAAAAGAACATAATACGACCAACGAATTCGCTTCGCCCAAGAAACCTGGCCCGAAATTGGCAGTAATTGACAAGTTGGACGAGTTTACGTTTGCAGCCATTAGACGGATAGTGCATCAATTTTTCCATCGCAATGAGCCGCCTACTATTCAAAAGGTATTTTTTTAATTGTAATCATGACCATTTATTACTGTTATAATGTAATGCTGTATGATGGCAATATTACCATCTTTTAAAAAGCAGAAAATGTTCTAATTAATGATAACAACCTCCGTAGCCTAGTTGGTAGTGACCCTGCCTACGAAGCCAGAGGCCCCGGGTTTGCATAGGGATTTATTTGTGTTTATCACGAATATTTGTTTCTCAGTCTTGGATGTTTTCTATGTATACAAGCATGTATTTAAAAAAAAAACACAAAGCATGAATACTTACTTGACAATGTACTAAAATTTGTATTATGTTCTTAGGTGTTGCAGGTTGTTAATGATGACCCGGACCTACCAAATTTGTCTGCATTTACCTTGCGACTGGTACTTAAGCACCTAAATTTCAAATATGCAAGTCGGAAACGCCATAGCTGCCTCATTGACCGGGCTGATATAATATTGTGGAGAAAACGATATTTGGTAAAAATAAAACAATATCGCAGAGAGGGAAGACCAATATATTACCAAGATGAGACTTGGGTTAATGAAGGTATATATATTATAATTTACATAATTTGTTTGGGCTCATTAGAATTGTCTTAAAAAGTAATTGAAAAAAATTCTGGAAAAATAGTTGCAATAAAACATTGTACAATTGACATTAAAAATATGTTTACACTTTTGATCCTTACTCCTGTAAAAATTTGTAAAAGTGTAACAACTAAATATCTTTGATGTTGCCTGTACCAAAAGTATTCATTAAGTGATTGTAAACATTTATTCATCACTATGTTACGAGATTTACGAGTAATTGTAGTAATTTTTATTTTAATCTGATTCTTTCTTGTTAAAGGGCACACGGTAAACAAAGTGTGGCAAGACCCAAAAGTTTTGTCATCTCGACAAGCATCTTTAGAGGGTCTTACAACCGGACTGAAGGCTCCATCAGGAAAAGGAAGGCGGCTCATTATAAGCCACATTGGCAGCGATGAAGGATTTTTAGAAAATGGACTACTATTATTTGAATCGAAGAAAAATACTGATGACTACCATAAAGAAATGAATGCTCAGCATTTTGAAGAGTGGCTGACTGGTATATTGCCAAGGCTTAAGCCCAATTCTGTACTAGTCGTAGACAATGCTCCATACCATTCTAGAAAAATGGAAAGTGGCCCTGTAAAGAGGTGGAACAAGGGCCAAATTATTCAATGGCTGCATGAAAGGAATATACCCTGTGACATGTCCATGATAAAAACGGAGTTATGGGCTCTGGTAGAAAGCCAACCCAAGATCAGCAAAATGGCAGTTGATGAATTAGCGGCTGCTCACAATGTAACCATTTTAAGACTCCCCCCATACCATTGTGAACTAAACCCTATTGAATTAGTGTGGGCACAGGTAAAAGGACATGTCGCCAAAAATAATAAAAGTTTTAAAATGGCCGAGGTCAAAACATTATTCCAGGAAGGTTTGGAGCTTGTTACACCAGAACGCTGGAGATCGTGCATAGATCATGTTATTAAAGTAGAGGATGAAATGTGTCAATTAGATCATTTAATTGATGATGTTGTAGAGCCGTTTATTATAAACACAGGTGAAGATGAATTGAGTGGATCGGAACTTGAAGAATAAATAAACTTATTAAAAATATTGTTGTTTTCATTTGACATAATACACTGTTAGGCCACCCTTTTTAGGCCAGCTGTTAAAAAATAGGGATAATTTTCTACCATGGCAAGTCTTTAATTTTATTACAGATTTGGACTTTCATAGACACATAAAAATTACATAAATTATATGATTTGACAGTCTTTAACAGACAGATCAACCTCACTTAATGCCAAGCTGAGCAAGTTATGTACGTAGTGCCTAGTGACGATATCTTTAATAGTAAGTATACTACACCACTAGGGAGATAAAACAGAAAGCCCGAGATCGCAGATGTTTGCGGCCCCAGCTGCAAGCGAGGGCCTCAAATATGCGATCAAGGGCTTTTTCTTTATCTCCCGTGTTGTGTACATCATTTCATGCCTACACGTTTTCGTACGCGTAGCGAGCGTAAAAAGCTACTTTATGGCCAGGTGTGACATAAAATATTTTTCTTTGTATCTTCTACACATAGTATAGAGAAGTCCAGAAAGTTTGTTTGGGCCGCTACTAAAAACATATTTGTTTCATAATGTGTAGGTAGTAGGAGTAGGTATCGCATTATGTAGGCAATTGAAGCATTTCATTAAAGGTATGTATAATAAATTACGTATTTTGATGCAGCAAGTAACTTCCGTATTCCATACATAGACAGGGATTTCAATATATTATTCACCTAGTTAGATAATTGTATTTTTTATTATTAAGAAAGGGTTGGCGACATCTGGTCCCACATATTGAAGTTGACAGATGTCATTGTGACAATGACATTTCTTGGTAGATTTGATGGAATCTAATTACATATTAGAGTTTAGGATGTTCCCTGTGTTTCAGGCAAATAGGCAAAATTCTCACTCTTATTAGAGAAACATATGAAAGAAAAGCATCCCTATTATTATTACATTGCATTATTATATTTATTATTGTAAGTAACAGAGAAGGGAGCCAAATATATATATCGTGACACAACTTTATTCGGTTTATTATTATGGGAGTAAGAACGTTGGCTACTTTGGCTATTAATTTTATATGATCTAATCATCTTTACGTTGAAAACTGAAACAATGCAGACTTGGTTTGGTTCCATGGAATATATTTTTTAAAACAGGCCATCACCCGGTATTAACATTTAGCTATCACATCACGATCCAGCGTCCCCCGGGCCCCTGGAATTAGCGCGGTACGCGGTAAACGGCGCCATAATGCCATCCATATGTATGACGCGGGCGCCGGTGCCGGCGGTAATTGTCGCCGCGGGCCGCGCCTGCGCACTATCACGGGAAACCGGGGCCTATTGTGACGACTAGAATAGAATTTTATGCAACAGTTACATAATAAGGGTTTTAAAATTCGAGAGTTGCTGTAACAAAGGAGCGTATAGCGAGTTTTGTTATTAAAAACTCGAGAATTTTTGGACCTAATTATGTAACGTTGCATACAATATTTTTTCAACGATAGTTATTTAAGATAATTTGATTTAAATTAAAAATCGATATAGTGGCAGATTACGGGCACTGACGTGTGCAACTTTAAAAATTAAAAAATAATAACAGTTGTATAATAAAGTTTGGAAATCCATTTTGATTCTCCCACCAGTCATATAATTACTTGTCCATGGTGTAGACTTGCATCTGTTTAAAAAGTTTATTGTTTTTAATACTGCTATCAGTCATTTAATTGACAGATTATGATGCTGGAGTAGAAAAAAGAGGTTCGAATCGACTTAGCGTCATATTAGATTCAGTTTAGATCTGTCGCACGCGTTTGCTTCCTCGGGCGCGGGCGGCAAGATTAAAAAGAACTACGACGAGTAATTCCCAAAATATATTTTTTTTACCGACTTGAATAGAAGGAAGGAGGTATTCAGTTCGTCTGCATGTTTGCTTGTTAAATTAATACAGACAGAGTTTGACATTGTGGTTAGAGATGGAACCACAATGTTAAACGAAAATGTTTTGTTTTACATAGTAATTTCTGCAATGACACTGAATAAACTGTTATACAGACTTGAGAATACAATAGAGTCGAAGTCAAATTATTTTCGTCTTCGTTAGTAGCGAAGATTTTGTAGCCGACTGTACGAGGGTTCCCTTGAATCCTACGCATAACAATCACAAGCATCACAACAATACGACGCCGTAACGTTGACGAATAACACAGAGTTTTTCCCATCAAAAACATATTCCTAAGTAGCAAAGTTGAATTGCTTTCCAACTCCCACCTTACAATGACAACGTTCCAATGCTATTGCAACCACCAAACTAATTTAAACTTTGCCCCAATAAATGTAAAGTTGAAAGTTGCTCGAAGTTTAAACAGATGTATAACCGAGTGTCGGTAAACGATGAGGGACCGAATTTCTATGAATAAGAAACACTTTAGAGGGCTTTGCCGGCGATCGCGGTTCGACTCGCAACCGGCTGCAATTACTTTTACTTCTCCCTACAGAACGCCAATGGATAGATATTAGATAGACAAAGGCTACCAGTATATTATGTTATAAATATTATTTTCACCTCAGCGGCACGAACATGGCGGTTTTGCTGCTTGAGACAAGTGAGCAAAATGCAATTTTGTTGCGAGCGTGAAAAAACTTTTTTCATATTGTAGATTAGTCGCAGGTCATCTTTTCATACTGCCGGGTATAGTACAAACTTGGAACATTTAAACTTCATTCACTCGGTCACTATTCCTTTGCGTTATAAGTTATCGCCGCTGAGGTGAAAAGTTGTATGTATCATACTAGAGCAAAGATATTTGCATCTCGTGTCTTTGAGTCCCTCGCTACGCTCAAGATTCTAATTTTAGAATTGTTCTATTATAGAATCTTCCGCTTGTTCGGGACTCAACATCAACACTCGCAGCAAAAATCTACTTTGCTCTTTTGTTCAACAAATAACTATTTCAATGTTTGCAGGTTATTGGATTCTGTGTGTGCCAACTGTGTGTGAGTGCGGCGCGCTAATATCAACTGAAATAACATTCTTACTCGTAGTTGCTAAATGGAGGTTCAGGAGTACCTGTCGGAACATCCTATGGATCATCAAGCCCGAACGAAGATTACCACGTAACTAGACTTAAATTATCGAAATTAAATTGGTTTGGTATTTGTCCGCATATGAGGCGTATAATTAAGCGTTTTGGTGCACCCAGCGTTTATATATAACTGCTGGTGGTTCGTTCTCGGCATTGAATGAAATCCTTAGGGTACTTTGACCTCCATTTTGAACCAATTAAGAAGTAACCGATCCCAATCCGACACGCCAAATCGGTTAGAACCCCGGCAACTACGCAACCCCAAGAAAGCGAGCGGTACTGTGGCTGTGGTATGTTGTGATTACTTCTTTTACGCCCTCCTTGGCTCAAGTGGCATTCTAGAAGTCACATTCTTTACTCTTATTATCCTCAATGAGGGTCAAATGTGTTAGGTTTCAGATGCCGTTATGCAGCGACTTCGCAAAACATTTTTAGGGGTGTCTATGAGGAAAAGAGAACATTTTATTCGTATAAAAATCACATACCTATACAGGGTGTTTTTATTGAATTCCGTTAATCGCAAGGGTACAATCCTGAGGTAATATAATATAAAGTAATCTTCTATAAGACACTAGTATCCCATTAGATACCTATCCAAGAATTTATTTTCGTTAATTAATACCCCCAGTATAGTATAAAAGATCCATAACAATTAAACAATGTTGACGTGCATTACGTGCATATCATTCGAACTCCGAATTGTCATACTTGACATTAACGTTTGCTTAACTCCACGTTAACCCTTAAGGGCGTTTTTCATTCACCCTTGGCGATATAATTAATTATATTGTATGAAAGTGCAAAAAAAAATCAATATGCTACGTCGTTTCTATGGCTATACATGGCTATATGCTTGAAGGAACGGAAATAAATAAAAACACCCTGTATAGTATTCTGGAAGAATACATTGGTCCTTCAAATCCCAATTGATCTTGTACTACGTTTCTTTTACATCCAAATCGCATTTAATGTTTCGCCGCTTGCTCTGATTCGTGGAGGCGGACCTGCGAAACAGACTGAATCGATCGAACTGAGCTTGGCATCGCAATAATAGACCTTTAATATCATCGATTGAGTACTAGATCCAATTTTACTCGTATCTTTCATAAAATGCATGAAGAGCAAATGCTGCAAACTAAATTGTCCACGTTTGTTGCGTCAGCCTTCAATTCTATTCTCTAGCAACAATGTAATTTTTTCACCACATTATAGCAGAATACTGTTATAAAATGTGGCTCTTAAGTTGAGTGTTTTATTCGAGTGCGGGCCAAGCTGCGCGTAATGAGGCTGGCGAGATGCCAGCCCTCTTTTGTTTCAACTGGTCTTGCTGGCGGCGATTCACTTATGTGTCTCAGCCGTGGCACTAGCTATTCCTATACCTATTTGGCATTATTGACTTCCCTTCCGGGGCACTAGGTCCAAGTGTCAAAATGTCCATGGAGACAATATGTCCAAGGGTCACAATGTCTATGGAGTCAATGTGCCCAAAGAGTCAACATGTCCAAGGGTCAAAACGTCCTAGGAGACAATATGTCCAAGGAGTCAAAATGTCCTCAGAGTAAATATGCCCAAGACCCAAAATGTCCAATGAGTGAATGTGTCCAAGTGTCAAAACGTCCAAGACATCAAAATGTCCAAAAAGTCAATATGCCTTCCAGGACACTAGGTCCAAGTGTCAAAATGTCCATGGAGACAATATGTCCAGGGGTCACGATGCCTATGGAGTCAATGTGTCTGGAAAACTGGAAGGTTTTGCTTACTTAGGTCTCAATATAAGTAAGAAAGTTAAACAACAAGTAATGTGTGATAGGTTCGAGTCCCGACAGAGGTAAGCGATTTTCATAAATCCATACATGCAGAATTCATTATTTTATAAAACAAAGAAAGGTCTCCTTTACACAGAATGTGCTATTTACAATATTTAAGGCAGTTGGCATTCATGAGGCATTTAATTTTTCCACCCTGTACCTATATATGCCCTTGCCGAGGGTCAAACAGGCTAAAATGTGTCGTCCAATTCAATATTGCACTGATTTATTTATGTTATGATAGAAAGCTGTTCATAAATATCCTCTTTAGATAACACGCACTAAGACTGGCCACTTACTATTTGTCATCATTGTCGTTTGATTACATCTTGTCAAACAGCTATCAAGTAAAGTAAAAACAAATCAAGTAAAGATTGCCGATTAGTACTAGAGTAAAAATGGAAGAGAATGATGACCATCATTCCAGTGCAAAATTTACCTTCTCACCCAACCAAAAGGGTAAACCAACACTATTGTACGACAAATATCGGTACAACCTAAATGTTACCAATAAAGGTGGTAGTACATTATGGCGGTGTACTCAACGTAACCAATGTGCGGCATCTATCACCATGAACCGTGATAAGAATAAAATATTAAGGAAAAGTGACCACATGTGTGACCCATTTGAAGTGGAAAATGAATTGTTTGCGAAATATCAAGAATGCAAAAAGGAGGTGTCAGAAAAATATTCATCAGCACAAAAAATTTTTGAGAACAAATTTGAACATTTGAGTCGTCCGGATTCCGAATATTTCAACAAGCTACCATCATTTGAGTCCAAGAAACGCTCACTATACAGAGCCAGAAAACGTGCAATGAACGGTAATTCGACGTTTACACAAATAGAAGATGTTCGGATCCCCAATATATTAAAAGATAAGTTTTTGGTGTGTGAGGATGGTAGTAAAAACAAAATTTTAATTTTTTCAACACCTACATCACAAAATGTGTTAAAGTCTATATCAAATAATACTGTTTTCTTTGGAGACGGTACTTTTCGAAGTGTACCAAAACCGTTTTATCAACTGTACACTATTTCAGTGGACATGAAAAGTTTAATTGACACGACAAGAATAGTGCCAGTCATATACGCATTATTACCGGATAAGACATCGAAAACTTACATGCGACTTTTCAGACTGATAAAAGAGAAATTTGGAGTTGAAATAAATAAGTACAAGTGCGATTTCGAAAAAGCTCAAATTAAAGGGTTTCAAAATAATTTTCCAGGCGCCAATGTTTCAGGTTGTTTTTACCATTATCACAAAGCGATATGGAAGAAAGCAGGAGACCTTAAATTGGATCTTAATAAAGGAACTAGAGAAATCTGTCGAATGTGCTCATATTTACCGCTTTTGCCTATAGAGCAAATATTGGGGGCTTGGAGTTCAATTGAAAAAAAAAATGCCAGAGGATGATGCGATGAAGCTTTTCGCTAAATATTTTAGAGATGAGTGGCTCACAAGCAAAACCTTAATGTACCTTAGTTGTGCAGGCCAGAGACATCGCACGAACAATGCTCTAGAAGGGTGGCACGCTCGTTTAAATAAAAGGATGAAAAATAGGCCAAACCTATTCTTATTCATAAATAAACTACGAAAAGAAGCCAAATTCCAAGGCAAAATACTTAGCGATTGTTACTTTGAAGGTAGACGCCAAAGACGGAAACAAGATATTTTGTTCGATAAAAGATACGCAAAACAATTGACAAAACTACAAGATGGAGATATTTTATCAAATCCGTGATTAAATTGAAAACCAATTTGTTCAGAAAGATAGACATGATTTAATGTAAGTATAAGGAAGTTGGAGTTAGTTAGTTTAATTAGTTTTTAAGACAGGAAATTATTCTAAGTACCTATTTATATGGGGTGTTATTGTCATTACACTTACACCAACATGTAATACCTAGGAAACTGTTTAATTAACAAGTCTTACTAAATAAATAGTGTTTATTTTAAATTGTTATATTATTTTGACGCTGTCTTGTATTATGATCCTTTGCCTTCCGTCGCTTAAGATCATATTCGCACATGCTATATGCTAACCATGCTCATGGCAAAACATGATGCGTGTGTGCGTCCATGTGTGTGTGTGTGCGTGTGCGTATGCTTGTGCGTGTGCGGGTGTGTGTGTGTGTGTGTGTGTGTGTGTGTCCTTGTGTGTGTGACCAGGGATGATGCGGATGCGGATATTTCATTTGCGGATGTTTTGAGGTTATTATGTTTTGCGATAAGCATGTTTAGCGAATATTATTATGATCTTTAGCAACGGAAGGTTCCGTAGCTATGTAGGTCACCAGTTTAAGGAGTCCCATTTATGGAGGATTTAAGGAGACTTCATTTCTTTTCTAAATTACTTTAGAATTAGCTTTCTAGTGCTAACCGTTACTGAACCTAGCCTTAAACGCATCCTGGATGGATAAATATGGTGAAACTATAAGGGTAGGTAACTAGTTTTCAATATTTACTCTTTGGACGTTTTACCCCTTGGACATTTTGACCCTTAGACATTTTGACTTTTTGGACGTTTTGACCCTTGGACATGTTGACTCTATGAACATATCGACTTCTTGGACATTTTGACCCTTAGACATATTGACTACTTGGACGGCTTTACCCCCGTACATTTTGACTCCTTGGACATATTGACTCCTAGGACGTTTTGACCCTTGGACATGTTGACTCTTTGGGCACATTGACTCCATAGACATTGTGACCCTTGGACATATTGTCTCCATGGACATTTTGACACTTGGACCTAGTGCCCCGGAAGGTTGATTTCGAGATTAGTAGGCAGTCATCATTATCATTAGCCATAGAGCGACCACTTCTCACCGTAAGCCCCCATGTTCTTCATATTATGCTTTATTATTATAACCACATTTATGCCGTTACTGAATGGGAATGGAGTATTCCACGCGGGAGTACGACGGTTGCCATTTTATCACTATCACCTTGGATAGGACGTATAGATACATAGTTAGTAACACCAATTAGAAAACGTACGCCCATTCATAGTAGACATTGTATTGACTCTATATTATCAATGTATTGACTCTATATGCTCACGCCAGATGAGAGCGGCAACTGGAGGGGCGTACATTTTAAAAATCGTTTTGCTTATAGGTTATTATAGCCTCAGAGCGCAGTGCCTTTTAAATTTCACGTTTCAGACTTAAGGTCTTACTTATTACAAAAATCCGACATTAAGCAGGTTAATAATTATTGCGATAGGATAGGACGTTAAAATTAAAATTTAACCTATACCTCCATTAGCAGTCTAAAAATCCAGTTGTACAGAACAAAAGGCGACCACCCGCGCGTCACGATAAAACCGCGCAATCAAAACAGGAATTCCCTATTCCGCTCAAATTAAACCGGGATTGAATAAATGTTATTTAAATTAAAACCCGAGTCCCGCGAAAGCGCATTCTGCGCCTGGTGGGGGTTGGGGGAGGGGGAGGCAAGTAAGACGGCTGCAGGGACTCCATTTTGAGACCAACCATTTCATTTCACTTATTTCCTATCCTTTAATAATATTAGTGCGTCTGTAATCTATGCACCAATACCGTGTGCATAAACAAAATAACTTTTTCTGCAAGTGGACCGCAATGGCGATTTTACAGGTTGATTTCTATAGCGCCTCAAAAACGTAAACTACAGTCATGAAGAAACTCCGCCGGAAACTATTCAACAGCCAGTATTTTTTAAATGTAATTATGCAACAAGGAAACCAATACAAAAAAGTACAGAAAAATAATCTTACGGGAACAATACCTTACAGTATATTAGACATTGTACAATCAGGATATTTGATGTGTGCCGGTGCTCACAGTTCACACATCACTTCACGTCACGTTAAAAACGCGTTCCGAATGTTGCCGGAGACTGCATTTAAAGTTGTCCCGACACCCGCTAACTACGGCGGCACATGCTGGGTTTATAATAAAGACGGATTGTACTTTTAGAAACAAACGCCTCCGCGCGAACTTCACCTTGTGTTCTAATTAATTAAATGCACTCGCAGCCCGGGAATTCGTCAGCGAACTTTGCTCCTAGAAAACTCCTCGCGGCATTTTAGTTTTTCTTAAGCGAAAACCGTTTGGCGTGAGCATTTCTTGAGCCATTGTAAGAAGTTGGCGGAAAGGAGTTAAAAAGCGCCTTTTATGGGAGCGTTAACAGGCAATCGAAGTTGGGCACTTTGGCGGGGAGTTAACACTCCTTCAGAACAATAGTGCCCGCGCCTCGCCTCTTACTCAGATTTTGCCAGCAATAAAACAATTTGAAAAAGTTAATTTGAAATCTTTGAAACAAAGTCGCAGAAATCTAATATCTCCCTTCTGAACGCTGCAGAGAAATTCAATTGTTAGAATCCGAGTTGGTAAGTTAAACCGAATGATTTAACGGAATCTGTTTCCATTTTGCGCAGCCCGACTCCGACCGACCGCTCGATGTGATGCGGGAATTTGCGGCCAAAAGTTATTCTCCTTAGATTGCTTCGGGCCAAGAGTAACGGCATTCGGAAATGAATAAGAATAGCGTCTCTTAGAGTGTACGGGTAATACATCACGAGTAAGTAGCAGCACGCTTGGAGTAACGAATAACTCCAGCGATAGCGCCCTTAAAACTCAATACTCTCTTCGACCTTCGACAGATCAAAGAACTTTTCACATTCTATTTGATTTTAATGTGTTGCGCGCACTCATTCGGACACGTTTGTTTCAAATCCGATAGTATCGTTATTTATGCCCCGCGTCGACTCGCCCCATCCATGCAAAACCTCCGTAGGAGGGTTTGTAAAACAACACCAATCTCACTAAATATGATTTTGCGCGTAGCGACGTGAGTTAGAACCAATACCGCAGACAGCGCAGCGGGCTCTCAAGCTCTCGAGCAGCAGTGTCAGCTCCGCATGGCTCGAGCGTGCTCGAGCGGCTCGAGAATGCTCCAACTCGAGCCACACCCGTCTCATTTATATACAACACTCGACACTGCACTGCATTTGATTATAACAAAGGTATGCATTGTCACTGAAAAACGTAACTTGAAGACAATACTCGACGCCCGAAGACGTGTTTACGTTGAAGTAATCCTTTAGAACGTTAGTCAAAAGGGTTCACGTAATTGGTTTTGACGTGACGACACATATTGTTGGGATTCACAAAGCTCTGTAAGGATTATGCTAAGTGCAAGTACAACACAGAGTAATATTCCCGTGCGCTCCACAAAGAGGCTCGAGCATTGTGGGAGTGCAGCGGCTTAACAGCTGCTTTGCATGACTGCACCGTGCGTTCCTGGAAATACACATTACAGATATTTATTTATCTGTGGAAAATAATGTTTGAAACTTAAAGATAACAAACTCGCACTTCCTTTATTTTGTATGACATGCAAACAAACGAATTTCAACAGTATTTATCTCAATACTTTTACAAAACATATATGGTTTTCTCGTGTGACCTAGCACTAATGCTTAATTAGATTTACAAGGAATCGAACCAATGGGCAGTGGTTTCCCACTTCCTCAGATAGGCTCATTTGATAAGATGAAGCAGGCGCTGCATAGTAAAGAACTCTTAAGTCTCTTCCGCCAGACCCTGCGTGGCTTACTTCAAGCTATGAAACAGAACGAGAAAGGAAAACAAATGACCTTTGACAGAATAGCTATATTTTGCAATTTTAATTTAAGTATTTTTTTTTAATTCTTTCATACTAAAAATAATACAGACTAAATGCGCCGCATGAAACCTGTTGGAGGTTTACGTGGTGCAAATGGATAAGTCCGCTCACATGGATTCCACTGGTGCCTACTTATAAGTATAGCTAGGTAGGTAACACATGATATAACAGTGAACACCCGTTATCATACATCTGCGTGCGCTCCCGTGCAACACCCGTTTTTCGTTGCTCTTGCAAGTGTACCTATATATAGGATTGCTTGAACACAAAATCAAAATCAAAATCAAAAATCAAAATCAAATATTTATTCTGCAAATAGGCCACAAGGGCACTTTTACATGTCAAAGCATGAATTTATACAATTTAAAAAACTGACAATCTTACTTAATAATAATGATACAAAAAAAAAAATACTGATTGACAATTCAATGAAAATAAATTTACAAATATTAAGGACGTATTGAATACGATCTGTGTCCGAATAAACAAAAGGAATATAAAATTAATTTAATATCTCAGAGATGTATATGGTCTCTGAGCGTCCAAATATGGTTAATAACAATGATTTCAAAGTGCTTAGAGATGTAAATGATCTCTAAGCGCTAAAATTAAAATAAGTAAACTTAATATTGTTAGAGCTGTATAAGGTCTCTAAGCGTCAATAATAATAAAACTAATCCAGAACAGGATCATGTCTCTCGTCATGGTTATGGTTATGGTTATGGACTCCTTTTTCCGCACTTAGTCCGTGAGAGTCGGACCATTGTGCGTGACGTGATCGCCGGCTAGGGATCTAGCCAGCCTAACTCCGCCCAGAAGCGCAGGATCCTCCTGGTGTCACCACAGGCTTCGCGGAGTGACCTCGGTGCGTTGAGGATTTGAGTCCGTTGTGTAGCTACACCTTCGCATTCCAGGATGACGTGGGGAGCTGTTTCATCGGCCGACAGGCATCCCCTACATAGGGGGCTGTCGGTCGTACCTAGAACATATAAATGTTTGTTGAGTGAGCAATGTCCAGTGATGGTGCCTACGATTATACGTAGTGACGCTCTGTTAAGAGAGAGCAGACGCCTGGTAAATCGTGCCTCCAGGTGTGGCACTATCTCCCGGGATTGTCTGCATGTACTGGTATTTGTCCATCGATCAGCGTGTTGTTCAGATGTTCTGCGACGTAGCCATGATCTTAGCTGGTTAAAGGGTAGCGGGAGTATTGGGCTAGGGCCAAACGCCGGCCGGCTAGAACCTCTCCTGGCCAGCTCGTCAGCTACGTCGTTACCTAGAGAGCCACTGTGCCCTTTTATCCATTGCAAGGTGACAGTGTTTGTTTTCCCTATCACCTCCAAGGCTTGGTGGCACTCTAGGATGAGCCCAGACTGGATGAGGTTGCTATCTAGGGCTTGTAATACTGCAGCGCTGTCGGACACTATGCGTACCTTCTGATCTTTGATACTCCGATTTGCTACTGCCTTGGCAGCCTGTGTTATGGCGATGCACTCACATTGGTAGATTGAACTATATTCGCCTAAGGCTATTGATATGTTAATGTTTATCTCAGGTGAGTACACTCCTGCGCCCGATCCTGTCTTTGTTTTAGAGCCATCGGTGTAAATGCGCAGTTCCTGTGCTCCAGACCGATCGTATTTTTCTTCAACTAGCTGTATTGCATAGCTTTTGTTGAAGATATGTTGTTTGGGCACCTTGTCATTAGGAGCGGCTATCATTGGTTGGTAGGTGACAGCTTCCTTAAGAACTTCGGTATGGGTCCCGTTTGTTACACCCCAGAGGTTAAGTGACTTTAGCCTGATGGCCGCCGAGGCTGCCTCCTGCTGGATAAACAGATCAAGAGGCGGCAGTCCCAGCAGTACCTCCAGTGCTGCTGTGGGTGTAGTTTTCATGCAGCCAGTCACCGCTGTACAAGCTAGTCTTTGGAACTGCTGCAGTTTATTTTTGGCCGTGGTTAGTCTAGTTCTCTGCCACCAGACTACTGCGCCGTAGGTGATTATGGGTCGTATCACTGCGGTGTAAAGCCACATGGTGATTTTGGGGTGTAGGCCCCAGGTTCTCCCAAGTAGCCTTTTACACTGCCAAAATATGACACAGGCCTTGTCTCTCGTCAATCTACATACAATAAAATAACACTAGTATTAAGGTATTTACTATGCCCTTGCAAGCATGAACAGACCGGACTCCACAAACAGCACCCGATCACGAGTATGACGCGTATCTCAGCCATCGCCTCCCTCGACCATCTGTTAGGGAAGGTGGCGACCCGATCAACGACGCCACCGTAAGCAAAGCCCTTTAAGCGAGCATGACATATTCAGGCTGCCGGACATTAATAAAATCAAAGATTAAAATTACTCTTCGGCGAGAAACAGCATCATGTTTCATAAAATGCAACGACAGAGATAAGTATTTATACAAGGAAATATGCTAAGTGAAGCATAGGTATATTAAAAGTAACAGGATTTAACTATCACTGGCTTAAAAGCATTTTTGTCATTTAAGAAATCGTTGACAGTATAATAGGCCTGGCTTAACAAATAACGTTTAATATGAGACTTAAATTTACTAAGTGGAAAATTAACTATATCGATGGGTATTTTATTATAAAATCGTATACAGTTCCCCACAAACGACGTGCTAACCTTCCGGAGACGACTGGCCTTCACTGCAATCTTGTGTTTACTTCTAGTGTTGTAGTCGTGGATATCACTGTTAAGTTTGAATTCTTGAATATTTTTTCGAACATACATAATGTTTTCAAGAATGTATTGACATGCCACAGTACTTTTCTTTTCGGATATGTTTCTATATACATCTTCTGGTAAGTTATTTAATGTGTTAGATAGCAATAGCATGTACTTCCACGTCCTTTAAAACATATGAAGAGCCATCAACAAAACGTAGTGATTAGTGTCCCGTGTCTCCGATATAGTGGCAGCAGAGTTCACGGGTCGCGGAGTACCGGCGCGCGACCTCCATTGGAAACTCGTTACACTTTGCAACTTCGTGCCCCGGACGAGTAACCAGTGTTCGCAACTGCACGTAACTGGAGCTCTGGAGTTACATGTGGACTCCTGGCTGGATTTAATAAGTACTTTATTAATTTGAAGTTCTACATACAAGTTGTTGCAAACATACTTACGGCCCGCCTGATGATAAGCAGTTACCGTATCCTATAGACGCCCGCAACTGCAGGGATTCGGTGCTAAATAAAAAAAAAATTGGAGGTCTATCTTACACAAACCAACCTATTAGTCAGCATCAAAAGTAGCCTGGTATATGAAATTATCAAATGATTATAGCTTAAATGGCCGAAATTGTCTGACATAACAGTTGAGTCAAAAATATATCACGGGCGCTTACTTTATAATAAACTTAATTTTAAATTTCAAAAATAGATCTGTTCATGGTTGTCATAATTATTTGACCATGTGTCAATTCATAATTATCTTATATACTGTTTCATAAGTACTTGAAAGTTTTAAAAACTCTTTGGAATGCATACAAATAAATCGTTGTTCTAAACTTAAAAGGACTTTGTTCAATTGGATTTTCTTGAAGCTATCTAATCAATTCAGGCACCCCATACATGTACAGGGGGGTCAATTTTTTTTTCAATGTACATAAGCGTGTGGGGTATTTATGGATAGGCCTTCAAAAAAAAACATAAATGTTTCTAAAAAAAATTTCATTTATTTCAACTGTTGGTGAGATATTAGCTGTCAAAGTCGTAAAAAGTGTCCCCCCCCCCTCTAATTTCCAAACTATGAAGTCTCAAATTCTGAAAAAAAGCATGATGGTGTTACATTAATAAATACTTTCAACTATTTTTGGTTTGAACAAGACAGGTTTAACGGTTTTTGAGTTATTGCTGAAAAACTGTCTTGCAAAAACCAAAGGGCGTAAGTGTCGTAAGTTTCCTATGAAGATACGACCTTTTGTGATAAAATGTGGTTTTAAATGTAGATTAGGAGGTGTCGGTACGGCACCCTTATCGTGCGAGGTCCGACTCGCACTTGGCCGGTCTTTATAAGTCCAAACACAATATACGATCACGTTTAAATATGTGAATGTTTTTTTGTATCTTATCTCTCACACTTAAATTCCGAAATATATATGTGTGTGTATATATAGACATGTCTGTACAGGAGGGCCACCACGAATTCCGAACTTCGTAGAAACTGCAGTCAAATGGTTCAGTCGAGTTCATAAATATATGTACGATCTATTAGCCAAAAATATCCGTGCGCCAATTCGATGAGAAATATGTGCACATTTATGAAGTCAAATTAGTTCTACAGACTATCACAGCTTAAAACAGAGCAGTGAGATAAACATGAAAAGAAATATTTTTGTTTACCTGTAAGCTGTGAAAAATTGTAGACTGTGTGAGTGACTTTGTATATTTTTTGGATATTTCAATACACAAGATAATTTAAACAAGTCCATCTGAAAAGTAGGGCTTTCTTTAATTTCCCAGGTTCTATGGCAACCTTCGGGCTGCCACCGCATACAAGTTTCTTTGCATATTAATATAAGCAAAATAACTGAACTACGGTACGCTACGACGCTCATTTCATGTTTATCATGTCACATAACATTCAGCGAATATTTAACTATTTTGGTACCTACATTGAATTATCTGTCACAACTTACTCTACATTTGGTCTAGTAAAGTGTAAACATATAAAAATGTGTAATAAGCGATTTCCAAATGAACAAATGAAGACTCCATGACGTCGGAGCCGAAATGAAAGGGGCAAATGTATCGCATGACATTACTGATCTCTTCTCGATGAATGTCAAATTTCAAAAGAAAATATTGTAAGGCGTCAAATGCGTTCATTCTATTGTGAATTTATTCACTATCCGTTAATTTTGAAATTTCATTTTTTTTCGATTCTTTTGGGAAAAGTCTGATATTTTACTTTTGCATCATTGCCATGATCATTTATTATGAACACTAAAAATCTCACATAATTCTGAATTGTTAAATGATGTGTATCTTTAGACACTACACATGACTAATTACTATTACTTTTGATAGATTGTTTTTGTTCAGTTACTTTTGACGCTGACTGTACACAAAGATTTTTATTTCAACTGTATCTCAACCCACCGCAGCGTGTATGTATAAGGGAAACAAAGCAATTACTGTTTAATACCAGTTCTGTAAATTTGTCAATATGAAACCATTTCAATCATGTCTGCGTAGCGGTGCTACGGCGTAGGCGGCTACGGCGTAGGCGGCCGCGGTGTAGGCGGCTACGGGGTCGGAGATGAAAATAGACGGAAAGGTAACATAGAAATGGAAAATGAGTCAGATTTAATGATCTTTATTAACCGACTTCAAAAAAGGTGGAGGTTCTCAATTCGTCGGAATATTTTTTATTGTTTATTTTTTTTATGTATGTTCACCGATTACTCGGAGACTAGTAGACCGATTTCAAAAATTCTTTTTTTATTTGAAAGGGTGTGTTTTCTAGTTGGTCCCATTGTCACCAAGTCTGAATCTGATGACGGGATCTTGGAAAAATCGAGGGAACTCCTCAAATTATATCCCAAGAGGATGGGGTAAGTAAGGCTACATCGAGGGAACTCCTCAAATTATATACCAAGAGGATGGGGTAAGAAGGCTACATCGAAGGAATTCCTCAAATTATATAGCAGGAGGATGGGGTCTGGCAAAGTTTGGAGAGTGGGTGTTTTTCTGTTAAAAATTTACTTGTGTCAATATTATATTCCCTCTCAACTCTCAACTATAAGAGGAGGTCTGTGCCCTGCAGGGGGACAAATATAGCCTTATTATGTGTTACAAAACTAAGCTATATACTTTCAATTTTTTTTTAATTTCTAAATTACCAAAAATGATTGGAAAAAAAAATATTGATTTATCGAACCTGCTCACAAAATGTCTTGAGAATCGGTTGAGAAACGCGACCTGTACAACCAGAAATCTAGACATACGCAAGCAATTTTGTCGAAGCTGATGCGGAGACCTTCGTTTTACTTGGTTGACGAGTACGAAGAGAGAGAGAGAGAGAGAGAGAGAAGGAGAAAGAAATCGCGCACCTGCATTAAATCCAATTGGAAAATTATGTAAATTTCAAATTGACTCAGGGGAATCTGAACTTGCCCCTAGTGATAGGGTCATTATGTCGATCCGAAACCAGCTAAATTATTGTGCCGGTTTGTGTTGTGACCACTAGGACAAGTTGGTGAACTGAATGGTATTTTATGAATTCAACAACTACTAGGTAAATAAAATGCATACTACTTTTATTTATGGTTAGTAGAAATGTTAATATTTGAAATTGATAGATCTTTTCCTGCAGTGCGCAAGTTGCTGGTTTCGTAACCGGCGCCACGATACCTAAGTAACACCGTGTAACCGAGCAGCCGTCATGGGAGCTGTTGAGCGGCGCGCCGCGCCCGCGCCGAACGTTTATCACCGTCGCCTGACTATTCAATTTGTATTCGCATTACTCGCACCGCGCTCCGGGCGAGACAGGAGCCACATTTATAAATATGTATACGGTTTCAAACTACGTCCAACAGAGTAAATCGTGTTAGGCTATATTTTGTGCTAGACGCCGCGCAAGTCGCGCAGCCGATCAGGCGACTCGGACTTTCCTCAGTTACCCACCTCCGGTTTCCACCACGGCACGGGACGGGTATATATATCGATACCAGAATAGTCGCGTGGCGAAAAACGTTGCATGCACGTGCATTCGGCGTAACCTTACGAACGAGTAATTATGATTACAACAAATCTTAGCTCAGGTATTCTATACTTAAAATGAGGTACCATACCATAAATTCCATCGGATTCGATATATTTAATGATAGCTTAAGTAAGTTTAAAATAAAAGTGTTAAAATATTTTAACTCTTTGGATACTGCGAAGTATTATTTAAGTTCCGTCATTATTGTTATTTTTTTTTCTTCCCGATGTTTAATACTTCTTTGTATACATAAAGATAACTGCAAGTTACAGGTAAGGAACGAATGCATTGGAGTAAGTTGTGGTTACCTATAATTAGATAAGCATCAGTCCTTAATGTAAATTAGATATAAGTGCATGCTTGATATATTATCTGTTGGTAATCCTCAATAAATAAATAAAAAAACCATTTTGTGACTGAATAAACCATTTTTTAGAGTTCCGTACCCAAAGGGTAAAAACGGGACCCTATTACTAAGACTTCGCTCTCCGTCCGTCCGTCCGTCTGTCACCAGGCTGTATCTCAAGAACCGTAATAGCTATTACGGTTCGGCAGTTGAAATTTTCACATCTCGTGTATTTCTGTTGCCGCTATAACAACAAATACTAAAATCAAAACAATAATAATAATTAAGGGGGCTCCCATACAAAAAACGTGATATTTTAGCCCTTTATCATGGCTACCACTCGCCAAGCTAGATCTTAAGAACCGTAATAGCTAGACAGTTGAAATTTGCACAGATTACGTATTTTTGTTGCCGCTATAACAATGAATATTAAAAACATGCCAGTGCGAGTCGGACTCTTTTTATAGATCATACGGTACGGAACCCTTCGTGCGCGAGTCCAACTCGCACTTGGTTGGTTTTTTATTATTTATTTATTATATCAGCTGTTATATCCACCTTCAATATGTCCTAAGGCTCGTTCGAAGAGTTGCGCAATTACTCTGCAAGATATATAACAATAATATCATATATATGCTCACGCCTGCATTCCCAGAACGGGTAGACACAGCACATGAAGTTCAATTTCAGTGCCACTTAGCAATCTTATGATTATAAATGGAGAAAATGTGATATTTCTGTGATAGGTTACAGCAACAACACAATAATGACATGTACTTATTTGTGGTCTACTCGTATGAGTGAACAGGCACTTGGCAGCTTTTATTATTTTAAGTTTTATGGTTGTTCAATCTTAGACCACCGAATGGACGACACAAACAAAAATAGTCCGGAAAAACTGCGACGGACCTCAACCTTGCCTCGTCGGAATAAGGTTTGTGAATAGTCAATTACTGCGTTGTCGAAGGCATAGAGCTGTGTATACAGTGGCTGCGTGGAGCGGAGCTGTCAACAGTAGATTGCATGTTAGCTGCCGGTCGAGGCGGTGCCCGTGACAGGCTGACGAGCCGCAATCAGCTAGGATTTTGTCGGGTACAGGAGGCCTATTTATATCCGTTACTTCCGATCCCAATCACATTTCAATGTGTTTTTACGCGCACTAAATTAAGTACACAGAACCTAATAAAAAAAAAACAAATAATTCAAAATTGCGAAAAACAGGTTAAAGGGTATAGTTTTAAACAAAAAAAGCCGTGTTCCTATATATATCTATTGTTACCATTTTTAGTAAGTCAGCTATTGTACAACTTATCACTAAGTGGTGGAATAAAGAAGATTTATTATTATTATTATATATTATGCTGATCCTTAACAACTCAGCCTAGTTTAGTAGTGAAAGAAAAGCATTCCGAGACTGTATCTACCTCGGGCACGTTTTGTTGTGTTTTTACCCAACTTACTGGCTTCGTAGCTCATCTTGGTGCTTAGTATGAAAACACAGCTTAAAGTCGAAGTCAAAATATTCTTTATTCAAATAGGCCTAGCAACAAGCACTTTCGAATCGTCAGTTATAACATGTTATTAAGTTACTTATTTAGAGCAATTTATGATGCCATTATTATTATTTAAAATAAATACTGTATTGCTGTAGATATGTCAAAATTAAATAAAAAAAATATTATGTAGTTAGATTCACAATAAGATCGTCGAAACCTAAAAAAATAGACGTTTAGCACTGCTCTGGTGAATACGCAGCCTAACAGTTCGAGTCTATAGCGTTCCATTATAAGCAGAATACCGTTTCCGATCATCTGTCGTCCACATGCCCCCGAGTCGGAGGGCCCTACTGTCAATCCGATGTTTCGAGTTGTCATTTTGCTTTGCGTGAATAACCGAAAATGTATTCCGGGTTCTACGAATATTGTCTTACCTCACACCTCACACAGTCTCACACAGTAAATCATCATATACAATAAGAATTAACAAAGAACTTGATGGGAACAGATTTGTCTCTCTTAAATATTCTTTGAAAATAACAACACGAAATAAAAAATATACTAGATGAAAGCCCGGCTTCGCTCGGGTGAAATAAATAAGAAAGAAATAAAGTAAACATTTATTCGTGACAGTTATGCAAACGACGAAAGAAATAGTGTACAAAAATGTATAAAATAAAAACTTTACAACAACGGATTATGATGAAACTTCGTATAGAAATATAGTCTGTAGTCTGGATTAACATATGGAATAGGGAGTAAAAGATTACGCTGACGACGTCACGGGCAAAGGTTAGTATCTTTGCAAGTTAATCCTAAGCATTTTTATAAGGGTAGTATTTAAAGGTACTTTTGACACCGTAATCAGTACTGATTTGTATAGCTAAAATACTAATCGTTTATTAAAATTCAGTTCAGATGTGCAATTGTTAAATATTGATGTGCCAGTCAGTATTTTTGGTGCGAAGTCAGAGCTGCTAACGCGAACGAAAACAAATGAAGTTCGTGTATTTCCCTCTCTGTCGAACTTGCAAAATCGAGCGACACAGAGGGAAATACACGATGTTCGTTCGTTTTCGTTTCGCGGTAGCAGCTTTCTATTCTCCACCAAATTATATTAAGTGGGGCCCTTTACACTCAATATTATGTGTCAATATTATCGCGATTTTTAAAATTGTATGGTGTCTGTTACACGCTTAATATTATCACAAAACTGGTGTGTCAATATTATCGTGGTTTTCAGAATTGTATGGATTTTTCTTCAGTATTCATTGCACGTGATACGGATCGTGATATGAGTATATCGCGTGATAATAATAACCATGTAACAGGCCCCTATGGATGTTGCTTCAATATTCAGTGTTTCGCGTGATAATAATAACAGTTGGTAATATTTTCTCCAATTAATGGAAGCTATTTAACAACTTGTTCCGTTTTGCCAAAGGTATTTCACATTCCGATACGCGCACCATCCAGGAATAGGAGCCGTCAGACCAGAGGGCCTACCGCGATCTGAAAACGAAGTATTTCCTTCTCCGCGCTCGAATATGCAAGTGCGACAGAGAGGCATATATATTTAGTTTTCGGTTGGTAGCACTTTAGTCCGAGCGCGGCGGACGGTCGAAGAAAGTCAAAGAACATTCCGTGTGTTGTCTGTCACACATATAATTTTTTAACTTCCCATCGACCTATGAACTTGAAATTAGGTGATAAGATAATGTTTATTATGAAGTATATTTTACCAAAAATATCAATATATTGATAAATCACATTTGTTTTTTAGTTATACGGAACCCTCAGTGTGCGACTCCGACGCACTTGGCTGGTTTTTATTACATTTTTTATTTCTCTTATAGTAAAATACCCTATTCGTTTTAAAGTTGACGCCTGAGGGCCTACCGCGAACCAAAAACGAACTATCTTCCTCTCTGTCGTTCGAATATACATGTGCGAGAGAGAGGCAGATACTTCGTTTTCGGTTCGCGGTGGCGCCTCTAACGTCCGAGCGCGGCGAACGGCATGAGTTGGGGGTCTACTCCGAAATTCAAAATCCTAACTTCGTATGGTGCCGTCCCTTTCATTCTCCTGTCATAGACTATATGAGTGAAAGGGACGGCACCATACGAAGTTCGGATTTTGAATTTCGGAGTAGACCCCAGTACCACTAAGTTATAAGATAGAGCGAGATATGGATAGAATTTTGCTAGACGTTTAAAAGCCATAAGTCACCTAGTAGTTTGTCACAACAAAATAGAGACGCAGCTTTAAGGTGGCGGACAAACTCAGCAAACATTCAAGTGGTGTCCTTTACACGATTAATATTATCACAATACTGGGGTGTCAATATTATAGCAGTTTTCAAATTTGTATGGATTCTACTTCAATATTCACGTGATACTTATCGTGATATGAATGTATCACGTGATACTAATAAGTTAATAACCATGTAACAGGCCCCATACATTCGCTTGAAGGCGGTTGTTGTGACAATCAGCCTAGCTAGCACGGTATGATACCGTTACGTTTTATGTGACGTTTTAATACATTTCGCCCATATAACGTGACGGTATAAGTTATCGTGCTAGCTAGGCTGATAGGTGTATAGAACGCTTGAAAACTACAAAAACAAAACGCTGCAGACGCGGCTAGCCGAATCCACGCCCAGCAACCTGGCCAACACACCGGACGCAAACATAGTTTACAATTTCCGAACGTACCCAACCCCACGCTGTCAACAGTATCTTCTTAGTAGTCTGTGCTGTCAACCAACAAATTTAATATGGCGGACCTTTTGTCGTAAAATTAACACTTTTTAATGCAAAATACGCGACAATCCGAATTTTGCGGATACATATGTTCAACTCAAAAATCGTTATTTTTATACGTTCTTCAATTTGAGACAGGTCTCGTTCGGGTCTACCGTACCCCTGCACGAAATTATTAATATAGATTTTTAGGTTGGAGAATTGGGTTCCGAGTTCTGTAGCGATAATGGTGAAAACGAAACCCTATAGCTTCGACATGTCTATCCGTCCGTCCATATGTACGGACGGACCCTATGAAGATATTTCATTTTTAGGGTTCCGTAGTCAACTAGCAACCCTTATAGTTTCGCCATGTTCGTTTGTCTGTCTGTCTGTCCGTCTGTCTGTCCGAGGCTTTACTCTGTGATTGTTAGTGCTAGAAAGTTGCAATTCGGTATGGATATAGAAATCAATAAATCTGACAAAGTCTTGAATTAAAATCTAAAAAAGAAACTTTTTAAGGGTACCTCCCCTACACTGTGGTGGTGAGTTTTAAAAAAATTAGAAATTTGTGTGGACCATTGCCATCGTGCTTTTAAATAAGAGAGACGGTTTAACGCGAGGACAATGGTCTGAGTTACACCACCATAGGGTATTAAAGTTGTACAGATAGCTAGCGAAGAGTGCTCATCGAACTTTTGGTTCAAGGACCGTCTTTAGGTTTTAACCTGGGCTGGTTCAATCATGGGGATTAAATATAATAAGGCCAGAGTTAGGTTCATACATTTATTGTGCTTGAAGAGCGGTTAAAGTTTATCCTCTAACTAATTACATGGGTGTTTCCACCAGTGCCACTTGTCACTAATTCTAAATATGAAATAAGACGCGGAGGCCTCTTAAATGTAATACGGTACGGACGCCGACGCGAGACGTTAACGTATCTGGCCAGATAAATGATAAGTCACTTACAGCGATAGTCCGGTCACGGCGAGATGTAACTCACTCCAAATCCGCTGGTGCGGGCTAGGCGATGCTGAACTTCCCTCCTGGTCAGATCCCAATCGTCGCTCTGCGGCTAACCAGCCGCGAGGAGACCGAGGAATCGAAGGACATCATGACGGTGGTGCCGTGGTCCCTTAATCAGCCGTCTTGGCTTCGCCGCCGGAGCGGCGGCGCTCCAGCAGGGTGGCGGGGACGTGGTAGAACGCCAGCCCCCCGACGACACGCGAGGCGGGACAGGTAAGTACCTCGCGGCCTGCGACGGTAAGGTCCGAAGACAAAAGGTACGACGTAATGCGCCTTGGCGTCGCAGCCACACGGTCGTTGTGGGGGCGCAAATCCGCCTGGCGCCCTCGCCACGAGGGTGTGAACTGCGGCACGGGCCGTCGGCCAAACCCGTGGCCTGCGGCGGGAGTCACGAAACATTCTTGGTGGCGCCCGTGGCGCCATTACGGCGCGCGGCGCCCCGCGCTATGCACAAACGCTACAAACTACGATCTCACTTTTACACATGTATCACATGATATACAAATGCGAGACGGGTGCTCGCTATTAAAACATGTCGCAGGATTATCAATCACATTGTGAAAAAAGAAAACCTTGGGAAAAGCTCCCACGTGCGTACACGCTGTTGCGAACCCCCAGCAAGAAGAAAAACTCTCTTGTCTCTGTCTCTATACTGTTTTTCACGTAAGAAGAGTCCGGTGACAGCTGTCAACCCAGTACAAATTATGTCATTATACGTCAAAAATGACATAATTTGTACTGGGTTGACAGCTGTCACCGGACTCTTCTTACGTGAAAAACAGTTTGAGTCCGGTGACAGCTGTCAACCCAGTACAAATTATGTCATTTTTGACGTATAATGACATAATTTGTACTGGGTTGACAGCTGTCACCGGACTCTTCTTACGTGAAAAACAGTTTAAAGTCATGTCAAAATTGTCTCATTCTACACTCGTCAGTCGCGTTCCAATACACGCGCATACGGAATGACGCGCCATGAAGATATCACTTCATAAACCGCTTCGATTTGTATTATTATAATTAACGCGAGAATTAACACTTTAGTCAGGACAAGTGTATTCCAAACATATTATTCGGAAGTCGTTATTCGCGTATTTATTATTCAATCGCAGAACTCCTAAACGTCAGTCACTGACTGCGATAGTGTGGAACGGAACGTCACCTGCCAACTTCACTTTAAAAGTTTAGAGGTTACATATATGTTTTAAGGTTGGAAACAGTTTCCCATAATAGCGGCTTTCGTAATATGTTAGTTTTTTTAGAAAATGAATGGTCATGAAAACAACCCTAAGCTAGGTCAGGTTTGTAGTGTTAAATCACTAAAACACGTAAAGTGGGGATGATTTTTTTTTGCTCCAACCCTATGGTGTAGGGTGTTGTTGGATAGGTCTTTCAAAATGAATAGAGGTCTTCATTAAAAAAATTTTGATAAAGTGAATATTACCGGAAATAATCACTACACAAGAAAACCCCCCTCTAACTTTTGAACTATGACTCCAAAAATATGGAAAAAATCGTGAAAGTAAAGCTAAACAAAAGACTTTCAATGAAAACTATAGCGGCCATGATTAGTTAAGCTGTTTTTGAGTTATCGTAAAAAGTCTTTAATTCTTAGTAAAAGGTGGTGCTCTTCTTTGTGCGTGATCCAACAAGCGTTTCGCTAGTTTTTTTTTATTTTATTAATGAAACATCTATTCGTAGGCATAACTCGTAATCTGACAAACGGTTACTAAGCACTAATTCTTGGAACCAAACTGACCTTTACTAAACCCTTCATTCTGCAAAACCAATTTCGTTCAACCACGTATTCCGGAATAGCCCCGTGTTGTTTTACAGAGGTATTCACAGTGTCAGTACCATTCGGGCGCTTGTTTCCAAAAGTGCAGTAATGGGGGAAACGCGCTGATTGCTCAATTTGCCGCTGCCGCTGCTCAAACAACACGGAGGACCGTGTTTATTTGACCAAGCTACCGAGCCTCGCACGCAACGTGCTTTGGCGTTGTTCGGGTATAAAGAGAGGTCTATTTGGTTCTACTTATACATTGATATCAAATTTGTACTCGGTTGATAATACCTCTCGTTTATTTAGCGTCCCGTAGCGTTCCACGTCGATATACACGCTCCTTGAACCCAAGGCTCGTAAGATTTAAGTGCCTATTTATTAAATTCAAATAGAGACTTTGACATCACAAGACTACAACTGTATGTCATCTCGCTCATAGTTATTAGGAGCAGTCCAATCCACCTTACAGACGACTGCCGCCATAAATGGTGAGTAAGGGGTGGCTAGAGCTCTCGAGGATGCGCTGTGTTGACAGTAAGGGACCTGCATAATTAAATAAATAAATAAATATTGGGGGACAACCTTACACAAATCGACCTAGTCCCAAACTAAGCAAAGCTTGTACTATGGGTACTAGACGACGATATACATACTTATATAGATAAATACATAATAATAATAATAATAATAATATTGGGGGACAATCTTACACAAATCGACCTAGTCCCAAACTAAGCAAAGCTTGTACTATGGGTACTAGACGACGATATACATACTTATTATAGATAAATACATACTTAAATACATAGAAAACATCCAAGACCCAAGAACAAATATCCGTGAAAAATGCACAAATAAATGCCCTGGCCGGGATTTGAACCCGGGACCTCTAATAGCTTCGGAGGTAGAGTCACTACCAACTAGGCTAAACAGGCCGTCAAATCAAATCATTATGTCTCTTGCTGTGATCGTGATTCTGCTGGAGTCATAACTGTCCATAGGCTACAGCGTCTGCTTACCATCAGGCAGCCCATAAACTTGTTTCCCACAGACGTACTCGTAGTATAAAAATACGCCATAATGAGATTCCTTGTCACTGCTTTTGAAGCGGTCGGCAAGTGGTCGGCAACCTCCGTCTCACAAAATTACAAAATAATCATAAGTTGGTCGCACTTCAGAGTCACCGCGGATTGCCGATCACTGTCCTAGTAAATGGAATAAATCTGTGTCACACATTATGTATGTACCGTGTGTACCTTCCCTATCTCACCTCGTTACCTCGAACTAAACTGTGGCAAAATTACGTTTGAGTGATCAGCAACCGCTGACCACATGAGGTGAAAATGGGCCCACTGCCGCCTCCGCCTCAAGAACCAGCATAACCTGAGCATTGGTTACGTATCGTTGATAGGAGTCTCGGGGTCTGGTTAAACTGGATATTCGTCGAGTGACGTTGCACCGGGACCGGGGTCCGGGAACAATGCGCTCGTTAGTGCGGGCGCTTACATAGATTATGCCTACATGTTGATACTAACAAGACTTCTGAAGTAAAATTCAACAAATCTCTGAGCAATCATATTTTGGCCAATTACTTCTTAACGTATTCCACGATAACAGATAGAGACATACGAAATATCTTCATAAATAACTTATAAAATACATTTAACACTGCAGGATTGTGAGTTTTGAATAACAATAACTATTGATTGCTTTAGGATTATGTAGATTGTAGATGAAACACTTAAAAATCAAGGCTTTTTTTTCCTGGGGAAATGCCTTTACGCATCCCGCCTAGCCGGGGAACTAGGACAGGTATGACGGACTCCCGGGAACCGCCCGGACTACCGTCTAAAACCACCAGGGTATGCCCATCACACAGCATTAGTGGCGGTGACACGGGATCGCCAAGGCACACAACCGCGAACACCGCCTGCTGCGACAGCCGAAGCTGTCCCCTCTCGGTAGAGGATTGCGCCCCCAACCCGACGGCAAGCGTGCAGGGCGACACCACACACTTGCCGACCAAAGGACCTCCACGCCAGGAGAGAGTGATAAACGCCGGATTCACTCCCTCAGGTCCCCTTGTAACTTTTTATAGAGGTTTTCTCCCTCGCAGCCACCACCCAACCCCGGCCTGACGGTGACAGCCCCCGCTCCCGACTATACGAGGCTTGCACTGAAAGTGGCGGGAATCGAATACTTATTAATTTATTTTTAACATGTATTATACCTTTTTATAATCTCTGAAGTTTCCTTATCTCAACACACTGGCCACTTAGAAAAAAAAAAGTATGGTTCGGTTTCAATTGTTTATTGAAGTCGTCGAGTCACTGCTTAAAATGGAATTGTGCCGTGAAAATTTCAGAGCTATGATTTATTATGACTTTAAAAGTGGACTAACACAAAAACAATGTGAAGAGCGGATGGTTGCTGCTTTTAATATTGAAGCTCCTTCAAAGACTACAATATACAGGTGGTATTCAGAATTTCAACGTGGCCGTGTATCCCTCACCGACGAAGTGCGTGAAGGTCGACCAAAATCGGCAGTCACGCAAGAAAACGTCGATGTTGTGCGTCGTCTGATAAATGAAGACCGACATGTGACATATCGGGAAATTCAAGAGCACCTGGGTATTGGAATGAGTCAAATACAAATTATTTTAAAAGAAGAATTAGGCGTGAAAAAGTTATTTTCCCGTTGGATACCTCACCTATTGTCTGACGAGCAGAAAATAGTCCGTGTCAATTGGTGCCGCAAAACTTTGAAAAGATTTAACAAGGGACGCTCAAATGCTGTTTTTAGCATAGTATCAGGTGACGAGTCGTGGATATACGCTTATGAGCCTGAAACTAAAAACCAATCCCGAGTATGGGTCTTCGAAGACGAGCTCAAACCCACAAAAGTTGTTCGTTCTCGCAGTACGGCTAAGAAGATGGTGGCTACGTTTATCTCTAAATCTGGTCACGTAGCTACTGTGGCTCTTGAGGATCGTAGAACAGTCAATGCTGATTGGTACACCACTATTTGTTTGCCGAACGTCTTTGCTGAACTCCGAAAAACAAACCCTAGTCGTCGCATCATCCTTCACCACGACAACGCCAGCCCACACACCGCTCGGACAACAACTGAGTACCTGGACGGTGAAAAAGTCGAAATATTGGACCACCCTCCATATAGCCCTGACTTAAGTCCCAACGACTTTTTTACATTCCCCAGAATCAAGGACAAACTGCGTGGTCAGCGGTTTCAGACGCCAGAAGAAGCAGTGGAGGCCTATAAAATAGCCATTTTGTCGACCCCTACTTCAGAGTTCAAAAAGTGCTTTATGGACTGGTTTGAACGCATGCATAAGTGCATGAAATACAAAGGAGAATATTTTGAAAAACAATAAAAATAAATAAACTCACTTATACTGCATATTTTCTTCTATTCCCGAAACTTTCAGTTTTACCCTCGTAGCGGCCCTCTGCCGAAGCCAGGGTTACGGGTCCGTAATTCTTTAAACAGGCATACGGCATGGCCTGTCCCTCTCGCCGCACCTGGGATGTCATGCGACTCCCTGATGCGGAACCCCGCATCCCTCCAATTGGTCCCATCTTTTCAATTGTCCTCCGCTAAACAGAGGAACACCCAGAGCGACCCCGTCTCCGGGTTATTGGTAGCACCGGTAAGCGATCCCTCCGAAGATGAATCACTTATCGCTGCCTCCAGGTCGCACCGGCCAGAACCCTTCCCCTTCCCCCAAACCCGCGAGGGTCCAGGGGAACTGGAAGAGCCCAGACACTCGTGGAGGTTACCCGACTAGCGCCCCAATGCTATCCTCCCTAGTCAGGCTAGCATAGGCTAGGCATATAACCGTTTGTATCTACGTTACCTACACGATCGGCCATTAGATCTATCTCACATGGCTTAGTTGCGAGCAATCATATTAAGCACATTCGAATAATCGTTGTTGAGTTATGCTTTAGACTGTGGATGTACTGTGCTGGCGGCGAACTGGGCTTACCAGGTATAGGTCAATTCACAATAGCTGGCGCGGAATGTCTATGAAATTAATGACAGTTTCATACATTTTCCGCGCCAGCTCTTGTGAATCGACCTATACGACGCTAAATGACCGAGATGCAGGGTTGACTTGATTTGTTTGTGCATTTAACTACAAATCAAGTATCGAAATAATATTAATTATAGGTAGGTAAGTCAGCATTAGTTTCAGTAGCCCGCTGGTTTAAGCAGGCGGCTGTCAAGTGGCGGTCGTGGGTACAATGCCGGCTCGTATCAATGATTGTTACGGAACTTTGTAAGTAGTATTATCAACTTGATATTTACTGTTAGTTTTTCGGTGAAGGATAAATCATGTAAACTACAGGTAAATTAATAAAGTCAAGAACCCCAATTTATATGTATATATAACATTATTTAATATTTATTTATTATTACATTAAGATAACTTATTCAAATCATTTAGAAATATATATTCGGACGTTATAAAATCAATTATTGATTATAGAGATAAAGTAATTCTAGTCGCCAAGCGATGTCAAGTGCCAACCCAAAAAAGTGCCCGCGCGCCGCCACTACTTCAGTTTTATTCTTCGAAGTTGCGCCCTCTGTCGACCGGAACTGAAGTTCACCCGCAACAATATGGCGCGCGCCGGATGTTGCCAACAATCGGGAGAAATCTGCAAACATCGACGAAGAATCTCAAAGCTAGGTATATGAAGTCCCAATCCACCCTGGCCAGCGTGGGAACTAATGTTCGTTCCCTCTCATCTATGAGATGAGAACTGTTTCCATCAGTGGGACGCATATAGGCTGATCATGATGATGAGGTAAGTCTGGTCCATCTTGATTCCGGATGGTCTCGGTCAGGTGGTGCTCCTTAAAAAGAAGGTAAGGCATGATATGATACCTACAAGGTGATTTTGAAATAATAAAATCAAAGTACAAGGTTTTGCGGCAAATGCAAGGAAATTGGAACGAGAATTAACCAACATCCAGAAATTAAATGTAAACACGTTGCTCGCACCACAGTGAGGTCTGTCTGAGGAAGTATTGGATTGAAATTTGAATTATATTTGTCGTGTACTCTTTTGCTGACACATTAGAAACTGGCGCGATAACGAGCGCACAATATAAATTTGTTTTCAATTCAGTAAGCTAAAATGATAGACTCTAGTTAGCAGAGACAGGGAGGTGGGTGGATGAAACAAAATGAACGTTACATACATGAGGCGGCAATGTTTGTTGTGTATATGAAAATACACTGCAAGCTGCTAGAGCTTGCAATTAATGTTAGAATTATAAATATGTTTTCTCACGAAAGGGATGAAACTTTGTGTTGGACAATGCGTTGTTTCTATTATGTAAACTTGGGAGCGCTTGATATATCCAGGTACATTCAAAGTTTCAGCTTCTTACACGATTCCAAGGCTATCGACCGCCATAAACTTCGTACGATTTGCGATGTTTTGACTGAACAAAATAGGATGAATGAATCAGAATATTCTAATCAAACGCGCATCTCTCCTTTCTGTTTCAAAAACGAAAAACCCAGCGAGACAGTACACAAATTGGCTAGACGTACCGAGTATCAGCGCTAGTTTTCCCTCTTACCGGCATTACCACCCGGTTTGGTTATCTAAAACAAAATGCAATGAAAGTAAAAACAACAATAAGTGGAGCATAAAGCGGAACTTATCCCTTAAGGGGATCTCTTCCATTAGCCGCCGCGGGTCACTCTGGGGCCGCCGACCGTTAAACGTGCATTACTGCACACTGTTGCTGTTTATGTGCAGTGCTGCTTTAATATCAGCGTGATATTGCGCGTCTTCGTAAACTGGGGCGACACTGTGTGGGTTGATGCTGTAGAAATCTTATGAAACTTTGTAAGAACGGAGAGTAAATGAGTGAGAGACTAGGTACCAAGCTTCTAGAGCAGTATTATTTTGCTATTCCATTAATTTTTTTTTACTCCGGATAGCTTTGCGCTTGATCACAAATCACCTGATGGTGAGCGATATTGTGGTCTAGGATGGAGCGCGCTTACCTAGTAAAAACCGGTTCAAATCAAAACTGTTTCAACCAATAACTGCTTACTTAGTAAATTAAATATTTCTGGTAACCAGCCAGTTACCATAGATACGATCCGGAGCTGAGGTGAATGTGTGGAAATGCACGACTCATTAGGAAAAATACTCAAGTTACTATACGAGCACGGTGTTGTTCCGTCCTTTCGATTTCTTTAATAAACGATTTCTTTTCTTTTCTTTTTCTTTTCTTTCCTCCTAGAACATACGATCGAGTGTTTTGACCAAACTAACACCAATCGGCGGTTCAAGTTTTTTCGTTCCGTATAATTTTAGAACTGGCATAAGCCAGTCAACCTACAAAAGCAGTAGATAAAATTGAATCTTGCTCGTTTTCTGGTTCAGGAGGTCGAGACAATTAAAATAGGTTTAAAATAATAATAACATTCAAATACAACTCCTACCTCACCTAAGGGGGGTACCTCGATGATGGTACCATTGGGGGCAAGCCAGAGGATGTGAGGCGAGACTTGCTTGTCCTAATACCGCGTTTGAGGAATTTGGGGCTGGAGGTGAACTCGGCTAAGTGTCAGTTTTTCCCCTGTGGTCCGGAGTCATGTGCTGTTTTTTCCTCATTTTCATTATTACTTCCGGGTCTCAGAGAACTTGACACCGACACTTTTGGTTTACTTGGGGCACCCATATTTCCTTCTGCTGTTCCTGAGGCTCTTCAAAATCTCAGGAATCTCCTCCTCCTTGCTAGCGAACGTCTAAGAACAATAAATTCACATGTGGCTCTGGTTCTCATGCAGAAGTGGTGACTTTCCTGTTACGTACGGCCCCAGTTTGGTTGTTCCCTAACTTTATCGACTCATTCGACGCCGCGATTAAGTCCATGATTGAGTCGATAGCAAATGTCTCCCTGAGCGAGGATCAATGGGCACAAGCGTCTCTGCCAATCCGGCATGGGGGCATTGGGGTGCGACGAGTGCGGGATGTGAGCATACCGGCTTTTTTGGCGTCGGCGCATGGGGTAGCTACTCTGGTTGCTAATATTCTATATGTGAATGGCGACAGGGCAAGTATACCGTACGTAGCTGACGCTTTGGTAGCGTGGTCAGCTCTCAATCCGGGGGCTGCCGTACCCGAAAACCCCAAAGTTCAGCGCGCGTGGGACGACGTAGGTTGTAAAGCCACCCTGGATCAGCTTATTGCAGGCGCCGCGGGAGTAGATCGTGCGAGACTCTTGGCGGTATCACGACCGGAATCGGGCGCATGGCTGCACGCGTTGCCTTCGCCTCAGTTGGGCACTTTGTTAGACGGTGACTCTTTGCGTGTGTCCGTTGCTCTCCGCCTGGGCTGCGATGTATGCATCTGCGGTACCATGGTGGGGGCTGACGGTCATCACTCCTTGAGTTGCCGCCGTTGCACCGGCAGGCACCCGCGTCACCATGCCCTCAATGAGATCATCGAGAGATCTCTCAGGTCGGCTGGCGTTCCATGTGTACTGGAGCCACCGGGTCTTAGTCGCTCGGATGGCAAACGGCCTGATGGCCTGACGTTGGTCCCATGGGAAAGGGGGCGGTGTCTAGTATGGGACGCTACGTGTGTGAGCACCTTCGCTGCCTCCCATGTCAGCCGCACTACGCGTGCGGTCGGAGCGGCGGCAGAATCTCAGGCGGAGATGAAGCGACGAAAATATGCTCTCCTGGGACAGGGCTACATTTTCGTCCCCTTGGCGGTGGAAACGGCGGGCTGTTGGGGGACGGACGCAAAAGAGTTTGTGCGTGAAATAGGCCGTCGACTTAGACAAAAAGGAGAGGACTCTCGCTCCTAGTCGTTTCTGGTGCAAAAGCTCTCCATAGCTATTCAACGCGGAAATGCCGCTAGTGTCATGGGCACTTTTGCACCAGGAACGTTTAGGGGCGGGCTATTATGTGACTAAGGTGGTAATGGCCGAATACATATAATTATGTTCCTATAATAGATGAATATGTATATATACTTAAATAAATTACTATAAAATATTTAAATAAAAATTTAAAAATACAACTTAATTATTCTTATTACTTTAAACTACAACAACACTGTATAACGAGTTAGAACGTATACCATTTTGATACATCGTATCCATTTTACATCCTACCTGTAATTCCACCCCAGGTGCACCATTGAAGGACTTCTACTGTTCCACCACCTCTTGACCTCTACGTTTATTTATCGATGATAGACTTCAATGATTCACTTTGAATCCTTTGGCTATGGTTAGCCATAGCTAACGTTTAATTCTGCTTAGTGAAGCCAATCAACAATCAAATTAGCGCAATCAACAATCAAATTCCATTTGAGCAAACCAATAAAATAGGAAACTAATTCGTGTAAATCAACGAGCCTGCGAAATGCTCCCAGACACACGTGTTACAGCCATGAGATCAACACGCTTCCTCGTTTCGTCTCACTCCAATTGCCAGGTATATCTTGATCTGATATATCGAGGTATGTAGCCACTGTACGCAATCGGAGCTCTAAGTTACATTGATCCATTTGTCTGTTGTCGGTAAGCGTTGTCAGTAGCCCAGTCTAGCTAGCATATTAGCACCTTGTGTGCGGTTATGTGGCAAATCAAACGGTTTCGGCAGAGTACAGCGAGTAGCACTGTAGCACAACTCTGAAAAGATTATCAATTTCAGATTGTGTCTGTGTGTATATGTGTGCGTGACTTTCCTACATATATACAATCCACACGCAATTATTTAGGCGTGCAGACAAAAGCCTTTTCTAACTAATCTGGGCTGTAAATGTTTTACAAGTGGAAACGTCCACTTAACGGAATTATAATTTCCAATTGAAAAATTGATTGATTGATTGATTGATCGAGTTGATTGATAACCCGCGGTAGCTCAGTTGGTAAGAGCGGTGGACGGATTCCAGAGGTCGCGGGTTCAAATCCCGCCCGGGGTAATCAACTAATCTGGGCTGTTGAAACTAAAAGCAAAACCGTCTTCATTTTGTAGCATGTCTTGTAACCGCTGCAGATCGATTGGCAGTTTAAATGCAAAATTGACGTTCGAGCTGGCATTATCTTGCAGTCGAGACCACATGCACTACTGTAGCCGATGAGTAAGTAACTACCAGTGACTGCCTAAGGCAGGGGCCGTACTAGCTAGGCCAGTGGCGATGCATGAGGGCGATTTAAGGATAGCTTGGGCAAATTGACGTGTTGTAATCACTGTCGTATCGCTAATCGTGCTTCCTTAGCGTTTGCTGTCTAAGAATCCTTGGTCAGAGAAACCTGACCCCGGCATACAAACTTCTATTCTAGGGGTCACGTTTCTCTGTGACCGCTGTCTCCGCTGCCGGCCGTACCTATTAACTGAGCTTTCATTTGCTCCGGAACTTGTATCGAAATTTCAGGTATGCGGACTACCGCCGTTCTACCAGATAGTATAACAAGAAGATTAAATCAATTTTCTTATATTATTTGTTTAAAAGATTTAAGGGAAACAAACGTAATTAAATGTATTTTGTGTCTCATCAATGAGAGAAAGCCCGTGTTCAGCTGTGGGACATATTTATTTAGGCTGATTCTTATGATAATTAACGTTTAGGAGCCAGAGTGTTCATCGGATCGGAGCATTTGCGTACACTAAATAATGACTTATTTGTGCAACACTGTTGAAATAATTTATACCAAAAAAAAACTGACTCTAATTTTGTACTTGCTATGCCACAATCTGTGGTTTCCGTGAGCCAATGCTTGGTTACATACAGAAAATACCGAAATCGGCATATGCGTGCCTATCAAATTCGAGGAGTTCCCTCAATGCCTCCTAGATCCCATCATTATACCTTCACCAAATTTATACATTTTGACACCTGCCTTAGTCACCTGGCTTTGCAATATCAAAGCTGTAATCTGATTGCCTTCAATTTTCTATTGCCATACGATTAAATAAACCAAATTTATATGGGACCAATTTTGGGGTACCTGCTTTGAAACAAAAAAATAATTATCAAAATCGGCCAACGTGGTCAAGAGTTATCAGGGAACATACATACATAAAAAAAGGAACAAGCAAACATGCAAACGGACTGAATACATCCTTCCTTCTATTGAAGTCGGTAAAAAAGAAGTGTAATGTTAAATATTGTATCATATCATTATCATACACGTAAATGGTTCTTATCTGCCGTTCGTATCTACTATATTACTGTTTTCAAACCCAAATATGGCCAGTATTTGGGTTTGAAAAAGGTTTTTTCACTCTGTATTACGAAATGGGTCACATACCTATGTGTTTCCAGTCCAGTTTTGCACGACCCTCGGCTTTAAGAGTGCATCAATGCTCGGGCACCTACATTTTGCAAACAATAATTTCATATAGAATTCATTCACTTCATTCGACTCAATTATGAGTCGCGCTTACACACTTGATTATGCAAGACAATATTGTCAAGAAAAATCGCGGACGTTGTTGTACTTTGTAATGAACTAAAATTACGAGTTATACCTACGTTACTGTAAATATTTTTACAAGCGGAAACGTCTGCTTAGCGGAATTATAATTTCCAACCGAAATGAAAAATTGATCACCCCGGGCGATATACCTACGTTGTTTAATAAAGCCTTGTGTAATCAAGGTCCAGACATAAAATAGCTGAAGCTCCGTATAACACGTTACTCTGCGCCAACATGACTACCCCGGCCGGGCAGTAACGATGTTGATATTCCCGGCAGATCGTGTAAAGCGCTCTCAGGAAATGCTATATCTCAGGGCATCTATTCACAGAATAGCTTGAACGAGAACTAGCTTCTAATATAATTTGAGCCCTAAATTCGCAAGAACTATGAGTAACCGGAGATCAGAGTTATACTGGTTCGCTTGTAGCGATGCTAAACGTTGCGAATGATGTAGGACGACGGAGAACACAAGACAAATACCGTTAACAACGTCTGTGCGGTTATCACGTAGTCTGACTGTCGCAATAAGTAATCGTCGTCTCTTTCTGTTTTGTATGGAATATGAAAGACGGGTGTGGAAAAGTTCAGAATAGTTGTGTAAAGTAAATACGTGTCAGGGGGCGAATATTGTCGATATGCTCGCAGTTGGTCAGGGTTGGAAGTTATCAAGATAATTATGGGCTTTGATAACTATCGCGATAATTTTACGATAGCAATCGGATATTATCCTATAGAGTTCCTTTATTAACATTGACGTTGACTTTGCGAGCGCATTCAGAACCACATCAGGCTAGTATGATAGCTTATTCCGTCATGTTATATGGCCAAAATGTAACGTGACGGTATAAGCTAACATACTAGCCGGGCATGTATATGTGAGCGCAACTATTAACGTTTGGATTCACGCGCCTATTTCTTTTTATGACACATGCCGCATTTACAAAAGGTTAGGTTCAGGTACTGACTATAAAATACACGATAGTTATCGCGATTATATCAAGATTTTATAATTATCCTTTCGAAATTTTAAGATATTATGATATCGATAATTATCGGACTATAAAAACCACTATAATTTTTACGATAAGTATCATTAAAAATTATCCTTTTGAACCTGACTTATTGATATAAAGCTAACGGCCTAAAACTTGATGAACTTTATATTATAGTGTCATTTGGTATGTACGTGTACCGTCTGCGTCAAAACTAGCTACGCATATGAACAGTTCAAAAGCTCTTATTCCCTTGTAATAAAGACTTTTGATGCTGACTGTACATGGCTTGGAAAATTTAACCCTTAACCAAAACGGAGTGTGACGGGACAACGGAATGAGGGCGAAAGAGCACGGGCGATCTGGCTCCGAGAGTGAAAGATCACGCGCGCCTTCGCCTGACTTCTACATAATTACGAAACCTGGGCACTGGCACTACATCGTCAGAATACGGTGTTCAAACTGTCTTCTTACTCCGCGTATTCATTGCTATCATAAATTGATAAGCTGTTAATTATTATTAGATAGCACATGCTGTATGCAATACCACAGAATAGTAGAATTGGCAATATAGTAACATACGCACGCAGTTGCAGTACTGCTTGTTCTTTCTTTACCCTGTGGTAGTAAAGACGCATCGGAGGCAGTGGCCTGGATTGACAGCGATGCACTACTCATGTACATGATGCAAAGTCGAAGCAAGTTGGTACATATGTACATGCTACAAGTTGTATCGTTGCACGGTGGTGGGAGCTTGCCAGTATATCGGTCTATTCTGCGTCGATACTTACTATATATGCTTTATTTTATTCGTATCCAATATATTTCCCTTAGGAGCACTTATGTATTATTGGTAGAATAGTTATTTTACGAATATGCTGAGTTGGTTCAGGTGTTAAGATGTAAAATATTTTCCCAAATGAAATTCTCACAATGTGTGGATTGGACAACGGACATTCAGGGAAGAATAGAATGATCAGGCATTCACTTATTAATTCAGTTCTGCCTACCTAAGTTCAGCCTTATACCTTCAGCTATGAAATTAGAGTCGACAAATACGTTTCTGTCACAGTTATCAGAGAAGGTTAATTTTCGATTAGGGAAAGCCATTCAAAACGATCACCGACACCCGTCCAAGCTATTCTCAATGCTTATTTAACACATTCCTGCTGGTGAACCAGTATACTCGTAAGTCAGATACATATGGACTAACATATGTAGCATTCAGGCAAATTCTCTTTCTGGTTTCGCGACTACGACTCGCTTAAATGCGAAAGTCCACTCGTTGTCATTGTTCTCAAAATGTATAAAAATGATAACTGGTAAACAAACAGAATGGATCAAAATGGTAAACTGCAAACTCCACAAGTAACGCAGTAAACTTGGACTTTTTGTGTAGTCACGAATAAATGTTATAAGTTTATTTATGAATTGGCTAAAAACCTTAAAAGTTGACTTAGCATATTTTAAGCAAAAAGGAACTAAAATAAAATGTTGTAATCAAAAGTAACAAGCATAGTTTAAGCAAAAAGGAACTAAAATAAAATGTTGTAATCAAAAGTAACATCTATTACGCATTTACTGAATGTAAATAATTTGATCTGTAATAATAATTGTATGACTAGGGTCTTAAATAAGTGATATCACCATGAGATGGTTTGTAAAATAGTTCAAGGGTTAATATGGCTTTAAGGCCAGAGTTCTTATCTATACTTTTCACTTCGATTGCGAGAAAATAAATAAACAAAGATTTATTATCCTCCCAAAAATATAAAAAAAAATTCCACAGCAAACATATTTATAGTTTGGCGGCAATGGCAGTTTATATATATATTTTTATAAACTTTTTTGACATTTACAAAATATAGGTAGACACCGCTTTGAGCAGACACAGACAACGCAAATAAACGCCTCTGACCTACCATTGAACACTTCAAAGCGTTGCTCAAACGATTGATCCACTTTTTTTTATTATGAAATAGGGAGTAAGATAATTACATTCAATATGAAGTTTTTTAAGAATTAAATTAGTTTAGTGTTATTGGTGGATTTAGTACAATGAAGTGCTTTGATCGGTCACAAGGAGTTAGGCAGACGTTTGAGGGAGAGGGGCCTTGACCCCCGCTCTGGGTCATGGCTCGTCCAACAGGTCTCAATCGCTGTTCAGCGAGGCAATGCCGCAAGCATTTTGGGGACCTTTGGTTCGAGCATGACGCAGAACGGGGTGTAGTTTTAATACCTCTCTTTTAGGAGTACCTAGGTAGTTTATCATCTTATATTGTACATATTGACCTGTTATTGTGATTATCAAACTGTTGCTTTGAAAGTAAATTTTTATGTGTTATTAAATTATATAAGACTAATATAATTTTGTTAATTTTGTTTAAGATGTTTAGTAAATCATAAATATGTACACATATGTTTCCTGTCGTAGACTTAATGACATGTACTACATACTTTAACCCCGCTTGATAAGATATACCAATAGAATTATGTGAATCTGAGTGTTGAATTCGAACTGTATTGTAAATAGAGAGGCAGTTCGTGGAACTGAAATAATTCCTGGGCGGGACAGCACACAATACAGTATCAGCTGATACATATTCTACTTTGGACTCTATAAGTTCAGGATTAGGGTCCAGTTTGGTTCAAACGCGGAGCAACGTTTATTGACACGCAATAAAAATGTCCCGAACGGCCAATCACAATCACCCGTAGCAATTATCGCGTTGAATATTAAAACTATATTTTTGTACAGAGTAATTTGAATAATGACATAGTTTTTGTTGTTTTTGTGCTGGCTGGCGTAGAGTGGCGACATAATATAATTTTACTAATGCAGACGGATGATCGGTGAAGGCATAACGCGTTATTTGAGCCTCCCTAACCAGCTAGTTGACATTAATATAACCTGGAAACGTGGGTAATGTGATTTAGAAATCATTTTCACTAATTCACAAAAATGAACCTTAGAACACAATTTATGTGGTATTGGTACTTTTAGATGGTTAAGTGGAGGTGTTGATGGATAAGAAAAGGTCATAGGTGATTTCATTTTTTATTCCTTCTAACCAATTCAGTGTGAAAATATGACTCAAACAAGGAACGATATTTTGTTTTCCTATCCCGCCTGCAAAGTTATATTTTTAGTATCTGCGCTCTTTATAACACGCGAGCGGAGTGGCGTGGGAAGCCTGTTTAAAATCAAGCACCAGAGTAGTTATTTAACTGTTCGAACGTACGATAGGCAGAACTAATTGTCATTTTTAGTATTGAAAATGACATTTAAATATACCTTCAACACGTTCGAAAACGTTCCGTAATTATTTCTCTGGTGCACTTGACAGCTCTATTTTAAAGCCCGCGCTGTGCATCAACCCTTCCCCTGCGCCGCGAGGCTCACGCGCGCCGGGCGGAGTTACGGCCGCGCCGGTAACGACACGTCGGCGTAATGCGGGACAACACAGATTTACTACCCGTGCTGAGTAAGCTTACCTGGCGGCGTGTTCATTTGTTTTAACGTTTTTTGACTCGTGTCCACAACGTTACTGTGAGCTGTACAGTCAGCGTCAAAAGTAACTGAACAAAAACAAGCTATCAAAAGTAAAATTCATGTATAGTGTCTAAAGATACACATCATTTAACAATTCAGAATTATCTGAGATTTTTCGTGTTCATAATAAACGATCATGACAACGATGCAAAAGTAAAATACCGGACATTTCCCAAAAGAATCGCAAACAATGAAATTTCAAAATTAACGGATAGTGCACAAATTCACAATAGAATGAACGCATTTGACGCCTTACAATATTTTCTTTTGAAATTTGACATTCATTGAGAAGAGATCAGTAATGTCATGCGATAAATTCGTCCCTTTCATTTCGGCTCCGACGTCATGGAGTCTTCATTTGTTCATTTGGGAATTGCTTATTACACATTTTTATATGTTTACACTTTACTAGACCATGTGTAGAGTAAGTTGTGACAGATAATTCAATGTAGATACCAAAATAGTAATAATAATATTCACTGAATCACTGACATGACAAGCATGAAATGAGCGTCGTAGTTCAGTTCCTTTGCTAATATGCAAAAAAAGCTTGTATGCGGCGGTAGCCCGAAGGTTGCCATAGAACCTCGGAAATTAAAGAAAGCCCTACTTTTCAGATGGACTTGTTTAAATTATCTTGTATATTGAACTATCCAAAAGAATATACAAAGTCACACGCACAGTCTAAAATTTTTCACAGCTTACAGGTAAACAAAATATTTCTTTCTTGTTTATCTGACTGCTCTGTTATAAGCTGCGATAGTCTGTAGAACTAATTTGACTTGATAAATGTGCACATATTTCTCATCGAATTGGCGCACGGATATTTTTGGCTAATAGATCGTACATATATTTATGAACTCGACTGAACAAAAATTACGATACCATTTGACTGCAGTTTCTACGAAGTTCGGAATTCGTGGTGGCCCTTCTGGACAGACATGTCTATAAATATATATTTCGGAATTTAAGTGTGGGAGATAAGATACAAAAACACATACACATTTTTAAACGTGACCGTATCTTGTGTTTGGACTTATAAAAAACCGGCCAAGTGAGTGTCGGACTACGCACACTAAGAGTTCCGAACCGACACCTCCTATCTTACATTTAAAACCACTATACATTTAATCACAAAAGGTCGTATCTTCATAAGAAACTTACGACACTTACGCCCTTTTGTTTTGGCAAGACAGGTTTCAGCAATAACTCAAATACCGTTAAACCTATTTGAGTTATTGCTGAAAGGATTTATTAATGTAACATCAACGTGATTTTTTTCAGAATTTTAAACTTCATAGTTTGGAAATTAGAGGGGGGGGGGGACACACTTTTTACGACTTTGACAGCAAATTTAATAAAAAAATCTAATCTAATCTATAAAATAAGTAGTGTGAACGTGTGCTAAGTGAACTCTGATTTAGACGTATCAGCGACTGCTGCCTGTCTAAAATAAAATAATAATAATATCTCACCAACGGTTGATGAACATTTTTTTTTAGAAACCTCTATGTCATTTTTGAAGGCCTATCCATAAATACCCCACACGCCTATGTACATTGAAATAAAAAATAGTTGACCCCCTGTTACATGTACGGGGTGCCCCCACAGTTTAATATTATTTTCATAATTTCATATCATATTTCTATAGCGGTTCATATCATACACCTTCACACCAAATTTCATAATTGTAGTGATCATGTTCTCCGAGGAAATCGGCTGTGACATACGGACGGACAGCGACCGACAGACATGACGAATCCATAAGGGTTCCGTTTGTTGCCATTTAGCTACGGAACCCTAAAAAGGTAGAAAAAATAAATTATACAGCAGTCAGCCTTATTATCTTACATAAATAAAATCACAAATCAAACGTACAAATTATCATGCACGAAATATAAAAACTCACTCGACAAAAAAAACCTGTATAATTATCGAACCTGTTCACAAAATTTTACGAGAATCGGTTGAATAATGCGACCTGTAGAGGAGAGCATCCGTACAGACAGACAGACAGACATACGAAAGAATTTTTGTCGAAAGCTGAAACGGAGACGCTTCGCTCGCTCGGTCAGTAACCAATTTGATTAGATAGCTTCAAGAAAATCAAATACAACAGTTTTTTTTAAAGTTTAGAACAATGATTTATTTGTATGCATCATTCCAAAGAGTTTTTAAAACTTTCAAGTACATATGAAACAGTATTTTCAGATAATTATGAAATGACACATGGTCAAATAATAATGACAACTATGAAGCTTTCTATTTTTGAAATTTAAAATTAAGATATTTTGAAGTTAGCGCTCGTCATATATTTTTGACTCAACGGTTGTGTCAGACAATTCTGGCCATTTAAGCCGTCACAATCATCTGATAATTTCATATGCTAAGCTACTTTTGATGCTGACTATACGACTCGCGATTTCTTTTTTCGAATTTCAAAATTTTCTCAAACTTACTCAATAAAAAAATCTATATAATTATTAGACATGCTCACCAAATTCCACGAGAATCTGTTGAGAAATGAAAGTTGTAGGGGAGAACAGCCGGAAATCCGAACATACTAAAGTATTTTTAGCGAAGATTAAACGAAGATCTTTGCTTCACTCAGTCAATGAGGTTCTATTACAATATTGAGGTGTTTGACCAATGGCAGTGGTAAGAAATCTTTTAATCAGTTTCGCCAAATTTTCAGAAAAATTACATAGATCCGCTATACGCGTGCACCAGGGACGGGAAAACTATGCAGCTACATTAAAAACTTGTTTAAGATGGCTGACGGCTTACCATACAAAACCTACTTAACTTGGGTGGATAATGGTTTGTTTGCCTCAACCTCGTATCAAATGGATCGTGGCAGAAAAAAGTGAAACTATGACAAAGATGACAAATGATATAACTCTCTCTATCGCTCTTATTCAACTTTATACATACGAGTATTCGGTAGTAGTATTATTATTTGATGATGTGACTGGTTACTCTAAGTTCGTAGCACATGCGTTCTCGCGTGTAATAAGCTACGCGTGGAACGCTACGAAATCGTAGTTTCTGAATATGCTGTTCTACGCGACGCCACAGCTCGTAGCGCAAACTTACACATTTTCGTGTCGCAAGCGCATGTATTAACACTTTCAGTGCCAGGAACCCGCTCGGCGGGCTATTGTTTCGTAGGCGCTTTTCTCTACATATGGGTTTTCGTATGTTAGAGGCTACAAAATTGTAGGCAGTGAAAGTGTACTGTAACAAGTTAGTAAATATTTACTTCTTAGCTGTTTGACTCGCCTCAAAACCCGAGAATAAATATCGCTCGTAAAGATGTTCCACACTCAGCGGGCATGTTTAATGCACCGCCGTCACTCCGGCGTAATGGTGAAACATGATCCATTAGCCGTAATGGAGGTGTCGTGCGGATGGCATCAGCCGGCACACACGCTCGGCGCACACGCGAGACGACACACACGTGAAAGTAAAAAAAGTAAAGTAAAAGTAAAAGTAGTTTATTCTTCAAATTAGGCATATTACATGCACCTATGAACGTCAATAAACTACTACCGGTTCGGAAAAATATACCTCTGCCACGAGAAGAACCGGCGTAAGAAACTCGGCGAGATGTCATTTTTTCAAAACAATATACATTATATAGTTAAATATAAAATAACATTACTACAAAATAACTTAAATAACAATGCTACAGTAGAAAATATATTTTCGCGATAGATTACCCGTGCAGGACGCTATCACTGCCAATCATCCCTATCCATGATGTAATCGTTTATCTTATTAGCTATGTGCGAAGTAGGTGGTGGGGGTAAGCTAGGCGATCGCAGCGCACACCATGGCAGAAATGTGTACTTACTGGGGACCACTGTCAAATTTACTTTCACGTTTTCTATTGGTTTCTTAACGGTTTCCTACGATTCGTTTCGTTTGTATGTATTTATTTATTCTCTTATTTATTTCAGTAAAATTTCAAATACGGGGTCTTTCTCGTTTACTAAAGTAAATAAAATATTCATGTGTCATTATTTGACATCTCTAAGTTTTGACATTGCCTCGGGACCTTTGACGTTTGACGTTTCAGACGTGCACATAGCCAATAATATGCTCTTGATACGAGGCTTGCACTGAAAGTGGCGGGAATCGAATACTTATTAATTTATTTTTAACATGTATTATACCTTTTTATAATCTCTGAAGTTTCCTTATCTCAACACACTAGCCACTTAGAAAAAAAAAAGTATGGTTCGGTTTCAATTGTTTATTGAAGTCGTCGAGTCACTGCTTAAAATGGAATTGTGCCGTGAAAATTTCAGAGCTATGATTTATTATGACTTTAAAAGTGGACTAACACAAAAACAATGTGAAGAGCGGATGGTTGCTGCTTTTAATATTGAAGCTCCTTCAAAGACTACAATATACAGGTGGTATTCAGAATTTCAACGTGGCCGTGTATCCCTCACCGACGAAGTGCGTGAAGGTCGACCAAAATCGGCAGTCACGCAAGAAAACGTCGATGTTGTGCGTCGTCTGATAAATGAAGACCGACATGTGACATATCGGGAAATTCAAGAGCACCTGGGTATTGGAATGAGTCAAATACAAATTATTTTAAAAGAAGAATTAGGCGTGATAAAGTTATTTTCTCGTTGGATACCTCACCTATTGTCTGACGAGCAGAAAATAGTCCGTGTCAATTGGTGCCGCAAAACTTTGAAAAGATTTAACAAGGGACGCTCAAATGCTGTTTTTAGCATAGTATCAGGTGACGAGTCGTGGATATACGCTTATGAGCCTGAAACTAAAAACCAATCCCGAGTATGGGTCTTCGAAGACGAGCTCAAACCCACAAAAGTTGTTCGTTCTCGCAGTACGGCTAAGAAGATGGTGGCTACGTTTATCTCTAAATCTGGTCACGTAGCTACTGTGGCTCTTGAGGATCGTAGAACAGTCAATGCTGATTGGTACACCACTATTTGTTTGCCGAACGTCTTTGCTGAACTCCGAAAAACAAACCCTAGTCGTCGCATCATCCTTCACCACGACAACGCCAGCCCACACACCGCTCGGACAACAACTGAGTACCTGGACGGTGAAAAAGTCGAAATATTGGACCACCCTCCATATAGCCCTGACTTAAGTCCCAACGACTTTTTTACATTCCCCAGAATCAAGGACAAACTGCGTGGTCAGCGGTTTCAGACGCCAGAAGAAGCAGTGGAGGCCTATAAAATAGCCATTTTGTCGACCCCTACTTCAGAGTTCAAAAAGTGCTTTATGGACTGGTTTGAACGCATGCATAAGTGCATGAAATACAAAGGAGAATATTTTGAAAAACAATAAAAATAAATAAACTCACTTATACTGCATATTTTCTTCTATTCCCGAAACTTTCAGTTTTACCCTCGTATAAGTGTTGTTTTACTGCAGATTTGAATTTAGAATTGCTAAGTTCAGTAATGTGTTTAGGAATTTTATTGTAGAATTTGATACAATTTCCCAAGAACGACTTTTTCGCCTTTACTAGTCTATAGAAGGTTATTTTGAGTTTCCCAGTATTTCTCGTGGCGATTGGTTTATCAGCGTTCGTTGGAAAATTGCCCAAATTCTTCCTAACATACATTATTATTTCAAATATGTATAGGGACGGCAGGGTTAGAATATCTATTTCTTTGAAAAATTCTCTTAATGAATCACGCGACCCCAAGTTATAAATTGCTCGAGTAGCCCTTTTTTGCAAAATAAAAACAGTTTCAATATCTGCAGCTGATCCCCATAAGATAAGATCATAAGTAATTATACTTATTTATTTATTTATTTATTCATAGGAGAACCAACAGCAATAAAACTAAGTAACAACATTATTAGTTACAACAGAGCCAATTACAGGATCTCACATATAGCGTTTGAGTAATATACTTAAACAAAGTACTAAAAACAAAATGCGTACTCGGAACACAGTTACACATCCAACAGCATTATTTCAAATATTGGGAAAATTATTACACAATGAAAAAACCATTATTTGTGAATACAGTGCCACTTACAGCGACACAACGCAATGAATACAGCCTAAGCTCACTGTTTACTCACAACTTAGTACTTACAACTCAACTTATTAAGAGGAAAAGTATAAGAAGTTTATAAGTGACATACCTTATTGTTAAAAAATAAATAAAATAAAATAGTTTGTCAGCGAAAATACTACTATTAAAATAAGCAAAGTAAACTAACCGTGCCGTTGCCACATAAATTGGTATGCTGCCTTATTCTCCTGACTGCAAATGCAGCAGAGCTCAACCTACTTCCTAACGCTGTTATATGGGAACCCCACTGCAATTTTGAGTCCAATGTAATACCTAAGAATACAGTAGAAGTAACAAATTCTAATGTTTGACCATTAAGTTTAATATTTGTATCTAAGTTGTGCATATAAGCGTGCGCGGTGCAGCTATGAGATTCACAATCTGTCCCAACTCTGATGGTAAGCGGTGACCGCAGCCTATGGACGCCTGCAACTCAAGGGGTGTCACATGCGAGTTGCCGACATTTTTATATACCTCTTTCTTGAAGAATTCGATACTGTAGTGCCTAGGGAAAACCTCGACATGGAGCTCATTTCACAACCGGAGCGACCGACGGAGGAAACACTTGCTATGCAAGCACTATAGCTTAATTTGTTCCGGCCCTGGGACACTTCAAGTGATCCATCATGGGTATAACCTAATTTAACATTTTATTACAACGACTACCTCCAGCAACGGACTCTCCAGCTCCAATTTCATGAGTCACGACTTTCAAAATTAGAATGAGAGACACGAAACGAAAGCAACAATATAGATGTTCCTATCTGTTAATTAAGGCAAATGAGTTTGGAATTAACACTGGTTGGCATGGGAAGCGGTAAGTATAAGCCAGTAAGCATTGTGAACACGAGCCCAGTAACAAATGACTGCGAGCGCGCCCGTCGCGCCGGAATTGCGATCGCGCGCTCGATACACTTAGCCATCGCTCACACGAGCGATTTATCAGCGCGTTACAAAGATCGATATGAATGCAGCTGGCTATATCTAACTATACCTAGATCTGGTATACTACTAGTAAGTATAGAAGTAATTCGCTCAAACAGCTACGTTTCAAAGCTTTTTTAATGTGCGCTTTAAAGCGCTTTTGTGATGGTCGACTTAGTGATTTGGCAGTATCCCATTTACCAAAATTGCTAGGAGGTCTATTTAGTCTCCCAAATCTTTAGAATGAAGGCAAATTGGAACATAATTCTGTGAATAACTTGGCATGGGAATTCTGCCAGACTACACCAGGCTTGTGGCTGCGGTAATAGCCCGAACCTCGTGTAATGTATTCCTAAATCATTGATTTGCGGAGCGACGTGTCGAGTACATTGAATGAAGTATGTATAACTCGTCGATTGTAATGCCGGGCACGTAATTCCGTTAGTTCGCGTGACTGCAGGTACGTAGTATACGATACACGGTATGCAGTACATACATACAAATACCGGGTCAGTCTGACTCGACGTATTGGTTTGATATCACAGTTACATTGAATGTGTCAGTATAGTTTTGAAATCATTATTATTACTGTCGGTTTTTTTTTAATTGTATATTTCATGCTTGAACTTTTAAAAGTTCCATTGTGGCATATTTGCATAATATTTTTTTGGTTTTGTGCATCCATACTTCACATTTACGTTAATTACCGACTATGGCGGCTTGTTGACTTCTCGATGCGGAGGCGGTATGATATGTTAAACTTTACTACCTCACTTCATTTAAACGAGTGCTTCCTGACGGTGCGCGATGTGCAGGAGCGGGGCGATACGAATGCAGTGCTGCCCGGCTTCCGAGCATGATATTAGTACTGCGTTAATATAATACTGACAGTATTATGACGAGTGTAGAAGTCTGTGCGAATCATACGCTAACGTTTAAGAATAAAATATACACTGTTTCTGCTGTCCCGTTTATATATTGCGTCCGCGTACAAAACCTGACCTTATCAGTACTTAATTACGTTTGGACCCACCGTCCAAACCACCGTCCATCATTATATATAGAAATAAACATGCTTAAGCGCATGTTTTAGATCATAGTTTTGATATTAAGCAGCAATGATTCTATTTTCTATTTTCAATGACAACACACATGTCGCTATAGGTAGATTAGATAGCAGCATCTCCTTACATGTCTATAGTTCAACGTGTCAGAAAGACCCATACGTGGAGCCAGCTAGGCCCGCCGGTGGTATAATGGGTAATATGGGTATAATAGCCGGCCGCGGTAACGGCGCGGCGGCGGTGGCGGGGGCGCCCGCAAGCCCGCACGGGAAGCATTTGTGAATCTGACAATTACCATTACCCACGCCGGATTCCGAACTGCTGATTCAGGTCTCGCGACATAACTGTGACATCAACATGAACATGAGTAACATGTGGTTAAGGCGACAGAAAGACGAACCTCCGGACTATTCGCGCCGTGTCCAGGAGTACCACCTATATTTGACCCTTGCCCAGCCATCTAGCGAGAGCCTCTTGAGATGTTGGTCGAAACTCTTCGCTATTATACCGTTCGCAGAGCTGGCTATCGGGACAACGATCGTCTAATCAACATCTCAGATAGCGGTTGGCTCGTGGCCCAGTTCTATTATTATTATACATTAATGAGACCTCTACTCTTTTCTTAAACCTAGGCTTAAACTGAGACATACTGTTGCTAAAAATGTCGGCTGAAACCTAAAACTTATTATTATACGTGTCAAAAATACGATACAAACGTCCGCGAATCCCCGCGTTGCTCGAGGACAGGCTAACAAAGCGAGATTTCTATGATAAATTACTGGAACCATATTGCATAGATATAAGAATAGGAAGATATTCTATTTTAGCTAGATATGTTATTCTTATTCTCATAATTATAGTTTATTCTTACAGTTCTTAAGATGTAGAAAGCTGGGAAGTTGATATGTTATGAGCGCAGGATTAATTTTGCCTGCGATCGCCAACAGGTCTTCGTCGTCGAGCATCTGTCTGTCTGTCTACAACCGCGGCTTGCACGCGTAGGCCCGAGCGGTCAAAACAGATACGGGATACAAGTACCCGTGGACGGCGGTGTTATTGAGCAAAGATGATTCATCAACTAACACTAAAATGTTTGCGTCACTTAACGAGTAATTCATCTATTTTAACAAGAATTAACTAAACTAACCTCGGGCCGAACTGTCTGCGGCCATTAGTTTACAACGTTAGCCTCGAAGTAGAGCGTAGTGTTAGTTACAGTTCTCTCGCAAATTGAATTGGGAGATGATTGACGATGTACATTTCATCCAAGTACGTACTAAAATACGGTACCCTGTACGGTCCCGGTACGGTCGGTAGACCTGTTAAACTTGGGTATTTGGGCCTTAGTATACACGTAGTGATTCAACCAACCGTGTCTAAGGGACTCGTCTGAAAACCAGCCAAGGCCTTGCACATGCCGAGATGAGCACCCAATGCCCAACCCACATTTTATTTTTTATTTTTTTAAATAGTAGGGTACATTTCTGTCAGTCCCATAGTAAGCTCAATAAGGCTTGTGTTATGGGTCCTAGACGACTATATATTTGTACCTTTATATTACTCCGCTGGTCTAAAAATAAAAAAGTCCTTCTGTTTTCTGGGTTCCGTAGTAACAAAAAAACCTTTATAATCCCTTATAATTTCAACATGTCCGTCTGTCCGTCCGTGGCTTAGTTGTGCCAATCGTAGTAAATATAAATAGTTGAAATTTTCAGTCCTCATAATGTAACTGATGGGCAACTACGAGCTACGGAACCCTACAGTGCGCGTGGCCTGACAGGTACGTGGCTGTTTCTATGTAGCTAGGTATATGCAAAGCAAAATAAATGAAATGCTTACTAATAAGTAATAATTCTGCAATGGGAAATATAAAACCGCGGCAGTTAGTCTACCGTTTTACTTTGCCCCCCTTTCGGTGAATTCAATACTAATGAGCACCTCTAATAGAGTTTAGAAATACGAAAAGTTGTATATTTTTATTTTTCGAAGATCAAGGTAGATTTTAATATCTTATTAGCGGAAGAGCCTCAAGTTAACGAGTCAGAGCGTTTGGATAACAGGTGTTTGGATAACACATAATATTATTATCTATACTTCTACAGATAATTTTATTCAAGTTGTTTTATTCAAATGGTCAGTAACATATGGTGTTTACAGATTTCGGAACGTTATGCCTGAGTTACCACGAACAAACCCAATTATTTGATATAGAGAACAAATCCAAAGAAAAATCAACCGTGATCTTGCACGCAGCCTATAAGCAATAAAGTATGTTATAATGTGTACAAGTTTTTTCACTTATTTTATTGAAATAAGGTCAAAATGGGTATAATTGTTTGTCCTAACTGTACCTCATATTAGGTATTTACCCCCCATGAAATTGGGGGAGGCCTATGTCCAGCAGTGGACGTCCTTCGGTTGAAATGGTGTTACATATTAGCAAACGAAGCACGTCACCACAAAACACCGCCCAATGTAGCCATGGCCTTACTTTACGCAGACTGGCGGTGAATTACATCAAAGGAGGTGCTAATGAGAGGATATGGAAGGGGGATGGGGGTTCAAAGGCACTTGTTATGCGAAGCACTTTTTTCGCCTATCGAAAATAGAGAAAATTTGCCTGTGAGTGAAAAACCGGCATTCCGATACTAAAAAACCTTCAGACAATTAGCAATTTGATCCCATCGGTTTCTCATTGCGTCACGCTCACACATATATAAGTTAACACAAGATAATAAACAATGGCGGTTAGTCTTTTTCAATTAAGCTGCAAATACTGTTATCATTTCGAATTAGCAGTTGCATTAATATTTTTGTACCCGACAAATATACGGCACTTCGGTAATAAACAGTTTATACCGAGCATTGTAAAACTTCTTAACATCTTGTCTGTTTGCCATGAATAAAGCTTTTCTATTTATATTTCTACCGCACCATGAACATAACAGAGAGAATGAAACTTACAAGCCCGCACCGAATGGTGGAAATTTTTATTACTTTTCCATCGAGCGAATTTTAATCACGTAAGCTTTACGTGCTCGTATCGTAATTTCACTAAGTTGAATTAAATTCTGTACTAGTCTTTCGCATATACCTAATTGTATTTTCACTGTTTCACGTGCCCCGTTCAATAATCAACAATAGAAGAAGTTCATTGTATCGTGCAATCGTGCGGGAGGTGTGATTGTTATCGGAAGCGATGCACAAAAATAGACCTCCAGCTATCAACGCTGCGATAACAGAAGCAATAAGAGCTCATGGCCCGTTTAGGATAACGGCACTCTGTTGCCATATTTGTAGTTATTTACAATTAACTTTATGCCCTTATTCGAGCGTTTTCGAGATAAAGTTAATAACCGTTTAGGTGCCTATCGCGGATGGTTCCGCGATATTCTCGACTCGGGAATAATTCCCGGTAACGGTACATCACTATTGTGGGTTATGCGCACGCGTAATAGCCCCGTCAATGTACAAGCGTCTACCCGCCACACTAAAAAATGAATCTTCGAACGCCACATTTGAGCGTGACTGCAGCGTGACGCGCCGACTTAAGAAACTTTTATTATCAAATTCACTTTATTCTCTAAAAGAATATTATGAAAAAATTACGTGACTAGTTACATGTTTATTGCTTAATTAGTTATATGTATTAACTGCAAAGTTTAATATACAAGTCGTAGTAATGTACCTATAAGTTTTACTCATTCAATATGGGCCGTACGCTAGAGGTACCTATTACATGTATTCTAAACATTAAAATAAACTAAATTAAAACCTTACTAAACTAAAAACCGTTACATGTTACATGTTAAACACAGTTACTGACATTAATTAATAAATTATATTCTAGGATTAAAATGACCATCATTGTATATTAATGATTGTTTTTTATTTATTTATTATTATTATTGTTTTGAATTTTTGACCATTTATATCTAGGGTACCCTAGCCTAGCTATTATTGATTTGACATTTAAACTACATCTTATAAATTTGACATTGTACATTTAGTATTATTATTGAAATTGTTGTTTTTAATGTATAACCTTTTATTTTTGCTTTGTATTCAATTTTGTTTATTGTTCGTATACACTCTGACGATCTTTCAGTGAATTGATGCTATTTTATTGACATTTTATTAAATAACATGTAAATTTTCAGAGAGAAATAAATGAATCTATCTATCTATGTAGCTTTTAGCAAAGGAGAAGTATTCATTGTTTTTTTTGTCCTTTATTATTATCCTGAATGTCCAAAATCTATCATTTCGAGTAAATAACTAGTACATTTACCGTACGACAAACTTACTTAAAGATTCGAACCGAAGTTAGATAAATCTGATCATCGAACCAGTTGCTGTATTTTTACAATAGTTTTTTTTAAGGTTTTGCGACCGGGAAGCAAATTAGGACAATAGAGGTGGCGGACGCGCTACGGCGATGTACTAAAACACCATGTTAATCATATTGGTTCATTCTCTCCCTCTTACGTAAACGTGTGCTCCCTCTTGCGTAAGCTCATATGTGTACGTGAGCGAGCGGTATTGTGATGGGATTCGGATGAAATTAAAATGGATTTTATATTGAAAAGTGGATTTTATTCGTAGTAACGAGCACTTTATTAGATTGCGGGACGCAGTCCGCGAAACAACTCAGTCCTTGTAGGAACATCGGCTTTGAGAGCAAATATTTTACACAAGTTTCTTCAGTTTATCGATAACAAATAGAGGAAGCTATGAAACTTATTTAGGTAGTCAAGTCTCATCTTACCTCAATCAGAATACCTTTCGGATGTCTTTCTTAATATGCAATCTAACTCTCATACTGAAATGTTGATCACACGCTGAGAAAGAAAAGTATATCAGATTCGTAGCAAATGGAAATCTGTGAATTCTGCCTCCCCTCTAAGGAAAGAAGGACGTGACATTTATGGGCGACTCTCTCCAGACCATGCAGTCTTGAGTCTTCTGTATAGCGTGTTGGACCCGATAACTCTTTAGACCGCATCTGTCCATCTCCTAGGCACACGTCCTCTCTTCTTGCTGCTCCTTCTTCCGATCTTCTAGTAGTTCTAGTCAAGGTACTGCAAATAACCTGTACTGCGCCGGGGCGGGGACTCGGCTCGACTATTGAAATGCGACGGGAATTGAATCCGAAACTGAGTTAGCGGAGGCTGAGCCATGCGTCGTGTTCCAACTAAAATAGTATTTTTTTTTTATATTTCCACTAGCAAACAAACATGAAATAAAAATGTATGAATATCAATTTTGTTTTCTTTTTCAGATACCATGCATTCCTCAAAAAAAACGAACGCAAAAAATAGGAACTTATTAGCCACTCTATTAATACCTGAGCTGTTCTCTGTATTGTTTGTTTTCTCGAAAATATCAATGAGACAAATTTACGGCAAATATTGATTTATACTGATACATAAGATTAATATAATTTTTCTTTACAACCCTCTGGGTATTCTTCGCGTGAAAGAGTACCAAACATCCAAACGTTGTTACAAAGAGGATAGAAACGCAAGTGTCACACAAACGGAACAGCAGGCAGCTAGTTCATATTGCCTACTCGTAGTTGCAAATGAATTACATGAAACAAAACACACCAACAGTTAACGATGACCGAGTAACTCGCAAGCCGAGTAGCTCGGCTGTTCATCAAGCTAACTAAGCCATTGCAACTGAGCCCTAGCTGTTCACAAAACGTTTTGTCCTCTATTACACTCATCTCCAGTATAACAAACTTTGACTGTAAGATTCGTAAAAACTATGCGAAGCCGAAGGCCAACGTTATACTGGTTTACTGGAGGTAATCGGTAAGCTTTATGAACTTACTCAGTTCGTCTATGCAAGTCAACGTATTAGTGTGAAATCAAGATTATTCCTGGTCGCTTCTATTTCTGTTGGCCGCTCCCTATTCAGAGGACATTTGAATGTGTGAGTGTGTGTGTGTGTGTGTGTCTGGTTGTGGAATGAGCTCCCTACCGAGGTTTTTTCGAGGGACTACAGTATGGGGTTCTTTCAGAAAGAAGTATATACATTTTAAAGGGTCGGCAACGCGCATCTAACACCTCTGGAGTTGGAGGCGTCCATAGGTTGCGGTGAACGCTTACCATCAGGCGGGCCGTACGCTTGTATGTCATCCGTATATGAAAAGACAAATATAAAATTGATTTGAAATGAATACGTTAAGTCTAGTAGACCCCTAGTATATTAAGGCAGGTGTCGCCTACAACCGCCGGCTGTATTCATTACCCGGAAGCCGCCGCGGTAATATGTTGCCGTAACGAGTACACGGCCTCGCCCGCCGCTCGGCCCGCCAGCGTCCTCTTTCCGGCCAACTCTACGATGGAATGAGGACATTTTACTTAATAAGGTTGACTTAGTTAGAACACATATTAATAGACTAAGTTTCTAGACAAGAATTAGTATCTGTAACTAAGCTTAGTTCGCTTAAATTTGTTACTGAAGATCTACACACGCTAAGTTCTAATCTAAGTATCTTAGTGAGATGATGAGAGTGTAGATATGAAGTTACTCTATAAGTGAAGCGTGTTTACGCAGACCGGTGTGGTGTGATTTCCGAACAAAGGGCGACATCATATAAGTTCCTAAAAAAATTTCTAGCGGCCATTTTGCGTACCTACTATTATTTACAATATCGTATCTTCGTAACTAACTATTAAATCTATTATCTTTAAAATTCTGAGGATATCGAACTATTATTCTAACTCAGAGCCATTTTTATTTTTTTATACTCCAACACTATAATCTGTCAAAAAGATTACTGAGGGCATACTATAGACAAGTCATTATGTGACTGGTGGGAGAATCAAAATGCATTTGCCCGTATTCTGCTACCATATATCGGTGTTTTATTTGAATCAAATTATTTTGCTGCCGTGGAAAAAATAATAATAATAATAATAAATATGCTTTATTGCACCACACAAGAGAACAATGTTACACAAAAAACTTACATAACTAGTAGTAAATATTGTATGCAACGTTACTTAATTAGGTTTTCAAATTCGCTACGCCCGTTATGTTACAGCAACTCTCGCATTTTAAGAACCCTTATTATGTAAGTAACTGTTGCATTAAATACTATAAGCCCGAGAGCTATACGGTTTCATTGTGTGAAAAAACAACAATATATCGGTATGAGCAATTTTTGTGCATCAAAAATTAGGTTAAATAATTATACTAAGTATTATTTAATAATACACCTACATTTATTAACGCGACGGTAGAAAATATTAAAAACAAATCTATAAAAAATCCGTAAAAATCTAGCGAAAACACTATAAGAGTTATTTTCTTTATGATATACTACTTCTATTTATGTTCTTTGTAATATATGAAAATCAACTTATTTTTGTTACGGTAACTTAATAATTAGTGTCCGACCGAAACATGTTTTTTGGCCAAAACCGAAACCAAAACCGAAGGTTCGGTTTTGGTTCTAGTTTCGGCCGAAACCGAAACCGAAACTTTTACAGACGTGTTACAATCGTTGAATAAAATGTCAGTAGGCCATTCTTTTTAGACATATGGATCATATGATCAATGAAACACCTATAATCGGTGTAGGTACGTTGTTTAAACAAGTTTTTTTTAATACCACGTCGGTGGCAAACTAGCGTACGGCCCGCCTGATAATAAACGGCCACCGCAGCCTATGGATAGCTGCAACTTTAGGGGTGACACATGCGCGTTGCCGACTCTTTAAAATTTTATACACTCCTTTCTTGAAGAACCCCATACTGTAGTCCCTCGGGAAAACCTCGACAGGGAGCTCTTTCCCCAACCGGAGCGTCCGAGGGAGGAATTCCTTTGGAATCGTACCGAACGTAACCATTTAGTTGTGAGGGTGAATGCCCTGCGGACGGCGAGCTGTGCGATGGTAGAAAGCGGCCGTAGGTATAATGTTGAACAGATCTTAGGAGCACAACCCATTAAACAAGCCATAGGCCATAGTTCGGCACTTTTTTGGCCGAAACCGAACCTTCGGCCGAAACATGATTTTTAGGCCGAAACTGGCCGAAACCGAAACCGAAACCGAAACTTCGGGCGGACACTATTAATAATACAATCAATTATTAATATCGTAAAACATAAAAATGCATTACGCTAATGGCATATAAGGTATCATACCTGTAATAATAGTTGCTTATTTTCGAATAAATAAATAAATAAAATAAAAAAAACATTACAGTTAGGGTTTTTATATGCCTTTATTATATTTCTTGACACTTTTTATACTGAATCAACCCAAAATACCTAAAGCTGTAATAACTTTTGGAATTAATGTGGCAGCCAAATGCACTCTGTAGACTATTCATGAAAGTCAAATTGACTACTACCAATTAAATATTTTTTTTCTCATTTTCCGTTGCATATATTGTTCGCTTCTGGTCGTAAGTATTAAAATAGACATAAACATAGAAGTACTCATCATAAAAATACTGATACCCTGTTTGCTGCAAAAATTCACCAGTTTTCGGGCACATCATTTTTTTCCAACTTCCGGTCTTCAGATTCGGAAATTTTAAAAATATAGGTTCTTAAAATCACATAATAGGACCGTATAACAAAAACTGGCCAGTTATTGAATTATTTCCAAAAAAACCGTATCTTTCTCGGGCTACTGGTAAATCTCACAAGAACTTAATCAATGAGATTTCACAAGCCAAATCAATATAAACCAGAGCCAAAGCCAAACAGATCCCCAGAAAACTTTAAAATTCGTCCCTTACAGTTGCAAAATATAGACCAGAGTCAGGTTTATATTCAGCACACTCCCGTAAGGATGGTCAACGTGGCATAAAGTACCGTGACACGACTCCGGACGTCACAGATCACGACACGACACGACACGACACACGCCACGGCCTCGCTTGTCTGGGAAGGAAAATAGGTGAGACCGCTTTGTAGGTGCATTTTATTTTTAATGTGTTTCAAAGTGGACAATAGGTGATAAAACTGCAGGACGCCGGGATATTAAATTGCAACAACATAAGTGTGTCAAATTTGAACAAACATAAGTGTGCCAGTTGTGTCGTAAGACTTCATCATCCATATTTTAAGAGGCAGATACACTTGTCGTCCGTTATATTACACAATTTACAGAAATGTAACATTCTCCAGACCAGCGCGCCGCTGCCTCATATGTGTTCAACTCCAAACTTCGCCTCAAACGTGGATATTTACCTGCCAGCGATGAGCAACGCTATTTGATGGCGATTCGTGGAGTGACCTCTCCCGACTTCAAGAGAAGTGGGTCAGGCAAATAACAGGGAAACTCACTTCTCGGGCATTTAAGCGAACTAATGTCGTCTGCATTCGTGTCTGACATGACGAAATACACAAGAGCGCGAAATAACAGTTTTAGAAATAAAATGGTGATAGATATTATTGCGCGCCTTGTTCAGTTATATGGATATTGTGGCAGGTAACGGTATTATATGCGACTTTCAATGTATGTGGTCGGGCCTTAACACTTAATAGGGCACTGGTAAAATAGTTACCACCTGATTTTGAACCTTATTTCTGTAAGATAAGATGGAAAACCAATGAAAACTCGGATTACCCTCTGCCCTATTAAGGGTTAAAAATACATCTTGACTACGTCGAAACACTGAACACAACAAAATAAACTGAACGAAAATATGGCAATGTCTCCAAATTCGGTGTGCGGCATTGTAGCCCCCCAACCCCCCGCCGAGTGCAGTCGCGTCGCGCGGAAGTATGCAGCCGGATTAAAATTGCATCTCCGGAGTGCAAATACCTACTACGGCGTCTTCGCGAGCATTTGACGTTCATTTTAAATATTCAGCATATTGTACCGAAAATTCAGCATTTTGAGATATTGCTTCGGAAGGCGTGACATGTGCTGGGTTTATAATCGTAATATTCAAAGTACGAGGGGAAGATTTTTTATTGGGTATTATATTTGAACGATTTCAATATTAGTCCTGAGACGGAGGAGATTAATTAATTCTCTTAAGAATGAATTAATTTCGTCTGGGAAAAGTTAGAATTGTGTCCATTACGTACGACGCCTCTCGTCATAGTCTCAAATATATATATATATATATATATATATATATATATATATAATAAAATAAAATAATTTTAGCGCCATCTTTAGGTAATTCACGATGGCATCTCCGACTACTGTCATTTTGCTACTGGCTTCTAGCTGAAAACACCGTGGCAAGCTGCTATCGCAAAGCACTCGTTCATATGCTCTCGAATGTTTCCTCAAACCTCACACAAGACTTCCGTGATGCCGTGTTGGCTTTCGTTTTATAAATGGATCGTCACGTTTAGTTCACTGGACTGTCCTAAGCATTTTATTCACGTGGCTTCGTCAGTTGCCTTCTCTACTTTATAATAGTAGATTGTCTGAACGTATTGTGGCTGGAAAGCCATTAAGTTCGATATTATCTGTTCGCTGCCGGGGCAAGCCGGCGTACTCCAATGCGCTGGAAGATCCGATTACTGTTAATAACTGCGCTATGAAAACCCGGAAACTGACGCTGCAGGCCGGAGGTCAGTTCGACACAAACGTTATACATTTTAATTTAATCGGCGTGCTCGCGTTAAGTGCTGCGATAGTTCGTTAGTAACTACGTGTTGGGATGAACGTACGAACACATTATTTTTTTAATTATTGTGACGGTGGCAAACAAGCAAATGGCTTAGTGATAACAAAATAAAATATTTGATCTGTAAATATGTACTCCACAAGGGCACTGTTACATGGCGACGGTAAGCGAACACCGTACTTACTGTCTGAGTGCATTGCCAGCTTTTTATTGATTCGAGGATTCGTAGTGTCAACTGATGGAGATAAATACAGGTTTTTCACTCCAATACAGGTTTTTCACTAAACATAACTCTGAGCCAGAGCTAAGAGAGAATTCGATTCCAATGTATTACGCGCTCTTGATTTGATATTGTAACAGTATCTTTACGATGAAGGAAAATACCTCGAGCGAGCCTATCTAATGGCAACAAGCTCTAGTTTTCCGTCTGGTTTAGATGGTCAGATGCCAGTCGCTTTCCAATGGCAAAAACTAGTGCTTATGCTAATCTTGCTCGAACTGTTTTGTGTTATGTAACTATCTTTGAGTTCATTCCCAGTCTTAGTCCCGTGAAAGAAGTTCCGTGGTGGAACTGTAAACTATGTCGTAGTTTTAGGACATACCCGGGTCCAAAGAAACGCACTCAAATAAAATTTCAATGCGTCACGTATGCCTCATAACGTCCCCTTGGCTAATTGACTGCCATTTTCTGTATAGATCTTGGAAGTTATGAACTGGAACAGTTAACATTCCTTGCTTGGCTGAACAACGCTAAGTTATTGTTCTATGCTAAAATCACTAAGTTATGGCTTTCTTTGAGCTCTGGAAAAAACAAGCAAATAAACCTATTCTATTCTATTCTAAGCATTCTGCAGATCGACATCCTGGCCTCGTATTTAGATGTATCAATATCATACTCGGCCACGATGGCTTCGTTACTGGTATCTGCAGTAATGTTCCATAAGACTATTTTTTATTTATTTTATAGTTAATACTTACAGTTTATGTGAAAATTTGTGCCCACCTCGAGTGCCTTTAGAGAAAAGATTTACTAACGTAGGCCGACGGAGGCCGATGGTTGGGGAGATATGTCGCCCGATATCCCCACCTATTGCGCGGCAATCTTCGTATACATTCAAACAGCGCACAATAAGACCACTCACAAATTAGTGCAAGTTATCAACAACCGCGCTATACACTATTTACAAAACTAAATATTCGGTATTCAAAGTGAAATCTATTACAAAACTCGGAAATCTATTCGCCCCGCATGGCGCGTGGAATCCAAATTCACAACAACTACGTAAAAAGTGTCAGCTCCGTGACAGCTCCCGTCAATTGGGTTTGTTCAAGGCAACCAAGAGGCAACTACAAGGCGTTTTGACAAGACCATTCAAATACGTACAATACCTAGTTGTTATCATCTAATAGCAAAGTTTTCTCAAAATTAAATGAGGAAATATTAAAATTATAAGAAATATCCAAATGGTGCTCTAAAGATTCTGAACCGAACTCCCCGTCAAATAACATGATATGAAATGGGTTTTCATACATACTTCCTGGAAAGTAGCTGCGATTCCCTGGGCACTTCAAATAATTATCTAGGATCCTTTACTTCTCCATGCCACAATTGTGGGACCATAATATCATGGCACTGGAATCATATCATAGCATTTTTAAGAAATAATACTTATATGTATACTTACGAGTACATTAAGACAGACCAGTAAGTAAGCCATCCTGGAGGAGTATAATTTAGATGGCCGAGTCGAAGCCGAGGTTATGTCATGATGTCAAAAACACACTTGTATTTTCTTTTTTATTTATAATATATTTTCTGATTACCTACTATAAAACTATTTGTGGTCAACTATTTATTGTAAGAAAGATATACGTACCAGACGGTGGATGGGAAAATAGATTGACAAGTAAAGAAACAAGAATGTGATCTGGCTAAGCCAGGTTTACCACAATGTACAGTCAACAGCAAAGTAGATGTTCATTTTAGTACCTTGTCACTTTCACTACTTTGACGCATCCCAGCTGACTGTGATACTGGGATGCGTTAGTGATAGTGATAGAGATTGATATGTTCGTGCGATAAAGAACTAAAATGATCATCTACGTTTGCTGTTGATTGTACCAAAGGTGAAAATTACAAAAACTATAGTGGACGGCGGTTAAGAAGTCAATCCTGACACCTGTCATTTCCATACAGTTTATAACCTCAAAGTGACTTTTAGGTTACTAATTGTATGGAAATGACAGGTGTCAGGATTGGCTTCTTAACCGCCGGCTACTATAGTAAGCTTAGCGTAAACTAACCGCACAAATACTTTACATTTCAGGCATAAGTTATTCCTAGCGATTTCTGTGTTTAGTCCCAGTGAAGCTTTTCCAAAGTTGTTAGTGTGACTCTCTTCTGCCAGCCTGTAAACAGCTTTCACCGAGGTGGGCCAAATGGAGATGAATATTGTATACTATCGCTATATGATCGCTATACTGTTGTCATTTATTTGCACTCATTATAAATGTAGTGTAGTGGTTTTAAATGTGGACTGTAGGTGTCGGTACGCAATCCTTTTTTGTGCGTGATCCGACACGCACTTGGCCGGTTTTCCATATTCTTACGTCAAAGTGTATATTAATTGACAGCTATTTTATTTTTTTCATTTATTAAAAAATATATTCTAGAAACAATAACATATAACAAGTAACAAAACTTAAAATAAACCTATAAGTAAACTTAAAAATAAACTTAAAAATAAAAAATGGTCCCCAAGTCCCCTTCGTGGGCTATGGTGCCCAGAAGATTGGCAGCGTTACCCCTTTGGATGGTCAGACTTAATCTCTGGCCGAAGTAGCTGCCAGCCCTCTGGTCACCTGAGGTATCTGTGAGGCGCTGGGAGATTTCTTTAAAAACGAATTTCGCGCTGGGCCCCCACGGTCTCAGAGTTTCAACCCCAAACGGCGCAAACATGTAGCCATGTAGCCCTCACCGAGGGCAGCATATTTGCGTTGCTTGTTCTGTTCCACCGTTGTCGCCGCAGCCCCCGCCTTGACAGAAGTCGCCTGTAGGTGGGATGGCGCGAGCGTATCAACGCAGGTGGCGTCCCACACAAGCGTGCTCCCCAACTTCCACGGAATGAATGACATACCGTCGGGGCGCTTGCCATCGTCACGTGCGATACCGTTCGGCTCAAGGATGGCCGGCACGTTAATGGAAGCAAGCGCCCTCCGAATGACATAATTCAAAGACGCCTGGCGGGAGATGCGGCTAGCGCTCCTCTGGCAGGACAAGCCGTGGTGGCCAAGCTCGTTAACCATGACAGCTATTCCAATCGTAAACGAATCGCGGTCTTATAATAACTGGGTGCCGATTGAGCTGTCAACAACTCAGACCAAGTAAAATTAGTCTGAGGTAAACCATAAAAGAATAGTAAGTGGAATGACAAGAAGAACAACGTCCCACAGCAAGATATATCTTTCATAACTAATCCAATAATAAAATGTTCAGTTATTTTTAAGAATCCGACAGAGTTTGTTCCCGTTTGCAATTGGTTTTTGAGACTGCTTTGAATGCAAGATTCCGTTTATTAATGTCCACTCCAATCTTTCCCATTCCCAGCTTCCTGATCATTCTGTCTGTACTGTACCCACTACCCAGTCAACTCGCTGTAGTGCTTGAGTTCGGTTTCACCGTATTTTATATAATTCCTCACCACATTGTTCTCGCTCGCCGGACGGATTTACCATACTTGTTATATGTTCCCTATTCTTTATTCGCGGAATGGTTTTTATTATGAATTAATTTGTTTCGCGACTTTTTATAGTGGCGATTAATTCCACTGGACAGCTGTAGCCGCATGAATTTGGCGCTGGGTGAATTTAAATTGTATTCACATGTGAGTATGTATGTAAGTAATAAGTATCGTCTTTATATCATTCGCATATTTCAGATCATTTTTAGGGTTCTGTAGCCAAAATGGCAATACGGAACCCTTATAGATAGATTCGTCATGTCTGTCCGTCCGTCCGTCCGTCCGTATGTCACAGCCGATTTACTCGGAGACTATGAACACTACAATTATGAAATTTGGTAGGAAGGTGTATGCTATGAACCGCTATAGAAATATTATGTGAAATTACGAAAAAAATATTAAACTGGGGGGGCACACGTATGTAACAGGAGGGTCAATTTTTTTTTTCAATTTACGTAGGCATGTGGGGTATCAATGGATAGGCCTTCAAAAATTACATAGAGGTTTCAAAAAAACTTTTCCATTTAAGTCAACCGTTGGTGAGTATTAGCTGTCAGTCGTAAAATTGTGCCCCCCCCCCCCCCTCTAATTTCCAAACTATGACATTTAAAATTTTGAAAAAATTTAAGATGTTGTACAATAATAAATCCTTTCAACGATTTTTAGTTTGAACAAGAACGGTCTAACGGTTTTTGAGTTATTGCTGAAAAACTGTCTTGCCCAAACAAAAGGGCGTAAGTGCCGTGAGTTTCCCATGAAGATACAACCTTTTTTGGTTCAATGTATTGTATAGTGGTTTTAAATGTAGATTAGGAGGTGTCGGTACGGAACCCTTCTTTGTGCGTGGTCCAACACGCACTTGGCCGGTTTTTGTAATAAGCATAGTCATCTTGGGAATCAAAACGACGAAGTGGGAGCCTCTTTCAAGTTTATATATTAGAAAGACACTTCCGCCTTGTATTAGAGGTTAGGAAATTACAAGTCTTAGTGAAATGAGCCCTAGACAGTTCTCATCTTATCAGTGTAATAAAATTTAAATAGTACGAAAAAAATGATCGCAATAAAAGTGGATGGAGTGTTCTAAAGAACAACTAAACTAAACTTAAAAGTTTATTTTTAATTAATACCAAATTGCTAGGGAAGGATATAATTTTTGGTGGTATCTTTCAGAGAAAGAGATTTGATGGCCTCAGTGGAACCCCCATTGTGTTGTTCTACTGGTCATCCCAGAGCAGGCTGTCGGGCGCCTTCTCGCAGATGAAGTGGTAGGGCATGCCGCACCACAGGTCGTCGAGCTGGCCGGAGCGGAACATCCCGCCGCAGAACTCGCCGCGTTGCTCCGCATGCGTCGCGTTGTCCGGCTGACCGCCCGACCACGTGCTGTAGCCGGCTTGCTCTAGCGTTTGCCCTACAAAATAATAAAAAAACAATCAAAACTTTGAACTTGGTAAGGGTGCGGCGGACAACAAATAAACCTCCCAACGCGACTTTCCGTGTGTCGGCCTGCAGTTGTAGTTATCAAGAAGTCTCCGAAATCTCCAAAACATTTTGAACATTTGCAACAAAATACTATAGCGGCACCAATACATAATAAATTCTAAAATGGCGGCCACTCTCGCATTATCTCACTTACACCCTAGTGCTACTCTTATATAATTTATATTAAAAAATCAAGAGTACACGTTCTCCAGAAAGCCTAGGTCAAGGGTACCCTAAATCGGCGCGTATGCATGAAGAATGAGAGTTCATGAAAATTAAGTTGCATGTAAGGATCGTAGCAAATGGAAATCTGTGATCTCTGCTTACCCCTCTGGGAAACAGACGTGATTATATGTATGTATGTATGTATAAAAGTGTAAAGGCTGTGTGTAAAGGTCGCAGGAGTCCACGGGATGCGGGTGGCGCAGGATCGGTCATTGTGGAAGTCTTTGTAGGGGGGGCTATGTCCAGCAGTGGACGTCTTTCGGCTGACATGATAATGATGATAAAAGTGTAGCCGGCTTTTTCTGTGTAGTCATTACACCGGTCTCACATTCTGGTAGTATTTCATGTGGAAACTTGTTGAACGAAAAGAACTATACCTTGAACCGTGAGCCATTCTCCGTGTTCATTCCAATCATGGAAGCCTATGAACACTATATCCTTGCCAAAGGGCGCGCGCGACTGCAGCTGCGGCGGCGGGTGCTTCGCGAACAGCTCGGTCAGTACGGTGGCCTCCGCCTGGCTGTTGACGACGGCGAGGTGGCCGCCCTCCGCCGCGCACGCCATGTGCGCGCGCGACCATGGACGCGGCACGAGGTGGAACTTGTAGCAGCTGCCCGTGCGCAGGTCAAGCTGATAGTCTAAAAACAAGCAGTACATTACAATACTTCAACTAAGGTGGCGTACTGAGAGGCGGTTGCTATTTGATCTTTCCACCCAAAGGAAAGCTAAACCTTATTGAGATTAGATCTCGTCAAAAGCAAAGGCGTCTCTAGCCCACTTAGCGCCCGTGCACATTAGCCAGCCAACGCGCGCACCGAGTGAGGCTCCGTAGCGAGTGACACTCGGCGCCCCCTAGGACCGCTGCGCCCGTGTGCAACGCACACTCTGCACCATAGGTAAAGACGCCTCTGTTCAAAAGTTCTCGGCCTCCCGAAAGTCTCTAATCGGTTTAAATCGGTCACCGTTAGGCTATGAACGCTATGATCGCTTTAATATAGCATATATATACTTATGGACAGTACCACGGTGTACCCTGGTACCACAGTATCAATGTAACACTCACTGTTATCGAAGGTGCCACACGTGTTGAGGATCTGACTGGTGTACTTGCGGTAGCAGATGTAGGGGAAGGTCTCATTGCACCGGACGTCGGCGACGGTCCCGTCTGGCAGCAGCACAAGACACTGCTCGGCGTTGCTCTCGTTGTCTGGCTCGCCAGGAGCCCAGTGGTGCGGGATCCGTGCCAGCGGGATTCCTATAATTGGAGTTTATGCTGCAACAAGCGTACAGACCTAACTGTCTAATATCAAGTAGACTGTAGGATGACTGTAGGCAATTGAAGTTTGATAAAAACCTATGTACTTAGTGGCTTTAAGAGCTGTAAACCTCGCAATTTTTTTTTGTATTTAAAAATTTCCAAAACCTGACTCGTTAAAAAAATAATATTATAACTATCGACCCTGCTCACAAAATTTCACGAGAATCGGTTAATAAATGCGACCTGTAGAGGAGAGCATCTGGACATCCAGACAGACATACGAAAGAATTCTTGTCGAAACCTGAAACGAAGACGCTTCGCTCGCTCGGTCATTGAAATATATTACTGCAAACTACGCCGACCCGTCCCCAAGCCGAATTAGGGATTGAAAGCGTATTAATTAGTGTACTATCTCTCAGTATAAAATCCTATTGTCCAACATTCAACGTAACTGTACTAAATAGTATACAGTGATTAATACGTTGTACAGAGTTCAAAAGTCGTGTACGATTGCTTTGGGAGCAAATAAGTGAGTAAACAAAAAATATATTGATAACGTAATTAACGAGCTCCGGGCGGGTAATTACCGATTCCGATTACGAGGAATTCCTCGTGCGCACAGATAACAAAGACAGGCAATGTCCGACTAACCACCCACCAATAAAAAATAATACTTTTTAAACAAACAGACTGTACTGTACTTCCATGTTCCTCAATCTGTGTATGGGTCATTCATACTTACCTGCAGCCCTAATGAAGACCATTGTTGTATCCATTATTAAAAATAAAACAGGTAATCTTTCAGACAAAGGGAACTATAGGCCAATTTCTCTTGCCACCACTGCCGCGAAAGTGCTCGACAGTGTGCTAAACTCAACACTTGATAAACACATAGATATACACGACGCCCAGTTTGGTTTCAGAACTGGGCTGTCAACAGAGAGTGCTATCATGTGTATGAAGCATACTGTTGGGTACTACACGGACAGAAAAACACCGATCTATGCCTGCTTCTTGGACCTATCCAAGGCGTTTGACAGAGTCAACTACAATATCCTTTGGAAGAAAATGAAAGAAGCAGGCATTCCGGATGACTGTACAGATTTGTTAAAATACTGGTACCAAAATCAGACCAACCAGATAAGGTGGGCAAAGGCTCTGTCCGCCGAGTATAAACTAGAATGTGGAGTAAGGCAGGGAGGCCTGACTTCTCCAAAACTGTTTAACTTTTACATGAATGACCTGATAGGTGAACTCAGCAGCATGCATGCCGGATGCTACATTGAAAACACTTGTGTGAACAACATAAGCTATGCGGACGACATGGTGCTGCTGAGTCCATCTATCGGGGCACTTAGGCAGTTAGTGGCCAAGTGCGAAGAATACGCCTCCGCGCATGGGCTCCTGTACAACGCCACCAAGAGTGAAGTTATGGTGTTCAAAGCGGGTAAAGTTAGGCCGTATTTTGTGCCTCCAGTGTCTCTTGGTGGGGTTGTAATTAAAGTGGTTGACCGTTTCAGGTACCTGGACCTCATTATAACAGACGACTTGAGTGATGACTGCGACATTGAGAGAGAGCGTAGGGCGTTGTCGGTGAGGAGTAATATGCTGGCCCGCAGATTCGCTAGATGCTCCGTGGAAGTAAAAATAACCTTATTTAAGGCATATTGTCAATCTTTTTACTCTAGCGGTCTGTTGATCCGGTATACCAAACGAGCCTACAGCGCCCTTCGCGTTCAATACAACAACGCCTTCAGAATGCTGTTAAGACTCCCGAAATGGTGCAGTGCATCGGAAATGTTCGCCAAAACTCACACAAATGGCTTTCCAGCGACAATGCGAAATAAAATCACATCACTGATGGGTCACGTTAGGGAAAGTCAGAACAGCATTCTGAAGGTAGCAGGCAGGCAGGCAGGTAGGTGGCAGGGCGTTTTGACTGTCCCATATTGTGGCACTGGGTACATGAGGTCAGAACTACTATGACATGTGTTAAGTAGTTCTTAGAATAAGTTACTTTTAAGTACTAACATAGATTTTAAGTAAAATTGTAACTAACAATATATGGATCCCAAGATCTGAATTAAAATATTTGAATTTGAAAAAATTTGAAACTATGAAACTTTACAAATTAAAGGGAAAAAATTTAAAAATGTATGCTCCGAGCAGGATTCGAACCTGCGACATCTGAACAACATCTGAATTAACTTAGTATGGGATGGCGCATCGTTACTGACGATTTCTCAATGTAATTTGGGACATTGGTGCTGTTAGAAGAAGTCTAAGTCTTCTACGGTAGATGTCGCTGCACGCCTCCCTAAGGCGTTGTAAGAGGGAACTAGTGAAGGATTTCGTGCACGAGCTAGGTTGTTCCGATAGCTCAGAGGCTAGAGCGATGGACCGCGTATTCCAGATGTCGCAGGTTCATATCCTGCTCGCAGCATTAAATTTTTCAAAAAAAATTCGTTAGCAGCGTTACTGCTTGATTCAAAATTAAGTTATGAAACTTTAGTACAGCTACTCTTTTAAAAGTAGTAGTATGTAGTATAGTGTCATGATGTTCTACTCTATAACTACGAGTAGGGTAATAACTTAGGGTAATAAGGACATCACTGAGTAAAACCAGCCTCTAACCTAAACTCTTCTCCAGTGTGTTTTGCGCATCTTGCGTCAGCATAATAAACGCATTATTTTTGTTCTATGCAGGCGCAGTATGCACAAAGAAACTCACCAATTGAAACAATGTCTTTTAGAAAAGCGGTGTTGGAGGATTTTCTGGATTCTGTTGTGTTTTTTAAGTTAGCACCTTAGAACGCCGTCATAAATAAACAGAATTGTTTTTTTTACCTCCAAGTTGGTCGCATATAATTTTGGTAATGATCTGGAGACGAGATCCCTGAGAAATTGAAGTAGACAATTTACTGGTTGTGAAAGATAATCCTTAAGAAAACATTACCGTCCGTGATTTCGTCACCGAATAAAAAAAGTCTGTGTGTTATAACATAGAACAACTACTCGTACAATTACAGATAGAATCCTTCCCCAGCCAAGTAGAGCATGGATGTGCAAAATTGACCAACAAAAATCTAAGTTCTATCTTGTCAACAAGTATCTAGTTCCTTCGCTCCGCTCATCTCCGCTTCGATTTAATTGGTTAATTTGATCTATTCTGCACCTCCCCTACTCCGCTCGGCCTCAGAGAAAATTCACCCTCATAACCCATATAAGCCCAAAACAAAGGTGTTTACTCTCACAACATACCTTCAACGGAGGCGAAGTCCCCGCGAGAGAAAGTGGCGCTGATGCCTGTAAACACGCCGCAGCTGAGCTTGTGGTCCTGCACAATGCTGTCCAGCACCTGCGCGAGCTGGCGCGTCAGCGGCGAAGCCAGCGTGCCCCCTGTGGGCGAAACAAGAGTTTTCTAAAAGGGAATATTAAAGACGCCACAGCTGAGTCCCCCACGCCTGTACAGCGCCTGCGTGAGCTGCCGCGTACGCATATAATGGTGGCATTGGTGGTAATGGAAAATAATACTCACAATAACGCTTACACATTTTTGTTTGTCTCAAATAAATTTGAGGCAAACAAATGATTACCCGCCCAAGTTAAGGAAGCATTTATGGTAAATAAGCTGTCAGAAGGGTGTCAGCCATTTTGAACATGTTCACCACGGATTTTGAGCCCGCGCAGGCAGAACGCGGTCACCGGAGTTCTGCGTTCACGTTCCATTTAGTTCAATGCGCGGTGCGGGGCGGAGGCGGTTCGGTATAGCGCGGTAGAGCGGAGGCGGCGTGCGTGACATAATTATGTAGAATGCTAAAATTAATGAATCGACAGTTACGGAAAGATCAAAATTGCAAAACCGCCTCCGCCCCGCACCGCGCCGCGTCCGCTCGATTTGTTTCGTAAAGGTCAGTGTGGTCATATATTAAAACAAACTTACTTTTTAGTCAGCGTTTTTATCGTCACTAGTCAATAATATACAATGTTCTAAATTCAAAACAACGTTTTTACGCTTGACATGACTGACGTTTCCAAAAGCTTGCCTAATGACATTCGGAGCGATGGTATCGTATAAAAAAGTGTAGAATATATAATTTTACAACAAAATGGGAGCGTTGTAAGTATTTCTTGTTATGATACGTATTATCAGAGTTACCTACTCGAAGAATAATATCTGCGTGCCGCTCGGTAACACAAGATATTTCTGAAAGTAGATTGTGCATTCTTGCGCACAAAAAATGAAAATAATAAGCGCGTTACTGATAAAAAAAATAATAATAAATATTTTGCTGTTGTTGTGTCGTCTCGCTACGAGGCGTTTTTATCATCTGCATCACATGATGAAGATGTCGATATCCTGTGATGCCCCTTTGTCGACCGAAGCATATTCATATGTGTTGAGCGCGCACACTTTCACGCGCGTGGAGCTTGGTGTGTTAGAACCTGGTGTGTCGATACGTCGGATTAAATTGACCTCCCGTCCGGTACGGCCTGAAATTGAATTTCTCTATCTTAGTAATCTTAGTATTATTTAGCAAGAATACTGAATTTACCGTGTTTATTAAGATCAGATGAATGAGTATTATTTTGCTGATTAAATTTTAATTGTTACTTACATTTTTTTTTCTTCTTTGCAGATTGGCACTATTGTAAGTACAAGACCACTTGTTACTGAGAATTCCAACAATTTCAAATATAAATCATCGTATTTAGATATTTGATTGACAATGATGCTACGTAGGTCACTAAGAGCTTAAGTGCATTTGTTCCTTCATTTATTATTTTTACTCTCAGCTTTTAAACTACATGCCATCACGCCTGTGTATGTGTGTGTCTGTCTGTGCCTTCGTAGCTCTTAAAAGAGTGAACCGATTTGAACGTGTTTTCATTTATTTGAAAGCAGGTTTTCAAGCGGTGGTTCCTAGACATGTTTTTTCAAAATCATTTTGAGATATTGAACTTTGAAATAAAAATGTCGGGGGATTTTCATTTTACCTAAAGTGTCAGTTATTAGTTGAAATTATTCAAAATTCCCGAACTGTATCAAATTCTATGTCTGTATTTCCTGATACATACAATCCGGGTCTCTTCAAGTGAATATTGAATAGGCTATTACTGAATCGTTATTAGTTGAAATTATTCAAAATTCCCGAACTGTATCAAATTCTATGTCTGTATTTCCTGATACATACAATCCGGGTCTCTTCAAGTGAATATTGAATAGGCTATTACTGAATCAGTGAGCAACATCTTAGGCCTTGTTATCGCTTTCCATCAGGTGGACTAGGACCATCGCTGGTTAGTCAATCATAAAAAAAAGTCTGTTCAAAAAGCGACAAGAAGGCTCAAATTTTAATCGTAGATTTCATTAACACGTTGGCTGCCATAAGCATCACCGGTGGGATAACGTAATCTTCTCTGTGTGGCCATGAGCATCACCTGTGGGATCAAATGGATCACTAAACTTGTATAGGGCGTGGAAGCAAAACTTAAACTGAAGTATGGTGGAGTAAAAAAGTCCGTCATTTTGAATAATTTCAACTATACATTGTCACTTTCTGTACAGTTCGAAGAAGGAGGAGCGCCACCCTGTGAAGTTTTGCGGCGGATGTTTGAACGCTCTCAAGAACAACTGGAGGGGATTGATATCCTCCTTGCTGGTTTTCATTATATTCACGGTGGTTGCCCGGCCTCAAAAGGTAAAATATGCCATTTTCAGCTCTCATCATTATTAGAGCGCTCGTGGCCCAGCGGCACCCGCCTACCGCGTGCGGTATGCGAGGTTAAGCAATGTGGGCGCAGGTCAGTTCTTGGATGGGTGACCGCTTTGAGTGGTTACTAACTGAGCGCTCTCGTGCTTTGGAAGGCACGTTAAGCCGTTGATCCCGGCTGCTGTCTACGACAGCAGTCGTTAAGCCAAGTTAGAGGCCTTCGGGCGGCTTGAGAACTTCTAGCAGTCAAGTTGCCCACTCACTTGACAAAGGGGGGTCGAAGTTGCACCACGTCCGTAGGGAGTACCCACCGTTACCCTACACGTGACCCCTGGGTGGTGCTAAAAGTGCAACAAAAACTGGCAACCGTACTCGTCTTCTCGAAGATCTCACGGTTCGTAAATAAATGCCATACGATTAAATTAAATAAACAAATCATTATTTGGTATTATATGTATGTACATTACAACTTTTAAATACCTAAATACTTAGTCACGATTCACCAGCCCCAGGCTGACACTAAGCCCGAAATACACTAGGCAGTAACAGGACCCTAATTACTCTCGATATAGCCCTAATTCAAGGGGACTGCGTCCCATTACGAATCTCTATTCCCAAAATACCCTGAATTAGCTTTTAGTACACTTGACAGTTGCGAAATAACCTAATGTCATAATCACTTATTCACAAAATCTTCTAGTCCCAAAATACCCTCCATTTCCCTAATGTTTAATCGCTTTTAGGAGGTTCGCATATTAGGTTTATCCCTGAAATTTTGGGTTCCTCCGTCAAAAAGGAAACTTTATAGCACACTCCGCTATCCCGCGCGGTTTCGTTGGTGCGACGTGCCCCGAACCGCATTCGTTTTATTGCAAAACGGCCTCCGCCCCGCAACGACGCTGCGCCGCGCTCTGTGTGTTCCAAGCTTAAACCTCGAACCGCACAGAGCAAGCGTGGCGCGGTGCGGGGCGGAAGCGGTTATGAATTTTTGATCTTTCCGAAACTGTCGACCACAAAGTACAATATATATATTAAGATAGAGATACCAGTGAAACACTCCACATAGATCGTAGCGCCGTTGTGTATTTAGTAAGAACTAACCGCACGAACGCTGCATCTCTGTCACTTCAATATGCAAGTGCGATAGAGATAGCACCCAGTGACATCTGGTGCAAACAAGTTAAACTAACATTTCCATAGAAAAATTCGTACTTCGAGCTGAATGGCCCCTGCTGTCGACTGTCGGTAGTGTCAATTACTGCTCATATGTCACACACGCCGCCTCCACCCCACTATCCCGCGCGGTTTCGTTGGTGCGTCGTCCTCCGGAACGCATTTGCTTTACTGCATTTGCTCTGTGCATTTCAAGCTTAAGTCGAGGATCCGCAAATCGGTTCTTTGTCTGCGGCCGTAAACTGTACCAATGATCTGCCTTTTTTGTTTTCAGGAAAGCCCTCACAATTTACTAGCGATATGGCTGTCAATGTTCGTGTTTATGCTGCTGCGGCCGATGGCGGTGGGGGCCAGCGCGCTGATGCCGGTCTACAGCGTGCCCATGTACGGCATCCTTACGAGCAAAGTGGTCTGCGGCGCTCTCACTAATGTGAGTACATTTCAGGCCTCTATACTCTACAATTATTACGTATTGTTACGGGTTTCCATCGGATATACTAGTATACTTCGCTTTCAGAAACCAGCCCCATGTTTTAGTATGTTGTTATGTTGTGTCATGGACGCCCTGCCCTGGGCGGGAGCGGCAATGGTTCGTCAATACTGGAGAACTAGACAGTTTAAAGACAGTCTCTCGTCTTAAAGAAAAAAGAAATTTCGACCATTTTTTATCTTGTATGGAAAAAGCGCTGTCAGCATGTGTCATGTGTTTACAGCATGATTTTCACAGTTTTGGTCATATCTTGAAACAATTAAAAGCAATAATAAACTGAAGTATTAATTATTATACGTGTTATGTACCTTTTCTAGTTTTTCTATTTGCTCTCTTTCTCCGACCCTTTTCCCATTTCAATTGGGGTCGGCCCTCCGAATATGTTTTCGCCATTTGGCTCTGTCACATTGGATAGTTTTTGTAGGTTTCTCCACCAAGTAGCTTTTGGGCGTCCTCGGGGTTGTTTTCCTGTGTCAATATTTAATGCGATTTTAACAGGTTGGTCTTCGTCGCGGTGGTAAGTGACTTTTGTGGAGCTTCTCTTTTATACACCTCCTGCCCAGCTTAACATTTCTGCAAAATCAGAATATATATATGCTAATAGTTTGTGTATGTATCGAAATATAATGTAAGTAGTAAATTACAGTATATTTATCATATTTACTCAGCATTACCACGCACGTGTATGCAATTACACGTTGCATAGTTGGGTGTAATTGACACTTGTCAAAACGCGGCGGCGGTGGCGATATTGATGCCGATATTACTCGGGAGACCGATTTCTTGGAGATTGTCTCCCGGCAGTTTAAAAATCCAGGATATACCTGACAACATACTAAAGCATGGTGCTGGTTTCCGATAGTGAAGTATCTTCCCATAACAACACTTTGTACTGAATTTTCATCTCACAATGTCAATTCGGAGTACATTGCTGGGTCGTATGTAACGACTAACGATTCTGTCCAACAATCACCTTGTTGACCCAGCATTGTACGTGGGATTGTTATTGTCGGGTTACAACCGTCAAGTAGGTGAAATAGGTGGTCAAGTACAACTTGATGCCCAGTGACGTAGGGACAGTGACGCATGCACGAATCAGCCTCTCCCGTCTCACTCGCATATGCAAGTTGATATGATATTCTTTACGGCTCTATATTATGACATATAGAGCTGTAAGTTTATGGTAAATGTGTGCCCTGGTTAGCTATCAGCTATTGACCTTGGATTGACCTTAGCCATAGCAAAGGCAGGATATCCCTTAAATCATTTTAGTTGTAGTCTGCGATCTAGCAGCAGATTTCCTTGACCAGGCTCTGCACGGGCCATAACTTGTGAAATGCGAAGAGTTGTAAGTGTTGTGACATGTACCCCGTGAACGACATGGCGAACGGCGGCAGCCTCCCACGCACGTAGATGTGGAACCACTAAGGAATACCACGGGAGTGTACGTAATATGAGTATGTTTTCAGGAGAACATAACCCTGTTCTTTCTGGGGGGCTGGCTGCTGATGCTCATGAACAACTGCGGGATGGACAAGCGTCTCGTCTGCTGGTTCCTGGACGGAGACGCAAACTCGAACACACCGCACAAGTACTTACATTTCAGCTTGTACCCATACTAATACCCATTGTAATACCCATTGCATGAATAACTCTGTCCATCTGATTGTCTGTTACCTTTGCGATCGCTGAACGGCTTTAGATGAAAATTGGCATGTCGATACTCCGGCAATATCCTGGGAAGGATATAATAGGATAGTTTTAACCCGGAGATTATTCCTTAAGGGGGTAAAAATAGAGGTGGAAGTTTGTATGGGAGAGCGATAATCAAGCTTGCACCTATGATAATTTCTCGAAGGCGATAACGCTGCACGCGAGCGAAAACAATAGTATAATTACAAATAATAAATAAATAAATATTAGGGGCCATTTTTTACACAAATCGAACTAGTCCCACAGTAAGCTCAATAAGGCTTGTGTTATGGGTACTAGACGACGATATATTTAATAGATATATACTTAAATACATAGAAAACATCCAAGTCTCAGGAACAAATGTCTCTGCTCACCACAGAAACAAATGCCCTTACCGGGAATCGAACCCGGGACCTCTAGCTTCGGAGGCAATGACACTACCAACTATGCGAAACAGGCCGACAAAACTTAAGTAAAGGACCAATTGCACGTAGTTGTAGACGTTACCTATTCGAACACCTCACAACTACATACAACGTGAAGCTTTTTACCTATATGTAGGTACCTTCATATACTGCACAAACAAGCATATACCCGGCCTTATATGTATTTAATAACAATGTGGCCTTTACGGACTTATTACATACATTGCTAGTCTTTATTTGATTTAAGGATTTGCTGTGGTTACAGCAAATACTGGAGTCCCTTATTTCTACAGTGCATCATCGCGGGAGCTCTAGCGACCTTACTCACCAGGAACACAACACCGCATACTTGCAGAGCATGTAGAGTAGAAGTGTTCTGGTGTCCAAAGGCTGCGCTGTTTGCTTACCGTGGGGTCGGTGGTAGAGTAAAAAAAACGAAGGTGCAAGAAACTAGCATAATTTGGACTTGATCATCATGAATGATTGTCGATTATTGATAATTTATACATTTACAGGCTGCTTTTGAAGTCGTGTATGGCGGCTTTTTGTGTTTCGGCGATTGGCGAAAGGGATATGACTACACAAGCAATAATGAATTATATTGTGGCGGCACTAGACCCTTTGAAGGTGAGTTACAGCCCTACCTATTAGTAGCGGTAGGTGATTGTTGAAGGCAAGCGTGAATTTTGAGCTTGGAGCACAAAACTCGCCCACATTGAGTGCGGGTGCCGCGGCCGAAAGTGCCGCGCGCACCGCCGCGCATAATGTGGACCCCGCTTTTTGTTAAGTAATAAAATGAAATCATTTTATTCTAGACAATGTCCATAATTATTTATTAACTTAATACCCATTAATGTAATATATAGGTACCTCCCAAAACAAGAGTTTTATTGATGTATTTTCATAGGGCATCAAAGGGGAAGCTAATTTCGACGAGTTGAAGAAAGTTTTGTGCAACGCCATAGCAGTTTCATCCTTTCTTGGTAAGTGTTTTGTTTATAAATGATTTATTTATTATATTATTATTATACGTGTTATTTGGCGTGTCCACATTTGTACGTCCACTATCTCGCCACTGTTATTTCTTCATGTACTTATATTTTTAGGGTTCCATAGTAAACAAGGAACCCTCATAGTTTCGCCATGTCCATTTGTCCATCCCTCCGTCCGTCCGTCTGTCCGTCTGTCCAAGGCTTAGCTCAGTAACCGTTACAACTAGAAAGCTGTAATTTGATATGGATACACATAATTATTAATTAATCACGCCGATAAAATGGTACAACATTATATATTTTTTTACTTTTTTGCTGAAACTCAGTAGAATAATTCGCTATTAATTAAGATATTTACTTCCAGGGAGTATGTGCATCGTACACGCATCCATAAATACCATACAGATGAGAGCACTGTTCTGTGAGTAAGTACGCGTTTACATCGAATTTTGTTGCCCAAGTTTCTTAAAATAAGGTAATTAAACCTGTGCAAAGTACAACTTATTATTCTTATTAAGTACGGTTTAATATTAGCAAGGATTTTAATGCACTTTTTTCACTTTGAAAATTAGTACTGCTACCCCACAGCAGTATACCATATCTAAATATAGAATGAGTGTATACATAGTAGGCTGATTTGGCAGTTTTTAAGTCAGTTTTTTTTTTGAGTTCATACAATTTACAACTCGAGGGACGCCTCTGGTGTTGCAAGCGTTAATAGCCGACGGTGACAATTTACTATAAGGTGGGCCCTCAGCTTGGTTTGCCACCGACGTGGTATAAAAATGCATCGCATAAATGAATCTCGATAATTTACTCTCTAATTTATGGACAATTGGACATGCTCCTTCCAATTCATGTGATTGTCAATAACAATCCCAACAGCGAAAAGGTATCTAGAGTTTCCAATTGGACACGTTGGCTGCCCACCATACTTGACCCAAAGTATTGCTCCCACGCCCCATACTTCACCGAAAGTTTTGCTCACAAGCCCAATACAAATTTAGTGATCCATTTGATTCCATCGGTGATGCTCATGGCCACACAGAGAAGATTACGTGATTCCGCCAGTGATGCTCACGGCAACTAACGTGTTAATATCAATTCTTAGTAACAAACGTGGATGAAGCTCAAAGAGATATTAAATTTATTATAGGAAGTTAAATTTCATTACCATAGAAAGCAGTGGGATGACGAGAAACAAGTCTTCCTCGTAGTCCCACTGGTGGGACAAATCATTGGGTCCACGAGAAAAACATGATGCAATCACGTACACGCCAACTAAATCGATTAAGACCAGATTCATATTTGTCTGACGTGACGCATGATGACGCGACAGAACGATGCGGTGTTATACATTTAGTACGGTTAAATTAATAGCCATCATGATAAGCACAAATTATCGATGTTTCAGAGCGGCGACGGCTACCACGGAACTGCCAGATGTGTTCAACTTCCTCAACTACAGCGCTTACGCGATCCCGACGGTGCTCGTCATGTTCCTCCTCAATCTGGGCTACGAGGCCTTTCTCGTCTCCAAGTATGTATCACTGCTAACCCTTTGAGCGTCAAAAATATCGCGATGTCCTGGCTTCTTGTGAATGTAGCACCTTTAACTCAATTAATTTAAATAGTCCCGGCGCGTCAGTGAATTTTTCGGATATGGTAAGAGGAATTATTGAAGAGGTTATACTTAGGGTCAAACGATTCAAGTGAGCAAGCGGGGCAAGCGTTCCTATCATAGTCCTGAAAGCATAGTCCTAGTGTGAAAACACTACTCATCACGCCGCACGTCATGCTCCTTGCATTTGAAGCGGACGTCATGCCCACTGCTTCCTGTTTTGTCGGTTTTTGGGCGCGAGTCAAAGGACCCAGTGCAGTGAGCGTCGCGATTAATTTAGCGAGTAGAGCAGTTGGTGGGCAGAGAGGACGACATCGCGGCAGGGGGAGGAGCGGAGCGATGATTATTGCGAGGAGCACAGTGAGGCAGAACCATTAAGTTGGTACTGCTTGGTATCGTGCAAGACATCTTTTCTGAGCTATGGTACAAACATTGCTTTCCTCTACTAATTTTAAGAATCTTCCCTGCTGTTCATTGTATTTATTTTGAATATGGGACAGTTGGTGCTTAAATGGTAAAATTACAGAGTAATTGACGTTTCCAATTTTCTCATGCTCATCAGTCATAGTTGAAACAGAAATTGTATAAAAGCCAATAAACATTTTTCATTTTCATTTAATTTTTTCATCACTTAATATTTCATTGCCTTTATTTATTTTAAATATGGTATTTTGAACATCAATCTTTTTTCCAGCGTGTCTGAAAGTTCTTTATTAGCACTTGATTGTCCTGGTTGCACATAATTCAAATTCTATAAGTAGCACTGGATCCTGTTCTTCTGAGAGAATAAAAATTTTATAGGAGCTTCTTTGTGATTCAATTTTGCTTTTAGTATGCTGGTTTGGATTTCGTAGGTTTTTATACTATTGTCCTTTTTCCTTGATTTGTCTTTAATTTGCACTTATTATACAAGTATCATTAAGATTTGAATATTAAAATATACCGAATAACGCTTTTCTCTGTCTTACATTCAATGTGACAATGTTTTAGGTTTGCTGGAGGTAACCCGCTGACTGCGAGATCCAAGGACCAGTTGCAAAAAGCCTTCAAGAAAAATAGACAAGACCTCGGTCCCATGACTAATCACCAGAAGGTGAGTGTTTGGCCAAAAATTGCTTGCTTCGATTAGATTTTGAATTTGTTTCATTTTTTATATGAGTAAGATAATTGTGATAGACCCCCCAACAAAAGAAAAAAAGGAAAGCCAAGAGAAAGATGGATTGACGAGTTAAACAAAACAGCAGGAAAAGACTGGATCATAAAAGCAAGAGATAGAGACAACTGGAAGAGTATGGAGGAGGCCTTTACTCGAGAAGAGGTCCTTAGAAAATATATAACTTAACAAAAAAAAAAGAAAACATGCATGTTAAACATATCCCATATTTTCATTTTATTATTTTATTCTTTAATGAAGTTTTATTTAGATTTTTATAAAAACATAAATTAAATGAAAAGTACACAATATATCTTTACACTGTGATATCTACAATAATTTAATATTTTAAGTCGATTTTAATTATTACTATGCTTTTGATATTCTACACAATTTTACAACTATGCATTTCATCAACTGTGCATCAAAAAAATTATATTATATTGCAAAGTTAAAACGCATGCTTTAAGTACTTTTTTTATCATATAAACTGCGAAAAATCATGTTATGTAAAATTATGTTAAGTTAAAATTGTTATTATTACTGATGATTTATACTACAAAAAAGGAAATAAAGAGGCTATAATAATAATAATAATAATAATTGTGATAGAAGTCGCGTACGCTTCTCTGGCCCGCCTGATGGTGAACGTACAAGTCTATCTCCAAGTGCTTGCGTGTGGCCAATGCTTGATTTTTTGAATTCACTGTATCGACTGCAAGAGACAGGACCTGCTATCTCAGTGAATTGTCTCAACAATGCGCATCCGCGGGAACTTCATAACTCCTTCCTTCAGAACGTTGATCGGTCTGTGACCACGATATGATTGGCTGCAGGTGTCTATAGGCTTCCTGGTGCTGATACTGGTGTGTTTTTTCACGCGCTGGTCCAAGTGGCTGCACATGGGCTGGGCCACCTTCCGCCAGTATAAGGAATCTCCGGAGTTGTGCGCGTAAGAGAACCTAATCTTTATATATTTACATAAATCAAGTTACTACTTCCGCTATGGCGCTACTAACGACTATGGATCGTACGTTGTCAAAGTCACCTAGGTTCATGTTCAATCTCTTATGACAAATGACTTGACGGGTACGGCGTCACTGCCGGATGAAGGACCACATGAAGTATGGCATTAGGGTTACATTTGGACACTAATGTGTAGAATTACACTAACTCTCCGTCAACGTGTGATGCCCGTGTTTGTTTCAAATCTTGTATGCCAAATTTACCCAACCCAACCTATTCTTCTTCTCATCTATGGGAGGAGGGCTCTGCCCAGCAGTGGGACGTATATAGGGTAAATAGTAAATACCACGTATGATACCAGTATCTACCTGCTACAAGTAATGGCAGAGAGTGAGAGAGAGATCCGTCTCTAAGAGAGTATGGAGGAAGAGAGTAAGCATTAAAAATACTCTCATATTTTTCTTCCTCTACCATGCTCTCTGCTGCTGGTACCTATTACCTTAAACTGTTTTTATTTCAGGGTAAACGATGCCACCACAGCTGCTATATTCGTTGTGCTTTTACATTTCCTTCCGAAGTCACTTAATTTCTTTAAAATATGTTCTGTTGACAGTAAGTATAGATTACATATTTACATTTATACTAACTTGAGACATGTTAACACTTAAAGAGAAAGGAATGTTTTTTTTCTTTAACCCTTTCAATGCCAAGAACCTATAAAGTGGTCGTATGGCGTCGTGCCTGCCATGCCAACAACCACTATAAAGGTCGGAGTGAAGGTGTACTTTGATCATGAATAAAATCTACATATTATGAATTGTGATTTTTTTAAACGTTACATCACTTTTTGATAACGCAACAGTGCTTGGCGTGTGAGTGATCACTTTATTCAAATATGAAAGCGTTCAAAGGGTTAAGTAAGTATAAATTACTGAATACGTACAGTAGACAACATGTTAACACGTACCTTTTTAAACCCTATTGTCATTGTGACAAGAGCGAAAAGATACGCGTGGAACATGGCAAAGGAGGCGTTTACTCAACAATGGAACGCTATTCATCATCATCATCATCATCATCATCCTAGCGCTATCCCAGTACAGTTACATCCTGACCGATGCCCGGGGTCAGCGAACCTGTTCCCATGAATTGGCGCAGTCACTAGTTTTTACGGAAGTGACCAGCCTCAAAGTGAGTGGTTATCTTGATTGTTAGAAGTTCTCAAGCTGCCAGAAGATCTCTAACTTAACGACTGCTGCCATAGACAGTAGGCGGGATCAATGGCTTAACGTACCTTACAAAGCATGGGACTGCTCAGTTAGTAACCATTATAAGCGATGACCCACCCTAATTTTGACCACGGCCGACATTGCCACGAGTGCTCCTTCCGAACAATGGAACGCTATGTGACGTTAAAATGATTAATAGGCTACAACTACAATTCTATTAATAGACGTAAAAACATAATTTAACACAATGGAATTTTCAGAACACGGAAATTTGCCGAAGATGCAACGTGAATCTGGAATATTGTTTTGGAAATTCGTTGATAAGAACACGGACTATTCGCTTTTCATTCTTTTAGGTTTGTATATTTGGTGATTACTAACCTCTTTTAATGCTACTAAGAACAACTAAAAGATGCACTAGAAGAAGAACTATAAGATGCTATTAAGTAACGTGAGAAAAGGTTGAAAGTACGGAAAAGTTTTGAAAACTAAGCAACATTCAGTGTGATTTAAATAATGTTATTGTAGAGGTATATTTAAGCGCCGTACCGTATAACGTGACCCACTTTGGAAACCAGTTTCATCCCTTTCTCAGAAACACAAATGTTAAAGTGGTATATGTATTTAGTATGGGATGGCGCATCGTTACTGTCTAACATCGATTTTTCAATGTAATTTGAGATGTCAGTGCCGTTATAAGAAGTCCAAGTCTTATAAGGTAGATGTCGCTGTACGCCTGCTGCTGCGTTGTAAGAGGGTAGTGAATGATTTCGTGCCTGAGCTTGATTGTTCCGATGGCTAAGTGGCTTGAGTGAGTGGCCGCATATGCCAGATATCGGGGGTTCAAATCCTGTTCGTAGCACTATTTTTCAGTTTTCCTTTTAATATGAAATTTAACATCACTCGCTTGCCTTTTTCCCATTTATTAGGTTGGCGCGGCATGTCTTTTTCTTCCAAATGCACCTGTCACGCGTCATTTCGTCATTCACTTCTTTCGTATTAATTTCGTCTCTCACACAATCCAATCCATCCATCCACCTTTGCTTTGTTTGACCTGCCTCGACTCTTGCATCCATACACATTCATACCTTTCTTGTAAATATTTTTTACAAAATCAAAATCAATTGTTGATAGACGTTTACGGATAAGATAAAATAATTAAAAGCGGTGGTAGTTTGGCACGAGTATAAATATATTTAAAAAGCATATTATAACTATTATAAGGTAAACATTACATCATCGACGGGCATGTTCGGCTGTGATAGCGTCACGGCCCGGGTACGGTGCACGGGTAATCTATCGGAAAATAGGTTTTCTACTGTAGCATTGTTATTTTGTAGTGTTGTATAATATAATATTGGGGGACAATCTTACACAAATCGACCTAGTCCCAAACTAAGCAAAGCTTGTACTATGGGTACTAGACGACGATATACATACTTATATAGATAAATACATACTTAAATACATAGAAAACATCCAAGACCCAAGAACAAATATCCGTGATAAATGAACAAATGGCCGGGATTCGAACCCGGGACCTCTAGCATCGGAGGCAGAGTCACTACCAACTAGGCTAAACAGGTCGTCAGTTGTGTTGTGATACTGTAATTTTATATACAATGTATATTGTTTTATAAAAACCTCGCAGAGTTTATTAAACCGGTTCTTCTCGTGTCAGAGGTTTATTTTTCGGAACCGGTTGTAGTTTATTAACATTAATATTACATACAGATATTATCATACTATTTTATAAATTTCTGTTCGCTGGTTTGCTGGTAGAAAATGCTAGTAGTCATTAAGCCCGCCATTTGTACATTTCTGTTAGTGTTTAAATAAATTAATAGTTATTATTATGCCTAAATTGAAGAATCATTAACTTTGACTTTGTACAATTAGGGGCTGGCCCGATAATTTACAAAGGCATGGTGAAAACGAAGTTGAACGAGTCTATATATTATTTCTGTGGCGAGAAGATCACCAGCATGAACTGGAACGTGGGGATACTGATCGTTGTGTTGCTGTCCGTTGTGCTCGGCTCCATCATGTCGGGCCTCGCCGCGCAGGCTTGTCTGATGCCGCTGATGCTGGGTATAGTAAGTATCCCTTTTAGAGTTCCGTACTTAACAAGAAACCGTTATAGTTTCGCCATGATCGCGTGTCCGGCCACGCCACCGCTCAGCTCAGTGACCCTCACTTACTAATTAGAATCGTAATTTGGCTTGAGTATACAAATTAGTCACGTCGACGAAACATTATTTATTTTTTGGTACCTCCCGCGCCTAAAGTAGAGCTTAAAGCATGATTCAACAAGTACTTCGAGAACACTTACCTAAGCTTGTGGAATGAGCTCCCTGCCGAGGTATTTCCAATGAGCATGGGACTCAATTAAAGCGTGAAGGCAGAGTGCAAGGTCGGGTATATATACGGGTCGGCAACGCGCGAGTGACACCTCTCTGGTTTTGCAAACGTCCTTAGGTGACGGTGTCTGCTTACCGCTTACCGTAAGCTTGTTTGTAATCGTAGTTGTGTAAAAAACCAGCCAAGTGAATGTCGGATCAGGCACAAAGAAGCGTCTATTACGTAAACAAACCGACAAACCATTCTGTCCACCTGGTTGGACTGCTAGTAATATTGAGGGTTCCGTACCCAAATGGTAAAAACGGGACTTCGCTGTCTGTCCGTCCGTCTGTCTGTCACCAGGCTGTATCTCAAGAACCGCGATAATTCGACAGTTGAAATTTTACTTGGTACTTGCAGAAGAATCACATGCACTTTGCCGACCCGTTAATTCGAGGATATGATGCCTTGTGTTAACAGCTAGAGACATACGCAGGTCCCTCACCTCAACACAGCGCATCCTCGGGAGCCACCACAAACTAACGAATATAACTGCCGTCGCCGCCGCGTTATTATAACTGCCGTCTTCTGAAAGGTGGAGGCACTTCCCCAGTTGGGCTGCTCCAAATATGAGCAAGATGACTTTTCGCTGCAATGTGCCGTTACGTTTCTAATTTTTCCCTAGCCTTGTCGTAATCCCTGTTGAATCGTAATTAATAATGATTTGTTACAGGCAATGACAGGGAAGGAGAAATGGCCACAGAGGAAATACTTGGTAGCACTCGGAGTGGGCCTCGGCACGGGACTAGGCTTCATGGCTCCCTTCGAACACTCACCTGCCTACTGGGTACCGAAAGTGGGCAAAGTTGAACGCAAAAAACAGGTTAGAAGATGGTCAAATATGTTTTTTCACATCACTGGCACGAACATGGTGGTTTTGCTGCTTGAAATCAGCAAGCGAGCAACTATTTTCATGACCAAAGTGTCGAAGGATAACTGTTTTAGAGAGTTGTATCGTCATTAAGCCATGTAAACGGCACCTGCGACATGAAACAAGAAATGATTATACGTCACACGAGAAATATACAGAATGTTTTTATTTATTGAATTCCGTTAATTGCGAGGGCATATTCCTAAGATGAAATAAAGTAATCTTCTCTAAGGCACTTTTGTATCCTAATTCGCACCATTTTGAACATATTCGAGAATTCATTTTCGTTAATTAACACTCCTAGCATAATATAAAAGATCATAAACAATTAAAAAATGTTGCGTGTCAGTCCAATTCCGAGTGTTGTCATATTTGTCATACTTGACATTAACTTTTGCTCAACTTCACGTTAGCTCTTAACGCTCTGTTGCATTCACCCTTGTTGATATAATTAATTATTCTGTAATAAAATGAAATAAAAAGATTTTTCTTCAATTTTGAGAAACTAAATAAATTGTTTCTTTCCCGATGTAACTAGAACTATGCTGTCAAAGCACTTTTATTGTTTATTGAATGCTAAAGAAATATTAATATATTAATCATAAGTATTTCATTAGTAATAAATAAAAATTATATAAACATTGGATAAAATAAAGTAATAAAATGTAAGCATAATTGGAACGCCACCCACAACACTAAAATATACCTATTCATATTGATACACCAGCTCTTCGAGTATAATGAGTTTCAATAAGAACGTATCTAGTATTTAAAGCAAGCAAATTGCGATCGTATATGCAAGACGTAAGGTGCTGTTTCGCTTGAGCGAAGCTTGTTATTTTGTTATTGCACCTGCCCGCGAGTACAATTCATTTCAATAAGAGCGTATGTATTGCATGAAACAAGTGATTTGTGACCATATTTGCTTGACGTAAGGTGTTGTATTGCTTGGATTGTAGGGTAATTAAGCTTGCGGACAATTCACTCAAAGGTTTCAATTTGGAAGGCTAAGACATATCAAGGTATAAATAGCGCGTGGGGTTCGATTCGGTGTGCTCATTCTTACTTTTGCGGTTGTGCGGATTGTCATTTGAAGCTGGCTCGTTTTAACGTAGTGATAATTCAAGGTACTATTTTATTAATTAACGTTATCATAGTTGAGTGGTTCATTATGGTGCAAATACTTTGAATTATGGTGAGTTATTCAACTGTGAATTTAGATTTTATTTTATGATTTTTGTGTGTTTTGATTTGATATCGAGCCAGATCAATGTCTGAATAGCATGGTCTATTTAACAAGTTGGATCTCACCATCGAGGTGAAAAAGAGATACAGCTTGGAATCCTATTAGTTTTGTTACCAAGTTTAAGAGGGCTTGGCATCATCTCTTTATCAACATAGATGATGATATACTCTTACGTGCTTTGGGGTCTAGCCACAGATTGATGCGAGAAGGTCGCAATTTCCAATAAGTCGACCGCTATGAACGGTGTTCACTCGTAGAGATCTTGTGTGTGCCTGAAGTTCGTTCTTTATTAAATATATTTATGTACTTACCTTATATACGTTAGGGCGCAACATTCACAGATCCCTTTATTCTTCGGACAGTTGTGAATGGAGCGAATACACAGGCTTTAGGTTGCCTATCTCGGTCTAGCCTACCGAACGTTATATTTATTATTTTTAGGGAACTAGGTTTAATTTAATAGGTTGTTAGTGATTGTAGGAAGTTTGATAGACGTGAATAAGTAGGTATAGGTCAATTGTGAATAATGGTTTCCAAATGTGGTTATGAAGTATGGGGTTTCATGGGCTACATTTGAAATATGGTTTAAAGGTGTAACTACATTTAATTTACTTTGTTCATTGAGTTATTATGATTCCAGTTATGATTAGAATATAGAATTGTTTCAGAAAGATGAAATAATTCTAGACATTGTAGCAGGCGGAGCAGTCTACGAGTCAATTTTATCTATTATCATGAGTGGAATAATGCTCGCATTTCTATCATGAGTAAATGAGTGCTCACTATTTCAGGTATCGATTAGGTTCAAATATTTCATATGAATTGCCCTGAATAGTCGACATTGAGTGTACCACTTTATGGAAACTAGGTTTTTAGGGAGTTAGTGACGAGGTGATTTGTTTTCATTAGATTCAACTTTGTACCTCAACTTTTGTATATAAAGATGTTAGCGTCAGTACTAATAAATTGCTAAGATTTATTTATAAAGCTTAAATTAATAGATGATTCCTCTAATCATCGATATGACTATCTGGTGAGTTTCTTTGATGCTTCTTCTCATCAGCAAGTCTAGGTTACGAAGCATTGGTAGATTCATAGGTCATATAAAAATACCTATTAAAAATTCAATAAAATAAAATAGGTATAAATACGTAGCTAGGAGGTCTGTCACCCATCCAGGCGTAAGCAGTAGCATTGTATGGTAGTGAAAGAGTCGCACCATACAATAATAATCAAAATTATTCTTAGCTAGCTAGGAAATCAAGTATCAGTGTTTTATGATGAAATAATTTTGATTTAGGGAAAATTATGGCTTTTAAGGAAAATTTGCCTTTCTTTAAAAACCAATGGCTACTGTGTTACGCTTAGCCCGGCCTCAGGTAGTCTGGTGGGGGATTATTAATAAAAAACAAATAATTATTTGTTTATATAAAGAAGCATACAGTAGGTAAAGCAAAGATTAGTACTTAACCTTTTCTATAATCAAAATTGTGATAGGTTTAGGAAAATGGGTAGTGCAATTCCTTAGGAATAGTGGACTAGGGCTAGGCTAAAGGTAGGGCTATAGGTTAGGTAGTGAAGAGTTCAGATCTTGTTTGTTTCACATTAAAGAATTTGAGTTACGCGGCACACAACGTAGGTATGTTACTAGACGATCACTTGGCCAAATCAAATAAATAAATTAAATCAAGTTAAATTCAACCAAATTAAATTACATCATTATCATTTAATAAATCAAGCTGTAAACGATTATTCATTTTCTTAATTTACTGACTAACATTTATTGTTATATTATATATTAGGGAATTTTATTATTAATTATTTTATTTTGTAAGGTCGAAGGCACATGTTTGCTGCTGTGACCAAAGGATGTGTATTAGCATATGTTGTTATAGCCTTTAAGTGACACCGAGAGGAAATGACTGATGCAATTTGTTCATGGCTCGTGGACCAGTCGATCATTTAACGACAAAATGAATCGAGAGGGCCGCCGACATCTCGCGTCCATACGAGTAGACAACTATTATGTGTTCGAGCTGATTTCAAAAGAGTGGTCTCTCTACCTCTCCTTCATCAGTTGGCAGTTAGATGTCTGCCATAGAATTGAAGTTCAAAACGCACAGAGCGGCCGCGGCGCGGTGCGGGGCGCAGGCGGTTTTGCATCAGTTTTGATCTTTCCGAAACTATCGACTGACGATTACGGCTTTAGGTATATTGTGAGACATTGACATATGAAGCAATAATCGACGCCGTCTCCGCTCTGCTATCCTGCGAGGTTTTTCGGTGCGACGCACGACGCGACTCCGCCCCTTACCGCGCTCTATGCGTTTCAAGGTTGAATGTTGCTGTTTTGATTCTATTTGTAACTGTATCATTTGTGTGAGTGCATAAAGAGTATTAAATTATTATTAAGGTCGACAACGTTAGCGCCTTAAAAACATCGCAATTGTTTTTACAGATTATATACTCCATCGGGAGCCAGGTTATCTGTGGTCTGATTTTATGGCTGAGCCTGTGCTTCTTCGCGCCCTTGCTGTGGGACCCGCACGACCACGGCATCTTCCCGCAGGTGGTGCCCGGGCTGGAGGACCACCACGCCACCGGCTCCACTGCAGCCGGCGGGGCTCCCCAACCGGTCGGCACCACCCCTGCCGGCCGTTGAGTTCACTTTCCAGAATACAGCGAGCCGTTGTTTTATTACATTCTCTCAATACCAGATGCAAGGTTTTTCGGACGACAGAAATAGCCGACTATTAAAGGGGCGACACTACTTCGTTCGTCGAACGTCGTTTGCCGTACTCCGGCCAACGATCGTCGTTTTCACAATGCCTACTGCGGCGGTCGTTCATCAAATGCGGTCGACTACCATCTTTTCTAAACTGTTGCGGTCGCCGCATGTTGTACTCGGCGACCGACTTAATATTATTGCCGCTTAACGTTTGTTACACATCGATAATCATCACGAAAAGCTGCTGCGAACAAGCGCGGTCAATAATAAATGTCGCCTTTACACTGCTTCGGTCGCTGAATAAACTTATTCAGACCATGCGGCGACCACCTACATACAACCTTATCGTAACCGTTCCGTGCGAGTGCGGCCGACTGACAGACAGTAAATCCTTTTGCTGTCTGCTGATACAAATTACAATTAAAACGAGAAGCTTGTTACCGAACTTAAACGTGTAGTATTTTGTTGATATGGTTAATTAAATTTATTTTTTAGAGATGAACAATGTTCGAATATTGTATTACCTATTACGGTAAATGTAGGTAAATGTATTGTAAATTAAGTGCATTTATCTTATTTAGGTTCAGAGTGCGCCCTACTTCCGAAAATTTATTTATTGTTACGTTACTTAACTGTACATATCTGACTGACCACTGCGTGAGTGGTTCACTTTGAAGCTAAGTCGACACAAATAATTAACTTATTGCATGTGTTTGTTTTGTCATGTTCTAGCTAGTATTTACAGAATAAAGTATGGTTTTATTCAACGTTATTATTTACTGATTTCAAAGTACATTATCCTATTAACTTTAGTATGGCATCGGCGGCGCGCCTCGTGGCTACCGGGCCTGCCGGGTAGTCCATGCTGATTGATTATACATCGTATACCATTACCAGCTTTGGTCCACGGTGTATAATCACTAATCAGCATGTCCTACACCGCTATTGTACGGTCAACCAATTTGATTTCTGGGTCACTTTGTGCCTTGTCACCTTGCCTGTGTGCCTTGTAAAAAGTGGCTAGAGATCTCATATACATTAGGTATGCTCACGTGTCACTGTGACAAGGTACAAGTTACAGCACTATCAAGCGGCAATTACACTTCGTCGTTCACCAAATGCGGTCGCCAAATTCATTTTAAACTACTTAGGCCAACAAACGTCGTCTTCACATTAGTCTGTCCGCCTACTTATAAGCGTTGGAAGCTGTCGATCGCCGAATGTGGCCGACTAACGTGTTATTTACACTTTTACGGTCGCCACATGCAACATGCGGTAAACAACAAAGTGTAATTGCCGCTTTAGCGTGGTGTGTTCAGACATGTTAGCACTCGCCTGACAGCCCTCGTGTTGCGCCGCCACACGGTGTAGCTTTAAGAAGCTTCGCTGCCGTGGCACGCTCTCTTCCTCAGAGTAAGGATTTCTATAGAGGTCTTATAAGAGTTTCACCAAGGGGGCTAGAGGAGCTCTTATGCAGCTTTTTTTTTTTTAAATGGGATTGCTCTTGGCCAGCATCTAGCCAGGGGGCAAAGATGAGGCCGACGATGAAGCGAGCTCACCCAGAAGATGCCTATTCACTTGTGCCTTTAAAAGGTCCAGCTAAATTGAGAACTAGTCTTAAACGTCTGGCGGCTTACAATTAACAACCTCTTTAATTTGGCTAGGTAATCGTTTATTTGCCTCAAACTATTTGACTTGACGTTTAGATGACATTGAGGCAAATAAAGAAAAGCGGAACTATGACAAGGACAAACGATATATCCCTCTCTGTCGCTGTTATTCAATTTAGTATATGATCTTCTCGCTCTTAGCGGTATTATTATTATTTGACGTCTACTCTGGGTACTCTGAGCTGTCTTTGCTCGCTCGGCTCGCGCGCTGACGGGTCTCGCCGGGGCTAGCAAAACTACCGCTGCAACGCGATACGAGTAAATTCTACCCTCCTTTCTAATTGGTTCAGTTCGAGTGGGACAAAAAACGCTCAATCGCTCGTGATAAGACTTTGAAAGCAAGTTATGCTAGCCCAACTGCTATACTATATATAAATGTAACTACCGGCTACCCTTTGAAGGGTTATGGTTATGGTTATGGTTATGGACTCCTTTTTCCGCACTTAGTCCGTGAGAGTCGGACCATTGTGCGTGACGTGATCGCCGGCTAGGGATCTAGCCAGCCTAACTCCGCCCAGAAGCGCAGGATCCTCCTGGTGTCACCACAGGCTTCGCGGAGTGACCTCGGTGCGTTGAGGATTTGAGTCCGTTGTGTAGCTACACCTTCGCATTCCAGGATGACGTGGGGAGCTGTTTCATCGGCTTTGAAGGGTATCCGTTATAAAATTGATTTTTTTTAACAACCACCTCTAAACCTAAACAGATGTACGAGTAGGTGACCGTCAGTGACTAGTGACGAGTGAGTTTCATTTCTACCGACCATATCGGAAGGGGACGTTCGAGGTGGTCGTTAGAAAACACCGCAACCTGTCATCCACGTGCCCGGGTAGTGAACATAGTCCATGAACTAAGGATAAATCTAGAGAGCCCAATACACACATATGTACAAACGTGTAGAAAAGAGATGAAACCATAGTACAAAGTACACACGTAGGAACGAAACACAATCTCACATCGCATGTCCGTCGTCGCGTCCAGTTAAAAAGATTTTCACTAATTGAGGTGAATGTATTTAATTATATTTAGTATGGGACTGGGAGACCCGACCCCAGAGGAGCTGGGAAGAGGGTTGGACAAAGAAGAAGAAGATGAGACTCGAAAGAACTTAGGAAAGAAAAAAGAAGGAGCATTACGAGCAGAGCAACCTAGTGAACTCGATTTTTAACTGTTCCCAATAAATACGCACAAACTCACAACGCATGCACACCTACGCTGAGCATGTTTTTTTTAAAACCGGCGTCACTACATTGTAATGCTCCGTCTATGTATTTCTTGGTCGGAGGATTGTCTATTGTCCCCTAATATATTTTTTTCATAACCTATTTAGGTGTCCCACTGCTGGGCAAAGGCCTCCCCTCCATTCCGAGCAGAATGCGTCCAAGTCGTAACGCCAACGCCATTTCCCTTTTGATCTGCCTCTGCTCCGGTAGCCATTTCGAGGGGTCCACTCCGTACTTATTTTGGCCCATCTTTCCGGATGCATACGGCAGACATGTCCAGCCCAGTTAATGTCATGCCCTGATATTTATTTTGAAAATTTAGATCTCTTAATAGCAACCTCCTTTTGTCAGTAAAACATGGGGACAATATTCTTCATGTGGTATTCCCAGAATAACTTAAATTATATCACTTTAAACTCTCGCGCTTAGTACGCATTCTTAAAATATTCGTACACGGGTCTAAGGCCAAATTTATTGTTGTTGAAACGTCGGCAATTAAGTTATGTAAATAAATAGATTTCGCGTTAGACCCGTACACGAATATTTTAAGAACTGTTAAATTATCTCCCGCCCTTTCAGTGACATGTACGTTAAAGGCTCCTTCTATAATATTCTCTTGTACCAGGCGCGGCTCACCTCGCTCCGTGACTTCATCGCGCCGCTGCAAGTACATGTCGGCCGCCCGCATTGCGGGCTTATAGCCTCGCCTAGCGCTTAGGCCCCGCCTCCGAAAGAGCGCGTTGCGTGCGATAGAAAGAGATGGCCACGCTTAGGCACGTTTGGCATACCTAAACGGGGGATTTGTTAACGGTGGGCCTTCTGCCTACGTAGTACTGTTACTTATTCTGTAGCTGCACTCACTAGTAGTCCGGTGTCCTACCTTCGAGATGGCACCGCAGGCGCGCCTCGTGCCAGTCGGCGGGCACGCGATTTAGCTTGAGCCAGCCGCCCGCGTCCGGGTAGTCGACGTAATCGCTGCGGTACCGTTTCCCCTCTGTTAAACACAACTTCATCTCATTAACAAAACCACTTAAAAACGTTATATCGTCCCTTATCCATCGTCTAATAGCTGGCAAATATGTAACTATTAAAAGATACTTAAGTAATTTTTACTAAACGGGACTTTATCATGTATAATTATAAATTACTTTTTAATCACTTATTAAAAATTACTTTTTAATTACCTATATTTATTTACACTTCGATGTATTATGGAGATGCCTAATCCATATTTTTGGTTAGCGGAAAAATTAATGAGAGATGTAGGCCTTCGATATGCATCCTAGGTAATTAATTAATTAATTTTGTATTTTATGGTTTTGAATAAAAAGTCTTCGCGCGACACTTGCATTTACCTAATAGTTTAGAGGCTATGGAGTGGAAAAGGAACACGTGCACTAACCTTTCAATTTTGGGTAGTCCTTTCACCAACTGCTAAGTGTCTCTGTCCCACTAGAAGCTCACAAAACACTCGGGCGCGCCCAGAGCTTGTGTACACCACATTTTTAAATTAAGATTATAGTCAACACGCGGCGTTCTGTATTATCGCCATCAGGACCATGCAACAGACATGCATTCAGTCCGAAATCAATGAAGAATCTGGCCGTTAATTCGGCTCACAAAATTATATACGCAAGAGTGAGAACGCATATTTAAATGTGCACGTGAGTGTAAAGGAAAGGAGATGTGACGGGTTTGTAGCAAATGCAAGTATACCCTCAAATGTAAATATGAATGCGAATCTGCCTTACATTTTACAAAAAAATTTTGAAACAACATATTGGACTACTTGAATTGAAACGCTGTTCTTCGCGAGAAGCTCAATCGGTGGCATTATAACGCCAACTATAAATAACGACAATAATAAAAGTACGAGTAGTAAGAAGGACGGTAATTTTTATTTCATTTTAGGTTTGTTTAAAAATGTCTCACTAATTCCGCCACTGAACTACTTCCACGGGACTACTGGAAATAAACTAATATTTCATTGCATATTTGAGAAAACATACTATAAGTATTACATATACATACTATGTATATACACTTATTTATTTATTTATTCGTATGGCATTCAATTCACAACAGTCGTTTAGATATTAGAGGCAGATTTTCAAATTTTGCATCCACTGGATCGTTTCACTTTTAACCCTTTGAACGCCAAGAACCTATAAAGTGGTCGTGTGTCGTTTTGCCCACCACGCCAACAACCACTAAAAAGGTCGGAGTGAAGGTGTACTTTGATCATGAAAATATCTATTATGAATTGTTTTTATTGGGTTAAACGTCACATCAATTTTTGATACCTTGGCATCTGAGTGATCACTTCATTCAAATATGAAAGCGTTCAAAGGGTTAAGGGTGAACAAATCTGCTGGGCTTCCGTTGTATTTGCTGAGTGGGCAGTACTTGATGATGTGCTCGACGTTTTGCACCGCGACTGCGGCTCCAGAGTCGCACTTGGGAGACTCTATCCAACCACATTTGTGCAGGAATAGAAAATGTAGAAAGTAGGATCAATAGGCATCAATTGGCATAAAACATTTTTTTTTACAAAGATGACAAAAAATGGTTTTATTTTGCTGTCTGTGCATTTTTTAACACGTTCCCTGTCCGAAGGCCCCCAATGGGAGGACATGAAGCTTTTTTCAGGAGTCCGTGTCCCTACTGTGGGTCCACGGGTTGTTCACGGCTACGAACTACAACTGTCACTTGGACTTGTGACATTGAAGGATAATTTTGTATGGGGACAGGGAACGTGTTAAGAATCTGTAAATGCGGTTTTATTGCTTAGGAAAAAAAATGTTTCCTTTCAGGAAATTAAACTATCGCTATAAGGCCAATAAATCTTCCTAGGGTGACGCCACCAGTGTTGGACACTTTAAGCTGACAAGCACCCCTAATGGACACTTCATACCTAATTCAACGATCGTACGGTTTTAAATTGATTGTTAGTATAAAAAATGTATAACTCTTATTTTCTTTTTTTAAGAGTCAAGGTGCATCATTAGTCCTTGTCCATTACTGGTGCTGTCACCCTACCCTGTATATGCGAAGTTCCGTTTACTCTTAAATATTTAACCCACTTAGATCGATAGATAAAGTGCTAGTGTTAAGGTTAAGGTTGCTGACTCACCGAGCGCCACCACGGCCACCACTAACAATATTACCGTCTTCATCACAACACTTGTCGAAGATGTCACAAGGCAACTCTGCTCTCGCGCAGATGTACTCGGCGACCGACGCCACACAACTGGGGTTCACTTATATGTGACAAAACTATTATCACGACTTGTAATCAACTAAGAACAAAGGTCATCTTGAATCGATTGTGCGGGGACTTGATCCCTAAGACACGTCGTCCAATACAATGTCAAAGAGATTTTATTCGTGCTAATACAACACTATCTGTGTCTTTATAAAAAAGTTACGGGCCCTGGATGTGAACGACCTTAAAACGTTGAGATAGCTCAATTTCCTGAAAGGAACCATTATTATATTTCTCCTAAGCAATAAAACTGCATTCACAGATTTTTCAGAATCAGAATCAGAAAAAATGTTTATTGTAGAACATAGGTAGGCTGTAAAATACAGAGTTGTTATAAGTAGGTACAGTCACCAGCACCAATATCTGCCACAACAAAGCGCGCATAAATATCTGACACGACTCTATTTGTAGGGCCGTTAGGACGTGTCAGATATTTTTGCCGGCTGTGGTTAGGCAGATATTAATGCTGGTGACTGTACGTGTGATCATCCATGTCTTGCCAATGGGCGTACAAAACATTAGGTGCTGAGATACATAATTAAAGTCTCATTCAATTGAAAAAAAGAATACAATCAATAGTTATTACAATTCAAAAATATAATCTATCTAAATTAATAATAAAAAATAAAATAGTAATAAAAATTCACATTAAAATTGAAATTATGCAAGGCATATAATAATTAATGAAATTATGAAGTCACATTTAACATAGTGATTCAGGTTAAATATTACACAAAATTGTCAATTAAGTAATCAGAAATAGAATAATAGCATTTATTAATAATAAGGAGCGTTCGTGGCCCAGCGGCGCCCGCGTACCGCGTGCGGTATGTGAGGTTAAGCAATGTTGGTCAGTCCTTGGATGGGTGACCGCCTTGAGTGGTTACTAACTGAGCGCTCCCGTGCTTTGGAAGCCACGTTAATCCGTTGATCCCGGTTGCTGTCTATGATAGCAGTCGTTAAGCCAAGTTAGAGGCCTCCGGGCGGCTTGAGGACCTCTAACAGTCAAGTTGCCCACTCACTTGACAAGCCTAATCCCAATAAGGTCTAGTTTCCCCCTCGGGTTTGGAAGGTCACATGGCAGTCGCTTCCGTGAAAACTAGTGTCTACGCCAATTCTTGGGATTAGGTAGCGGACCCCAGGCATCCTTCAGGATGCAACTGTACTGGGAATAACGCTAGGAGGATGATGATGAGCATTTATTAATAAGAAATGTCAGTAATTCCTGTTTAAAACGCGGCATAGGCAACTGTTTCAAATCTAGTGGAAGCTTATTAAATATCTTGTACCCTAGATAATAAATATTTGAAAAAGAAAACGTTTTGTTTTTATACTAATTGTCCATTTCTTTTTAGTTTATGGCCTCTCTTGTGTCTTAGATTAGGTTGGTCTCTAAAAGTTTTTGTTCCTTGATAGAAATAGTGTCGATTGGCATTAATTGCCATCAAACATACAATTTTTCCATCTTGTATAATATATTGTTTTAGGCCGAGGAAAATAAGCAAAAGTACTCAACATTGCCTATTTTCTAAAGAGAACATTTTAACCCTTTGAACACCTTTTTTCATGTAAGGCAGTGACACTTACACGCCAACAGTTTTCCATAAGAGATTTAATATAGAACCTTAATTAAAGATACGAAGGTGACTTTGACATCATACGCCATAACATAGCGCGACGCCTTTATTAGGCGTTCTTGGCGTTCAAAGGAACAATTATATAGTCAATCATATTTATCTGCAAATCAGTCCTTATTTTTCATAACAAATAAATAAATATTGGGAGACATCTCACACAAATCGACCTAGTCCCAAACTAATATAAGCAAAACTTGTAATATTGGCACTAGACGACGATATACATGTTGGCGGGAGATCCATGGTAATTGAATAAAAACGACCAAGTTAATTAATCGAACTGTATTCTGGCAGACCTTCGTCGTTGTGCGTCTGACCAAGAGTGCCGGGCTGATCGATGTCGCAGTCTTTTATAAGGCATAGTAGACAAACACCTGCATTAACACCTGCATTGACACCTGCACTCTAGATCGGGCGACCATTGAAATACGTAATAACTAAATTAGTGGGTAGTTGACAATATTTTTCTTAAATCAATTTGATTCCGTATAACATTGATACATGTTAACAAACATGATAAATTTACAATTATATGGTAAACAACTTTTACCTCATGCAATAAGGCGCTAACATACATACTTATTAAAGGATAAAAAGCTCAATTCATTAAAATATACTATAATATAGCCAAAGACATAAATACGAGTATGTGTCATGTTCGCATATTTTGTCAGTGCATATATTTTCGGTGTTGATATAAACTTTTTTCATTAACAGCGACAGAAGCCGTTTCTGTTTGAGTATGCACGGCGTAATACGTATACTTCCATGTAAGCACGAATATTCCACGTGTGCTAGGCGAAAAGGGATCCATTCTACTGATGAATTGAAACAAGTTGGAATTATTTCAACCCTATACCCAGCAACGTCATATATATCAGACAAAGGACACAGTTGGAAATAATGATTATTGTAACTTTTTTGGCACTTGGCGGTAAAAGGGTTAATTGGTGCACTCTCTCTTAACACTTGCATGAAATGGTTCATATAATATGTCCCGCATTCAAACAAGCCAGTTGGCAAAGAAATTGTCAATCCCTGAGCTGTTGATTAGGAGCTGCGTAAAATATAAATTTATACAGATGTAGTGAATACATATTAGTTATTTGTTCAACAAGAGAGCAAAGTAGATTTTTGCTGCGAGTGTTGATGTTGAGTCCCGAGCAAGCGAAAGACTCTATAATTAAATCACGCGAATGATTCAAAATTAGAAACTTGAGCGTAGCGAGAGACTCAAGGACACGAGATGCAAATATCTTTGCTCTCGTGTGATACATACAACTTTTCACCATAGCGGCGAGAACATATAACGCAAAGGAATAGTGATAGAGAGAATGAAGTTAAAATATAAGTTTTTTTTCACGCTCGCAGCAAAATTGCATTATACTCACTGCTAAATTCATGATCATCGGCTAAATTTGTAATACGACTGGACCCGAAGAAGTGTCAATCAATTACCAATAGCAAAACCACCAACAGTTTTCATTCTGACACTTAACATCTACTAATAAAGATAACCTTCTATAGACTAGTAAAGGCAAAAAAATCGTTCTTGGGAAATTGTATCAATTTCTACAATAAAATTCCTAAACACATTACTGAACTTAGCAATTCAAAATTCAAATCGGTAGTAAAACGAATACTTATTTCAAAAGCATATATTTATTAGGTTAACGATTACATCATGGATAGGGTGATAGCGTCCGATAATCTATCGCGAAAATAGGTTTTCTACTGTAGCATTGTAGTTTTGTGGTAGCTGACACTGTAATTCACACTCACTGACTTGTCAATTATTTAATAAGATAATTGATAGCCACTTCTATCAATTTATTTTATCAATAAATTATTTATTGATAAAATACAATCATTTTACATGTCGTACCATTTTAATCACAGGGCTTTTTCAGCGTGGCACTATGCCCCTTGGCTTAAGTGTTAAGCTAGCCAGCTATATGTACTTTCAATACAACATTCAAATCTAATCCCAATAGGTACGCCAATAACGTGTTTCGAAACGGAACACAGCGCGGCTGTGTTTGGTCAGCGTGGAATCTGCTGATGCTTACAGCTCACGCAAACAGGGCCCCCGCGGCCTGCGTTCTCTTTTCCGTGTTATTGCAGGCTGTATTCTTTTAATAGCGTTCTACTCGAAAAATTTAAATTTCATATAGCAAGCAATTTTTACGGTTCGGAGTATAAAAGTAGTGTAGTTCGAGGAATGCTAATTGTAGAAATTCGTAAGTTCGTAACTGGCAGGGTAATCGCGTACCTTTTCGAACGTATGAGTACGATAGTCATTTTTAGGGTTCCGTAGTCAACTAGGAACCCTTATAGTTTCGCCATGTCTGTCCGTCCGTCTGTCCGTCCGTCCGCGGATAATCTCAGTGACCGTTAGCACTAGAAAGCTGAAATTTGGTACTAATATGTATATCAATTACGCCGACAAAGTGGTAAAATAAAAAGTGGAAAAAAATATTTTATTAGGGTACCTCCCCTATACGTAAAGTGGGGAGTGATTTTTTTTTTCATTTTAAGCCTACCGTGTGATATATTGTTAGATAGGTATTAAAAAATAAATAGGGGTTTACTAAAATCATTTTTTGATAATGTTAATATTTTCGGAAATAATCGCTCCAGAAGTAAAAAAAAATGTGCCCCCCCCCCCTCTAACTTTTGAACCATAAGTTTTAAAAATATGAAAAAAATCTCAAAAGTAGAACTTTATAAAAACTTTGTAGGAAAATTATTTTGAACTTGATAGGTTGAATAGTTTTTGAAAAAATTACAAAAATAATTTCTGAACTAAGTTTGTAATTTAACCGTATAAACAGGTGTTTATTGTACCTGTCATTTCTACAAAATCACAATGAAATGACGTGCTTTTTAGGGTTTTGTGTTTCTGTACTTAATATGTCAACTTAATGTGACGGACGGAAAACTACGGAACCCTACACTGAGCGTGGCCCGACACGCTCTTGGCCGGTTTTTACTATGGAAAATGACATTTAGATCTACTTTAAGCGCACTCGAAACCGTTGCGTAAATAATTATAATCATATTCCATTATTATCACGCGGATTTACTTTTTCACATATTTTGAGAATACCTAGGTACATATTTAATTCCCATTTTAGAGAGTAATCAAAGATTGAAATTATGATTATATCGATGATACATACATACAAACATATAATCACGCCTGTTTCCCAGAGGGGTGGGCAGATATCACGATGCCCATTTGCTACGATCCTGACATAGGTACGACTTCCGCTTCAAGAACTCTCATAACATTCTTCATGCACGCGCGCCGATTTAGGGTACCGTTGCCTTTCTGAAAAATGTCTCCAATTGGGTCGGAGTGCGTTTGCCGAGGTCTTCCTCTTCCAACTTTTCCTTCCACTCTTCCTTCACTTTGTCTATCTTCTTTCATCCATCCTCTCTATATGTCCAAACCATCGATAACGATGATAGGGATTATGAAATTCAATAAACGTCTTAATAACAAATTAAAACCGTGTATTCAAATAATTACAATATATACAATATTGAAACTCAACTTGGACTGGCTATCTGTTATATATGTTGATACACCAAACAAATTAATTATAAACTGAGCTTATTCAGGTTTGTTTTTAGAGGGTAAATTGTTTTGGGCGTGAGACACAATCAAATGCCATTCAGATCATCAAATGAAACGTCATGACATCATGAGCCATCAGTGAACACCCCGTAGTCTTGCTTGATGATGTCCGCCGCGTGTTCGGCGATCATCGCTACGGGCGCGTTGGTGTTCCCGCTGGTGATGGTGGGCATGACGCCTGCGTCGGCCACGCGCAGGCGCCGCGCGCGCCGCACGCGCAGCCGAGCGTCCAACACCGACCCCATCGCCGTAGTGCCCACTGGATGCCACACCGTGCACGCGATCTCGCGCGCGTAGCAGCGCCAGTAATCATGAGTCCCGAACTTAATACCCTCACAGCTTTTAAGCTTCAGGTCCACTACTTTCGCTCTCACGCGACGCAAGCTAGTCGTGTTTAATACTCGTAGATAATCTTGTATACTGTTCGCGTGAATCTCCAAGTCTTTGTCGTTGGAGTAGTACCCTAAGTAAATCTCTGGTGCTTGTGTAGGATCTTTACTACGTAGACGAACGTGCCCGCGCGAAACTGGCTGAATGAGATTGATTTCAGTGAAAAGACTGTTGTGGCCTTCCAGCGCCTTGTCTAGCTCATCACATACTTCGTCTTCCAACTTGTAGACGCTGGCACAGTACCATAGGACATCTTTGCCGGAGTCAGTGGGGTAAGCTGAAACCTGATAATCTGGCACTAGCTGGGATTTGTTGAGCGCCACGTACCCAGTAATTGTAGCCCCCACCGCGTGCAAGTCCAACGGCGCGTCCTGCGGTTTACTGCTCTCAGCTGTAAAATATATCGGGGCAGTAATGTGATCATGCAGATTTTCTCCCACAGGCAGGTCTACAACCACATTTATATCAAACTCCTGGAGATGTTTCCTCGGGCCTATTCCTGAGAGCATTAAAATCTGTGGGGTATTAATGGCTCCTGCCGATAGTATGACTTCTTTTCTAGCTTTAATTGTGATTGTTTTGCCAGCGTGCGTTACGGCTTCAACTCCAACAGCAGTAACGCCTTCCATGATGACTTTAGTGACAAGAGTATGCTTCAGGACGTGTAGGTTTTGCCGATTAGCTATAGAACCCAGAAACGCTGTAGCAGTGCTCTGGCGTACACCGTCCGCGACGATATACTGTCCTTCTGCGAACACGAGCTGCTTGTCACTGTTCGCGTCCAGCAGTGTTTCATAACCCAGTTCCCTAAAAGCATCGAAGTACATATTGTTTCTATCCGGGTCTGATTTTCTTGTGACGCCCATTGGTCCGCTGGTACCGTGAAACTTTCTGAACGTCGAGTTCATGATCTCCTCGTCTTGCATGTTCTCGCTCTTGATGAAGTACTTGAGCGCAGTCTCCCAGCCCCAGCCCGGGTTGGTCGCGGCCCAGCTCTCGTAGTCCAGGGGGTTCCCCCGCACGTGCAGCATGAGGTTGGCGCTGCTGGAGCCACCCAGCATCTTGCCGCGCGTCAGCTTGATGCTCTTGTTCTTGTGTGCTTGGCTGGAGTAGTGATCGTTAACGGTCTGGTAATTCCAATCCAATCTAGAGCCCATGATGTAGTAGTACAGACCAGGAAGCTGAAAATAAATAATTATGAAGGTTTCATTAATCTGATCTCTGGTAAAAGACCAATTATGCAATTACTGTCGCAAGACAATCCGTGCATTCAGTAATATTAAGATTACCAGTTGTCGGCGATCAAAAGTATGTGACACATGCCACTGTTAGTTTGTTAGAGATAATTGTTGGAATAAGGTTTTACTGTGACGGACTGGCCTTATTCTATATTTGAATTTTACAATCGATATTGCACATGTCATGTGTCAGGTTTGTTTATTCACTCCGGTTGACTTTTTCCTACTGAAAGGATGTTTTGATAATATAATTTATTAATACAAAGTTGTGTATCTCCAGAAATAAACTGTAGTTCTGCCAGAGTCCCATGGTTTTATTATAAAAGGTCATGGGCCTGGCTATAAAAATATAAAAGAGCATTAAAGAATAGGTTTTTGAGTGTTTTTCAGATCATTGTAATTATTATCCAGAAGAGAAGATTTTTTATAAGCTTGACAACCAGTTCAACCAGTATTCAACCAGTTAAACCAGTTTGTTGATTTTATAAGCGCTTGACAACGGACGAAACATTGTTTGTATTTGCAAACGGACTGTATGTATTACATTTTATCTATACCTTGGTGAATAATGGAGTGTACTAAACTAAAATCTGCAGATAATTACTCCAATTGGAGACAAATGACAAAATTATTTTTGGAAGCAAAAGGATTAAAAGAAGATGATAAAGATTTTAATGATGCAAAAGCAAAATATTTAATTTTAAATTCAATTGACGAGAAATTTCTACATTATGTGATTAATTGTACAACATCGAATAACATTTTTGAAAAATTAGATTTAATATTCAGATTTGAAGCAAAAGAAGACAATCATTTAAAAGTTATACAGTTTTATAGCTACAATTACAGCGGAAATATAATAGAAGACATTAGTAAACTACAGAATATGTGCGCCGAACTAAATAAAAGTGAAAATAAAATAAGCGACGAAATGTTAATACAAAAAATACTGACCATACTACCACCAAATTTAATTTATTTCAAAAATATCTGGCAAGTTACTCCAAAATGTGATCAAACTATTTATAATCTTATCCAAAGATTACAAAACCAATTACAACCAAATGAACCCAGTTTCTCAAATAATGAAGCTTTCAAAAGCAACGAGAAAAAATGTTTTAGTTGTGGTAAAGTAGGTCATATCTCTAGGTTTTGTAACCAAAGAAAGTGTAACATATGCAACAGAACGGGCCATAATTCTACAGATTGTTACACTACTCAAATCTGTAAAAAATGTAAGAAAGGCCACATCGAGAGATATTGTCGCAGCTACAGCCTGGTAGGTGAACAGTACCATAATGAAATACGTGTTAAAGCTGTGGTAGATTCGGGTGCCAGTTCCCATATGTTCAGTAATAAAGACATTATAAATTTCACAGAGAAAATAAATGTAGAAATAAAATGCGCCAATGCAGAGAACCTCATCGCTCAGGCTACAGGTACTATCAGCACAAGTTTTGGACAGTTTGAAGACGTATTATATGTTCCTGAAGTTTCCAGAAATCTAATTTCTGTCAGCTCGATCACAGACCAAAATGGCTCCGTACTCTTCGCTGGAAATAAGGTATTTATTAAAAAGAATGGTAGAATAGTATTAACGGGATATAAAACTAAGAATGGTCTTTATGAAACTGAATTTAATGCCAATTTCACTCGCGAAGCGCTACTTACTGAGAGCGTCAATATCTGGCATCGTAGGCTAGGTCACGTATCCGATGTGCCGCGTCTAGCTAAGTTGGTTAATGGCATCGAAATTGGGGGAGGGAATTTGGAAAAATTTTGCGAAATCTGTACTAAAGCTAAAATGACAAGAAAACCTTTTGGAAATAGTAGAATAAAAGCGAAATTCCCTTTGGAAATTATTCATACTGACGTCTGCGGACCAATCGAAATTCCCACTTGGGACAATAAAAAATATTTTATTACATTTTTAGACGATTTTACACATTTTTGTGTTGTCTACTTAATTACCTTCAAAAGTGAAGCCTTTGATAAAGTCAAACAATTTGTGATGTTAGCGGAAAACCATTTTAATCTAAAAGTTAAAAAATTACGGTGTGATAATGGACGGGAATTCTCGAACAATAACCTAATCTCATGGTGCGAATCAAAAGGAATAGTTTTAGATCTCACAATACCCTATTCGCCCCAACTTAACGCAAAAGCTGAAAGATTGAACAGAACATTAATGGAAAGAACGAGAGCGTTGATATTTGATGGTCGTGTTCCAAACTATCTTTGGGGAGAAGCTCTACTGACCGCCAGTTTTCTGGTCAATAGAAGTCCAACGGAAGGCAGAGATAAAACACCAGCTGAAATGTGGTTCAATATTAAACCTAACCTATCAAACATCAGAAGATTTGGTTCTACAGTTTTCTACAAAATAAATTCGGGCCTGCGAAAGCTTGATAAAAGATGCAACAAAGGAATACTGGTTGGCTATGTTAGAAATGGCTATAAAATCTGGGTAGATGAAGAAAATAAAATTATAAGGGCAAGGGATGTAAAGATAAATGAAGATGAACAAGGAATCTATCTTTATGGTGAAGAAAATAATATTAGAATCAATGGACTTTGGCAGTTAGATGAAAATGAAGAACTAAAAACAAAAGAAATAAGGGAGAACACAACACGAGAAGGTCGAGAAGGTGAAAAAGAAAGAAGAAGTATTATTAAAGATAAAGAAATAGAAAAATCGAAAACAATGAAAGATAATCGAGAAGGTGGAAAAGAGAGAAGATTAATTATTGAAGATCGTGAAATAGATAATTCAACAAACGAAGTTGAAACAAATGAAGTACAAATAAATGAAGGTGAAACAAACGAAGTTGAAACAAATGAAGTTGAAACAAGTGAAGTCGAAAGAAATGAAAGTGAAATAAATGAAGATCATGGAAGGACAGTGAATATTAATTTGAATAATAAATATAACTTTGGAAGTCGTTTTATTTTTGATAATCCAATATATTCTGATGGGAATGAAGAATTTTTTGATAGTGAAGAAATTGAAGAAACTGGAAGTCGAGCTGTGGAAAATAGTGAAATTTCTAATGAATCTAGGAGAAAAATTAGTTTAAATGAAAGTCGAGCGGTGGAAGATAGTGAAATTTCTAATGAATCTAGGAGAGAAATTAGTTTAAATGAAAGTCGAGCTGTGGAAGATAGTGAAATTTCTATTGAATCTAGGAGAGAAAGAAGTTCAAATGAAAGTCGAGAAGTAGAGAATAATGAAAATAGAAGGCGCCAACCTGCAAGAGAGAGAAAACCACCTGAACGCTATAAAGATTATTTGATGGATTATGATACGGAAATATCTATGTTAACTTATAAAGAAGCAACCGAATCTAGAGAAAAAGATAAATGGAAGAAAGCTATAGAAGAGGAAATCAAATCTTTGGAAGAGAATAATACGTGGTCTTTGGTAGACAAGAATGAAGCAGACGGTAGAAAATTAGTAACGAGCAAGTGGATTTTTACAATTAAATCAGATGGAAGATATAAAGCTAGATTAGTAGCGAGGGGTTTTCAACAAAAATATAAAATTGATTATGATGAAACATACAGTCCAGTGGTCAATACCACTTCTTTAAGAGTTTTGTTGTCAATTGTTGCAAGTAAAGGACTTAAAATGAAACAATTTGATGTGAAGACCGCCTTTTTACATGGAGACTTAAAGGAATGTATATTTATGAAAGTGCCTGAGGGATATAATAATAAAAATGACAAAGTTTGTAAATTGAATAAGAGCTTATACGGTTTAAAACAAGCTCCGCTAATGTGGAATATCAAGTTTACAGATTATTTAGTAAAAATGGGGTTCAAACAATTAAAACTTGATCAATGCATCTTTGTGATGGAAGGTGAAAGAAGAATTATTCTTGCAATTTATGTCGACGATGGGTTGGTTGTTGGAAAAAGAGAAGAAGATTTATTGCATGTGATAGAAACCTTAAGAAAGGCTTTTGAATTAAGAATATGTGAAGAAGTGTCAAATTATATCGGTTTGGACATAAAACAAGAAGGAAATGGGATTAAAATTTTTCAAAAGACGTATGTTGAGAAGATTGTGAAGAAATTCAACATGAATGAAGCTAAAGAATGCAGATGTCCAACTATTTTAGTAGAGCAACATCCATCAATAAAAACTGATATTAAAACTCATGAATTGTATCGAGAGATGATAGGGTCATTGTTGTATCTTTCTAATAAAACTAGACCAGATATTGGATTTCATGTGGGTTATTGTTCGAGACATCAAAATAGTCCAAATTTAAATGATTTAAACAACGCAAAAACGATTTTAAGATTTTTAAAAGGTTCAAAAGATCAAGGGATTCACTTTGGTGAAGGTGATAAAGTGCTTCGAGGATACTGTGATTCAGATTTCGCGGGGGATCCAGACACTAGACGTAGCACCTCGGGTTTCGTGATTTGGTTAAACGGTGGACCAGTGGCATGGAGCTCAAGAAAGCAGTCAGTTGTAGCCCTATCAAGTACGGAAGCGGAATTTATAGCTGCAGCAGAATGCTGCAAAGAACTTCTTTTTGTAAGAGACCTGATCGATGAGATGACAAATGAAAAACTAGAGATTGAGATGAAAGTAGACAATCAATCAGCAATTTGGCTAATGAAAAAGGGAATTATGAACAAAAGAAGCAAACACATAGATGTAAAATATTACTATTTGAAAGAGAAAATTGATTCGAATCAGATATCTGTTAAATACTGTCCAACGGGATCACAGATAGCAGATATTCTAACGAAAAGCTTGCCACCTGTAAAGTTTGAAAGATGTCAACGGAAACTAGTGTATTAGTGATAGTGTATAAGTGCGGGCTAAAGTGAACTATTATGGTATTTTTGGTTGAAACGTGGGTTATAAGTAGTATGTAAGTTTTTATAGGGTGTGTCATTCTCTATGATAAAGAAGTTATGTAGAGTTGTGTTGTAAACTTAAGGAGTCAGTAATAAAACAATAACGTACGTTTCGATTTTACTTAATGAAAATATGTTTCATTTAAGGGGGTGCCTGACTATGATTCATTTAAGGGGGTGTATTTGGGGAATCATTCGTAAATGAATCACGAGTCTATATAAAATATCATCTAACTATCTCAACACAATCATTCGTAAATGAATCACGAGTTTATATAAAATATCATCCAACTATCTCAACACCAACCGGACATAACTTGATATGGCTTTACACGGTTTTTATTATGTTTTATTGACCCTTAAGTTTTCATAGCACATTTTATTTGGTCAATTTGTTTTGTTTAGTTACGATAATTATGTTTGATGTTTTATGGATTTTAATAATGTTTTAAAAAAAAAAAAAATAACAAATGTCGAGTAGGAGTTTATGTGAAGTTGAAGTGGAGTAGGAGTTTATGTGAAGTTGAAGTCGAGTAGGAGTTTATGTGAGGTTGAAGTCGAGTGGGAGTTTATGTGAAGTTGAAGTCTTGTGGTGAACATAATGATATAGTGCATAGAGTCGAGTGGGAGGTTTTTAAATTAATGGAGAATAGTATATACTCCATATAATAGTATATAGTCAATATGAAGTTATATGGAGTATAATGAATTTATGCATAGAGTCGAGTGGGAGGTTTTTAATTGAAAAAAATTATAAAGCTGAATAATGAAGTTGAGTAAAACAATATAATAATAATTGTAAAATGTAATTTTTCAGAAAGCTGTTAATTAATGTAAATGTGGGTTGATATTGTATCGTTTGAGATTTTCTTAAGGGGTGATTGTTTTTTGGTTAATATTTAAGGGGTGATTGTTTCTTGGTGAATATTTAAGGGGTTATTGTTTCTTGGTGAATATTTAAGGGGTGATTATTTTTTGGTATATAGTTAAGGGGTGTTTGAAATTGTTTTGAATTTTTAAATTTTAATTTGTAGATTGTCATGCGCAATAGTCGATTGAGGGGGTGTGTTGGAATAAGGTTTTACTGTGACGGACTGGCCTTATTCTATATTTGAATTTTACAATCGATATTGCACATGTCATGTGTCAGGTTTGTTTATTCACTCCGGTTGACTTTTTCCTACTGAAAGGATGTTTTGATAATATAGTTTATAAATACAAAGTTGTGTATCTCCAGAAATAAACTGTAGTTCTGCCAGAGTCCCATGGTTTCATTATAATAATAATCACCTGAGATTCAATAGGCGGGTCTCCACCTGCCTCGATCAACAGCACACGCCACGCCGCCACCTCCGACAGCCGGTTGGCGAGCACGCAGCCCGCCGTGCCCGCGCCCACTATTATGAAGTCGTACTCCGCAGCATCTGTGCAGAAACAAAACTCATGACAGACTAGTTGTTTTGTAAATTTAATTTTCTTCGGGCTCAAGAGTGCTTGCTTACTCTCGCTTTTAAGCAGTGAGCGCCATTGCTTTCCGTGTAACTCTGCTCCGGCTCACGTGGATCACCAACTGTCCCGCCCGTGGGCACTAGGGTTCGTGCATGTTTGTTTTTAACCCCCGCCGCAAAAAGAGAGGGGTGTTATAAGTTTAACGTGTCTGTCTGTATATTTGACTGTGGTATTGTAACTCCTAAAAGGATGAACCGATTTGCGTTTGGTTTTTCTGTGTCATAGATAATTTTATCCCGAGTGTTCTTAGCCATGTTTCTGAAAATCTGTTCAGCCGTTTTTGAGATACTGAGCTTTGAAATGAAAATGTCGGGGGTTTTTGAACTTCTCTGAGTTATAGTTATCAATAGAGCATACATATAGGTCGCCCATCGAAGCTTGTGATAGTGTTAGGATCGATTACCTGGGACCTGCGCCTGCGGCGGCATGCGCGCGCTGAGGTAGATGGCGGGCAGCGCGGCCAACAGCGCTTGCACGATGTGCACGATCCCGAGCACGTGACGCGCGTGCATCCACGTCGGCCACATCGCTCCGGATATTTATTTCTCTCTGCACATGTAAATTATAAATTTTCGTGATGCCTCATGATGACCACAACACAACATAGACTTAGCAGCAAAAGTATGCGTTTAGACTGCACATTTAAGCGCATAAATTACCTTCATACAGGAACAGGTCTAACACATAACATAAAATACATAACCTTATGTTTGGGCTTTGCTGCAGCAGGGTAAGAATTCAAAAACATCTACAATAATTGTCCCAACTAGATATGAGATAGGTACTTTTATTTGACGGTATTGCTTACATTATTAAAATTAGGTAATTTTGTAGGATAGAACCATTAGATGATAGACCAAATAAATGCCAGTTTTATTTGCCCAAGGATCTGCGCTTTTATGGCGGTAAATCTGAATAATCAGATTATTTATAAACTAAATACAACAAGCGTAATATCCACAACTGTTTCGGGTCCATTCATTGATTTTTGAAGTGGATACTTCGTTGTAAGCATCTTGTATGAAGTGCAATACAATACAATACAACAATGTAAATAATACAATACAAATACAATACAAATACAACAATACAATACAATACAATGAATTAGTTACAAACAGAAAGAAAACAGCAACATGTAAGTAGGTAGAGGTAGACAACAGGCGGTCTTATCTATCAGACAACCTATGAATTAGCTGTTACATTACACTCAACGTTTTAAATTTTAGTTCCATTACTAACGCTAGACGGATGGAGCTTAAATAAAAGTGATGGTATCGGAGATTACTCGTATTCGGAGAAATAGATGGCAAATAATAGTACATTACAATACAAGTGCAGATAACAGGAAATTCGCAACGAGTAAATTAAAACACGATCGAAGGGAGTGTTTTAAATCGACACGAGTTGCGAATTACCTATTTGCACGTGTATCGTACAATGTTTTACAGTACATACCTTATGGCTCTTTAAAGTTTCTACATATTACATACGTAATCTGCTGATTACCGCACTCGTGCGGTAAAGTAGCACCATATGTACTGTAATAGTACATTTCGATGCTAGTGCGGAAAGTATGTCATTTCTTCACGAGTACCGAGGGATGCCACGAGCCGCAGGCGAGTGGCAACACTCGGGACGAGTGAAGAATGACATTTCCGCACGTGTATTGAACGACGTTTTTTAATACAGTTGCGAAAAAATAAGAAAAACAACAAGTAACATTTTTATAAAAACAATATCGAATGTTGCCTTTAGAAACTTAAAACATGCTTGCAGTAAGTAAAAACGCCTCTTCTTTGACAGGCGTTTCGGCAGCTATTCCGTTCCACTCAGACAACTTATTAAGAACGGTTTTTCAATATTCAATATTAAAAAATAAACGTGTTATAATGATGAAGAGGTAAGTAATAAAATATGAAATGTGTATATTTTTCGTATTCTGATATTAACAGTAGGTTTATATGTTGATTACGACGTTTAAAGGAAACTAATATTTAACACCCAGCAATAAGGAGTCATGCATTGGAACAAGCATAAATTTAAAAAAATTGGAAAAGTGAAAAGCACTAGTGCGCGAAAACCAACTTTCCACACGCTAAACAGCTACGTAAAGTAGCACTTTTTGAGCAACTGTATTAAAAAGTTATTTACACCACACCTTGCCAAAAAGCGCATATTTCCGCACGTGTGAAAAAAAACACTTTATGGCCAATTGGTGACGTGAAATTGTGTACAAAACACGGGTCGTAAATAGCTATTTCAAACCACATGCTCGACAATGCCGAATTATAGGTCATGTAAACCCTACCGAAAGCAAGACATTAAATCCCTTGGTATTAGCCGGGTTATAATGTTGTACTGAATTTCATTATAACCCGCTGGTTAATAATATGATTTCACTTTTCATAATTCTTATTACTATATGCATAAAGTTTATTTTGCTAAACACAATTTGTCCTAGGCCATGGCCTACTTGATTTGACAAAATAAATGAAGTTTGCCTCCGTGTGAACCCCGGTCCGGAGGAGCGCGGTGTTCGAAATTCGAATTTCGAATCTAGGACCACGGCTTGTGCTTTCGAATTTGGAACGTCGCGCGCCTTCATTTGTTCACGCGTGACGAACAAATCGAGTTCTTGTAGGTGCCTATAGAAGATTTAATTTCAAAAATAATATTGAAAATGTCGAGTGATGAAAGTGTTTTGACTCCTGAGTTTATCAAATTAGATGTCATAGGCATTGTCAACAATCTGCTGCCAGAGAAGTCAAAGGAAAAATACCTAAAAGCCTACAACGATTTTGACAAATGGAAAGCTGTAAAAGGCGTAAAGTCTGTGTCTGAATCAGTGCTTCTGGTCTATTTTGAATATTTGTCAGCTACAAAGAAGCCAAGTAGCCTGTGGTGTATATCTACTGAGCCTGTTTTTTTGTCTCGCATAAGGTGTGAAAAGTAGAGTATACACCTCGGGGATAAGACTGTTTTAGTCTTGGGCGGTTGAACCCCTCACTGCACTCAGGACTCAGTCTTAATTCCCTCGCTTCGCTCAGGAATTAACTTATAACTCCCTCGCTACGCCCAGGAGTTAAATTATGAGTCCTTCGTTACGTTCGGGATTCAATTCGCTCCCGTGACATAAAACAGTGCTTTATCCCCTTAGTGTATAATCTACTATTACACCACACCTTGCCAAAAAGCGCGTTTATCCGCACGCTGCGCGTCCGGAAAAACTCACTTTTTGGCCAAGAGGTGCCGTAAAATTGTGTAAAAAACAGGGTCACAAATATGCGAGAGAGGGCTTTCTGTTTTACGACCCGTGTTTTGTACACAATTCGTATATCACTGCCCATTCGTGCACTTTATTCTCATTGTAATAAGGGGCACGAGCGGCCAGTTACTTAACTGTGTTGGCGTTTCTACGCAACGTAAGAAGTATTCACTTAATATAATTTCAGGGAGTACTCCAGGCACTACCCGCTGCATTTAAAAAAAAATCTAGCATGTTCTGTATAGGCTAAGTTAGGTACAGTCACCATCAATAGTAGCTACACATATAAAGAGGTCAAAAGTTTTTATAATAAGGAAAAAAGATAGTTGTAGGTGTCTTTTTAGTTTCGTTAATGTTCCGTTATCTTAGAATCACACGGTAACTGAGTCTGCATACAGTGAACAGCCAAAACTCTTTAAAATCTCAGAGTTCTATTACAACATATAACAAGGGAGACTAGTAGTAGAGGTGCTGACCGGGTAATGTGACGCCAGGAAATGGGCGGTGTGATTTACGTGGCGGATATTAAAGCTTGATCTAGCGCCGCCGAGGATTTACTCGCCAGCAGATAACCCTCATGTCGAGAAAATACACTCGAGTTGACTCCAGTAAGGGTGCGAGCCCCTTCGAACTGTGTAGGGGCCAATATGAAATGACGTTTCGCTCGCTCGCGTTGGTTTTTATTGTGGCTACAACAACAAATACTTAAATCAAAATAATAATAATAATTAAGAGGGCTCCCATACAACAGAGTAGTTGTTGGCGTTTTTTTTCTGGTACGGAACCATTCGTGCGCAAGTCTGACTCGCACTTGGCCGGTTTATTTTTATGTACGTTTAAAAAACGTATTTAAATCGGTTTACCTATATGCCACAAATATACGCACAGAGACACAGATACACACCTATATATTTCGAACCTGAGTAAAAATTGATCACCCCGTTAGAACCAAACGACCTCTGGAATCCGTCCATCGCTCTTAACCAACTGAGCTACCGCGGGTATCCCTCGTGGCAACGAGTTTTTCACTCCGGTTAGAACTTTTTTACATTCCTCATCGGGGGTTAAAAACAATAACAGTAAAATAAAAATAAAAATGATAATATCATCCGCTTCAGATAGATATTTATTTCTGCACAGTTTCTCGATGAAAACCTAATGACCTACACATACTCACGGTTCATATTTCATAACCTGCCACAAGTTTTTAGATGGTACACGTGTCCTACTGTTGGGACAAGGTCTCCCTCTTCTGCGTGTGTATCTGGGTAACCTGTCACAAGTATCGCGGACACGAACGTCGAGAAAGTGTCTCGTAACCACTAACCAGTTATATATATCAGCAAATCAGCGCACTGTTGTCTGCCAAGGACTAGCATGTTCTCATGTGCTGTCATGCTAGAATATCGATACAAACATGCCCCACCGTTGTCAATGCGGAGCTATGGTGGACAGTTTGGGCCACCATGGCCTCTCATGTAGCCGGAGTGCTGGGAGAATCCCTCGGCATGCCAACATCAACGACGTCATTCGTAGGGCCCTTGTCAGTGCCAAGGTGCCAGCAGTCCTCGAGCCCAACGGTCTGACTAGGGATGACGGCAAGAGGCCCGACGGAATGACGTTGGTGCCTTGGAGTACGGACCGGCCCCTTGTTTGGGTCGCTACTTGTGTAGATAACCGGGCTTTCCAGTACGTGGTCGCCACTCGAGAAACTTTCCGGCCATCAGTTCTACGTGCACTGTGCCCCGCCCACTGCCACTTAAGAGCATCTAAATATACTAAAGAGAGAATTTACCAGCCCTACTGTGCCTGTCACATGCCGAACACAGGCCCAGCGGCGCTCTCGTCACTTGTAACTGTCTCCGGTCGATAACAACGGACTAGAAAATAGCAAAGAGGGGATTGGCCAGCCCTACTGTGCCTGTCACATGCCGAACACAGGCGCGGACACCGCATGAGGCCATAGTCCTGTTTACGAAGTGATTATTATCACGATATTACACTGGGATGTCAATATTATCGTGATTTTCAAAATTAATAAATAAATAAATATTGGGGGACAATCCTGTAAGATTATCCCCAATATTTATTATTTATTTATTTTATCTTACACAAATCGACCTAGTCCAAAACTAAGCAAAGCTTGTACTATGGATACTAGAAGACGATATACGACGATACTTATATAAATAAATACATACTTAAATACATGTTCGAAATCATTCAAGACCCAAGAACAAATATCCGTGCTAAATGCACAAATAATGCCCTGACCGGGATTCGAACCCAGGACCACTAGCTTCGGAGGCAGTATCACTACCAACTAGGCTTAACAGGCCCTCATCGCTTAGATGAAATGAAATGGTTTGAATTTGCTTTAATAATCACGTGAAATTGCTTCAATTTGACGAGTGCTTTCATTATTCCCTAACTTTACTTTTTGTAATATGTATTAGCATAAGCATACGTGTAAATTAGGATAGGTAGTTAGGGTAAGCCCAGTTGTATGCAAAGACGTGGTTCCATACATTTGACATCTAAATATTCACACTTATCCATGTCGACATGCTTATAGTATCTGGATGGAGCTCCTATTTCACAAAGCCAAGCCCTTGGCTTCAAGCCTGACCTTCAGTTACACACAGATGACTTTAATTCAGGCTCAAATTATAATTGGATCGAACTGACAGAAGTAGCTAGAGTCTGCGAACATTATTGGCCGGCAGGCCGCGACGTCCCGGGTCGTCGCCGCCCTAGCGGCGTCGGCGCCGTTGCTGCGATTCACTGATAAGCTATTCGTGCTACCATCATTATCCCGCATACTTCCCTAAACATTTTTCCCAACACGCCATTGCATTCGAATTTAAACTTTACACCAATGAATCAAAGTTGTTTCTGGATAAACATGAGCGTGTCAAATACGGCGCAGCGATTACCTCTGTTCCAAATCGGTTTCCGTGAAGTCTTCGTTAAATTACTGCGACGTCTCTATTGTAGGAAACGTACGCGAAGGTAATCACGAAAACAGCTCAATTGACTTCAGAGGCATCCATAGTCAAACTAGACTTGAAATATCGTTCTTTGCACGCCATGGGCAGTTTAGAGTAGCCAGAATTTTTTTTATCGCAAAGAAAGTGTAGAAGCTTTATAGAAAATATAAATGTTTCCTTCAAATCTCATTGTACTCGAACGCTATAGGTTCACACCTCTAGGATTATTTTCGAATGCACTTCACAGCGTTCTCTATTTAAATTATCTACCAATAGAAACGGCCAGCCTGCAGACGATTTTGTTGAAAAAGTTTGAATCCGGAGCATTGGCCGATTTTACATCTTTGCTTCGTATAATTTAATTAAGGAATTTAACATAAACACTCCTGGGTCTTAGTCGCCACGCGATCGCCAGAGTTGGTAGAGGTCTTCGTCTTAATCCATAGGCATTTATAATAAGCGTGGTTAATCTTCGTTCTTGTTCAACGTAATCACATTCTTAGAAAGGGACACGCATGACACGCTATGTTTATACTCGTTATGTAACTACATCTTTTTCGGCTCGCATTTTTATGGTTGGTCAGGTCACGGTAAAGATTCTAGCTTGTAAGTACGTAGTGCATTATAATCCTTGTTGTTATAACACATGTTGTACAAGAAAATAAGCACATTTTACGTATAATCAACAGCAGAAGTAGATGATCATTTTAGTACCTTGTCACTTTTCTACTTTGACGCATCACAACTGTCGCAGTACTGTTACGTTAGTGCGACAAAGAACTAAAATGCCCTCTAAATTTGGTGTCGACTGTACCAATAAACTTTTTCATTTTCCTCTTAAACGTACTGGGGCTTTACGTAGTTCTTTCAAATCCATTTTTATTTTCCTATTCGCAGCATTCGAATTTTTTCCTCAATAAACCATATAAAGCCTGTTATAAATTACGAGAGTAATTAACCGGCTCTCTTTAATCACGGTGGCAGCCCTAGCAACGTCTGCAAATTGCGTCCCGGCAGGTGACAACGTAATCACTCTGCGAAAAGTGCAACCCTGCCCCTTCCCCCCACACAAGTAATACCTCCTCGCGTCTCGTACGGAGTGACGGCGGGGGTAATCTCACCTATATGCTTTCAAAGGACGAGTCTGTTTATGTCATAGTCAACATATTATAATGAACATTAAAGTTTGAAAAAGAAATCAAGTTAGGTATAAAAATTAAACGTTCTATTCGGTCGAAATGACCGACTGATGATATGGTAAACTACCTACAATAACAGCACTAAAATAAGATTAAAATTGAAAATATGGTAGGGAATAAGAGTGACGACCGGTTTAACTTTGTGGTTGTTGCCGATAGATACGAAGCTGACGGTTCTGGGTTCCAATCCAAGTCAGGGCAAATTTTTGTGTGATTACTAGATAAGCATGAATATCTGATTCTGAGTGTTAGATATTTCCTATCATCATCATGTCAGCCGAAGGATGTCCACTGCTGGACATAAGCCTCCACCAAAGACTTCCACAATGAGCGGTTCTGCGCCACTCTGGTCCTATTTCCTATGAACTATTTATATATTTTATTACGCTTGGACCTCGTGTAGAAACGATATGCGAGGCAAATCAATTTTGATTCCGATTCAAAATGTTATGTTATATATTACCATCGTCTAGTACCCATAACACAAGCCTTATTAAGATATGGGTAAGATTGTCCTTTTAATATTTATTTATTTACTAGCTGTCCCGGCAAACTTCATTCCGCCGGACCCTTTCTGTACAAAATGTATGAGAAAATTGTATATTTCGAAATTTTGATTCAAAACTCTTAAGAGGGCGCAGTACGCTCGGTTCTTCATACAAACGTATTTACGCTCTCATTTTAAAACGCCATGCTAGAATAACATGAAACTTTGTATACACAATGGGATCCAGCATATCTAGGTCGAAAATTAGTTTCTATTGCTAGAAATTGTAAAAGAAAAAAAATACAACGGTTTTATGAGTTTTTTACGGCTAGTATGAAAACATTAATAATCGCTGTATTTTTTCTCCATTATAATTCCAAGCAACAGAAACTAATTTCCGACCTAGATATGCCGAATCCCATTGCGTATACAAAGTTTCACATTATTCTAGCATGGCGTTTTAAAATGAGAGCGTAAATACGTTTGTATGGAGAGCCGAACGTACTGCGCACTCTTAAGGTTTGTTTACAAATTATGTATTATTAAAGTTGGTTTACAAATACACTACTTACAAACATCCATCTATACTAACTTGTAGTCATAGGTTACGTATGTTAGACTTTCAGGAAGCACAAGTTAGCTTTTACAATAAAGTGTTTATAGCCTATACCTAGCCGCCGTAAACCGGTGCCATCAAGCCTGTCTAGATACTGTTTGCGACTTTGTACGTGTGGCTTTCAAAATAAACATACAATTTTGAGTTCTATTGCACAGACATAAAGTACGAAAAATGTATACATATTTGTAGAAGCTCCATTTTACTGACGAAGATGCGATAACATTGAAAATTGACTGCACAAGTATCACATGTCAACTACAATGTAAACTGTTATTATACAGGATCAAATTGAAGACTAAAATCTACTGTAAATATTTCAAGAGGGGCGAAGGAATATTATTATTTTTTAACAGTCTATAGTCGGTTTCGAAAAATGCATACACGGACAAAGTGACGGACAAAGTAATATACACGGTGTTGGGCAGATGGATGGACATACGTATATTGGGGATAGGTCAGGTCATCTGCTAATTGGTCAAGCATGAAAAAAATTGGGCCCAAAGCGTTTTTTAAGAATTTTTTATTTTAGATTTTGAAATTCCCTTTTTTTCAAATAACTGAATTTGTAAGATTCTGGAATTAGTCTAAAGTAGAATAAAATATTATTTTGTCCGTTTTATCTTTTTTTTAAGTAATTGAGGTTGAAACAGTATAAAAAAAATGATGTAACGGACAACATTTTTATTTCATTTAAATCTAGACTAACTCCAGAATCTTACGAATTCAATTATTCGAAAACCAAGAATTTCAAAAATAAAAATAAAAATTCTACGTGGTTACTCAAGTATCTATGAGCATACATACACATATTTTAACTCTACTCTATGCGCGGATTGAAGCTTCAAATGTTTCACAATTAGGGAAGTAATCTGAAGATTGAATGGAAGTGGAATGTTTTTTTTCTTTTTGTATTTGTTCAAGGATATGGCAATAAAGTAATTTTTATCTTTCTTTTCTTTACAAAAAAAATCAGTGTAAATAATCGTAGGTTAAAGTACCAAGACACACGTATGGACGGGTGACGAACATGGCAAAATTATAAAGAAACCTCGTTTACTACGGAACCCTATAAAAAAAAGTAAAAGTAGTTTATTCTTCAAATTAGGCATATTACATGCACCTATGAACGTCAATAAACTACCACCGGTTCAGAAAAATAAACCTCTGCCACGAGAAGAACCTGCGTAAGAAATTCGGCGTGGTGTCATTTTTTTCAAAACAATATACATTGTATAGTTAAATATAAAATTACAGTGTCAGCTACTACAAAATAATTTAAATAACAATGCTACAATAGAAAACATATTTTCGCGATAGATTACCCGTGCAGGACGCTATCACTGCCAAACATCCATGATGTAATCGTTTATCTTATAATATGCTCTTGAAATAAGTGTTTGTTTTACTACAGATTTGAATTTAGAATTGCTAAGTTCAGTAATGTGTTTAGGAATTTTAATGTAGAATTTGATACAATTTCCCAAGAACGACTTATATAAAAGTATGCATCATCCTTTATCACTTATCACAATGAAACTGGCCATATTCTTGAGCGACTTGGAGATTTAAGGGCTTACTCGTTATGCAGGTCATAAAATACGAGTAAATATATATGTGCCCGCTAAGATAGTTATGGTAATTAACTGTTGTACACAGATTATCTTTTATTATTAAATACCACATATTAGCTACAATAAATAAGTTGGCTTTGTCTTTGCCACGCTAACAATAAACGCCAGTATAACCATTATTGTGCAATTTTATTGGTTTATTGTACAGTCAAGAGATTTGATTTCTGGGCCATTTCGTAGCTAGTCACAGTGAAAATCAATATGAAAGTAGCTAGAGATCTCATATTCCTATTACTGTGACAAGGTACAATGTGGAAATCAAATTCTTCGACTGTACCTACATGCAACCGTCGCCAACAGGAGCACGCACATAATTTATTATTTATTTATTTATAACAAACAACCGTTTACATGACATTGCAGTAAACCCAATGCGCCATGAAACTTAAGCTTATAAATATCTATGTATTTAGGCGACGAAACGGCGTGGCTCCGTCGTCTCCGGTGTAGGGTTCGGTAGGTTGCCCCGGAACCGTCGAAACACGACACCCTTCGGCCAGAAGTCAGCACACGCGATGGTCTCCTGCAGCGGCCGCGGCACGCGCACCACAAATGAGCTGAAGTGCACGTAGTGTCGTGAACGCAGCTGGAACACCCTCAGCGGGCAGTCGGTCTTCTGGCGAACGTACTCCACCACATCATCAGCCGTGGCGGTGTAGTGCAGACGCAATACATAGAATATTACTCGTATGCGATAATCACGTTGTCTAATGTACGGATTACCTGTTACACCGAGCTCGGGACGCACACAAGGGATTTCAACGGCCTATTCTGTGGTTTTAAGAAGTAAAAAAATATATAAAACTAGGTCCAATTGTTTTTTTAACATACATAATAAATGAGTACATTACTACAAAGGCCGGGAGGATGGGATTGCCTGCCGAGTGCTGTGTATGTAGTACGAGGCAGGCAATTCCTGTTTAGGCGCATAAAATTAGCGAAACCTGGACATAATTCGATAACTGTAATTTTCTTTTTCTATGATTTAAAGTATTGTTAGTTATGGTTAAAATAAAAAGAATTAAACATTTTAAGGCTCCGCGTCAATGTTAGAAAAAAAAAATACTAAATTTTTAACACATTTTGATTTCGTAAGTAAGCCATAATAAATAACTTTGTAAAAGTACCTGTATTATAATAAGAAAAAATATAATTTAATCAATTATCGTGGATATTTTTTGTTAAATATGATACTTATAGTACAAATAAAATGTTGAAGGCCTGTTTAGCCTAGTTGGTAGTGACACTGCCTCCGAAGCTAAAGGCCCCGGGTTCGAATCCCGGTCAGGGCATTATTTGTGCATTTAGCATGTATTTTCTTGGGTCATGAAATAAGTGTTTGTTTTACTACAGATTTGAATTTAGAATTGCTAAGTTCTGTAATGTGTTTAGGAATTTTATTGTAGAATTTGATACAATTTCCCAAGAACGACTTTTTCGCCTTTACTAGTCTATAGAAGGTTATTTTGAGTTTCCCAGTATTTCTCGTGGCTATTGGTTTATCAGCGTTCGTTGGAAAATGTCCCAAATTTTTCCTAACATACATTATTATTTTAAATATGTATAGGGACGGCAGGGTTAGAATATCTATTTCTTTGAAAAATTCTCTTAATGAATCACGCGACCCCAAGTTATAAATTGCTCGGATAGCCCTTTTTTGCAAAATAAAAACAGTTTCAATATCTGCAGCTGATCCCCATAAGATAAGACCATAAGTAATTATACTATTAAAATAAGCAAAGTAAACTAACCGTGCCGTTGCCACATTGGTAAGCTGCCTTATTCTCCTGACTGCAAATGCAGCAGAACTCAACCTACTTCCTATCGCTGTTATATGGGAACCCCACTGCAATTTTGAGTCCAATGTAATACCTAAGAATACAGTAGAAGTAACAAATTCTAATGTTTGACCATTAAGTTTAATATTTGTATCTAAGTTTCTGTTTGATGAGTTCGCTATAGAGAATTTCATACATTTCGTTTTTTTCGGGTTCAATTCTAAGTTATTGGCAGCAAACCAGTCAGATATCATGGAGAGGGTATTATTTGGTTCAATGAGTTCAGTATCTCTCCTATTTACTTTGAACAGTAATGAGGTGTCGTCTGCGAACATTACAATGCCTGATCGTCGGCTTACCATATATGGCAGATCATTTACATAAACAAGGAACAGGAACGGACCTAGAATAGACCCCTGAGGTACTTCCATCTCTACCACTGTCTCTGACGAAATGGCTTTATTTATCGCTACCTTTTGATTTCTCGGTGTTAAATATGACTTCATGAGATCTAATGCATGCCCTCTGATGCCATAAAACTTAAGTTTACAAATTAAAGTACCATGATCTACACAATCAAAAGCCTTGGAAAGGTCACAGAACACTCCGATGGCGTCGTGCGACTCTTCCCAAGACTGCAAAATAAATTTTAATAAACTTGCACCTGCATCAGTAGTTGACCTACCCTTCGTGAAGCCGAACTGCTGTGCGTACAAAATATTGTGAGAATTAAAGTGAGAAACCAATTGCGTAAGCATTATTTTTTCGAATATTTTGCTAAACGCAGGTAGGATAGAAACTGGACGATAATCAGAAGGATTATCTCTATGACCTGATTTGAAAATTGGAACTACTTTACTACATTTCATTAAGTCTGGAAAAATGCCATAGTCTATACAGTTATTAAAAATGAGAGCTAGAGTTGGTGCAACGACCTCCAGGATAGATTCCAGTACCTTGACTGACACGCCCCATAAGTCCTCAGTGCTCTTTATTTTTAACATTTCAAAGGACTTCAGTACATCTAGAGGAGAAACATGATGAAATTTGAAATTAGTAAGTGATTCTAATTTTACGTTGTCATTCAGAAGGGATTCAGCTTTTGTGGTAGACGATGCTAAACTTTGAGTAGTGACTATAGGAATTTTAGAAAAGAAATTATTAAATTCATCAGCTACTTTTACTGCATCAGTTATTAAATTATCCTTTACTTTCAAAGAAATTGTGGACTCTTTATTATTTCTCTTCCCAGTCTCTGTGTTTATTATTTTCCAGACTGTCTTGGCTTTATTATCTGAGGACTTAATTTTATTATTTAAGTGCATTGCTTTTGCTTTCGTGCACACTGTTTTAAACAATTTGGAATAATCCCTAACATACTGATGGAAACATTCGTCAGTGGTGCAAGATCTCCTTTCATAAAGTTGATATAAGTTATCTCTACTTTTCCGAATTCCGGTAGTTGCCCACTCATTAAATCTCATTTTATTGTTTATCTTAATACGCTTTTTACTACAAGTCTTATTAAATTCGTTATTTATTAATACTATGTATGTATTTTTATTTTCTAGTTACACACTGTATTCAGAAGCATTTTGAATTGATGATTCGGATTATTTGATTGTACCTGGGTGTTCGGCATGGCGACTAGTAGATTAGACTTTAGTAATTCTAGTCTACTTCGAGTCAGCGGTCTTATTTCTATAACGCAATCTGGATGTTTTACTTCGCAAAGTAGCCTGACCATCTGAGCTTTATGATCCGAACGAACTCCATTCACTATGCTACTGTCTATATGAGAACTGTTTAACCAAATATTATCTATACAAGTGGCCGATAAAGCTATTTAATCAATTGAATATCATTAAAAAATTATACAAAAAAAAACCGACTCCAAATTTTGTACTTCGCTATGCCAGAATTTGTGGTTTCCATGGGCCAATGCTTGGTTACCTACAGAAAATACCGAAATCGGCATATGCGTGACCAAATTTATATGGGACCAACTTGGGTTGGGGGTACCTGCTTTGAAACATAAAAAGAAAAATCTAAATCGGCCGACGTGGTCAAGAGTTATCGGGAAACATACATAAAAACAAAACATGCAGACGAACTGAGAACCTCCTTCCTTCTATTGAAGTCGGTTAAAAATAGTAATTCATATTAATTATTTTTTTATATTGGGGGACAATTTGCACAAACCTAAATCGCGTCGACTGTACAATACCATTATGAACTTATTATAACACCAAGTCGGTCGGTTGTTATCTATAGGTTTTGATTAAACTTGAGAGATAAATACAATGATATTTAATCACCCAGTAATCCAGAGCTGATTACCTGCAATACGTAATGAACAACAGGCGATTTGCCTCTAGTACACAAGTTGCGTTGCTGGCCACACCACGTGTCGTACTTAATTAGGTAAAATTAGGTACGGAACTAAATTGCGATCGATTTGATCTTTCCGTAAGAGTCGGCAGTAAGCTCGGTTCTCAATTCAAATGTAGTTTCGCTCTCAATGGCAAGCTGGAATCATTTGAAACTTTGTATACACGAGGAGATCCAGTATATCTATGTCGGATATTAGTTTCTGTTGCATGTAAATATAATGCAGAAAAAGTACAGCGATTTTTAAGGTTTTCATACAGACCTAAAAACTCAATAACTCGCTGTACCTATTTTTAACCGACTTCAAGATTTCAAAAGAGGAGGTTATCAATTCGGTTGTATGTTTTTTTTTTTTAATGTTTGTTACTCCATAACTCCGTCATTTCTTAACCGATTTGAAAAATTCTTTTTTTGATTGTATGTATATATATCCAAGTTGGTCCCGTTTTTGTCAAAAGGCAGTTCTGATGATGGGATCCATAAAGAATTGAAGGAACTCCTCAAATCTTTTAGGCAAACATATAGTGATTTTTGTGTTTTTATCAACAAGTCAAGCATTTGCATCCAAAAATGTGACATTGGATGAAGTGGAACTGCTGATGATGATCGAACAGAACTCTTCAACGACGAAAAGTTCACGTTTGGCGATTTGTCCTCCTAGCTGTGTTTGTTAAGCAAGTTCTATTTTCACGATTGATTTTTGTCATGCTCGAGTTCTGATGATGGGATCCATTAGGAATCGAGGAAACTCCTCAAATGTGAAAGGCACACAAATAGTGATTTTAGTATTTTCATGAACTAATCAAGCATTTTCATTCATAAAAGTGACATTTGATGAAGTGGAACTGCTGATGATGATCAGAACGGAACTCTTCAACAACGCGTAGTTCACGTTTGGCGATTTGTTCTCTTCGTTTTGTTTGTCAAGCAAGCAAGGTTTTTCCATGATTTCATGAGGAATTGAGGGTACTTAGTCTTCTACCATTATAAACATACTTGTAGCCATTTTTGTATTTTATTGTATGGAATCTAAGAGTGCACCATCTAGGATTAATAATCTTTCACCGGACTCCCCCATTGAAGTCGGTTGTTTTTTCTTAAAAATTATTTCCATTCCAATTTCTAGCAACAGAAACTAATTTCTGACCTAGATATGGCGGATCCCATTGTGTATACAAAGTGACATGTTATTTTAGTTTGGCGTTTTAAAAAGAGAACGAAACTACGTTTGTATGGAGAATAGAGTTCGGTCAAGGGTACGGGGGACCCTTTAAACTTTGAATGTTATTTCTTCTTTTGTGTGGGTACCTACATTGTTTATTATATACGCTCCAGAGAATAAAAACATTTGGGATCACTTTGTAATGCTTTCCATACCTGTAGAACATGTACCCGTTTTTTGCTCTTGAGTGTATACAAGGTTACTTTAAGGAGACGTTATCAGGAATGACAAGACGTGATTGAGAATGGGGAATGTCTGAAATTTTTAAAAGTCCTTGATTATTTTTCTAATGGGAGGAATAACCGTCGCCATTAACAGAAAAAAGTTTCAGATTTTTCGGTTGCACCATATATTTTATAAAAATACAAACATTTTATATCACCTCGCGTCTGCCCCGTATCAGACTACTACGACATTTCTAAGTCTGTCGAATATTAAAAAAAAAAACGCCTGCTTGGATCTGTGGTACGCAATGAGATTGACAGTTCATCATAGGTTGGTCGTATGACTTGAACTGTCAATGTCATTGCGTACCACAGATCCAAGCAGGCGTTTTTTTTTTAAATATTCGACAGACTTAGAAATGTCGTAGTAGTCTGATACGGGGCAGACGCGAGGTGATATAAAATGTTTATATTTTTAAAAAATACATGGCGCAACCGAAAAATCTGAAACTTTTTTCTGTTCATGGCGAGGGTTATTCCTACCATTAGAAAAATAATCAAGGACTTTTAAAATTTTCAGACATTCCCCATTGGAAGGTAAATATCAAAGAATCTTTTTTATTATTAAAATGTAAAATACACACAATTTGGTCACCCTACACCACACGACGTTATGTCACTCCTCTCACAGTTGGTGCTAAAAGTGATAGGGTGACCATAACTTGAGTTTTGAGTTTCAAAATCTGGTAATATTCGACAGAAAATCATGCCTGTTTTAGTAAAAGTAACATTGCACTGAAATGGGGTTCAATTATCGATTCAAGTAAAATAGATTCCTGTTCACGTCTCCTGTATCACCCTGTATCCACTATTTAGCAGGCCAGCAATTATTTCCAAGCAGTCCCAGGGAAAAAAAGGTTTTTTCTTAATGTTGTTTTCTTCAAAGATAGGTTAGGTGTATTTTTTTACTCTTTTGGGGTGATATTAATAACTATTTATTTTAAAAACACCAAACAAAAAATATTTTAACTCATAACTTTCATTACTTAATTCATTCATTCATTAAACTTAACTATCTTTTTAATTAACTTGAGACTGCCCCTAAAACTGCATTGACTGCCGATGCCGCGCTATAATCTCGTGGTGTCAAGATCCATTACTTAGAGGTTATAGTAAACATTAGACCAAAATTTCTCCGAACTGGAAAAAAAATTGGACACAGAGCGTAACTCCATATGCTCTAAGGAAGCGTCCTTTTAAATATTTGCTCCAGTTACAGGGGCCACCATGCATATTTTTAACCGACTTCAAAGAAGGACAAGTCTCAATTCGACTGTATTTTTTAAATTTATTTGTTATGTTTAAAAAATACTTTCGACCGGGTGAACCGAATTTGATGGTTCTTTTTTTATTTGAAAGGCGGTGCTTCCCGTGTGGTCCCATATTAAGTCGGTCCAGTTCAGACAGTGGCATTCATGATAAAACCATATACCTAAATTTGCATTAAGTATGTTTGCCACAAATGGACGAATAACTCGGTTGAAGTCGGTATTTTTTTTGTGTTCGATTATTTGGATTATTTTTGATTTCATCATTCATTAAATATTATCATTCCAGAATAATGAGTGAGAAAGTAAAAGTACAAGAGTTGGACCCCGCAACTCAAGAAACGCTGAAAGGGCTTTTCAAAGGTATGTCAGAACATTTTAATTGGATTTTACAGTTAGTTGCCTTGTAACAAAAACTTACTTAACCCCTTATTATCCCCAAAACTGTCTCCTTTTGTCATCAAGTCCCTCTCCAATTGGGGACAACGCATTTTCGGCTTCAGATATGGAATTGAGCCATCAACTGCCATTGGTACGAAATAATATTAACTACGCTTATCTACAACATTATGATATGATTAGGTTTTATGATTTGATTGTGATTAGTGTGGTTGTGTAATGTCGATCTAATATTATGTTATGTATGTATAGAATGACAGTTAGATTCACCTAACGTTGACACGTTACATATAGGTCGATTCACAAGAGCTGGCGCGGAAAATGTATGAAACTGTCAATAATTTCATAGAGACATTCCGCGCCAGCTCTTGTGAATCGACCTATAATTAATTGTTCAACTAGCTGGGTTATACACAGATTTAGGTTCACGTATTTGGACATAACCGAAGCTGTGAAGCCTAATATTTGGTTCCGTATAAATGGCGTCTTCGTTTACATCATCATCACATCAAGGTATTTTACTCTGAGCTTAGCTCAGGTCAACGAAAGCCTGGAGGACAGTTTCTGCGTTACAGGGATGTCTTAAAACGCCACTTGACTGCAATTGGCATGTCTAGTGAGTCATGGGAGGAGCTTGCAACGCAGAGGTCGGAGTGGCGAACTGCTGTCAACACGGGTATAGAAAACTTTGAGCGTTCCCGCCTTAAAGACCTTGACGCCAAACGCCTGATCCGAAAAACTCGACCCAAGCCCTCCTACAACTATACTCGCAATTCAAGTGGGTCTCTTTACTGCGCTTCTTGTAATAGGACCTTCAAAACAAAATTTGGTTTTGCGAGTCATGCTCGCGCTCATGCAAGAGCCCAGGCGAAGACGAGCTAAGGGTGTCGCCGTCGACGGATACGTCTGGGAGGACATCATCATCATCATCGTCATCGTCATCATCACATCAGTCGAAGGACGTCAACTAGTGTACATAAGCCTTCCCCAAAGAGTGCCACAATGACCGGTCCTGCACCACCCGATTCCAGTGGACTCCCGAGAACTATACCAGGTCAACATTCCACCTTGTGGGACGACTACTCAGGCTGCGCCTTCCGGTACGTGGTCGCCACTCGAGAATCTCCGTATATGTTATAAAAATATATCTTATCATACTTACATTTTTTTATGATATAGGAGGAGGCAAACGAGCAGACGAATCGCCTAATGGTAAACGATTAGCGCCGCCCATGGACAACCGCAACACCAGAGGGGTTGCAAGTGCGTTGCCGGCCTTTAAGATGGGAGTACGCTCTTTTCTTGAAGGTTTGAAGGTCATATCGGTCCGAAAATACCGCAGGCGACAGTTCATTCCACGGTACATGAAGAACCCCGGTCTATGTGAATGAGGAGCCCGCTCTGTTGGCTATCTTGCCACTCTGTTTCGGCCCTTCAGTCATCAACCTTACATGAAGAACCCGCTCGACTGGGACTCTCGGCCTTCGGCCTCGCGTGCATTGCCACTCAGCTTCGGGCCTCTGCCTTACATAAGATGCCCGCTCTGTAGGGACGCTCGGTCTTCGGCCTCGCGTTTGCCACACGACTGTCTGTATAGCTCTGTTTTAGTGATATTTTGTCAAACCACTTTATTTCAGGCTGGGAGTTCGCTCGCTTTGGAGATGGTTATCTCATGCCAGTGACATATAAAAGGGACGCTGACGACTTGAAAAACTTGGCTGTCCGGGCTGATGACATATGGGTGGTGACGTTTGCGCGGTCAGGTAAGATTTATAACTCAGGCGTCTCTCATACTCTCATGCGCAATCCTTTACCTATTTATTGTATGTGGCTTATTACTTATTGAGAGGAAAGAGAAATTAGCACTGCAATCTATTTAATTGCGGACAATTTCGCAAAACTTTCGCGTGCATGTTGTATCCACTAAATGCTCAATTCTTTAATATACTTAAATAGATAGAAAACATCCAAGCCTCAGGAACATATGTTTTTGCTCACCACATAAACAAATTCTCTTACCAGGATTCCAACCTGGGACCTCCAGCTTCGTAGGCAATGTACCAACTAGGCTAAACAGGCCGACAGAACTGCCGCCGATAGATTTGTATTGTATTTGTATTTTACAGGAACAACTTGGACGCAGGAAATGGTCTGGCTACTGAAAAACGACTGTGACTACGACACAGCTTTAAAAACCCCGTTGCAATCAAGATATGTGTTCGCTGAGTGAGTGGCTGTTACTTACTTATTAACAAAAAACCGGCCAAGAGCGTGTCGGGCCACGCTCAGTGTAGGGTTCCGTAGTTTTCCGTCCGTCACATTAAGTTGACATATTAAGTACAGAAACACAAAACCCTAAGAAGCACGTCATTTCATTGTGATTTTGTAGAAATGACAGGTACAATAAACACCTGTTTATACGGTTAAATTACAAACTTAGTTCAGAAATTATTTTTGTAATTTTTTCAAAAACTATTCAACCTATCAAGTTCAAAATAATTTTCCTACAAAGTTTTTATAAAGTTCTACGTTTGAGATTGTTTTCATATTTTTAAAACTTATGGTTCAAAAGTTAGAGGGGGGGGGACACATTTTTTTTTACTTCTGGAGCGATTATTTCCGAAAATATTTATCAAATTTAAAAAAAAACATTATCAAAAAATGATTTTAGTAAACCCCTATTTATTTTTAAATACCTATCTAACAATATATCACACGTTAGGGTTAAAATGAAAAAAAAAATCACTCCCCACTTTACGTATAAGGGAGGTACCCTAATAAAATATTTTTTTCCACTTTTTATTTTACCACTTTGTCGGCGTAATTGATATACATATTAGTACCAAATTTCAGCTATCTAGTGCTAACGGTCACTGAGATTATCCGCGGACGGACGGACAGACGGACGGACAGACGGACGGACAGACATGGCGAAACTATAAGGGTTCCTAGTTGACTACGGAACCCTAAAAAAGGGAACAAACATAATGACAATGAAAACCAATAAAATATTCGGGAGCCTATTAAGCTCTTACAAAAAAAAAACCTAACGCTAAATGTAGATCACCATACCTAGTAACTTATCAAGTGATCACTAAACAAAAATGGAGTAAATGATATCCAACCTAATTTCAACGAGTAAATTATCAAAACAAGTTATTACAGACGGACAGCCAAAAAAATCAGGGTTCTTTTTTTTACATTTTGCTACGGAACCCTAAAGAGACCTGTTCCTAAAGGATATATTTTATTCCAGAGCCAACCACGTCATCAGGCCTGACTTTGTAGGCATTAAAGAAGCCGATTCTGATTTCGCCAACACCATGCCTTCCGTGACGAAGATGACCGACGTGCCTTCCCCTCGATTCATCAAGACACATATGCCGTTCTCGCTCCTACCCCCGACCCTACTAGATACAGCTAAAGTGGTGTTCGTGGCGCGAGACCCGAGGGATGTAGCAGTGTCCTACTACCATCTCAGCAGACTCTTTTTTAACTATATTGGGGACTTTAAAACCTATTGGAACCTTTTTAGGAATGACTTGGTAAAATATGCTCCATATTTCTCGCATCTTAAAGAGGCGTGGGCGCTCCGGCATCACGAGAATATGCTCTTCTTGTTCTATGAAGATATGACAAAGGACCTGGCTTCCGCTGTTAAGCGAGTAGCACATTTCCTCGGCAAATATGTGACGGAGGAACAAGTGGGGAAGCTGTGTGAGCACCTGGATATAAAGAACTTTAAGAATAACAAGGCGGTCAACATGACGGAATTCGTAAATGAAATGAGCAACCCCAACGCCGAAGTATTCATAAGAAAAGGTAATACCAATAACTATTCTTATGCATGTTGCATCTAGCATTAGGCAAGCGGCAGTAGCTGTTGCTCCCGTGTTGGACTTCCAAGTCATGTGCGTAAGTGCCGCGCCACCATACACTAGACGCTGCTTAAATCATCCTTTTATGGCCAATGATGATTCTCCATCTACTTAAGATATTCCTGCTTGTGGTAGGGTGAGTAATGTCTGAGGCACTCGATTGCGTGTATAACGGTGTGTCATTTGTGTGCGTGTGCGACTGAGTAAGTAATCGTATTTAATTGAGTATGTCTATACTTTACATACGAAACTCTTGGTGGTCTACTAACATGATTTACACATGAGTTCAAGTGGATACTCCACTACTTCGTTCGATCAGACAACATGAAAAAAATATCGATCTGGCAGGTCTCGAACCTGCTTAACGTTTTCGAGCATGGGTAAGGTTAACCAAAATGTTATTTTCCATACTAAAAATACTAAAAGGACAGTTAGATCTACCTAATCGACTAGCAGGAGTGTTCTACGAGTTACTCGTAAGCCACAGGTCTAGTAGCGAAGCACGCGAATTTTGGCATGTGTTCCCAGCGGCGCTAGCACCAAGCAGTATATTGAATACCTAAGCATACGAGCCGCTGCGACGCCACACGAGACGAGGAAAGTCTACCCTCCTCTTTCCAATTCCCATAGGGTGGGTAAGACAGGAATAATTGAGACGCGCGTGACGTGATTGACAGCAAGTGCTGCTAGCCCATCTGATCCTTGTATTTTACAAGCTTTTATTTAACTTGCAATGTTTTTAATTGCATGTTAGTGGCAAATCTTGAAAAGACTGAATTTTAAAACAATTATCCTCAACCGATTGAGCTGAAAACTGGCATACTTATATCATAGAGTTAATCTGCTAGACAGAAGGTGGCCATAGCAACTTCTATACTACACAAGGTAAACCCGTCGTGTTTGAGCTCATTGGAAACCTCTCAACGAGTAGTTGATGACTGTGGAAAAAAAACAGGCGGCAATAAAAGCTGGTATTATAAAAGATTTTTTGTTTTAAAATCTAACTTTGTGCGATTGGATTATGTCTGGTTTTATGGGGCACCTACGAGGTGTTTTAATTTTTTTCCTTATTAAAGTATCTTTAGTTGTTAATTATGTTAAAATTCCTGGTATCTATTGATTGATTGATGACAGGCAAGTCTGGCGGGTGGCGCGCGCAGTTCGACGCGGAGATGACTGCGCAAGCGCACGCCTGGATGCGCGAGAACCTCGCCGGGACCGACCTGCGCTTCCCAGACTCGGACTAACCAAACCAAACTAGATATCAAATATTAAGACCTCAACAGCGACAGAGAGATATATTTCTCATTGGTTGTTTTTTTATAGTTTCACTTTTTTGTTTGCTGTTAACAATTTGATACTTATGTCTTTAATCGTATAGGGACTTTAGGTAATTTTTTATTTAGTTCCTAGACCATTCTTTCTAGCTAACCCCCTAGAACCATTACTTAAATATACCATGGAATCGCTTACCTTAGAAAGGGATAATTTTAATCAATGCTGTTTCAAAACCACAACAAAATAAATGCAACGCCTGATAATGTTACAATACAATACAAATACACATGGTGGTGACCACACCGTTAATTTGTCGTCTTTTCCCTGACTCTTAAGACTGACGTGAAGATGCGGCTTGTGGTGGAAGTGAGGCAACACCGCTGCCAACTAAACAATCACTACACTCCGCCGCCACAAGAAGTTGAGCAATTTGAAAAAGTGAAAAAGAACGTACGTAGATCCGTGCTGCATTCAAGCTGTATTCGTATCGGTTGACACTGACAGCTGACAGGTTTCTTATATCTTACCGCCTCCGCACCGCACCAACAAATCAGGATGTCGCGTTAATTATGTTTTTATTACTTGGTTTATAGAAACTGAGACGCTGTTCACGCGGATTATGAGTCCAATCAAAAATTAAGCTTTGTAGCTCTTCAATTAAATTTCTTTAAGTCCATAGGAAGGACTAGAAAATAAACCCGAATTTGCAAACTAACTAGGTACTTGCTTTGCTGTACATATGCCATTGGCCACCTATATCTTTGAAAGAAAGCGCATGAACCAATTAGTGTTCAAGTAAATCAACGAAATTTCTTGTTGCGAAATGGAGGCAAGCAAGTTGCGGGACAAGACCAGACATAAGTGGGGGTAAGGCTGCACAAAGCGAAATACCCGCGCGCCAGCCAGCCCGCTGCAATTAGTCGCGAGCTCCGAGCGCAGCTGATTACACTCGGATTACGGACTTACCCCACAAACAAACAGAACGTGTGTCCCGTCGGATCTTGTGTTTACGTTACACAGACTTTAAAAAACATGTCAGCGCTAAGAGAGATTACTATTAGAATAATCATGTTTATTTATTTAAACTTTATTGCACAAAATATAATCGTACAAATGGCGGGCTTAATGCCAAATGGCATTCTCTACCAGCCAACCATTGGGCTAAACAGAGATTTATGAAAGGTGCAAAGAAAAAAAGTTTGTTAATTCTACTAAGAAAATGCGAAGACAAAATCAATATAAACATTGAAAACGTCGTGTTTACATACATAAATACAATATATTCATATAAGTTACATACATACAAGAATAGATATACTACTTCATATTAAATACATACTATAATTATAGGGATGGATTCTAGTCGAATTCTTGTTTAAGCATATGCTTACGCAGTTTATAGAACTTTATTCTCAAAAGAAATTTACATTTCACTAAATGAGAAAAAAATTGCTAATGAAAATGCATGCATCAAGAGCATTACATAAAGCAAAAAGTATTATCTAAGTTGTTAATATCTATTAAAAGTTAAAACTATGCAATTAAATCTTAAGCTGAACGTTCTTTCTGCCGTGTTGCCGTTCATTCATAATTTTAAACTATGTCTACTAGGAGGGCGAATATTTTAAAATGGTTTTACCTAACATACAATCGCATGACAGGACGAGGAAGTCTCGGTAAATCAAAATGCCACGACGCTGATTTTCAGGCAGAATAAAGTTGGTATGAAAGAAAAGGTTTTAAAAATCTCCATAAGTGAAACAGAAGACAGCAGGGGAGATAGCAATTTTCTTGACAGAGCGATATTCAGTTAAATTATAATCAACATTTTTTTAATTGACATTTTATTGCTTTACATGATTTGAAGATTGAATTGATAAGAAAATTTGGTCTCTTTTCTTTCATAATACGACGGGTTTGGCTTAGTTGTTAGTGAGTTTAGTGACCCTGTCTAACCGGGGATCCCAGGTTCGAATCCTGGTCACGGTATCCCTGAGTCTTGGATGTTTTCTATCTATTAAAGTATTTATTTATCTACGTATACAGTGCGTTACCGGCAAGCGGGCTTTTTTCAAAATGGACAATAGTATGTTTTATTAGCAACTGTTTGCATGTATTATCCAATCATAATTATTTGATTTAACTATACAATTAAACTTCTTAAATCTGCACCTTCAATTTACAAGGTGCACTTGCTTAAGATGCCGTCAGAGTGAACAAAACATTACGAGCTGGCAATTTAAATGTTGTTCGAAAACAAAGGAAATTGAAATTTTAGTTTTACAATAAAACTAAGTTAATGGTTAGGTTTAGGAACTACGTTTCGATACCCTGCTTAAAGAAAAGCCCGCATGCCGGTAACACACTGTATAATAATGTTTGTATCGTCGTTTAGGACCCATAATTGAAGCTTTACTTAATTTGGGACTAAGTATGTCGAATTGTGTAAAATTGTCCCCCACAAATTTATTTAATTAATAAGTACCTCCATGCTAAGCCGGGCCGGGAACTATTTAACAATATATTTGAATGAACCTAATTTTCTAGTATGTACCTCAATCATCGCTGCGTCACAGATATATATTTAAAGTATATTTTCTCAAACATGAAATGAAATATTGATGTTTATGTTCCTTATAATAGGCTGCGAAGTATGACGTTTCAGGTGCGGCTCGGACAAGAGGTCGTTAATGGAATTACATATAAATCTTGCAGGCCTAGGCCGGCAAAGTCATCTTTTTTAATTTCCATTCCACATAAATTTGTGGTACAGGGCATCATGACATTCTGCCACTATGCGTATTATAAATAAAACTTTGATTTTTTTGTTGTTTATTTCATTGCATGTTTTATAAAAGCACTATACATACCTCGGCGGGGAAATATGGGGTTGCCCGCCTCAGACCTATCCGTCCTCGCTTGCTCGGCCGTCTATATGTCTTCGGCCGGCAACCCTCTTCGTCCCGGCCTCTGTAGTTATGTACTATTAATATTTCAATCGATATTTATAGGCTAATATTGTATAATTCCTTGACGACCTCAGTATGTGTATGTTCTGTTTTCTGTATATTTAACCATGCCATATGACTATTGAGAAATGAATAATCTGTATCTGAATCTACGAGTAATTTACCTATGACCGTATTAGTATTTAAAATATCCTTACCCCATTGTAAAAGTTTCTTTACCTTGCCTTTAACGTTGTTGATACTGATTCGATATCGCGATAAGCAAAGTTGATTCAGCCTAAACGCAGAGCCTCATTCGGATCACCTCTTTCACGTTGCGATCAGATTTTAATGTTTCGATATTAGTAATACGCTAGCACGCGAAATTGATTGAAATTTGATTAGAATTGGAGGTGACAGACAAACATAGACCTCCAGTATTGTCTTTAATGCCGTCCTCACACTTAGTCCGCGAATATCGTATGTGTGAGATTCGCATATTTTTGCTGCCTTTGCGCTCTGGCTTTATGAATCGGTCTTGTCATTTTCGCGTGTCTTCGCTTCTACTTGCACCAAATCTTAAGCATCTTAACGAGATACCGGTCCAAAAACTCTCTAAATCAAGCTCAGATATAGCAGCCGTCCCTGACATAGATCCCAACTATCTGCTACTTCAAGAATGATAAAAAACGTTCAATACGACCTGACGGCCTGTTTAGCCTAGTTGGTAGTGACACTGCCTCCGAAGCTAGAGGTCCTGGGTTCGAATCCCGGCCAGGGCATTATTTGTGCATTTAGCACGGATATTTGTTCTTGGGTCTTGGATGTTTTCTATGTATTTAAGTATGTATTTATCTAAATAAGTATGTATATCGTCGTCTAGTACCCATAGTACAAGCTTTGCTTAGTTCGGGCCTAGGTCGATTTGTGTAAGATTGTCCCCCAATATTTATTTTATTTTTAGTTTATTTAATATGTTAAGTCAAATAGATGTCTGATTTTCTCATTTTTATCGATTTTCTGTCTCGCTTGAAAGAACTTTATTTTATACAACGACAGTTGCAAACAAGCTTACTGTTTAGTGGCGTTTTTAATTTGGCATTTTCGTTCACTTAGCTTACGACGTTGTCGTCGCGATAAGCTGGCGCCGCAAACTTAATCTCGGAGTAAGTGTAAAACGGGCAGTTACATTATTACATTATTATTTAGGAGAGCAGTTTCGTTTCTTTTTTCGCACATTATTAAGTGAAAGTATGAAAGAGAGCGATGCGACAATAAACTTGACGACAAAGTTACTAGAAGAAGAATGATGGGGCCGATCGGGTGATTGATAGCTCGGTGTCTTCTTTGTGATTCTTTAATCGATTTTGTTGACTTTTAATAGACTTCAACACTTTACAAAAGACCGGGGCCTCCGTCCGACTAACAATGAAATCCAATCAAATCAAAATTATTTTTTAATACAAAAAGGGTGTTGAAATAGCTTACGTAAGACCTGACTAATAGTAACCAGACGCCGAAGCCAGTGGACGCTGGCGACCACAGAAGAATCACAACGTTGCCGACTTTTTATTGACTTGAACTGGGACTGATTCGCTGAGTCGATAACTAAATAGAATATGATGTGACAGGGTAAAGGTCCGAGTACAGGCAACATTTAAGGACAGGCGACGCGTGCGCTAAAGTACCGCAATCATGATTAATAGTTATTTGTTATACAAGGGTGCAAAGTTGTATTTTACTCGCGAGTGTTTCAACACACGAGAAGTAAAATACAACTTTGCACCCGTGTGTAACACAAAACTTTTCTCCTCACTATAGCGTGGAAAGTGCAACCTGCAAAAAAACACAGTTCCACAGGCATGATTTTCAGCACTGGAATCGCCGATTCTTTTACGATATTATAACAGAAAACTCTGGAAGTTGTGTTTAATATTTACGTGAGTCGGAGTCCGTGACAAGTTGTGTATATTTTAGTTGACATTGACAATAATGACATTTCTGACGATTCGTTTTGAAATTGCATCGACTCAACTTGTGCGTTTACAATTATACTCAATATCATTATAAAACAAATGTTACTTATAGAGTTTGACTTAAATCATTAAATAAAGCTAAATTTGGTATTTTTTGTTAAATTCTCAAACCATTTATTTAATGATAATTGATATCAAACGAACCTGTACAGGATTCGATAGCAAAATGGAGAGAAAACCAAAACAAAGCAGCCGTTTGTGCAAAAATATAATGACAACTCCAATAACAAATTACGACTGACAAATAGGAAAATGAATATAGACAATTGAGTTTTAGAAAAATATACAATATAAACCAAATAGGTACGAATCCTCGACATCGTCCCCCCCGTGTAGCATAGCTACACAACTACGTCTTCTAGACGAGCTAGCTTCCTGGCTGGTCTTCTGAGAGTGCCCCCTTTTGTGGCCACATCAGCTACTCTCACAACTCCATCTCTGCCCGGGAATACCTCTATTATACGGCCTATGGGCCACACTCCTCTTGGCAAGTCTGGATCGACGACGAGGACTATGTCATTAACTTTTAAATTTTCGAATTGGCTTCGGTCGCTCCGTCTTGGCCTCAAACTGGGTAAATATTCTTTGAGCCATCTTGTCCAAAAATGCTCAGACAGTCGCAGAACTTTCTGCCACTCCTTCCTCATCGAAAATACTCCATCGTCCAATCGGGCTGGCATTTGCTGGTTTGAGGAAGCGCCTATTAGGAAATGGAACGGTGTCAGGCTTTCGCACTCTCTATTCTCTGTAACGTAGCTTAAAGGCCGTGAATTGACTAAGGCCTCTGCTTCCAAAAGCAGGGTATGAAGAAGCTCTTCTCTTGGGGCTCTCTCCTTTAAAGTTGCATGGAGGGCGGTCTTTACCGTCTTGACGAGTCTCTCCCAGCAACCACCCATGAATGGCGCCGCAGGTGGAATATAGCACCATTCTATGCATTTGCTGGCGGCATAATCCTGTACTGAATCGTTGTAGAATTCGCAGAGCTGTCTGTTTGCTCCAACAAAAGAAGTACCGTTGTCAGACAGAATCTTACTTGGGAAACCTCGACGTGCGGCAAAACGGCGAATACTCATTATAGCAGAGTCTGCTGAGAGGCTCGTTACAATTTCGAGGTGGACTGCTCGTGTGGTCATACAAGTGAAGAGGGCAATCCACCGCTTTTCTCTTCGTCGGCCAATTGAAACCTCCACGGGACCAAAATAATCAAGGCCGGTGCTGGTGAATGGCCGCTTGTGATGCTCGAGGCGCACATCCGGTAAGTCGCCGGTGGGTGGGATCTGAGGTATGGCCTTTCGCTTTATGCAGTAAGCGCATCTTCTTGATACTTTGCGCACTTCGCTGCGGCACCGTAAAATCCAAAAGCGTTGCTTGAGTTCATTAGCAACCAGTTCATTGAAGGCATGTGCAGCTTGCACGTGATAGTGGCGAATAAGAAGCTGAACTGCGGTGTGGCGGCCGTCCAGGATTATAGGCGACGTAGTGGCGTGATCTACGTTTTTCATGTGCTTTATACGGCTATCTAGTCTGAGAAGGCCATCTTCGTCGATGATTGGGCAGAGAGGGTTTAATTTGCTCGATTTGGGTAAATGCTTGCTATTCCGAAGCAAGGAGAGTTCTTCGCCAAACGAGTCAGACTGTGCCTTTCGGAGAATGGCAATTTCTGCCTTCTGTATCTCCGTAGCGGACAGCGGGGGAAGCTTATGTGGAGAAAAAATATTATTTCTTTTCGAATTTGGATTCTTCTGTGCCAAAAAAGAAAGAAATTTACCGACGCACTGTAAAACACGCGCCGTTGCGCGAACCAGTCGTAACCACTCACTAAAACGTGAGGGATCTGGCACAACCGATGAAGGTTTATCCAGATTAATAAGTCCTACATGCACTTTAGAAGGTTTCAACTCTTCTAAGATGGATGCAGTTTCGGGCGGCGATGGTTCTTTGGGCCATTCACTGGATGGCAGCAACAAGAAATCGGGTCCAGAGAACCACCGCGATAAATCAACGTCACGATCCTTTAGTCTAGTTGCGTCATCTGCGACATTCAAACCACCAGGCACAAATTTCCAATTTTTAGCATTAGTTATCTCGGTAATTTCACCCACACGATTTGCAACAAATGGTTTGAAAGCTCGCGCATCGCTGCGAATCCAGCTCAAAACCGCGGTGGAATCAGACCAAAAATAAATGGAATTTGGGTTAATGTCATGACCGGTGCACACGGTATTGGCGAAACGAGCAGCAATCAGTCAGTTTGTGTTTGTTATTGCAATAACGACACAATTCAGCATTTGTGTTACGAGCAGATGTGACATGAATGTTTTCACGTCGTGTCAAATTTTGACCGACTGTACCTGGCCACCTACCTATGTGTGACATTATGTTGTTAGGCCGCCTACCTAAATCTGGCATTAAATTGTTAGGTTGTTTACCTAAATCTGGCATTAAAATGCCAGGTCGCTTAGTGTAGTCGGGTATTAAACCAAATCGATTGTGTTTAATAGCTTCAATGTCGAGAAATTCAGATAAAAGTTGTATTTTAGGTTTAGATCGATCGTTACGAAACGCATAATCTTTCCACTGACTGTACAATATCGGTGTCAGTTTACTCAATACAGAGTGAAACAGTTCTACGGAATATATATGTTCAATCTGGTCTAAGTTTCTAATTACGGCTATACAATTGCGCAATCTACAAGCAAACTGATTCAACTCTTTTTGATCAAAGCTTATCTTTGGGAGATTCCGCACGAGAGCAATCTCGTTGATCACGATCATCTCGGGGAGAGCGAACGTCTGCTCCAACATGTCGAGCACTTCATCAGGTCGCTCGGCTGTGTACAGCAACGACGACACGCTCTCCAGGGCCTGGCCGCGCAGAGCGCCGCTCAAGCGCACGAGGTTCTCTGCCGGCGTAAACAAATGTTGAGTTTCACGATAAATACGTTTGAACATCAACCACTCTGTAGTCTTACCGCTGAAAGGAGTAAGTTCTAGTTTGTGTGAACATTTTTGTGAATATATATTCAATTCGGGTTGTTTTGACAACGAATGACATTCTTTTTCATTTGAGTTGACGGACGGCCGTGTAAATGACAGTACATTTTTTGACGTCGTTTGTAAATGTTTGGCATTGTCATTTACAGGAATTTGAAAACTCACTGGTTTTTTGTAAATATGACCGTCAATTTCATGATTTTCAGCTTTGCGATTTTTATAATCGTCGTGCGATTGAAAAGGTTCATTTTTATTGAAATCATGACGCCTGACATGTTCTCGCAAGAAATATTGGGTACCCGGATTGTTTGCGTTTTGCGAGTTGACGTAATTAGGTTCTGGACCCATATTTCTTGCGTGACTTGTAGACATCATAGCAGCACCCGTTTCTGTTCGTATGGGATCTAGCGCGATTGTGGGAGCAATCGGGTCAATTTTTATGTCGACCGGGTGGCTGCTATGATTCGATTCATGAACCCACGAAGCAGTACGTGAAAAGGATTGACTGACCGTACGAGTGGACCGTTCATCAACTTCCTGAGCTGCTAACGTTGCTTCTGCTTCGAGTTCTTCCACTCGCTGCATTTGTTCGAGAAGCTTACGTTCGCAGTTGAGATTGAGACGGTGCCGGGCGAGCTCCTGTTCGCGTTCTAAAAACTGCTGCTCGCGTTCGAGCAACTGATGCTCGCGTTCTAGGCTACGGCGAGCCAATTGTGCCTCCGCGGATAGTCGCCGAGCCTTAATAGTAGCTGACGACCGCGAAGACGACACGCGCGACCTGGAACCTAGAGAAATATTACTTTGTTCTACGGAGCACTCGCGAGGCGTCTCAGGACGCTCGGGATTTGGCGGCGCGGGTGTATCTGTGGCTTCAGTCGCGATGTGGTCCAACTTTGGGGACCGACCAAGCCCACCCGGGACGGGCGCTCCCGAATCCGAGCGCGAAGGGCGAGGAATTTTTGCTGGTGTCACCAGCCGCTTTGTTTTCGATCGCGTGTTCATAATTAACGGTGAAGGACCATAAAATGTACAGGATTCGATAGCAAAATGGAGAGAAAACCAAAACAAAGCAGCCGTTTGTGCAAAAATATAATGACAACTCCAATAACAAATTACGACTGACAAATAGGAAAATGAATATAGACAATTGAGTTTTAGAAAAATATACAATATAAACCAAATAGGTACGAATCCTCGACAGAACCATTATTATGAGCGTTTTACGTTTTGTTATCTGTCAAAAGCTACTCAAACACGCTCCAAGGTCAAATTACTTTCCCCACTTGTGGATAAAATGCGTTTTTACCCGCTTGTTTCAAGGATAAAATACGGCTTTCCGAGCTAGTGAGGGGAAAAATAATATATATATATAATATGTATTATGGTTGCTTAGGAGAGTTACGCACCAGCTACTTAATTTCGCAAATAACTATAAAAATGGCTACCTGGACTTTCATTCATGACGCCATTTGAAGCAGTTATTACAGAGGATTAATTGTACCCTAGCGTCCTACCTAAATGTACCTACTTACATGTTGCTGTTTTCTTTCTGTTTGGAACTAATTCATTTGTGTGAGGTGTGCAATAAAGAGGATTTGTATTGTATTGTTTGTGTGACACCAACAGCAAATCATCATCATCAGCCTGTATCAGTCCACTGCTGGACATAGGCCTCTGCCATGGCATGCCACTGAGCACAGTCTTCAGCTCTACTCCTCCAGTCCCTGTCCACTGCCTTACGAATGTCGTCACCCCATCTAGTTACAGGGCGTTTTATAATACATTTCCCGACACGCGGTCTCCACTCAAGAACCAGTCTGCCCCAATCGGTTCTGCGACCTGCCCACTGCCACTTCAGCGTACTAATTCGCTGAGCCATGTCGGTAACCTTGGTTCTCACAGTAAATAAAACACAACAATAAGACTAATTAATTAAAAAACTAAAAAAAACACTACTGCGTTTCAGTGTAATTTAGAATTTGGAGCCAAAATCCGCCATTTAGTTATATTTTTATTTTGATATACCCAGTGTCACTATGACAGTAAATACGAATCTAAAACCCTCTCAAGCTACGAGTAAAATCCATTGAGCCGTTCAGGCTGTAGAGCGTGCCAAACAAATATACTTATATACTCTCGAAAACATAACCCTCCTAGTAAAGGTAAAAAGCATTCTTCCTGCGAGTCAAAATCAGAGACATCGATAGAGCGCACCAAGAACGACTCATACTTAATTGAGTACAACTTATACGTCACAGTTCACTGTACTAAGTACGAGGGGCGTTCAAAATATTCTCGGTATGTGGATGAAAACAAACAAGTACGAGTACGAAAAGTTTGATATTTTTATTTTTCAAGATGGGGAGTATATGTTCATACACTTATAAGATCGATAATTTTTTTTTTTAATCCCTCATAAAAAAAATTTTTTTCTTTGGTGTAAAAATGCTCCTCCACGGCCGCCTTCAACGCTTCATCGTCAGAAAATTTATTTCCACGCAGATCCTTTTTAAGATTGGGGAACAAAAAGAAGTCGCTTGGGGCTAAGTCCGGACTATAGGGTGGATGAGTAACAGTTTCAAACCCACATTCAACATTAGCTGCCTAGGCAATATGAGCAGTATGGACAGGGGCGTTGTCATGCAGAAGCAGAACACCTTTGGTTAACTTTCCTCGCCTCTTTTCTTTGATCGCATCTCTTAATTGACGTATAACGTTAGCGTAGTATTTGCCCTGTGATATTTACACCATTTTCTTTATAATCGATAAGCAAAACTCCTTTACAATCCCAAAATATTGTGGCCATGACCTTGCCAGCTGAAGGGATGACCTTAAACTTCTTGGGATGAGCTGAACCCTTAATGTGCCACTGCATGGACTCCTGTTTACTCTCTGGGTCATAATGATGAACCCAGGTTTCATCTCCAGTAAATATTTTTTGCAGCACCTCATCGGGATTTTCACCACACAGGTCGATAAAATCTGAACAGCAAGCCACACGCATATCCTTTTGAAGCCGCGTCAGCATTCGCGGAACCCATCTTGCACTTACTTTTGACATATTAAGATGGTCATGTATAATGTCATGTACGGTACCAATAGAGAGATTGGTGACTTGAACTATAGATTTTACATTCACTCGACCGTCTTCCAGTATAAGTTTGTCCACTTTATCAATATTTTCTTGTGAGGTAGCCACTACAGGCCGGCCAGGTCTAGGGTCATCTTCAATACTCTCCCTTCCACGCTTAAATTCGCTTGACCATTTTTGAATAGTAGATAAAGAAGGAGCAGACTCACGGTAAACACAATCCATTTCCTCTTTTATGGTTTTTTGATTTTTAGCCTGTTTTGTCAAGAATTTTATGACGGATCGGTGCTCTAATTTCGTTAACATTGTTAATTCGCTCATGGTGTTCATCAGGGGCCTTTCAGCTCGAAGAACGAGCTTTTCCAAGAAGATGTAAGTTTTTACTTTAGCCAGCAGATGACACTGTGTGTACTGTTTCACCTGCCTCTCTATCGCACTTGCACATTGTGAGTGACAAAGAGGCACATCTTTCGCGGTTGTACTTCTGTCATGTATACTTTACCTAAAATTCAGATGATATGTTTACTACCTAAATTTATGGTTCCATATTTTTTTCATGTTTACATTTCGAGCGTTCCATAGTACGCAAAATAATTACATAATTAGGTAATGTACACAAAATTGTGACAACAACATTGTACTAATTTAGCCTCGTCAATTATTCGTGCAAATGGATAGTAGATTAGAGTGCTAATAAAATGCTCCGTAGGAAGAGAAGAATTTATATTTTCAACTTCTTCTACCTTACAAATTTCGAGTGAAATTTTATCGATGTGGAGTGTATATAAGCTTATAAAGCTTAAATATTTTGCGTGAAACTAAACGTTTGCACGGTACGTTGACATCGCTGTCAATTTAAAAATTCAAATGTCAAATGGGTTTTTTAGGTTAATTGTATATTTATATAATTATGTGTAGTTAATAACTATGTATTACGACTTGCTGTTAATAGTAATAGTGTCAGTAAATAATTTCGACCATACAACGTGACGGTAAAAGCTATCGTGCGTCTAAGCAGAGTGTACCTATTCATTGAAAACTGAATATCTTCGAATGACAAAGCCGGTCTCTACATAATGCCACCATACTACCATGTGCCACTTTTTACGTGTTAATTTTGTTTTATCTGAAATTGATGCAAAGATTGCCAAATAGGTAACGTAACTATTATTTCATTACTTATTTCCTTATTTTTGCACTAGTTTCAGAAAGGAACTTGAAATATATTTTAGTAGTTAGTACCTGCCGCCGAGCGGTCGTGCGGTTAGTTTTGTACTACTTCACTGATATCTCTATCTCAGTCTATATATTGTACTTTTTGGTGTTCATGTTTGTTCGGCAATTGCAGAAAAACAAAAGAACATCTCGGTTCCAATTTTACTTTTTTTTAATGTCAATGGATGAATATTTGCGGCCAGTAACAAATATATATATAAAAGAGGTTGTAACGTATCAATACCGAGAATATTTTGAACGCCCCTCGTATTAACCGTTCTATGGGAAAATATTTAAACTTCTGTTTTTATCGAGAAATACCTACTGTGAAAAAACGCTTCTTTCAAGTTTCGTATCTTTTATGATTTTTTTATAATATGACTAATAACGGCGACTTCCTGATTCGTCGATGCGGAGGCGGTACGATATGAGAAAACTGTCAGCTGTCAGTGTCAACCGATACGAATGCAGTACTGCCCCACTTCTGCGCATGGTACTACTGCACAAACGTAATACTGACGGTATTTCGTCAAGTGAGGAAATCTCACATCAGTAAGCTCACGTCAAAGAACAAAATACCTACCACATGTCGTTCCCGCCCCGCCAAGTCAGGTCATCGCCCTAACTACTAACCGTACTGCAACTACCCAATTGATGTGGTATGCTCTATATTCAGATATACAGGGTGATTCGGGAGACGTGAGCAAGATCAACACTACGGATTCAGTAGATCATCTTTGGTGTTGAAAACAAAATGTTTTAAATTATTTACGAAATTTATGGTCACTCTACAATCAAAATACTTCAGTCAAGTGATACGTGTCAAATTATATATGATACGAGTCCGATTACTTTTGAAATATCGTATCTCACTCAATGTGATAATTTACTTTCTTCGTAATTAAAGTGCTGTCATAACAGTTAGAGGTTTTACTTTATAAACCAGTTGTTGTAGGGTGACTATGATTGTAGAGAATTAAACTTTAACTTAACAAAAATTAAAATACAGGAAAAAGGTATGGGTGTTTCATACAATGGTGATCGATTCATTGCCATTTACTATGTATGTAGTGTTGGTCCTGCTCACGTCTCCTGAATCATCCTGTATATGGTTGGTTATCTGTTTGCTGACATCAGTGGCGGTCTCTATGCTCAGCGTACATTTTACAACTAGGGTAGCATCCGAGTCCACTTTAATTTCCTTCGGGGTCAATTAATACGGGCCGGCGGTCCCCGCATTACGTTCCAAAGCTTTTGCACATTTAACTATTTCCCTATCGGATTCTGGTATAGCTAAGAGCACTAAGTTAAAATGTATGCTAATTTGTTTTGTTTTGCGCGTATTACTCAGATCACCGTTTAGATATGGTTCTGTAGGAGGTATTAAATGGCAAATATGTACATCTACTGATTAGACTGTTACGTTTCAGTAAGCAAACATCATAATTCAGAAGCATCACATATAGATCCTCCTGGGCGCTAGTCGTTGGTCGAATGGCAAGTATTGAACTTTTCAAAGTATTTTTATTCCGCTAATAAATGTTGGAAATAATTTTGGCTATCAAATCAATATAATAGGGATTTGCAGTTGTTGTTTCTTATACGTACATAGAAGCGTACCTAATGTAGGCAAAAAACTTCTTATAGATACGGAAATAATTCCCTAATGCGAATGAAATGGGGTTATAAAAGTGTTGTTAACAAATTCTACACGGGTGGAGCCACGTGCACATACGATATGTAAATAATATTGACTCAATACTTTTAGCGGTTACAAACAATGAAAAGGTTAACCTAAACGTATTCATATGCATATTACAGCTATTTAGGCAGTTTGGAAGGCAAAAGGGTTGTTAAGGCCGCTGTAAGTGGCCACGAGGGTCGAGGGTCTCACTCGAGCACCCGCCGACCTGCACTGCAATTCACAACTCGTCACCTCGCCTCACCCCTCACCCCTAGTATATCTTGACGCCGGGAGTCGTAATATTAACGCGTAATTGGGATATGCCTGAACAGAACCAGCGTAAGTCTGACCTACGATTACGCGTAGTCGTGACGGATCTCAAACCTAGTTCTGACTATTTTATAATTCATAATTCATTTATTGCATAATAATCATGTCGTACATTAGGTCTTACAATAAAATTTGGTTCGAGACATGAACCCTGTTAGGGCACAGCAAGTTTTAGTAACTTAGGAGAGTTGACAAAAAAAATAATTAAAAGAATTAAAAAAAACCGACTGCTTTTGGAGTTCCATACCAACAAACTCTCATCATTTACACTCACACAATTAATACGAATCTAACGACACCTTTGAAACTAAAATCCATTGAGCCGTTCAGGCTGCAGAGAGTGCCAAACATTTGAATTTGGCGCCAAATATCCGCCATTTTGTTTTTTTATTTATTTTGATGTGTCACTTCACTCTCACAGTAAATACAAATCTAACGAAACCTCTCAAGCTAAAGTCCATCGAGTCGTTCAGGCCGCAATTATACATACATACATACATACTCTAGAAACACATAACCCTCCTTCTGGCGCATTCGGGTACATAGTTAAATGACCCTATGTTACTACTGCAGTCGAGTACGAGTCAGTCAAGTTATAAATAATTGCAGTAAGTGATACAAGTACTTGTACCGACCGGTTCTCCTTTAGGCAAGTTGTTAATGCGTTGTGAACAGTAGTCGCACAGCTGACTCACTTCATGTGCCTATTATCCTGTGCTCATCATCATATCGTTATCCCAGTACAGTTGACTCCTGAAGAATGCCCTCGGCCCTATTATCCTGCACTGTTCTATAGAAATTAAAGGGGGATTTACTTACGTTAAGGACCAAGGACCGTAGACCTCCGAAACCCCACAGCTCTCCGGAGAGTCGAACACCTTATGGTATCTCATTGAAAAAGTGGTAGTGATGGTGATGTCACCGACCAGCTGCTCTGCTATATTGAGGGCTAGGGCTGTCACACATTGGCTAATAAAAAACCATTTGTCTTCAGCAATTTTATTGTTTTCCGTCAAAGTGAACAACAAATGGTTTTCGAACAAAAGTTTTGATAGAGCTCTATGATAATGAAAACTACAACTTAGAAAAGTTGAAACACCACCATCATTTTCATTTCAAAACTCAACATCTCAAAAACGGCTGATCAGATTTTCATGAAACATAGCTAAGAACACCCAGGGTAAAATTATCTATGACACAAAAAAAACTAAACGAAAATCGGTTCATCCGTTTGGGAGCTACGATACCACAGGCAGATACACAGACAGACACGTTAAACTTATAACACCCCACTTTTTGCGTCGGGGATTAAAAAGGGCATGAATCTTCTCGCTTGTCGGTTTTTAAGTATTAGTAATAAAAATAAGGTGTTGGTGGAGTTATTTATTTGATGTGATATAATAACCTAGTATGGAGCCGGTAAGATGCTACAATGTAGTTGATATTTCGCAATAGATTACGCCGTAAACAACACGAAAGTCTGTGGCGTTATATATGCAAACTATTTGCTAATCAGCCACTTCAATATTTATGTCAAGATACGATGTTCTTTTATTAGATTGACAGTTGTCACTAGGAAAAGATGTCCTGTATGATTTTTATGTTTCTGTTCTAAGTTACTATATTATTGTCGATAAGAATACACTGCTATCAGTGATCTCCAGTATTTAATTCCTTCCTGCCGGCCGACCCTTGAACACTATCAATATAAACACGGGAGGCGTTGAACATCTCTCGCCCCCCAAATTGGTGACCCGCTTCGTTTGAATCAATTCGGCTTGGACTGAGGTGAGACCAGCTTCGCGGCACGACGCCGTTGGTTCCCGGCGTTTGGAACAACACCGCACCGAGCGTCGTCAACTGCTCGCGCATAATCTGGACACCCAAGTAAGGAGTTGCAATTTTCACTTTTGACGTCTACCAACGGCCTACGACTTCGAACCGCCCCTGATAATTGGGCGGGCGGTCTGCTTCGTCAACATTTAAAACATTGTGTTTTTTTGCGATACGGAAATCCGAACTATACAGTGTGTTTCTTTAATACTCGCATTTTCACGTAAAATCTTAACTATACAGTGTGTTTTTTAATACTCGCATTTTCATGAAAAATCTGAACTTTACTTATATATACAGTATGTTATTTTTGGACACTCAAGTAACTCACAAGATTCCGGACATATTTTTGATAAATTATTGTTAAATTTAACCCTTGTTTTGTGTTTGGTGTTATTAATTGCGTTTTTTTAAATAGTTTTAAATACTTATGTGTAAAATATTGCCCTTTTATGCTGATTTGTACATTATTGTGTTATTTGGAGGTTTGTCTTTTGTGTGCGTTGTGGTTTGGTCGTGGTATTCGCAGGTTAAAATGTCTGTTGAGGACCTGCAGGCCCAGCTGGATGCCCTGAGGGCACAAAACGTCGCATTACAAGCCCTGTTAATTCCACAAGAGGAGCATGAACCTATTCCTGCTAAAGCTATCTGCGGAATTTCTGTCAAGTTGCCGCCGTTTTGGGCAGACAGATCTGCTGTTTGGTTCGTCCAAGCAGAGGCCCAGTTTCATTTGGCAGGTATTAAAAGCGACATGACGAAATTCAGCCATGTCATTAGCATTATCGATCAAAGGCTCATCGGCGAGATCGAGGATATTGTTATGCACCCGCCTGAGGAAGACAAGTACAACACTCTTAAACAAGAGCTCATCCGGCGTCTCTCCATATCCGAACAGCAACGGGTGGAGCGCCTCCTCAGCGAAGAAGAACTCGGGAGCAGGAAACCTTCCGCATTCCTGAGGCACCTTGAATTCCTGTCAGGTAACTCTAAGGATGACAGCATCCTTCGTCAGCTGTGACGGCTGCCGAGTCAGGTTGAGGCGATCCTCAACGCACAATCAGACCTGAGCTTAGACAAATTAGCTGAGCTCGCTGATAAAATAATAGAGGTCGCTCCTGGACCATCGCAAGTTTACACGGTTGATAAAAATGGACTTCCTGACCTCGCTTCTTTATTCGATCAGCTCAATAAGTTGAGCCAGCAAGTCGCGGCTCTTACCGATGAGCGTCAGCGCGGCAGATTCCGCGCCCGTTCATCGTCACAAAAATCCAGCCGCCGTAGCACGCCGACCAGGCGCGCCGATACTGCTACGATTTGCTGGTATCATAAAAGGTACAAGACTAGGGCAGCTAAGTGTATCCCGCCTTGCAATTGGACTTCGGGAAACGCAACCAGCAGTCAGTAGTGGCGGAATCTGACTGCTGCTCAGTTGATCCTCCTGGCCGCCGTCTTTTCATCACGGACAGGACCACCAAGCACCAGTTCCTTGTCGACACTGGTTCCGATCTGTGTTGCTTTCCATTCCGTTGGCTCCGTGAACGGAGAAGACCCACGGATTGGCAACTCAGCGCTGCCAATGGCAGCACCATCAAAACCTTCGGAACCGTCCAACTAAAACTTGACTTTGGACTACGACGCGTTTTCACCTGGCAGTTTGTGGTGGCTGATGTTAATACAGCCATCATCGGTTCGGACTTTCTGTCCCACTACCACCTGCTGCCTGATTGTCACCACAAACGGCTTGTTGATGGTAAAACCGGCCTTAAAGCCACTGGTACTACTGCTGACACTTCGCAGTCTAGCATCAGGTCAATTGGTTTACCGAACTCTTCGTATGCACAAGTGCTCGCTGAGTTCTCTGACATCACCAAGCCTCCTGGATTTCCACGGTCTGTTAAGCACAACACTGTGCATCATATTAGGACTACCGAGGGCCCACCCATTTCCTGCCGTCCCCGTCGTTTGGCACCTCAGAAATTATCTGCTGCCAAGAAGGAATTTGAGGACATGGTGCGGAACGGAATAGCACGACCATCTGAGAGTGCTTGGTCCTCTCCTTTACATATGACTCCAAAGAAGGACCAGTCTTGGCGTCCTTGCGGGGACTACCGCGCCTTGAACGCCAGGACTATTCCCGATCGTTATCCAGTTCGTTACATCAACGACTACGCGCACAACCTTGCTGGAGCTACCATCTTTAGCACGCTTGATCTTGTGAAGGCATACCACCAGATCCCCGTAGCTGAGGACGATATCCCCAAGACCGCCATCGTTACCCCGTTTGGCCTCTTCGAGTTCCCTTTCATGACGTTTGGATTGAGGAATGCTGGCCAAACTTTTCAACGGTTCATCGATGAGGTCACGCGGGGTCTCGATTTCGTTTTTCCGTATGTGGACGACATACTTGTCTTCTCAGCTGATGAGAACCTTCACAAAGAACACTTGCGGATCCTTTTCAAGCGTTTGCAAGACTACGGTCTTGTATTGAATCCGTCCAAGTGTTTTCGGCGTTAAAGAGGTCGTATTTTTAGGTTATAATGTCAGTTCTGAAGGCACTCGTCCTCCTCAAGAGCGCATTCAGGCTCTTATTGATTTTCCTCCTCCAAAGGACGTTCAAGGTGTGCGCCGGTTTCTCGGCATGATAAACTACTACCGTCGTTTTATTCCCCACGCTGCGCAATATCAAGCACCACTTATAGATGCAGTAGTCGCCATTGATGGCAAGGGTGCCAAGCCATTCTTATGGACACCCGAGCTTTTGGAACACTTCGAGGCATGCAAGTCAAGCCTTTCGAATGCAACTCTACTGCAGCATCCGGTCAACGACGCACCCCTTGGCTTGTTCACGGACGCTTCCAGCGTTCATGTTGGTTCCTGTCTTCAGCAACTAATTAACAACCAGTGGTGCCCTCTTGCATTTTTTAGCAGAAAGTTGACTCCTCAGCAAAGTCAGTGGCCAGCTTATTACCGAGAGCTTCTGGCGGTGTACGAAAGCGCACAGCACTTCCGCCACATTCTCGAGGTTCAACATGTAACCATTTATACTGACCATAAGCCGCTGCTGTACGCTTTTGTACAGCGTCGCGAGAAACTTCCACCATCGCAACTGAACCAGTTGTCATTCATCGGTCAATTTACGACGGACATCCGTTACATCAAAGGAGTAGACAACGTTGTTGCCGATGCGATGTCACGTGTGGAAGCCATTTCGTTGGAAGAAGACTACGAAGCCCTTGCTAAGTCTCAAGAAGAGGACCAAGAGCTCGCCAACCTGCGTCAAGGAGATTCCAGCCTTCAGTTTTCTCGAGTTGCTGTCCCTGGCACTGACGTCTCCATTCTTTGTGACGTATCCACTGGCAAGCCTCGTCCCTATTTGACCCCTTCGTTTCGTCGTGTGGTGTTCGACAAGCTTCACAACTTGAGTCACCCCGGCGTTAGGGCCACTACACGACTTTTGGTAGGACGCTACGTTTGGCCTTCCATTCGGAAAGACTGTCGCAGGTGGGCACAGACTTGTCTTGCCTGCCAGCGCAGCAAAGTTTCTAGGCATACTTCAGCTCCTTTAGGCAGTTTCGAGCAACCATCTGGTCGCTTCATTCACGTGCATATCGACATCGTCGGTCCGCTCCCTGTCTGCGATGACTACCGTTACTGTCTCACAGCTATTGACAGGGTATCCAGGTGGCCTGAGGTATGGCCTATGCGTACCATTACCGCAGAAGAAGTAGCTGATACTTTCGTGCAAGGATGGATTTCTCGCTTCGGTGTTCCTTCTATCATCACCACTGATCAGGGCACCCAGTTCGAGTCCGATCTTTTCCGGCGCCTTATGCACACCTGTGCTACTAAGCGTATTCGGACAACTGCATACCATCCTTCCGCGAACGGAATGATTGAGCGTCTACATCGCCAATTAAAAGCTGCACTTATGTGCCACTCCGGCTCCTGGACGCGCGCTCTTCCGCTCGTTCTACTCGGCATGCGTACCGCCTACAAGGAAGACTTGAAGGCTACTGCAGCCGAGATGTTGTATGGCGAATCTCTACGTTTACCAGGAGAGATGTTAGTATCCGAGCCTGGCAATGATCGATTCGACGATCCTGCTGATTTCGTCGTTCAGCTGAGACGCAAAATGTCGTCTTTTCGTCCAGCACCAGTTTCTCGCCATTCAACTCCCGCTATCTTCGTATCGAAAGAACTACCGACTGCATCTCATGTCTTCTTACGGGATGATACTGTTCGACGTCCGTTGCAGCCTCCCTATACCGGTCCTTATGCTGTATTACAGCGTTCGACTGACGGGAAAACCATGACGTTGGCTGTTAAAAACAGAGAGGTCGTGGTGAGCATTGACAGAGTCAAGCCAGCATTTGTTGACGTGGATAATTCTCCTAGCTCGGGCTCAACAGTTCCTTCTATTTCGCCGCCTCAGGATTTGTCTCTAGCGCAGCCAGCTGGACTTGCACCTTCGCCTAAGTCTGCGAATACTAATACCACTACCACTACTTTTTCAAATCGACCACATACTACTCGTTCAGGTCGCCACGTGAGATTTAAGGGTAATGATAATTATTGTTATTTTTAGTTTTAAGTTTTGTACACTTTTATGTGCTTTTTCTTTCTCCGTGGGGGGGTGGTGTGGCGTTATATATGCAAACTATTTGCTAATCAGCCACTTCAATATTTATGTCAAGATACGATGTTCTTTTATTAGATTGACAGTTGTCACTAGGAAAAGATGTCCTGTATGATTTTTATGTTTCTGTTCTAAGTTACTATATTATTGTCGATAAGAATACACTGCTATCAGTGATCTCCAGTATTTAATTCCTTCCTGCCGGCCGACCCTTGAACACTATCAATATAAACACGGGAGGCGTTGAACATCTCTCGCCCCCCAAAAGTCCATAGTCTCAAAGGTCCTAACCCGCCGTAGCAACATACAAGGTTAGCAATAAACATCATTAGCGTAGCTATCATGGGTTACTCCCCGAGCCTTTTGGTTTGAGATCCTTATCTCACCTACTTTTACTACTACTTCTCTATAACATGGTTCTTCATTCGGTCCATCTCTTCGATTCCTCTCCGTTCAAGCAAGAGAGATTGAAATGTGGTTAGGATTGGAAGCGACGCACAAAAATGTATCTCCAGTGCCGTGCCGTACAAGATGCCATGAACATAGTTGCGAGCTAAAAGTCTAACATTGTTTCTGTGCAAGTATCAAATCGTTTCTTTAGATTAATTGGCCTAAATATGACATACCTTTCCTACCATCGAGTCCGCAGGAAGCTCTTTTCTCCATATAAACGTAGTTTCGCTCTCATTTTCAAATGGCATGCTAGACATGAAACTTTGTATACACAATGGAATCTGCCATATCTAGGCCGGAAATAAGTTTCTGTTATCATGGCGATTTAAAATGAGAGCGAAACTAGTACGTTTGAGTCTGAATCGAGTTCCGTCGAGCGGGCACGCTTAACTCCGAAATAAAATGTGTGAAATGTGTGTATGATCCTGAAATGTTGAAATCCGACGTCTTCTAGATAAGATTAGCTCAGGACAGGACCAGGGTGAGTTGCGTACTCAATGATGCCTATGCCCAGCAGAGGAGAAAGGCCTACGCAGCAGGCAGAGGGCGATTACAGGCTGAGAATGATGTTTTTTTTTTCTCTTTATTTTGGTACAAACAGTCATTACGAAGCGTTACATTTTGTAAATAACATTACATAGAATGTCGCCAAAAAAGTACCGAATAAGGTAATATATATTACTTTTAATTGTTGGATCGGACCTGCGGTGTGAAAAAATTAAACAGACGCATTTCGGTGGAACCGTAGATCATGGAAGTGATATCAAGCATGGTGGTATATACTCACGTACCACTGCATATTTCAGTTGTTTAACAGTGCAGAAATAAGTACTCTGTAGATGTACGGTTCCATACCCATTATTTCACCTACATTTGCTTATAACTACCCACTTGAAATGAAGTGACGAGGTTAGCATAATAATACTTAAAAACTACTCTTAAGACTTTAAGTTTTAAACATTTTTTTTACGCTAATATTATTGGTCATACATGGAAAATTTACTAAAAATTTACTAAAAATTTACTAAAAATTTACTAAAAATTTACTAAAAATTTACTAAAAATTTACTAAAAATTTTACTTTTTAAACCCCTGAGAGTGTTGTTAATAAATATCTAGGTCGATAAATCCTTTATTGTAAAGATTCATTCATGATGATGATGATAACGTGAATTTATAGGAACAACATATTTTATTTTACATTTTACATGCCCTACGTATGTACAGTGTTTCCAATTGATTAGTATTAATTGAGTGTGACATATAATTAACATATTTTAACCATTACATTTAAAATACGTATCCATGAGCACACTAGTAAAAATTTACATAAAAACAAAATGATACTGTTTGAATAGCCAAATAATTAAATCCATAACAATGCTGGGGTATATTGGTCGCAGTTGGCGTTAGGTAATCGTTGTCGGCTATCTGACTGGTTGGGACTTCTTTATGCGTGTCTACATTTAAATAAGCGCCTCCTGACTGGCGAAGGATGCGCGGAAGCGGGGCGATACGAATGCAGCATTTGCCTCGCTTCCCCGCATATACACAATTTAATGACTAATGATGAGGTAGCGAAGATAAGTATGGGGTCCTTGGGATGTCGACGGAACTCCTCGAATATCACCGGCCCATATACAGCGACGTGGCTACTTTCTGTAGTAACCGGCGCATTTGTTAATGGAAAACAGTTTATGGGGTGAAGTTAAAAAGATATGTGAAAATGCGAAGTAACTGGAGTCGATTTTTGAGTACCAATGATTTATTCTAGAGTGTGATGAGGGAAGCGCAGGTCGGTCCCGGCGAGGTTCTCGCGCATCCACGCATGCGCCTGCGCCGCCATCTCAGCGTCGAAGTGCTCGTGCCACCCGCCCGACTTCCCTGGAAACAACACATTATACAGTCAACTATCCATAAACGTGACGTCCCCCTGCATAAAGGTTTGTATACAGGGGTCAGGTTTCTCTGCAGCTGACTGTACATATGACGAGGACTCGAAATGAGGCATTTTGCCCCAGACTCGAAGATAAAATGGATTGTTGATGGGTGTATGTACCGGCGAGCACGAAAATATGTGGACGAACAAATTGATATGTGAACACGATTTTATTGTTAAGGGCATAAGGCTGCTCAGATAGTTTTGAGCCTTAGTTAACGTACCATGTCAGAACTCGACTGTATATAGGTATAAATATATAATGATAAGTACCTATTGTGAGGTGTTTTTTTTTTCTTTTTAATGAGGCCATACACAAATCGTTTTGTTAACTTAGAATACTTATGGCCAATGCGGCTAGTTTTTAAGCTCTTCTATTCTGGATATAGTGTTAACAGACATAAAAATAATCTGACCCATGTCCGAAATCCAGTAACTTGGCAAAAAATGCTACCCAGACCACTACGTTATCTATCACAATTAACAACGAATCTTTGCCTTACATTCTCAGCCGCTACTTTTATGACATCCACGTTGAAATAACACGAATAAAATAATATTTTACAGTACGAGTACATATGGTGCTACGTTTCAGTGCATAATTCACAGGTGGTTTATCTTCATCCTCCATTGTTTTCTTTCAACTCATTTGCTCAAAGGTTAGCTGAAAGAGATCCCTTAAAGGGATAAGCTCGCCTTTGTACTTCCACTTTTTGTTTGTTTGTCATTTTACCGTGTTTTATGTACAATAAAGCAATACATACATACATACATACATACTTTACCCCACGAATGCGGTAATCAGCAGATTACGTGCATATGTCGAAACTTTAAAGAGCCATATGTACTGTAAAACGTTGTACGATACAGATGCGAATAGGTAATTCGCAACTCGTGTCGATTTAAAACACTCCCTTCGGTCGTGTTTTAATTTATCACCACTCATTGCGAATTTCCTGTTCCCTGCACTTGTATCGTAATGTCTAATATACTATAACAAAATTATTAGCTTCTTCAACAAGAGTAAAACGAAAAGGATTTACTTATAGTTTGGGTTATTTAGTTGTAGGTAGATATGCTTACCCCATATCTGCGGACGCCAAGAATACTTGAAAAGATGAATCTACCAAAAACAAAGAGTAGAATAGTTTACCTTTTCTTATGAAAGGTTCGGCGTTAGGAACAGTTACTTTGTCGATCACAAACGAGTAGTTCACAGACTTGTTGTTCCTGAAGTTGTTTATATCCAGGTGCCGGCAAAGTTCCTCTATATGTTCACCAGTTACTTCCTTGCCGAGGAACTCCGCTACTCGTCTTACAGATGAAGCCAAATCCTGGAATAAGTATAAGCACATGTGGAAGTATAAGCAAATTAGAAAGAAGGATTCGTTGGGCTTTGCATCTCATCATCTCTTAGCATTGCCTGATTAACCATCGTGTACCTGCGTTAAATATTCAGGAGCTTGGTTTTCCTGGAATCTGATAACTTTATGACAGCAAAAACGTTATAAGCTTTGTAAGTCTTAGCCGCTAATTTTACAACGAATGTTTTTGATAAGATCTAAATATTAATTATAGATTTTACAAGGTAAACTAAAAAACAAATTAAACTAACTTAAAAATAAATAAAATATTAAATAAAATTAAATTAAGTTATAAAAAGAATACCGCGTCTAGCTCTCCCTCTTGGGGCATGGACGCTAGCGGCATTACCCCTTTGGATCGCGAGAGCGATCCGTTGGCAGAGGTATCCGCCAGCCCTGCGATCCCCCGATGCGTTGATCAGCCGCGACGACAAAGCCTTGATAAAGCTTTTCATGTCGGCTGACCAGGGACCCAAAGTTTCTACCGCAAGCGCCGCAAATTCGTAATCTTTCATTAAAGATGAGTATTTGCGGCGTTAAATATTAAACATTTGTTTTGTTTTATTAGCAACGATTGTAATTCAGTCACAAAAACGTTGACTATTTTACGTTTTTGACTGTATGACCCCAAAATCCGCATCCGCAACATCCCCGATCTGAAATGGAATCATTGCACTTATATAACTCTTACAACAGTATTTTCTGTGGTTATACTCACCCTCGTCATGTCTTCATAGAATAAGAACAACATGTTCTCGTGGTGGCGGAGTGCCCAGGCTTCTTTCAGGTGCGAGAAAAATGGAGCATATATTACTAAAACCAGAAAAAACATTTTTAGAGCAATTCTAAGAATGTCTTAGATCTTATAGTCTGTTTCTGTTTCTCTGTCCGTAACCTATTCACGCTTAATCCACTGAACGGGTTGTGATGAAACTTGAAATTTCCTTACATACATACATATAATAACGCCTGTTTCCCAGAGGGGTAGGGTAGGCAGAGATCACGGATTTCCATTTGCTACGATCCTGACATATGTACAACTTTCGCTTCAAGGAATAAAAAAAATCTTTAAGGGAGTGAAAATGGAGGTGAAAGTTTGTATGGGAGAGCGGTAATGAAGAGTGCGCCTAAAATTATTTTAAAGAGATTATTTCTCTAAGGCGATAACTAATTCTACGCGGAAAAAGTCACAGAGAGATACTTACCTAAATCATTCATAAAAAGGTTCCAATACGTCTTCATGTCCCCTGCGTAATTAAAAAATACTCTGCTGAAATGGTAGTAAGACACGGCTGCGTCCCGAGGGTCTCGCGCCACGTACACCACTTTGGCCGCGTCCAACAGGCTCGGCGGCAGGAGGGAAAATGGCAGGTGCGTCTTTATGAACCGAGGCGAGGCTGCATTGGCGATTTCTTCCAACGAAAGCAGGCTTTTGGTGACTCTTTGCAGCAGGTCTGGTTCCGTTTCCTTCTGACCTAGTACTTCTGGTTTAAAGGTGTATGCAATTCTGGAAGAAATACACCCATGTGATTGTATATGTACGCCATGTGGCTATAAAATATAGTTTTGAAATGGTGTACTCACTCAAGGAACTTGAATCTCCTCGGCAAGAGTTCCTTCGAAGCCGTCTCGTAGTTAAAGTCGTTTTTCAGCAACCATACCATCTCTTGAGTCCAAGTGGTCCCTGTAATAATACAGTAAGTAGGAGCTGACCCAAAAAGCAATGAAGAGGGCTATGCTGGGAGTTCTCTTTGCGTGATAGCATCAGGAATAAGGCCATCCGCAGCAGAACCAAAGTGACCGATATAGCCCTTCGAATCGCTAAGCTTAAGTGGCACTGGGCGGGGCACATAGCACGCAGAACCGATGGCCGTTGGGGCGACCACGGACCACGTACCGGAAGGCGTAGCGTGGGCAGGCCCACACGGTGGACCGATGACCTGGTAAGGGTCGCGGGTGTCAGCTGGATGCGGGTGGCGCAGGATCGGTAATTGTGGAAGTCTTTGGGGGTGGCCTATGTCCAGCAGTGGACGTCTTTCGGCTGATATGATGGTGATGATGATACCAATATGATCAAAGTGACCTCTTAAACTCGAAAGATAAATAGGAGAGGTAGGCGAAGACAGCATAGACGTGCATTTATAGAGCCAAGAATTAAGGTCGATGAATGTCGTATCAGGCGCTTAAAGCGTTGGCAGAAAACCGAAATAGAATTGCAATTACCGACTAGAGCTAGGCTGTTAAATATATAATTTCCAACCCAAATGAAAAATTGATCACCCCGGGCGGGATTTGAACCCGCGACCTCTGGAATCCGTATCGCTCTTTCCAACTGAGCTACCGCAACCAGCGAAATATGAATTCTTAAATGAATGATCTTGCGCACACTCATTGTCTATTACTTTAGCTAGCAGTCCCGATGATATCATATTGATAATCGGGGAGTTGTCGAATAAAAATGAGTTTTTGGTAGATGGTGCAAAATGGTCCACACACGCCTGAATTACAGGAACTTGTCCAGATCATTTAGCTCAACGCCGATGTAGCCCCTTCTGCTGACTGTACCTTACATCTATGAATCTGGAATCTACATACCCGACCGAGGGAACGTCGCCACCCATATATCGTCAGGACGGACTGTCATGTTCCTCAGTTTGTCAGCCCCGTCTTGATACGCGGAGGGCAATACATATCCCGCGTCTCCGAAGCGACTGAACGGGTTGTAGCCTGCCAATTGGGTTGTTAGGTGTAAATTAAACAACAAAACACCCACAATAGTGTATCAGTCCATAAGTAGTGGCCTTTAAAAAGAGAGACAACGTCGTCAGCAAGTTTGCAAGTAATATTTTATACTCGCGAACTTTATACACATTATTTAAAATATTTGTATACGGAGACTGCGTTTCCGCCAGGTGGTCTACTCCGAAATTCGAAATCCGAACTTCGTATGGTGCCGACCCTTTCACTCATATAGTGCATGACAGGAGATTAAAAGGGACAGCACCATACGAAGTTCGTATTTCGAATTTCGGAGTAGACCCCCAGACATGTGCGAGGATGCGTAGCGAGGGATGTGTTTGTTAAGAACCAATAGGAACACTTCGTTGAGCTTTCCTCGCTAAGCGCAGCGCGCATGAAGTGATTCTATTGGTTCTTAAAAACATATCCCTCGCTCCGCATCCTCGTACATGTCTGGTGGAAACGCACCTTAATTACAGACGTTTCATTATTTATTTACCTTAATCATCATATACCTAGGTAACAAGGATTGGAGAATTCAGCCGTTTATCAAAGTTAAAAAAGGTGTCATCCCAGCGAAGTACATAAGTCATGGATACTAGCTATCATCAATCAAAAACGAGTGTAAATCGTATTGTACGAGTATTGACTCGGACCTTTCTCTGACTGACTGTAATGACATTTCTGCATATGTTTAATGCTAAAACAACCTTCTACAATTCCTGTTACCTCCTTAGCATCATATTCGCCTTGAATGATTTAATTATTTCTGCGCATAGTGCACACGTACATACATAGAGTTACAGTCCAGCCTAATTTTAAAGCTTCATTTCATAATTGTTATAATGCTTGTAACTTGTTTAGTAAGCCTAATAAATAGTTATAAGGAAGGTCGTACCTTTGAAAAGACTCGATAACAATTCTTGAGTTGGGGGATCCAGCGCCTGTACTCTCATGTTGTCACTCATTATATCGGACATAATATTTCTTTATCACTATTTTGTAATCAAAGAGTAGGTATTTGTAAATACTCAAAACACGAAATATTAACACACTTAAGGATGACTCACAGTAGGCCGTTCCGTGTCCGGGCCGGCCCGTTTTCTTCTAGAGAAATACGCCGGCCGTTACGTTTGCTGTCATAGAAAACGGGCCGGCCCGGACACGGAACGGCCTACTGTGAATCATCCCTTATTCCACTTTATTTAGCTACTCTCACTATACTCTTAGATGCACTTGAAGTTTCGTCAAGGGAAGCTTGTTTTCGTGACGGAACATGGATGGCCGAATAATTAGTCTGTATCTGACAGATTGAGATCCAACACCGGGGCATTAAACATAACATTAGGGCCAACAGTGACCGATACCGCATTTCCACACTCTAAATCGTTCCTTTAAACCTAATTTCAATAGATATCAATCCCAGTTCAATACGTCCCTCTCACACACACAGCTATTAGTTTAAGCAAGAGGGAGCGATAGAATCAAAATAATTCACGTATCGTTTCTGTACGTTAAAAACGTGGTGTAAAATAGGGTCCTGTGATACGATTATATGTTCACTATTTACTTTGTTGTTATTATTACATTGGGCGTGGTTGTGATTATTTCGCAACTTTTGAGTACTTAAATAATTTAATTACGATCTTGGAGATATTCGTTACTCCATTTTAGGGTTCCGTACTAATTAAATAATTTAATTACGATCTTGGAGATATTCGTTACTCCTTTTTAGGGTTCCGTACTAACCAAGGAACCCTTATTATACTTTCGCAGTGTCTACCCGTCCATCCGTCTGTCTGCGGCTTAGCTCAGTAACCATAACTCCTAGAAAGCTGTAATTTGCTATGGGTATACATAGCAATCACGCCGCCAAAACCGAGAATTAAAATTAAACAAATGAAACATGGTAAAAGAAAAAAACTATCCCAGCTAGAGATTACTAGTTAACGAGTAGTAATACCCGAACCTAAGATATACATGTATTTGGAAAAGCAAACTTCCGTACAATTTCCATTGATCACTTAGATATTTTGTTAGTTATGCCAAATATAGAGTACCTAATTTCCAATCGAAAAGGGAAAAAAATAAAAAATTGATCCTTTACACGCATTCTGACTTCGCAAAATGACACATACGCGAAACGACAGAATCGTAAAATGACACATTCGCGAAACTACAGAAACGCAAAATGACACCTGCAAAATGAGTTAAATAACATACGCGAAACGACAGAAACGCAAAATCATACAATAAATACAGATACCTAATCCGAAAACAACTCGTTCTTAGAGTCGTCGGAGCATTTGAAGCTACCTAACGAACCTAACCTAATTTTTTTTTTAACTAGGACGCATCTAGCTAGTCAATAAGTAGGTAGGTAAGGTTCGTTAGGTAGCTTCACATGCCCGAAGGGCAAACCGCCAAGAAATAAGAGCCCCGGCTCCGTTGACTCGCATAATGTGTCTTTTCGCGTATTTATCTTTTTTTTTATGACATAGGAGGCAAACGAGCAGACGAATCGCCTGATGGTAAGCGATTAGCGCCGCCCATGGACACTCGCAACACTAGAGGGGTTGGATGTGCGTTGCCGGCCTTTAAGATGGGAGTACGCTCTTTTCTTGAAGGTTTGAAGGTCGAATCGGTCCGGAAATACCGCAGGCGACAGTTCATTCCACAGTTTAGCTGTGCGAGGCGAGAAATTTCTGGAGAAACGCACAGTTGAGGACTGCCAACCATCTAAGTGGTGAGGATGGAAATTTTGTCGCGTTGGGCGATGGCGGAAGGAAGCGGCAGGGATTAATCCGAACAACTCCTCGGAGCACTCCCCGTAATACATGCGGTAGATCGAGTATGTATCTTTTTGCATAATGTGTCTTTTCGCGTATGTATCTTTTTGATTAATGTGTCTTTTCGCGTATGCGTCTTTTCGCGTATGTGTCTTTTCGCGTATGTGGCGTTTCGCGTATATGGCGTTTCGCGAAGATATGGCATTATGCGTGTAAAGGAAATTGATCACCTGTATTTCTTGCCTGAGTTCCTGAGCCTTTCATTTAACAGCCTGATACGACACGACTTTCACTTTTTCTTTAACTTGATCCATATATGTTATTCTTGATCTCCCTCTCTTCCGCATTCCTTCTGCTTTCCTTGCCAAAATAATAATATTAATACATATCGTATGTACAAGGAGTCAAAGCATCATTCCTTTTCTGTTTTCAATGGTTTCTAACAAGGACTTCCTTTCCTCAACAATGTTAAGGACTTCTTCGTTTGATTTCATCTCGGTCCTGCTAATCTTCCACCGCCGCCAGCACCACATTTCAAAGGCTTTATACGAGTAGGTATACTGGTAGGCAAGACTCCAAATTTAAAAACCTTAGTAGCGTCATTGCAGAGATGCAGTCTCGAAAAGAAAACCCGGGATATTAGTGTGCTGGACTGTCCATCATGTGTGACAACTACGACGGTGGTAGTAAATGAGAATGCCAGCGCTGCGCTCAACGCGATGAAAAGAAACTAATATCAAATTGCTCGACATTCCATCATGTGTGGCAACTTTTCAGGCTGTAGTGAAGAGAATGACTACGCTGCGCCGCGCTGCTCTGCGCTGAACGTGATGAAAAGAAACACGCTGATATCGAAGTACTTGACAGTCCATCACGTGTGGGAACTTCTAAGGCTGTAGTAGAAGAGAACGGCTACGCTGCGCCGCGCTGCTCTGCGTCGGGCGCGATGGAAAGAAACACGCTGATATCAAAGTGCTCGACAGTCCACCATGTGTGGCAACTTCTAAGGCTGTAGTAGAAGAGAATGGCTACGTTGCGCCGCGCTGCTCTGCGTCGGACGCGATGGAAAGAAACACGCTGATATCAAAGTGCTCGACAGTCCATCATGTGTGGCAACTTCTAAGGCTGTAGTAGAAGAGAATGGCTACGTTGCGCCGCGCTGCTCTGCGTCGGACGCGATGGAAAGAAACACGCTGATATCAAAGTGCTCGACAGTCCACCATGTGTGGCAACTTCTAAGGCTGTAGTAGAAGAGAATGGCTACGTTGCGCCGCGCTGCTCTGCGTCGGACGCGATGGAAAGAAACACGCTGATATCAAAGTGCTCGACAGTCCACCATGTGTGGCAACTTCTAAGGCTGTAGTAGAAGAGAATGGCTACGTTGCGCCGCGCTGCTCTGCGCCGGACGCGATGGAAAGAAACACGCTGATATCAAAGTGCTCGACAGTCCATCATGTGTGGCAACTTCTAAGGCTGTAGTAGAAGAGAATGGCTACGTTGCGCCGCGCTGCTCTGCGCCGGACGCGATGGAAAGAAACACGCTGATATCAAAGTGCTCGACAGTCCACCATGTGTGGCAACTTCTAAGGCTGTAGTAGAAGAGAATGGCTACGTTGCGCCGCGCTGCTCTGCGTCGGACGCGATGGAAAGAAACACGCTGATATCAAAGTGCTCGACAGTCCACCATGTGTGGCAACTTCTAAGGCTGTAGTAGAAGAGAATGGCTACGTTGCGCCGCGCTGCTCTGCGCCGGACGCGATGGAAAGAAACACGCTGATATCAAAGTTCTCGACAGTCCATCATGTGTGGCAACTTCTAAGGCTGTAGTAGAAGAGAATGGCTACGTTGCGCCGCGCTGCTCTGCGCCGGACGCGATGGAAAGAAACACGCTGATATCAAAGTGCTCGACAGTCCACCATGTGTGGCAACTTCTAAGGCTGTAGTAGAAGAGAATGGCTACGTTGCGCCGCGCTGCTCTGCGCCGGACGCGATGGAAAGAAACACGCTGATATCAAAGTGCTCGATAGTCCATCATGTGTGGCAACTTCTAAGGCTGTAGTAGAAGAGAATGACTACGCTGCGCCGCGCTGCTCTGCGCCGGACGCGATGGAAAGAAAACACGCCCGATATGAAAGTGCTCGATTGGAAATTTTTAATTGCGATTTCCACCGGACCGCCTTTAATTTCAAACGTGCGCCGCCGGCGCGGGCGGCCCCTACCAAGGGCGCACAAAATGGTTTTATTGTCACTGGCTAAATTTTTTACGCCAAATGTGATATAAAAACCCGGCAAGTGCGTGTTGGACCATGTACAATAAGGGTTCCGTATATACCGACACCTCCTAATTTTTGAAGGCCTATCCATAGATACCCCACACGCATATGTACCCACATTGAAAAAAAATTTTTTTGGGGGGTGAAGTTTATTACGACCAAGACCACCGGGGAATGGGCAGCAGCATTCCTAGAGTGCGGTGGAGATACTGCGATCGCCAACCCGCATGCCAAGCGTGGCGATTATGGCATTTACCCCCCATGTAATTGGGGGAGGCCTATGTCCAGCAGTGGACGTCCTAGGGCTGATATGGTGGTGGTGGTGGTGGTGGAAGTTTAATATTTTTTTCCTTAATATCACATCATACGTCTATAGCGGTTCATAACATACACCTTCACACCAAATTTCATAATTGTAGTGGTCATATTCTCCGAATAGGGAAGCTAACCCATACAAGTATCCACCTCAAAAATGGAATCTAATACTTCAATGCACTTCTGGACTTTTACATAAGGATGCCATCGTGCCACCGCTGCTCGAAGTCATAACAGGGCTTTATCTAAACCCACCACTACAAGGAAACGCTTGCGTAAATCAATTATTTACGAGCACGCTTTAAATTTAAAACAATGGCAGAATAATAATATTTTTACCTAATCATTCAATGAAAGTTAAGTTAACGGTATTACAGTCCAATTACTCTGTTAATGAAAAGAAAAGCCGACGAACATTACATTAATTAACAAAAGGACACCACGCCGACTCAGTTTGCAAAATTAATAAATTCCAATGAGTATGCCGACTGCTACAATACAAACATCTATACATAACGCTGATGAAGACAAACAAAAGGAAAATTGATCGTACCTACTATAAATTATTTAGTAAATGATAGGACAATAGGTAATATAAATGTCCCAGCAGCACAGAGAGCCTAGTTTAGCCGAAGATTCAAGAGGAACATGCATTCCATTCCTTTTCCACACTGCCCAAATATTTAGTTTGGCAACTTCAAGCTTAATTGATGAAGATGAAAATCAGGGTGATGATCATCGTATATAGGATTAAATTGGTGTCTCAAGGTATGATTTGTTGGGGAAGACGGACCACCAGTTAATTCATTGGTTTTAATACTGATTGTACGTATTAAGTTATTACCTACAGGATTAATGTTTTCGTGCTACTCCTGATAAACGCCTACGATAATTGCTGGTACATTATTTTCGAATGTTCATGTTTGCTGCATTTCAAAGTGGAAATTATATATTAATGATTATAAAAACGCTATTTGCTTGGTGTTGGTGGGTAGGTACTTTGTTCAAGTCCCTTGCTAGCGGCCCCGAGTTTTGATCCCGGCAAAGTTGTTTTTGGAACAAACATTGAGTACCCATTCTCTTGTATTTTTTTTATTCTCTTGGATGTTTTCTGCTACGTTTGCAGATTAATCCAGGTTCGAGTAACCGCGGTAGGCACCGGCCGGCACTCCTGCATTTTCTTCCGATAACTTCGGAAAACTTCCCCCGCCTCATGAATAGAGTTTCTAAAGCACCAATAAAAATGGCCCGAAAGGCGCTCTAAAATTTCTTATAATTAAAGCTACGGCAGACGATTACTAAACAGTATTCAAAAGCTTCATCTGCCTCTTTGATAGGGAATTGGGAGTTGCTAATAGGTAAAATATTTCAGGTATTCGGGCCATCATTCGGACACGATTTATATCAATCAATCAATTAAGTAATCCGCCACTTTCACATGCGTAGAACCAAGAAAGAATAAGAATAAATTGAATAAAGTAGAGTTAAGATCGACTTCTCCAATGCTCACATTGAAACATTTTTAGGCATTGCGTGGTTTTCAAATGTACATCAATAGATGTGCAAATATTTTTTTGCTATCTTCCATTTTAATCAAGCTCTCTAATAACCCGCAAGTGTGCTTAATCCAAAACAATAATAATAATATAATGTAATAATTAATTATTAATTACAAACGTAATTTAAATTTACTCAATCGAAAGCGTCACTTTGTTTGTCGCGACGTCGGAGCCCCGCTTACTTGCGTGTGAGCAATACAATTAATTAATATAAATAACACGTTTTTCCTTTAGGACTGCCCTCCTTCGCTGCGCTGCTGCTCACAAGGGTCACGAGATTCGGTTGAGAAATGCGACCTGTAGTGAAGAACAGCAGGACATCGGGAACATTAAAGCGGCCGGACATTAAAGCGTTTTTTCCGAAGCTGAAACGGCGACCTTCGTTTCTCTAGGTCAATAAATAAAAATTAATAACCCATTAACCTTTGCCACCCTTTTTTTGACGTGTAAAACTATGTATGCCATGTAGAGATTGGTTAATTGGAATCAGAAATTTGTCTGTGGTAGATAAACTTCCTTATTTTTATTATTAAGCCTAGTTTACACACGTACATACGAGAATCGTATGCAAGTTTCACTACATTGCGTGGTTTGACATATCGAATGAACTCAATATAGCACGGTAATCAACAATGTAATGAAACTCGGATGCGAGGCTCTTACTTGTGGTGTGTAAATTAGGCTCAATGATAAAGATAGGAAGTTTATCTACCACAGACAAATTTCGCATTCCAATTAACCAATCTACAGGTTGTGGCCTGTAATAGGAGCAACAAATTAAAAAACGCTTCCTTAGAGCAACTGCAGTCCAAAAAATATCCTTTTTTCATTATGGAGTAATTTTGATCTAAAGTTATGACCTCCAAGTAACATATCTTGGCACCATAGGCCTTTAGGCATGTGTATGCTTAACTTTCTCATTAATTAATCATGAATGCAAATCATTAACGATCGACGCTCAGGTGAGAACTGAGGCGATGGTATGGAGGTGTATACCGAATGAAATCAACCAAAAATAATGAGACAGTTGCTCATATTCAGGTCAAAGGCAAGCACATTGTTTCCAAAAGATTTATTACAATCGTATTAATCTTGTGTGTCGATTTCGACCCAATTTCCATTCGACTACGTAAATGAGGCCTACGTCAGTCGTATGTAAGTACCACAGCACACTCATTGCTTACTCAACTCGGTACAATGCAACATAAACACATGCAACTTAAGGGATGATTCACAGTAGACCGTTCCGTGTCCGGGCCGGCCCGTTTTCTATGACAGCAAGCGCAACGGCCGGCGTATTTCTCTAGAAGAAAACGGGCCGGCCCGGACACGGAACGGCCTACTGTGAATCATCCTAATGCTGCAAGTAATCATAATTTTAATTTAATATCAACACAATTCATACGAGATAAAGAAGATATTCTAATAAATGGTATCCAATCCACACATGCGGTCTAACTCACGCCACAGCAATGAGCGTTACAAGCACAAAATGATGATGGTAATGAAGGAAATATTACGTTGTAATAACAATTCCTAATTGTGTTAGTTGTATCTTTAAGAAAAATATTGTTTCGCGTGAATCTGCAGCTGTGTCAACGTCGACTATTGTATTTGAGGTGATATGGGCGATTTCCAGAACAAGTAATTAATATTATTTTGACGTGAGGGTACCAATGCACCATCACCACCTTTTAACCGGATTTGCTTCGTAAAAGGCTTGTAAAAATCAGTAGACAGGAAACTTATGAAAATACCTTATAGCTATCGTGTCTTCCGACTTCTAAATTAAAACAAAAATGTCGCAAATTTCTTTCTCCCTCGATTTTCATGTCATAGATACTTAATAGTTTCCTATATATACTTTCTATAGACACTACTAAGCTACTAAATGTATTTTTACTGTACTCTAAAAAGTGGCCGAATCAAACAACCCACCCTAAGTTACACCCGGCGTAAAGGTGCCGATCGTGCTGGCGCGGGTAAGTCCCCACTTTGTTACAGAAGACCTGCCATGCCTTATGTACACATTGCTGGCACACCGTCCCCTAAATAAGGCAACTTTAATCAGTTATTCGTCAAGCCGGTATAGCATACAGCCGTTTCTGAGATCCCCGAAACAAATAAACATAATGAAAGGATTGCTCGTTTAAAGATATCATATAGCGGCATTGCCCCGTTGAATGGCGACCGCCAGCCTTTGCACCAGAATACCAGGAATGACCCGAAACAGGGGTACCCTTTCCCTTGCCAGCGACACGAAAAAGTACCTAAGTTAGCCAGCACTGAATACTTTTCCCTTTTGGAGTAATTTATAGGTTGCCATCTTACTTGTACGACTCCTGAATAAAACGGAGTGGTGCTATTCTAGTCGACAGACAAACGGACAGGAAACTTATATTTATACATGCAAGGAAACTGCGTACCTATTTTGTAAAAGGATTTGTCCCTGAGCTGACCACCTGCGTTTGTTTATTGACGTACCGACGAAAGTTTAATTAAGTGTATTTTGAACCTTATTGCAATGGATTAGAATCTATTTCTTGTTAAAGAGGAGTATTTTCTTTTGTGTACTAACTGTTTTTGTATTTAAAGACTGCCCAGCCCCTATCTGTTCAGTGTGCAATAGATAGCTCCCAAAGCAGATACAAAATAGTATAGTTTTCAGTTTTCTGAGCTTTATTAATAGTATTAGGCTGCACTGACTGGCTGCATGATTAGACTGGTTAGGAGTTGTTATTATTCTAGAAAACGTTTTAGAAGTGAACCATGTGGCCAGATTTTCTTCGCGCAGAGCAGGTCGGGCCGGTCATCAAGTTCCTACAGGGCTTGCTGGCCGTGGGGACCCTTTCAAGCATACATATTACTCAAGAAGCCCCGGTTTCAGGTACAGAAATACCTACCTTTACGTCGTCTTTATCTTTTTAGGGTTCCGTAGTAAACTAGGAACCCTTGTAGTTTCGCCATGTCGATCCATCTGTCCGCAGCTCAGTAACCGTTACTACTAGAAAGGTGTAATTTGGCATAAATATACATATTAATCACACAGATAAAACGCTATAATATAAAATCTTGAAAAAAATTTTTTTAGGTTCCCTCGACGTACAATGACTGCGCAATTATTTTTTTCTTGTGAACGGTTCAAACCCATTGTGTGGGGTATCGTTAGATAGCTGGCTTCAAGGTAATGTGTGTTGTGTTTAACCATTTTGTTAGCGTTATGATCTCACGAGTCTCGCAGTCGAGCAGTTTTTCGGTGAAGGAGAACATCGTGTGGAAACCGGTCTAATGCAAATAAGCTCTAGTTTTCCCTCTGCGTTCCAAGATCACCCTGAATCCTGAAATTAGATACTAACTGATTTGCTGCCGTCATCTGTATTTGCTGATACATACAATCTTGGTCTCTTCAAGACAAGAGTGAATAGGCTATTACTGAACCAGTGAGCAACATCTTTGGTCTTGTCACCGCTTTCCATTAGGTGACACAAGGGCCAATTCCTGGTTCAAATGGTAGGGGAAATCAGTTAAAAAAATACGAACCCTTCGTTTAAGAAACAGCCAGGAAAAAAATCAATGATTATAATCCGCATCTCATCATCTGACTGCTTGTTTGCGTGGTCCAGATGGTGCGGAGTACGACTTCATAGTGGTGGGCGCAGGCACGGCGGGTGCCGTGGTGGCGGCACGGCTGGCCGAGGTGCCCTCGCAGCGGGTGCTACTGGTGGAGGCTGGGGGGCTACCACCGCTGCAGGCTCAGGTAAGCGTTATATTACCATTCATTGTCCACTTGAGGCATTAAATCAGTATGATATTTAAAGATAATAGTTAAACGAGTCAAGAAGTTAGTCTGAAGAGCAGATTGTCTTCTGGTCAACACTCAAGATGAAACATCGATTGAAAACTCAATTAAATAATGAGGGCATACTTTTACACAATCACGGTTCAACAAATCTTACATTAAACTAAAATCTCACACCAAAGCCCTGGATCTGCCAGTGGGTGGAAGTAACGAAAGAGCACTGATAATAAACTAATTGAGATTGATGATAAATTAATAAATAGTTCGTAATAAATAGTCGTAGTTCTGGTCCCATCCTCGTTACGTACCTACATAATGTAACCGTACATGCCTCCATTTTGTTTTATTTGTCCGCAGATACCGGGACTGTTCCCTCTCGTAGAGAGTACCAAACATGAGTGGAATTACGAGGCAGACACTGGTCCAGAGGTGTGTCGGGCTCAAAAGGGCAAACTGAAGCTTGTACGTGGCAAGATGCTGGGTGGCAGCAGCGGCGCAGACTCCATGCACCACGTGCTCGGACACCCCGCCGACTACGACGCTTGGGCCGCGCTGGCCGGCGACCCCTCGTGGGTCTACCGCAACATGGCCAAGTACTTCAAGGACATCGAGACTGTCCACGACCACGACATCCTCAACTCCCCGCACGGATACCTCCGAGGTCGCAACGGCTACATTAACATCACACGACAAATCCACAGGAAACAAACTCTTAAGTACTTTAAGGCGTTTTTCGAGAAGGGTCACAAGATCTCTCACGATTATAACACGGAGCATAACAGTTTCTCCGAAGGACAGTTCACGATCGGCGGCGGCCGGCGCACCAGCTCTATCGCCTACCTGCAACAACAGCGCCCCAACCTGCGCGTGCTCATACACACACACGTCACCAAAGTCCTCTTTGAAGATAATAAAGCCGTTGCGGTACAAGCAATCACGAAGGCAGGCAAGACGATAACAATAAAAGCAAAAGCAGAAATCATCCTTTCTGCAGGCCCGATCAATACTCCTTTAATTCTAATGCGCTCAGGTATAGGCCCACGAGACCATCTAGAAAAGCACAACATCGAAGTATTAGCAAACCTGCCCGTGGGTCAAAACCTCCAAGATCATCTCAGCATTCCAATCGTGCTCACTGGGGACAATTCTAGAACACCAGACCCTACAACAATACATGAGTTTCCCCTACCGACGATAGTAGGATTCGTCTCATTAAACGACATTGACGCCCGTCCGGATTACCAGGTACTGGCTTACCCTGCTGCCCGCGGTTCCAAGTATCCTCTGCTCTTATGCCACGGCTACGGCGTACGCAACGAAATCTGCAACCAAATCGACGACGCCGCCACACGCGGCCAGACCCTCGTCACTCATATCGTGCTGCTACACCCTGACTCGCGTGGTCAAGTGCGGTTAAATAAACACGACCCCAAGCAAGCAACCATTTACATGGGATACTACGACGTCGAACGGGACCTAGAGCGCCACGTGACATACGTGGAGGATTTCTTGCGTGTGTTAAACACGACGTTCTTCAGGAGAGTGCAGTCGAAGGTGGTAGACCTGAAGCTGAAGGAGTGCGAGGGCGAGGAGTTTGGGAGTCACGGCTACTGGTCGTGCTACGTGACCTGCATGGCGACGTCGCTATACCACCCGGCGGGCACGACGGCGCTAGGGCCGGTGCTGGACGCGCGGCTGCGCGTGCGACACACACGGCGCCTGCGCGTGGTGGACGCGGGCGCGCTCCCTACCATCACCAGCGGGAACACAAACGCGCCCGTCACGCTGCTCGCCGAGCACGCCGCTGACATCATCAAGGAAGACCACGTCTTTACTTTAAACATAATCAATCATTTTTAAACTAGGCATTCAAATTCATTCTTATAGTTTCAGGGAGACTGACAAATAATTGTAAAGAACTATTAGTAATCTATAGATTTAATGTTTTTACCAATTGTTTGCTTACCCCATACATTCCTCAGTGGTGCCCACAGATCATTCCTCAACACTCTATCATAGCTTTCTCTAAATCGAGAAATGCACAAATTCACTTTATTGTACACAATAACAGGTTAAAACAATATACATATCACATTAGATTAACGTACAAAGGCGAACTTATCCCTATGAAGGATCTCTTCCAGCTAACCTAATAAAGAAGAATAATTAATAATAATAAATAATTCCACGATATTTTTTGCAATCCTGGCGCGAACCCTTTCCATTCGAAGAAGAAAAATCCAAATCCAATCCGGCCACTTACCATTTTTCCAACACAAGTTAAAGAGTCGGTACAACAGGGCTGCAACAACTCCGTCGCCACTCCAAATCATCCCAGCAGTAACCCTATCATACCCAGCAGCCTTACCTAACTTCATACTTTTTAACGCATCCATAATCTTACTTTTATCACCTTCAGAGCCAGGAGTCACCTCAAAGTTTCGTGACTCTATGTTGCTCGGAGCAGGAGCACGGGCACGCCGGGCAAGACAACATATACCTCATAGTTTGTGGAGCCGTCCTAAGGTTCGCCTTACGGCGGCCGACCTGGGAGCGCAGTCAGTTCAAGGATCTCCAGGTAGGCCACGCTTGTTTGTGCCCAGTGGGAAGCTCTTCAGCAGGACGGACAAAGTTATCAGAAGGAGCACGTGTGTTTTGCCACATCGTGAGTCTGTTCCTCGAGGGAGTCGAGGGGAGAACATTGGCGGCGGTAGTTGTACACCTCATGAAACTCTTACGGCTCTTGAGACGGAGCGGTGGCAACGAATGCCCGAAAATAACATATTTAGTTGGCCCAATAAAAGGATGGATTCGTCGCCCAACCAAATTGGGCACGTCTGTAAAGACCAAATACCTAATATTTATAATACTCACTAACCTTTATAAAGTATGTACAGTTACGATAAAAAGTACATATGTGTATTTTTATTGTAAGGATATATATCTGTCTCGCTCCAACTTAAAATAAATAAAATAAATATTGGGGGACAATCAAATCAAATCAAATCGACCTAGTCCCAAACTAAGCAAAGCTTGTACTATGGGTACTAGACGACGATATACACACTTATATAGATAAATACATAGAAAACATCCAAGACCCAACAACAAATATCCGTGATAAATGCACAAATAAATGCCCTGGCCGGGATTCGAACCCGGGACCTCTAGCTTCGGAGGCAGAGTTACTACCAACTAAGCTAAACAGGCCGTCAACTACCTAGAAACCACTATATATTTTTTTTATTTTTTTGTACTACTTAGAAACTATCTGCATATCCGCCAGTTGCGATGAATTTCGTCGATTGTAAATGCCTTAAGAGTGCGCAGTACATACGCTCGGTTCTCCATACAAACGTATTTACGCTCTCATTTTAAAACGCCATGCTACAATAACATGAAACTTTGTGTAAACGGTGTAGGTGTTCCACAATAAAAGCACTGAGTTAGATCGCGAAAACTGTGTAATTTTCCAAAAATAACGACTTCACGTGTTACAAATGAGAGAGCAAGGTACATGTGTCGCGCGCGGATAGACAGAGAACGACTGACTGGACTTAAAGCAAAACCGCTGAAAACTATGTCGCTGCCTTTACCTCCAAATTTGGCTTACAAACTAACAGTGTACAATTTATTAGAGTACCTTACTAAAATACAAAATTTAAAGGAAATAATAAAACCCATTTTGAGCACGTCGCTAACACTTTGTATCGGAAATTAGTCTCTGTTGCTTGAAATTATAATGGAGAAAAAATACAGCGATTATTAAGGTTTTCACACAAGCCGTAAAAAACTCAAAAAACCGCTGTATTTTTTTTTTACCATTTTTTCTGTGCTAGACAGAAACTAATATCCGACCTAGACATGCTAGATCCCATTGTGTATACAAAGTTTCTTGTTATTCTAGCATGGCGTTTTAAAATCAGAGCGTAAATACGTTTGTATGGAGAACCGAGCGTACTGCGCCCTCTTAAGTAAAGCCTCTAACTTGCAATATTTGCAGTGCAAACCGGTGCTACCTTGTTACGGCGCGCGAACCGACGGACAAACAATCGGAGCAGACAGTGCAGTCGTTTACTCGCAGCTGCAGGTTCACGGCTTACACGAGCCACTGAAGACAAGGAATTTAGCGTTTAATGGCGTTATTACATGGTGAAATTACACCAATACCAAGGTGAAAAATGATCGTCATATACAGGGTGTGGCCTGTAATAGCAGCAAAAAATTAAAAGGACGATTTCTAAAGCTTAAAACGCATAGAGCGCGGCGCAGCGTCGTTGGGGGGTGAAGGCGGTTTTGCGGTAAAGCGATTCTGGAGCACGTCGCACCAAAAAACCGTATGGTATTCGGTAGCGCGATAGAGCGGAGGCGGCGTGACATATGAAGCAGTAATCGACAGTCGATAGTTTGGGAAAGATAAAAAATGCATAACCGCCTCCGCCCCGCGCCGCGCCGCACCCGCTCTATGCGTTTTGAGAGAGAGCATCTGCAGTAACATCTTGACCGAATGACCGCGAGTTAAAACTGCATGCATTGCAAGTTACTGGATATGTATACATGTTATTTTGGCGGACATAAAATAACTGGGTTCACTGTACAGATCAAAAACATTCAAATGGTAAGCATTAAATGTACCTAGCTATTTCCTAGAGTGAAATAATGAAAATAGGGGTAATATTCTGTAATCCGCCGAATTGACACCGGCCGCTTCCGTTGATTCCTTACAACCCCTCATCACTCCGCAATCCGAGCAGAGAATCCAGAGGATTGACTTGTCTTTTCATGCGACGTTTCAAGCCGCTTTAGGCACGGGCCGCACGGGTAAGGCAGGTGACGTCGCGGCAATAGCGTTTCCATAAAGGCACTTACGGACCAATCCCGCTGCTGATGTGAAAAGGTGGCGCGCATCAGTAACCACTGGATTTTTCTTATTTTTATACAACGACGTGGCAAACAAGCTTATGACACGGTGTGCAGTTACATTCGATATTTTCATTTAAAGAATTATAAAAGGCGCGCCATCAGTATAGATAATTTTAATTAAAAAGCTTGAATTGTTAATTTCTATTTGATTTAAGGGTTTTCCTTGAACCACATTTGCAGTAAACCTTGGTAGGTTAGACTGATTTCCACAAGACTACATTTTTGTTTAGCGGCAAGAGATGGACATATCACGGACTTGCGCTTACTGACTTTGAAACTTTCGACTCTTTGCTTGCTTTTTATGGAGTAAGTCCATAGTCTTCCATGATGAGGTGCGCGGCGTGCTCACCCAGCAGCGCGACGGGCGCGTTGGTGTTCCCACTGGTGATGGCGGGGATCGCACCCGCGTCCGCCACGCGCAGGCGCCGCGCATGCCGCACGCGTAGCCGCGCGTCTAACACCGGCCCCAGCGCCGTCGTGCCCGCCGGGTGATACACCGTGACCGCCATGCACCGCGCGTAACACGACCAGTAGCCGCGGCTCCCAAACACCTCGCCCTCGCACTCCTTCAGCTTTAGGTCCACCACCTTGGACTGCACGCTCCTCAAGAACGTCGTGTTTAACACACGCAAAAAATCCTCCAAGTATGTCACGTGCCGCTCCAGGTCTTGTTCGACGTCGTAGTATCCCATGTAGATCCTCGGATCTTGCTTCGCATCCGTGCCGCTTAAACGTACGCGGCCGCGCGAATCCGGATGTAAGAGCACGATGTGAGCGATGAGGGTCTGCTGTCGCGTGGCGGCGTCGTCATAACGGTTACAAACATCGTCTCGGACACCATAGCCGTGGCATATGAGCAGAGGATTTTTGGAGCCGCGAGCTGCAGGATAACCTAGAACTTGGTATTCAGGGCGAGAATCAGTCTCATTTAAAGATGCAAACCCTATTATTGTCGGTAAGGAAAACTCGTGTATAGTAGTAGGATCAGGCACAATAGAATCATCCCCCGTGAGCAAGATGGGAATAAGCAGATGGTCTTGAAGGTTGTTGCCGACGGGTAGGTCTGCTAACACCTCGATGCTGAGCTCTTGTAGATGCTCTCGTGGCCCTATGCCTGACTTCATTAGGATTACAGGGGTGTTTATCGCGCCTGCCGAAAGTATTATTTCTTTTTTCGCCTTTATTGTTACAGTCTTGCCTTCCTTCGTAGTCGCTTGCACCGCGACTGCTTGATTGCCTTCGAACAGGATCTTGGTGACTTCCGTGTGTGTCAACACGTCCAGATTGGCTCGCTGTTGCCGCAGGTAGGCGGTGGAGCTGCTGCGCAAGCCGCCGCCGATAGTGAACTGCCCTTCGGAGAAACTGTTGTGCTCCGTGTTATAATCGTGAGAGATCTTATAGCCCATTTCAAAGAACGCTTTGAAGTACTTGAGAGTTTGTTCCCTATGGACTTGTCGTGTGATGTTGATGTAGCCGTTGCGACCGCGGAGGTATCCGTGCGGGGAGTTGAGAATGTCGTCGTCACAAATAGACTCGATGTCTTTGATGTACTTGGCCATGTTGCGGTAGGCCCACGAGGGGTCGCCGGCCAGTGCGGCCCACGCGTCGTAGTCGACAGGGTGTCCGAGCACGTGGTGCATGTAGTTGGCTCCGCTGCTGCCACCCAGCATCTTGCCACGCACCAGATTCAGCTTATTCTTTTGTGTCTGAGCCAAGCCCGCGTTGGGGCTGGTGTCTGCTTTGTATTGCCAGTCATAATCTGAGCCCGCTACGAGAGAAAACAGCCCCGGTATCTACGGATAAAAAAAAACGTGTCGTAATCAACTGGCACTCCAAGCTGTGCAGACTAAAACTCAGGATCATGATAATATTAAATTGTAATTCCACAGCAGACCAGTCTCTTTTCTCAAACGTGAAGGATTTCTTAATCCTTCACGGATTTCGTGAAGGAAGTTTTTAATTTAAATTTCGAGACGAGAAGTCACCTTGGCCTGTACCGGTGGCTGTCCCCCGGCCTCCACGAGTAGCACCCGTTGCGAGGGTGCCTCGGCCAGCCGCGCCGCCACCACGGCGCCCGCCGTGCCCGCGCCCACTACTATGAAGTCATACTCCGCACCATCTGAAACACACAAAAGTTGACAGTGAAAGGAAACTTTTAATGCATCAAAAATTGAATATCGTGACGTAAAAGGGGCATATAAAGAAAGCAAGTTGATATGATAACGAGCAGCACATTTCGTAATGTCAGAATAACCAAGAGATCTTGCCTACAACCAATACGCACTTTTCCCGTAAAACTCTTTTATGTAAATCTCAACTGCGGTAAGCGAGCAAGTGTGGCAGCCGATCCCAGCTGAAAGACGTCTAGCCGTAAAAGATGACAATTATTTAAAATCGGAGATTAGGCATCTGAATGCCTAGTCTCATTTTATTTTCCGGCTGTTCTCGGATCCCCAGGCATCGATAACTAAACTGATCACTCCACTTGGCTGGCGGTCTTCTACCAGCTCATCTATCTTCTTTTTTTTGCAGTGTCCTAACAGTACGACATGGGATGTGACCAAAGAGCACCGCATCACTTTTATTACTATTTGTTAAAAGCTAAACATGTAAAGGTTTTCTATGCGTACCTAAAACCTGAGGTCCTTGGGGAACAAGCACGCTTGCTAGCATCGACGCGGCCAAAACACTTTGCAGGAGCTTGGTGATCGCCCCGACCTGCTCTGCACGAAGGAACAGAGGCCACATCTTGCACTTCTTCTACTTCTTTAAGTAAAGAAGTAACAAATAAAGACTCAGTCTGAAGCTAAACGTGAAAAATATACGGACAAACTATTCATGTTTCGCGAGATTGGCACTAAAACGGTCTATGTAAAGCAACGAGCTGGTAAACTACGTATAGCTTATATAAGAGTTCGCATCACCAACTGAACATAATCTTAAGAGCTGTTGTGTATTTAAATACCAATACATGACGAATAAGCAATAATAGACCTTAATTGACTGCATTAAGGCTGACAATATGTCAATGCGTGTTAGGAGTGTTAAGACTGTATTCTTTAAACGTAGCCATTTCAATTTCATTATCGTAAGAAGTTTTATTTCGTCTGTTTGTACGGAATTGCGGATGACAACTCACGCGGGCCAAAAGACCGAGCTGAGACAATGCAGGTATTGTGTTACTTTCACTAAAGTGCATCCTAAAATACCTCATTCCCAAATAGGCTTATTTTTAAAATATCAGAAGCAACATTGCTCTTGGCTAGTGAACTGTGTTTTAAATCCGTATTTATGTGTCAAGTTTTGGGTCTTTCAGCCATTCCTCTGATGCCCGGAGAGGTGATGGAGTTTTTTCAGGCCGCCAGGGAAACTGTAGAGCGGGCACTCTTCAGCTATATACAACGGATTTGGTCCGGGGGGCCACAGTCGCAAAGTAGGGAGTTCTTAAGCCCCCATTTGACGAGATGGTGATTGCTCGCCCGTGGCCATGGCCCCGTATAGAATCTAATCAATTTCACCTACACTGAATGTGGAGCCTCGAAACCTGCATTTTTTTATTGGGGTCAGAAAACTTTGGCTCAGCGTTTCTGTTGCATTCCTTCTCTCGATATTGGCGCATTTCTTCTGCGCAGCTTGAGGGGGTTTTGGATTTGATATGGTAGTGGAGTGGATTTAATTAAGCCCGTGATCTCGGTAGTATAATCGCTATGGTGCCATATACGAGCACAGTATTCAGCGGTGGAGTGCACCAGATCCAATGCAGACGTTCATAGGACTGAGGCGCTGGGTGCCCAGCTGGTGCTAGCCAGATTCTGCAAAACATTTAGCTCTAACTCTTCGGCTTCTGTGCTACTTTTTAAAAAGAAATATGTAATGTAAGGACCTTAGAATTTGGCATTATTTGTTTTCTGCCGACCGCAATTGGATACAGGCGTGGCTACATGTATAACATGTATGTACGTGTATATAACTTTCTCTGCAATAGACGTACGCATATTCGTGACTTGGTATTATCTTATCAAGACAGAAACTCGGGCAAAAGTATGTATAACATTGTGACGGTATATCTGTTTTAACATTAAGTCTTTCATTAACATATTTATTTCTAATCCAAATAATGTTCAGTGTTGACACAAGTGGAGGCAAGCATTACCTACTTGTTTTGGATGTGAAGGCGTTTACGTAGCAAATTCATAATTAAAGAAAGTTAATCACACGACATATAATTAACATACCTATAGTTTCTTGGCCAGTAGAAATAACATACTAATATGACAAAACAGAAGACATCATTCAACACAAGTAGCGTAAGTACACCAGTATTAACTATTATCCAAAAAAGGCGTCAAAAGTATCTGTCACGTCCTAACGACACTGCAAATAGTAATTGATGCTAAATGAGTAATGACTGTACATATGTTCGATTCCGCCCTTATGCGAGGGAATCGAGCTTGCCAAGCGATTGCGCGGATCATAAAAACATTTAAACCTAGACAAATCCTAACCATGCAACTCATTGGTGGAGTGGTTCCTGGATCCTTCCAGCGCAAGCTTGAGTATCGATGGAAGGCCTACAGGAGTCTTCACGCCTGAGATAAAGGGTTAAGCACCAACCACCACACACTGGACCACCAGACCACCACCATCATACCATTATTAGCTACCTAACAGCTAAAACGTTTTCTCACCTTCTGAAGTCGGTGCGAAATGTTTTTCGAAGTAGTACCTAATCCTATAAGTGCGTCTGTGTTAATAGGTAATGTTACTTAACATATTTAAATATTTGGCACCAACTTCAAAAGTTGATAAAACGTTAAGAAATTGTATATTTCTTAGATAGCTAATTATTAAAAACATTTTCACCTCAGCGGCTCGAAAATGGCGGTTTTGCTGCTTGAAACCAGTGAGCAAAAGGCAATTTTGTGGCGAGCGTGAAAACGACTTTTCCTGCTTGAAACCAGTGAGGAAAATGCAATTTTGCTGCGAGCGTGAAATAGTACATTTCGATGCTAGTGCGGAAAGTATGTCATTTCTTCACGAGTACCGAGGGATGCCACGAGCCGCAGGCGAGTGGCAAGACTCGGGACGAGTGAAGAATGACATTTCCGCACGTGTATTGAACGACGTTTTTTAATACAGTTGCGAAAAAATAAGAAAAACAACAAGTAATATTTATAAAAACAATATCGAATGTTTCCTTTAGAAACTTAAAACATGCTTGCAGTAAGTAAAAACGCCTCTTCTTTGACAGGCGTTTCGGCAGCTATTCCGTTCCACTCAGACAACTTATTAAGAACGGTTTTTCAATATTCAATATTAAAAATAAACGTGTTATAATGATGAAGAGGTAAGTAATAAAATATGAAATGTGTATATTTTTCGTATTCTGATATTAACAGTAGGTTTTTATGTTGATTACGACGTTTAAAGGAAACTAATATTTAACACCCAGCAATAAGGAGTCATGCATTGGAACAAGCATAAATTTAAAAAAATTGGAAAAGTGAAAAGCACTAGTGCGCGAAAACCAACTTTCCGCACGCTAAACAGCTACGTAAAGTAGCACTTTTTGAGCAACTGTATTAAAAAAGATATTTGCATCTCGTGTCTTTGAGTCCCTCGCACCAAAAATCAACTTTGCTCTCTTGTTGATCAAATAACTAATTTCGTCTTTATTAAATTAGTGTTTAATTAAGGAACATGGAGCACATATTGCGTAATAAAATCAACGGTAATAATTTCATGTCATTGTTGGATTTAATATCTCAGATTATTGTTTGGTTTTTAGTTTTATTTATAGTCAATTTCTTTTAATTATTTTAATTTCCACTTTTTATTGATGATGACGGGACGGCCCCTGGTGTGGGATGCCACATGTAGACACCCTCGCACCGTCTCATCTTCCATGTACCAGCAAAATTCTATCAAAGCCGCATCCAAAGCAGAAGAACGCCGCAAATACGCCACCCTTGGCTGTGGTTACATTCTTGAGGCGTTTGGGGTCGAGACTGAGGCCGTGGGGACCGAGCGCGCGCCGCATTTACAAAGATTTACCGAAGCGCCTAATCGAAACTACAGGTGACCAGGGGGCCTACTCCGAACTTCGAAAATCGAACTTCGGGTCGTGTCGTCCCTTTCACTCTCGGGTTATACACTATATGACGGAAAGGGACGGCACGATACGAAGTTCGATTTTCGAAGTTCGGAGTAAGCCCTCAGAGGGCTGGCCAATACTTTGCACTAAGTGTCGCTATACAGCGTGGCAATGCGGCCAGCCTTCTGGGCACACTACCCATCGACACTGATTTAGAGGATATTTATTAGGTAGCTATAAGGTTTTTTTTTTATTGGAATGTACTTTTTATAGTGTTTTCGTTGTTTAATTAAATAAAATTATTTAAAGTCTAAAAAAAGAAAGAAGAACATACAACCGAATTGAGAAGAGAACCTCTGCCTTTTTTGTAAACCTGGAGATTTACAACATTATTACATTATTTTCTTATTTTTATCTTGTCAACCTATTCTAACTACGATTGAGTATAAGCACAGCGGGCCTATGATGCTTGCCATTTTGTCACTTACTCAATATATATACTCAATACTCAATTCTTTATTGCACATTAGTTATTTGTTATACAAGGGTGCAAAGTTGTATTTTACCCGCGAGTGTGGAATTACGAGAAGTAAAATACTACTTTGCACCCGTGTGTAACACAAAACTTTTCTCCTCACTATAGCGAGGAAAGTGCAACCTGCAAAAAAACACAGTTCCACAGGCATGATTTTCATCACTGGAATCACCGATTTTTTAACGATATTATAACAGAAAACTCTGGAAGTTGTGTATAATATTTACGTGAGTCGGAGTCCGTGACAAGTTGTGTATATTTTAGTTGACATTGACAATGATGACATTTCTGATGATGCGTTTTGAAATTGCATCGACTCAACTTGTGCGTTTACAATTATACTCAATATCATTATATTTGGCGTCGAGACACTGGGACCGTGGGGTAGAAGCGCACGGGAGCTCCACAAGATACTTGCCAAACGACTGAGGGAGGCAACGGGCGACCCTCGCGTGGGCAGCTTTCTTGCGCAGAAGATTGCTATTGCAATCCAGCGCGGGAATGCTGCCTGCGTGATGGGTACGCTACCGAGGGGACCAAATTTGGATAGCCTTTTTAACATTTAGTTTTAGTTATTTTAATTAGTATTAGTGTTTTACTGTCTATGTTTTTTACTTGTGTATTTAGTTTAAGGTTTATTTCGTAAATAAATAATATTTGTAATACTATTGAGAAATAAACCATCTGAATCTTATAAAACAAATGTTACTTATAGAGTTTGACTTAAATCATTAAATAAAGCAAAATTTGGTATTTTTTGTTAAATTCTCAAACCATTTATTTAATGATAATTGATATCAAACGAACCATTATTATGAGCGTTTTACGTTTTGTTATCTGTCAAAAGCTACTCAAACACGCTCCAAGGTCAAATTACTTTCCCCACTTGTGGATAAAATGCGTTTTTACCGCTTGTTTCAAAGGATAAAATACGGCTTTCCGAGCTAGTGAGGGGAAAAATAACTTATCGTCGTGGAAATACATTCGTCACGTTCTAACAAGTATGCGAGTGCGAGAGTGACGGGCGTCTTATCCACGACGATAAGTGATAAAATGGCAACCATCATACGCCCTCGAATGTAATTTACAGTGCAGACTAAGGCTGGGTTGCACCGACTTACGATCACAGACTGATCAACGTTAAATATGGCGCCGGCAGCTGTCATCCCATAGAAACTTGTCAAACTTTGCATACATTCAAATTTTAACGAACACAGCTTACGATTACAGATAGTTTGGTGCAACCGGTCTGTGATCGTAAGTCGGTGCAACCCAGCCTAAGTTGAGCCCACTCAGTGTCATCCTGACTGAAGGACAGCCTAGAGTGTGTTCGGTACGCCGTACTGCACTCGTACATTCGCCGACGATGAGCCTCGGTCGGAAACTTACACGTTTAGTTGTTCAGGACAAAGGAAACTTGCACAGTTGTAGCTTAAATATCAGCCAAGAGCATGTCGGGCCATGCTCAGTGTAGGGTTCCGTAGTTGCCAATGAACTTAATTTGGATCAGATGTACTCTTTGAGTAATGATTGCGAGAAGTTATACAACAATGTTAAATTTAAAAAATCAATAACAAGCAAAAGGGAATCGTATTACGTTCACGGGTTTAAAAATAACGTTATTTATTTATGTAATCGTATGGCGTAGGCACATAAAGGTTACATGCAAAAAAAAAACAGAAATTATAGGCCCACATTTAGGATCTCGAGCCACGAGATAGAGTCAAAAATAACGTTAAAATTAGACATACGAGTAGACATTATTTATTGGTAATAATACAATACAGACTATTATTATTAAGCTGGATTTATACTTGTATGTAATAATATATTGGGGTTCGGTCGATATCGATAACACATGTAGGCTACAAAAGAGATGTCTAAGGACCGTATTTCGGATGAGCACTAGGGACTCGCTTCGGGATGTATTTCGGGGAAAACGTATCCTAACATTAACCAGCATCTACATTCTGGAGTTGTGTCTACTAATACGTAATCAACCGGATTATTTCGTACAAAAAGCCTCTTTAAAATATAATATAAGGGAGCAATACAAATATGATATACACCTTTGTTATATGCTTGCATAACCAGCGACCGCCCAAGCAGCCACCCAGGTGGCGTCGACTCAGCATATCGCAACATCGCCGCCCCGTTTCCCAAAAATACTGAATGATCCGCCACTCTTGGTTCTCACATCGACCATTAGGCACCTCTTACATTTAATTAATTTTAATTGATTTATTTTAATTTTTGTAATTCCATCATTAAAAGGAATTAAGTTTGCTATTCTTGGTTTCTCTCGAATCCTCCGACTCCCAGCCTACATATTTGGCGCAGTCGAGAGACGTTCCTCGCGGGCCGGTTCGCGAGCGGTCACCGAATTTCTAATATCGAAACTTCGCGCTCGCTCAGCGCCCGGGCAGCTATCCGGTCATCACGTCGAGGGCGGAACCTACGAGCTGGACGGAGGAGTATCCAACCATCGATACTGCAGAGAGCCAGAAATGCGCATGTGAGTACTTTAGAATCGTTCTAGAGTTGCTTATGTTAGGAAAGGAGGTACTTTCATAGTCGTAGTTTTTTTTAAACTCAAAGATTTCCTATCCACGGCGATCGAGCACCCCTAGGTTAGGCAGTAATCATAGAATCGTTTTACTAGACGGCTTTAGGAATATTAATTCTGATTTAAGTTCGGAATCGGATTCGGAAACGGAAGTAGTTAATATGGCAGATTTAGATTCAATTTTTAAGGCCCTCCGCCTGTTACCCGAGTTTGATGGTAACCCTAATGTACTTACGAGGTTTATTAAATTAAGTGACCAATTAGTACAAGAGTTTATTCGTCCCGATCAAGAATTGACCAATTTCGCACTTATAAATGGTATACTTAATAAAGTTACCGGGCCAGCCGCCCGCTTAATCAATGCGAACGGGGTCCCAGAAAGCTGGGCTGGAATTCGCAGTGCACTTATTAATAATTTCGCGGACCAACGCGATGAGACCTCTTTATACAACGATCTCGCGCTATTATCTCAGGGGAACACGACCCCTCAGGAATTCTATGAAAAATGTCAAAACCTGTTCAGTACCCTTATGACGTACATAACTTTACATGAAACCGTGCAGACTACAATTGACTCGAAACGTGATTTATATAAAAAGTTGACCCTCCAGGCATATGTGCGGGGACTTAAGGATCCCCTAGGTTCGCGTATTCGCTGTATGCGGCCCGAAACTATAGAGAAGGCCCTAGAATTTGTGCACGAAGAGATGAATACACAGTATTTACAGCAACGTAATGATCGCCTAGAAAAGAAACCAGCGGATTTTCAGCCATCCAAATTATCTATTGGCCCTATGCCACCATTTTTCAGTGCACCATCCAGACAACCTGCCTTTAATTTTCCCGGTCCATCCCGACCAAACCCTATATTTTTGCCTCAACAACCCCGACCTGTATGGAGACCAAATCTAGACCAGCCTCCTCAAGGCCCTACCCGCACTCAGCAAATGTTTGCAGCACGACCACCTAACTATAACCCACAGGAAAATTCATTTAGGCCTAGATATAATTCTCAAAATAATGAAAATAATACCGTGCGCCCCATGAGCGGTGTCAGTCACTATGTGGCTAGACCATTGCCACCTACTCAGAATTGGTCCAATTCCAGGAACCCACCATCCAATAACTATCCCAGAACTAGGGAGATGAATGTTAATGAATGCAACGACTATACATTAGACTATGAACCTTATGGCGACGATTATAGTGAATATTACCAGGACGGCAACTATGGCGAGTTCCCTACTGATGATGCTTACTATGTCGAGTCCGTGCACCAACCTCAATATCTAGGGATTTCGTACCCGAACTCCGCAGGAGAACCTTATAAAAATGAAGCTTCTCCTACACAGCCCCAGGATTTTCGGAAATCTCCGAAGTTAGGAAGACAAAAATAGAACTGAACTTGCAGACACAACGGCAATTGCCGTATATACAAATAGCTAACCCACCACTTAAACTGCTCATAGATACCGGCGCCAATCAGTCTTTTATAAATCCCGACTCGGTTAGGAAACACTTTCCCAGCGCACAATGGAAATACGATCCCTTCGAGGTGACGAATGTGCATGCCACGAGCCGGAACGATTACTCGGTAACGTTACCGTGCTTCTCGGAATTTAACAATAACAACGACGTAACTTTTTTCGTCTATAAATTTCACAACTATTTCGATGGCTTAATTGGCTTAGACTTACTTAACAAATGGGAATCCAATATTGATTTAAAAAATAACGTTTTAGTTACAAAAAACGCGACGAATCCTATAAGGATGTATAATTCTAGGAACTGTAATCTATACGAAGATATAATACCTGCCCATTCATCACGACTCGTTAAGGTCCCGATTAACGGTCAGGAGGGAGATGCGCTTATCCCACGTCAATTTATATCTAATTGCCTCATAGCTGAATGTATTACGACGATACACAATAGCCGGGGGATATTAGAAGTTACGAACACAAGCCCGAATGACGTAATTTTTTCCATGGATCGTCCTGTACAGGCTGAAATATTAAACATTGAGTGCAGCCGAACTAAACAGCCGATCTCAGATCGCGCTCACCACGTATTATCGCGCTTGCGCACCGATCATTTGAACATAGAGGAACGCGCTAATTTAGAAGCCCTATGCTCACGATACGCTGACGTATTTTATATAGAAGGCGAACCGCTTAGTTTCACTAATAAGATAAGACATAGCATAAGAACCACAGATGAATTACCAGTTTATAGTAAAAACTATCGTTATCCTTTCGTACACCGTAATGAGGTAAAAGAACAAATTGCTAAGATGCTGGAACAAAATATCATACGGCCTTCGGCATCTGCATGGAGCTCCCCTATCTGGGTAGTCCCAAAGAAGGCTGATGCATCAGGTTCGACAAAATGGCGGTTAGTTGTGGATTTCAGAAAACTTAATGAGAAAACCCTGGACGATAAATACCCGATCCCCAATATAACTGATGTGCTGGACAAACTTGGTAACTGTCAATATTTCACAACACTTGATCTTGCCAGCGGCTTTTATCAAGTGGAGATGGACCCAAAGGACATCCCCAAGACAGCATTTAATGTAGAGCACGGCCATTTTGAGTTTCTCCGTATGCCCATGGGTCTCAAAAACTCCCCCTGCACCTTTCAGCGCGTCATGGACAATGTTTTAAAAGATTTACAAAATACTGTCTGTCTTGTATATCTAGATGACATTATAGTTTTTAGCACTTCGCTTCAGGAACATATGGTAAACTTAGAAAAGGTATTCAAACGCCTTCGTGAGTCAAACTTCAAAATCCAAATGGACAAATCGGAATTTCTAAAATTAGAAACCGCGTATTTAGGTCATGTAATCAGTAAAGATGGGATAAAACCCAACCCAGATAAAATTGCCGCCATTCAGAAATTTCCATTGCCTAAAACTCACACTGAGATAAAACGATTCCTTGGTTTAGTAGGATATTACAGGAAGTTTATACCCGATTTCGCCCGAATCACCAAACCTATGACACAGTGCCTGAAGAAAGGATCAAAAATAACATACAAAAACCATGACTTTATCAATTGCTTTGAAAAATGTAAGACTTTACTTGTCAATGACCCGATATTGAAGTACCCCGACTTCAATAAGCCATTTATTTTGACTACAGATGCCTCCAATGTCGCTATTGGTTCGGTGCTCTCTCAAGGACCAATAGGATCTGATAGGCCGATTGCTTACGCATCGAGAACATTGAACGACAGCGAACTCAACTATAGTACAATAGAAAAAGAGCTTTTGGCAATCGTTTTTGCAACGAAATATTTCCGTCCATATCTGTATGGCCGCAAGTTTACGATTGTCACCGACCATAAACCCTTACAATGGTTAAGGAATCTAAAAGAGCTTAACTCCAGACTTACTCGATGGCGATTAAAGTTGAGTGAGTATACCTATGACGTAGTCTATAAACAAGGTAAATATAATCGGAATGCGGACGCTCTATCCCGGGTAGAAATTCATAATGAAGATACTTGTTCCCTTTGCTCTATGATAGTGAATCCCTCCGAAAAAGCTCCATCCGAGTCTGGGTCGTCCACCCTTACTGCCCGCACAACCCCGTCTGAGACAGGATCATCTACTCTCACGGCCCACACAAGCGCGGAAAATCCTATATTAGAAATACCAATCACAGATGATCCCCTGAATAAATTTAATAGGCAGCTCCGAATTGCGATCGTAGGTGACATTAAGAAACGAGCAGTAGTTATGAAGCCTTTCGACACTCACACACGGACCACAATCCAGATATCAGAGGACAATCTTGAAGAAGATTTGGTCAACGCTATAAAGGAGCATGTTAACCCTAAGGTTAAAACGGGAATTATAATTTACCCCCCTTTGGCTATGTACAAAATCATCCCCATCTTACAAGACCGATTCAGAAACTCATCTATGAATATATATTTAACAAAGAAAGAAGTTGAGAATGTAAAGGACTATTTGCAACAGCAGGAAATTATTCAGAAATACCATATAGGAAAAACTAATCACCGAGGAATTAACGAATGCTACCTGGCTTTGTCCCACAGGTATTTCTGGCCAAAGATGAAGGAGCAAATTGCCAAATTTGTAAGTGAATGCGGCACTTGTGGCCAAGCAAAATATGACCGGAATCCTATTAAGCAACAATTTCGCATTGTCCCACCTCCTACCAAGCCATTCGAAATAGTTCACATAGACCTTTTTACAGTACAAAATGAAAAATATCTTACCTTAGTAGATGCTTTCTCTAAATACGCGCAAGCATACCCCCTAAAAGATGGCACCGCTATCAGTGTAATACAGGCACTTATGATTTACTTTACACATCATCGCGTACCGCTTACCGTAGTCTCAGACCAAGGTCCCGAATTCTCGAACCAAGTTTTCGCAGAATTCACAAAACTCCATAAAATTCAGCACCATAAGGTCCTGGCACACGCTCCTAATGATAATGGAATCGTAGAACGATTCCATTCAACCATTCTTGAACACTTGAGAATATTGAAATTAGAACGATCAAAGGAACCTACTTCACAACTTAAGGATGATTCACAGTAGGCCGTTCCGTGTCCGGGCCGGCCCGTTTTCTTCTAGAGAAATACGCCGGCCGTTGCGTTTGCTGTCATAGAAAACGGGCCGGCCCGGACACGGAACGGTCTACTGTGAATCATCCTTTATGCCGTACGCTTTATTAGGGTACAATAGTTCCATTCACAGTTTCACTAAATGCAGGCCCTTAGATGTAATTACAGGACATTTTGACCCACGCGACCCTTTCGACATAGACTTATCACAGCATTTATTACAAGAATACATACGCCACCATCGACAAGGAATGACAAAAGTCTATGATATTATCAATGAAGCCTCCCTCGAACACCGAATCGAACTCACAGAAGCTAGGAATAGGAACAGAGATCCTGAAATTGAATACTCTGCCGACCAACAAGTTTTTATTAAGAACCCCATGGCCAGTAGGCAAAAACTAGCTCCTCGATATACGCAGGACGTTGTAATGGCCGACCTCCCTATCCATATTTACACTAAAAAGCAAAGAGGCGCCGTAGCAAAGTCGCGTCTTAAGCGAGTCGCTAACAATTCAAAATTGTTACAGAATACTACTGACGTTCCTCCTACAAACGACTCTGGCGGAAGAAGTAACACTTGAAAGCCTCGACAATGGACCTGGACTACTGCCTTTCAAACTTGGACTGACAAGACTTATATCCCATTACCACGCTTTCTTGCAACATGTGGACCTGAATGACATTGACCATAAAATTGATACAGTACGGACCCAATTACTTAACCTCAGACCTCAACTTAATAATAGAACTTTTTCGCTATACGAACCGCACGTATCATTTCTCAGCGCAAAACTCGAAAGGGTTTCGGAACAGGTGAGGACTTTCGAACCCGACCGTGTAAAAAGGGGACTCATAGACGGTCTCGGATCTATCATTAAAAGCATTTCCGGAAATCTAGATTACACAGACGCTATAAGATATAATGCTGCAATTAAAACCCTTCAAAATAATGAGAACCTATTACAGTCCGAATTTAATAACCATATTAGTCTATCTAAAAATTGGATGATGCAACACTCCAAAATATTAGATAACATAGTTCAAAACCAAAAAAAAATAGCCCAGGCCGTCACACTAGCGATACAAGGTGAAAAGAACAGTGAGACAGAATTAATAAGATTTGCACACTTGGCACAATACTTGGTCATTTTGAGTGACAATGTAGAAAACCTGTCCGAAGAGCTAGATAAGCTAGGAAATGCACTAGCTCTTATTCGCGCGTCGAGTATGCCTCACGCGATACTTAGTTTTCCCACTCTTAAAAGCATGTTAGATAAAATAAAGGTCCTCTATCCTAAGGAAGAGATCCTTGAAGTAGATCTTAGGGAATACTATGACCTAATTAAAGTTGGGTCATACTATATAGATAAACAAGTAGTCTTAGTCTTTAAGGTGCCGATTACGGTAGATAGAGTCTACGATTTATATAAGCTAGCAGTAATACCTAATAAAAATCATCAGGTCTTAATACCTCCCTCTCCTTACATAGCGATTCATGAACAGGATTCTATGTACATGGAGACAGAATGTCCGAAGGTCAAATCATGGCATCTCTGCGAGGAACCACTTAACCAGAAGATACAAAACCAACTTGACTGCACATACCAGCTCATCACCTCGCAGCAGCTCAGCTCGTCCTGCCAACTTACGAGAGTGTTCCTGACCAGACCTGCGGTACAACAGCTCGACAGCACGCAGTACATTATAAGTCTACCGGAGCCGACTAAAGTACAAACCTCCTGTGGCCAAGAACAATTTAAAACAATCCAAGGAAGCTACCTTGTTAGAATCCCGCACAAATGCGTTCTGAAAACCCCAGATTACTCCATCACTAACTCTAATGACCAGGTTGAAGGTCATGCCATAAAAATCATGGAACTACCACACACGAATCCGACAGACGAACTGCAAGCTCGAGACTCATCTCCTTCACTGACCCTGAACTCTATTAAACTAGAAAATTTGCACGCCAGCGATAAGAAGATATCCTCGCAACTTCCTGTGAATATAAAACAGAGCGGCCGTTTAAGCCTGTATCATACTACAATACCAGTCTACATACTCATACTGTGCGCGTGCGCACTCGTTGCCGGAACCACCGGTCGTCGCCTATTCGCAAAACGATGCCGAAGGAACTCATTACGAGTAGAAACAGGCAAAATCGACGCTCCAGAAACTATCGACCAGACACCAGAAAAACCGAAGCTGCACCCCAGGAATATACAAGTAAATCATGACTCGGCAATATTCTCCAAGATTGTCGAATAGTTGCCTAGCTGGGGATGGAGGTGTTATATGCTTGCATAACCAGCGACCGCCCAAGCAGCCACCCAGGTGGCGTCGACTCAGCATATCGCAACATCGCCGCCCCGTTTCCCAAAAATACTGAATGATCCGCCACTCTTGGTTCTCACATCGACCATTAGGCACCTCTTACATTTAATTAATTTTAATTGATTTATTTTAATTTTTGTAATTCCATCATTAAAAGGAATTAAGTTTGCTATTCTTGGTTTCTCTCGAATCCTCCGACTCCCAGCCTACATATTTCCTTCCTAGGGTAAATAATGCCATGTATAAAAAGAGTACCTTTATAATGGCAATTCGTGTCTACAATCACCTTCCGCTTGACTTGAAATCTCTTGAAGGAATTACTTTCAAACGGAGGCTTAAAACCTGGCTAATTGATAAAGATTTTTATAATCTTAATGAATATTATGCATATTAGAATGTAGGTAAAAATGTAGTAGATTATGTAACAAAATATTGTAAATCATTATTATTATTATCTCTTTATTCATTTTTTCTTCTCTTAGATTAGGTTTTTAAAATATTTTTATAATAAGTAAAATATAAAACAATATTTACACACACACACACACACACACAGACACACAGACACACACACACACACACACACACACACACACACACACACACACACACACACACACACACACACACACACACACTGCGCGTAAGAAAATAAGTAAAGTTATAGAATATATTAAATAGTTAAACAGTATTATATAAAGCATGTTTTAGAATTAAGTTAACAATTCTGTCTATCAACTCATAAACCTATGGAAGAGCGGTGCCTCCCAATACAGGCAATTATTGCTTACCGGGCGGTTCCATCCTCTACGTCATATACTACGCGTTTCTTATGAAAATAAAGAATTTATTTATTACTTTATTAATATGTCCCTTGGGAATTATGAAAATCCATAACTCGGTAAATCGGGTATATGTAACGTACAATATTAGAGGTAAGATCCTTTACGAGCAAGTGTGATGAAAATAAACACATTACTGAACTAACCGATATTAAATTCAAATCTGTAAGTAGTTTTTTTACTGTGATGAAATAAATCCAGTGTGATGAAGTAAATTTAGCCGACCGTACCCTTTACGGGGAGGGATACGGACGGTTAAATTCTCGAATCCTTGTTACATGATATGTCTAATAGTGATTCTGACCGTCACTGAATGATAATGATAAGTGAAGTAACTGAAAGTTGAAAAATAAATGTTATGTGAAAAGAGGATAGGACTATGTACCCTTGAACTTGTTTATCTACTCACTTTTTTTTTAACCGACTTCAAGATTTCAAAAGAGGAGGTTATCAATTCGGTTGTTTTTTTTTAATGTTTCTTACTCTATAACTCCGTCATGTCTTAACCGATTTTATAAATTATTTTCTTGATTGTAAGTATATGCAGCCGCCTGTTGCTACCATTACTAGTTATGTGAGTTTTTTTTGTGTAACATTGTTCTCTTGTGTGGTGCAATAAAGCATATTAATTATTTATTATTATTATTATATATATCCAAATTGATCCCGTTCTTGTCAAAATGCAGTTCTGTTGATGAAATCCATGAGAAATTTAGGGAGCTCCTCAAATCTTAAAGCCAAACATATAGTGGTTTTTGTGTTTTTATCAACAAATCAAGCATTTTCACACAAAAATGTGACATTTGATGAAGTGGAACTGCTGATGATGAGAACAGAACTCTTCAACGAGGAAAAGTTCACGTTTGGCGATTTGTCCTCCTAGCCGTGTTTGTTGAGCAAGTTCTATTTCCATGATTAATTTTTGTCATGCTAGATTTCTGATGATAGGATCCATGAGGAATTAAGGGAACTCCTCAAATCTTAAAGGCAAACATATAGTGATTTTTGTGTTTTTATCAACTAATCAAGCATTTTCATCCAAAAAGTGACATTCAATGAAGTGGAACTGCTGATGATGATAAGAACGGAACTCTTCAACGACGCGTAGTTCACGTTTGGCGATTTGTTCTCTTCGTTTTGTTTGTCAAGCAAGCTAGGTTTTCAAGACACATTTTTGTCAAGCTTGAGTTCTGATGGAGGATTCCATGAGGAATTGAGGGTACTTAGTCTTCTACCGTTATAAACATACTTATAGCCATTTTTATTTTATTGTATGGAATCTAAGAGTGCACCATTTAAGTATAATAATCTTTCACCGGCCTTCCCCATTGAAGGTTTTTTTTAAATAAAAATATATTTATTAAAAATGGGAACAACAAGTGTGATGACTAGGTATGGTGGTGTTAAATTTACAAAATGAGGCTATGTACTTTCTTTACGAATGAAATCCTACAGGTTGTATGGTTGTATATGGAGATTGTGACAGGTGATTTCATGATCGAATCTCGGGTTGGTGAATTTTGTGCAGTATTTTAGAAGGTGATCGATAGGTTGTGACGTGCTTCCATCACATGGGCAATGGTCGTCGGCAGTAATTTTAAAGCGAAACAGGTAACATGTAGTACATACAACAAACATGTACGAAAGCATATTATAAGGTAAACTAAATTACGTCTTGGATGTTTGGCAGTGATAGCGTTATGCACGGGTAATTTATCCCAAAAATGGATTTTCTATTGTAGCATTGTAAATTTTGTAGTAGTACTTACTTTGATACTGTTTATACATACATACATAAACTCACGCCTAAAGGGGTAGTGGCAAAACTGATATTCATAGGTGCATTAATAATATGCCTAAATTGAGGAATAAATAACTTCGACTTTTGTGAATACATAAATCCGTCTGTTTCAAGTTAACACTCACAACAACTTAACACTGGAGAAGTCTTCAACGCATCTTACGAAACAAAATGTTATTCCATTTTTTGAGGGGGGCGAGGTAACACAATGCTCTAAGACAACAACGCATCAGATATTGTATCTGGCGGTGCCTACAGCTGGCAAAATATTTCTTGGGTGCACGGAACGGAACCCTGAAACCCGAAGTGCTCTGTTCCCTCTCGGAATGTCCAACTTCGGCCTTCGCGAGCAAGTTCCCACTCAAAAAACTTTCTTAAACTAAGAAATTGAATTAAGTTGGATAAAAATGTTCGCATACTTACGTACCAAACGGATTCTTATCGCATTTGCATTTCTTCTTCTTGGTATGTTTCACTATTGACAGTGGACATGATAGAGTAAAATCATTTTTACAATCCTTATTAGTAAACGGCCTCTCCCAGTAGTTTCCCAGTAGATGGGCGTTAATATAAAAATAATAATGTGCGGGTTTCTATATAAATAATGGGAAAGCCATTTCGTGGTGGATTTAAAATGGATTCATTTGATTGTTGGTTTCCGACGTGACTTTTCCCCTGGAAAGTTAATTCCTAAGCGAAGCAAGGAAAAAATTTCGAGCGCTGGCTTTTAGAAAAATAAATAACACACTATACTTTTCACATCGATTGTGAGAAAATAAATAAATAAATATTAAGTTGAAGTAGGTATTACGATTGGTTAAATTAAAATGTCCTGTAAATCATAAATATATATTCATATATTGGCCGGGTGCTTAAAGTAGTATACAGACAATAGGTACACTTTGGTAAGCCTTGTTTACAAATATTCAAGTTAAAGCTACAGCTGCGTTATCCGGCGTTTATCCTCCTCTTTATCAGAAACGCTAGTAGATTTTTACTTGTATAAAGTGCCATTGCGGCCTACATGCAGAATACAATTCATTTATTTACTTATTTTCATATTTCAAATCATACCTACGCAGTTCCTGAGATACATAGTTGTGACCATTGACTTAAGATATAGAAATAGACACACAATGCCAAACATAAATAACTAAAAATGTGGCGCAAGATGACACTGACAGTTACATTCCAATAGATGATAATAACGCTTTTTTATAGTCCGAGTCAAGATAAAAACTGCGTACAAAAAAGAACTTACAGGCATTGGCGTCAAGTGTCAAATTTGCAAACATAAGAACCAACATGGTTAAAACTTTTTAGTAAAATGGCACTATCGTATACTGGCTACCAATGTTTTCTTTATAAACGTCAAAAGTGGACACTGAAAGTAATGGAGTTGCTTTGGTTATTTAAATTATTTTTATATTAATAATATTAAAAAATATATATAAATAACAAATAAAACATTCCACTTCAATATTAACACACATTCGCATACAATCCTGTGATAGTTACTGTTCTTTTTCTGTGTTAGAGATAAAGATGTTTACTTTCATGAAATTCATGAGCAAGACTATAGGTAGTTATTTCAAAAGTACTGACTTCTGCTATTGGAGCAGTATTTGTACTTTTACAACTATTGCTTTGCAAGTCATCGTCATCTATAAAACAAAGATACCGACGATAAATTAATTAAACATTAACCTTAAATTGATTTTTATTACATCAATTCATATAAGTATATGAATATGTTATCCTCTGCATAATTTTTCACGATAAAATTATATGTTAAACAGAATTTGAATAATGTTGTTTGAATCTGGAACGAACGGACTTACGTTCAAGACAGGTTTAGCAGTTGCAGTTAGTCGATTTAAGTTTTTATTGGTCCTGGTATATGTCGGAATTAGGGAAATGGGCCAAACACACAACACTCGTGTGGCTTGGTTTATAGAGTGCGTGACGTCTATTTTGCGCTATAATAGCGGTCCATTCTGAACGTCGCTGAGGATGTTGTGGAAATCTTGAATTAAAACATAAATTTATTTCCTACAAATTTCATGTAAAAAAATATTGACCTAATAGCGACTCCTTACATTTTGTTTCTTGATAACCTTTAATTTGAACTAACAAAATTATTTATTCAAAACCATGAAATTACCAGGACTTTACATACATTTTGTAACGTTATCAAATTAACTAACCTAAACAAATATATTCCATCCTTTTCCACGTTTTTTTTGTATATATTTCGTCATTGTTGGACAACTGTCACCGTCTGCGGTCCAAACACGACTAAACAGGAATGTACCGCCCGAGTCGTGCGGGCGGTACTTTCACGGGGGCCATTTTTGTGGGCTGATTGTGAATCTAGTTCTATAATAGTACATCAATGGTTGTGACAGACGACCAAAGTAAGGTTTGTTTTCGAACCCAAAGAACAGATTGGGTATAAATAAATAATGTAACATCCAAAACGACACTCGAGAACCTCAGTGGGGATTATCTTCGCGGCATAAATCAATAAGAGTCTGATTTCACTGGAGTGAGTTTTACTTTTAAAATCATTTCAATATTTATGGCGAGGTGGTCCCGCCCGCCGGCGCAAGGCACAGGAGCGTGGAATAAAAACAAATGAGCAGTGTCTTTTCAACAGGGCTTATTTTTATCAGACTGCGCCAGAAGGAGGGTTATGCTTTTCGAGAGTATGGATGTTTGTATTTTTGTTTGGCACATAGAGTTACTGAAAAAACCAAACCAAACCATAAATGTTTCGTTAATTCAGTATTTTTACGGCGATTTAACGTAATTTTCATCTCATTAATTATTGATTAAAGTAGTGATAACCAGAGGTAATTGAGCGGAGCGCAGCGGAACTCAATCTTAGGCCACAAATGGAAATTGCTTGTGGGTCTACTATCCCGAAACGGCTTGACCGATCTGCTTCAAATTTGGCAAAGTGGATAGCTTTGAGTGTTGAATGTAGTCTGTTGAGTATACCAATTGTGCACACAAACTACGCTCAGAACTCTCCTTTAATTCGTATTTTGAAAAATTACAATAAAATGTTTTATAGTATTGACTTGTTCAATTGCACCAAGCCTACTCTTAAGACACGTATTCATTCGCTTTTAAAGCATAATATTGCAGATATATAAGCTAACGACTACAATGTATATTCCGACCTCCACATTTCACAAACACATACCTACATTCGTCCAGACACCCACATACTAACACACACACACGCACTCACACACAAACTCACCCACATCAATAACTAGTTAAAGTGGAGTACCTCCTGGTTGTATTAGCTTATCTCTATAGTTTTTGCGTACGGGCATGTTTAATCTTATGTTTTTAGTGGTGGACATCTTTAATTGGTTTTATTATTAGCTATTAAGTCTTGTATTTTCTTTTCTGTAATGCTGTTGATGCCCCAAATAAAGAAAATAAAAATAAATAAATGTATAAGTCATAAGAATCGGGCTGACTACGGAGGAACAATCACCGAAACCAAATTCTTTTTCCGCCGTTTCCGAGTTTTACTCATATGATGTCCACATGTCATACCTACAACCACGCTCCGCTCGACATTTGCAACGAGCAGAATGTATTACATACCTAGTTTTTAGGGTTTTGTACATACCTCAAAAAAGGAAAAAACGGAACCCTTACAGGATCACCCGTGTGTCGGTCTGTCCGTCTGTCACAGCCAATTTGCTCCAAAACAAATGGACAGATTAAATTAGGTACACAATTATGTAAGTCGATGACCCAAAGACGGACGTGTAACGGAAATAAATTCATTTTAAACATACAGGCCACGTTTGGTTTTTGTTTTTCAATATAAACTAATTTTGTATTACTAAGCAGAAACGTCTGGTAACGATTTTTTTTTTTGTTTTTCAAAGCCTGCTTCATTTGCTGCGCTGCGCCTATGCGCAGCGCAGCAAATGAAGCCTATGCTTCTCGAAGGATCGTCATTACTAAAAGCGGTGGATGACAGGCCAATGATTACCTGGCCGCCTTCTTTTTTACAATATTCACAATTCTGAAATCAACCCTATTAAAATCGTTGTATATGAACGAACAATTAACTCCACTTAATTATATAATACTCCACATAAGCTCGAAAGGCACAAAGCGGGCGCAACGCGGTGCGGGGCGGAGGTGGTTTTGTATTTTTGATCTTTCCGAAATTGTTGACGGTCGATAGTGTCGATTACTGCTTCATATGTCACACACGCCACCTCCGCTCCAATATCACGGTCGGTTTTTTGGTGCGACGTCCCCGGAACCGCGTTCGCTTTGCCCAAAAACCGCCTCCGCGCCGCAACGACGCTACGCCGCGCTCTGTGTGTGGTAAGCACTCAATTACCATTCACACATTTTAAACAAATGCGACTATAGTTGGGTTGCTATCGCTTACGCTTATTGCTCCCGGTGCCGCTCGTCCCGTACACCGCGCCCGTCGCTGCGCGTATTGAATTCGGAGCAACCTCGACCAAACCGCGCTACCCACGCGAGCCCTTTATGAAATCACAATTTAATGCCGACCACTTAATAAACGTTTTATTTCACGTCTATCTACTTATGTCAACAGCAAATGTGGATGATCATTTTTGTACTTTGTCGCACTATCGTAACAATACTGCAACAGTTGGAATGCGCCAAAAACAGTGAAAGTGACAAAGTACTAAAGTGGTCACCTACTTTTGCTTTTGACTATACTTGTAAATACATAATCATCACTCGCCTCCCCCAATATGGGTGCCACCCATGGCGGGGCCACTCAAGGGTAGGTGGGTAAATGTCATAATCGCCACGCTTGGCATGCGGGTTGATGATCGCAGTATCTCCACCGCACTCCAGGGATGCTGCTGCCCATCCTCCGGTGGTCTTGGTCGTAGTTTAAGGACATACTTGGGTCCGGTCGTAGTTTAAGGTCATACCCGGGTCCTTAACGGTAGTAAATACAGTAGTAGTAGTTTGTAAATACATATTTGTGGCTATTTGAAAGCCGACTGATATGGTCAGAGCTGCTACCGCGAAACAAAAACGAACGAAGTTCGGATATCTCCCTCTTTGTCGCACTTGCATATTCGAGCGACAAAGAGGGAGATATTCGATCTACCTTCGTTTTTGTTTTGCGGTAGCAGCTCAGACCTTAACGCCACTTACTTATTACTAATCTTTCTGTTTGCTACGCGCGCTACGTAAAGCGTAGCAGGTGGGAAAATCTGTCTACGTTAAATACCGGATTTAGGTTCATTGACCCGGTTTGGGGTCGTAGCATCCACGTAGCACTTTATCAGGTGCATATTGACAAACCGATGACAACTCTTTTCTACACCAAACCTTTTTTACGGTTCCGTAGCAAACAAGAAACCACAAAGTATAAGTAAGTGTAAGTATATACTGAGATAGAGATACCAGTGAAATACTCCACATAGATCGTAGCGCCGTTGTGTATTTAGTAAGAACTAACGGCACGACCGCTGCATCCCTGTCACTTCAATATGCAAGTGCGATAGAGATAGCACCCAGTGACATCTGGTACAGACAAGTTAAACTAACATTTCCCTAGAAAAAATCGTACTTCGAGCTGAAAGGCCCCTGCAAGAAACCCTTATTGTTTCGCCATGTCCGTCCGTCCATCCTTCTGTCCGCGGCTTAGCTCACAGCTAAGTAGACATTACTAGATAACGAGTATTAGCCGAAATATACCTGGAATAGCAAACTTACATACAATTCATTGATTTACTTAGATAACTTTTGTAAAACCCTCGTTAAATAAATAAAGATAAAGAAAATATTTGTTAGATGTGTCAAATAAATTTGTGCAACGTGTGGGCAACTATGGAACCCTACATTGCGCGTGACCTGACACCAACTTGACCAGTTTTTTTTTACAACGACGACGGCAAACTAGCTTACGGCCTGCTTTATGGTAGGTAAGCAGGCACCAATCACAAACGCATTCGTTGTAAAATTATGCAGTTCCATCACACAGCGCATCTTCCAGACCGACCTCCATCGCCACTACGAACACAACTCCATATACCTAAAGAGCAAGTCATGGTGTTATTATATATAATAATAATAATTCTTTATTTCAGACAATGTCCATATACAATAATAATTACATTTAAAATTCAATTTCATTACATATTAAGTGTTAGTAAGTATATATTTCATCTCATTAATTCTAAGTCTAGGCTAGGGTTAGGGTACACAGGACATTTTGAGGACAAACACTATTTTATTGGTTACATGTATATTGGCTTGCCTGTCAGTACATGTATCATGTGGCAGTGGTTCAGGTACTGACAGTCAAACCTTGCAGCAAATGCCCTCAGGATGCCGTTGGAGCTGCCCCCCACCCTGCGCGCCAGAGATGTGCATCGTTTACGCATGGTGGTGTGGAAACAGTCCACTCTTGCTTCAGCAAACATCCCCGACGCACTACAGTACCGAGGCAGCTGAATGCATCATTGTACTGTACACGAAGGGCGCTGTATTGCTTTTGCGTATATGAGACCCACAGACTGTTCGTGTAAAATGTTATAAATATATGGCTTTGGTTTTCTGTACAACAGTGGAGGTATTTCCCCAGTTGTGCCGCTCCAAATACGAGCGAGACGACGTTCCGCTGTGCTCTTCACCTATACCTTTAGTTCTATACCTATAAAGTAGTATTCACAGTAGGCCGTTCCGTGTCCGGGCCGGCCCGTTTTCTTCTAGAGAAATACGCCGGCCGTTGCGTTTGCTGTCATAGAAAACAGGCCGGCCCGGACACGGAACGGTCTACTGTGAATCATCCTTAAAGCGTACTAGTTAGTGGTAAGCTGTAAGCCCACTAACTAATTGAAAGTTTGTCCTCAGTTCCCCGAACCGGCTAACTGGACTGCCGTGTGTCTACATGTCTCTATTTTACACTCACATGCATCACTGGAGCAATGTAGCAGTAACTAAAGTTGGGCCACTATTTGCTGGCAATGTTTTACGTAGCTGCTGCGATTGAGCCGCGCAAGTACGGGGCAAAAAGAGGAGAAATAAATGGCGCGTGCGGCGAGGCGGACAAATGCAGCGAGGCAGGGCTGATACCATTGATATTAATTCATTCTACTACAGTCGATTATTTAATCACTTTGATCGCAGTGTCTCAAAGAGTCTTCAACTAGTGTGTGTTGCCAGCGATGATCTATAGCACCGAACCGCGTTCAACTTACTATGGGCTCCATGAGTATGCTCAAAGTTACCTAAAGGGCAGTGGAGAGTGCTATGCTGGGAGTTTCTCTGCGTTTACTAAAGTGACCACTATTGCCCTCCGAATCGGTCAACTTAAGTGACAGTGGGCGGGGCACGTTGCACGTAGACCCGATGGCCGTTGGGGCGGAAAGTTTCTCGAGTGGCGACCACGCATCGGAAGGCGCCGCGTGGGTAAAACCCCACAGGGTCGACTGATGACCTGGTAATGGTCGCGGGAGTCCGCTGGATGCGGGTGGTGCAGGACCGTTCATTGCGGCGTTCTTTGGGGGAGACCTATCTCCAGTAGTCGATGGTTTTCGGCTTAATGATAATGATGACCCGGGTATGTCCTAAAACTACGACCAAGACCACCGGGGAATGGGCAGCAGCATTCCTTAAATGCGGTGGAGATACTGCGATCGCCAACCCGCATGCCAAGCGTGGCGATTATGGCATTTACCCCCCATGAAATTGGGGGAGGCCTATGTCCAGCAGTGGACGTCCTAGGGCTGATATGATGGTGGTATGGTGGATAATGATGATGGACCTAGAGTCAAAGAGTATATTGAATATTAAACCTAGAGTCTGACCTATGCAGCCCTTTATATTTCAATGCTTATACCTGTTGCTTCTAGAATTTTTCTAACTCTTTGATCAACAATTAGTAGTAAATATATCTTCTGGTTGTCTCTAGGTAGATACTTATTTTGAGCATTAGTGGTCCACAGTAGCAGAGGATGTGAATGGCTGTTTCTTTCAGCTCCAGACAGAACCTGCATTTTGCATTATGATGTTCGAAACTTTGCTTGCATCGGGCAGCCCTGCGTGCACGCCGTCAGGGGGTTGCTGCCCCGAACAACTCGCGCTGTAACTAAATAAAGCAGCACACGAAACACTGCTTTATAGTTTGTTGTACTTTTGCAATTATGCCGTCCGTTACAATTATTTTCATACCAATCTAAACTCACTGAGATTTGGGGGGTACATATAACAACTGTCAACAAATGTGTACTATTTTTATAGCATACTTCAACACGGTTTCAACTACAATTAAATTAAAGAACCTGCATAATTAAAGTACCACTAAAGTATGTACATACATACATACCTACTGGACGATGATGTTGATGCTTACATAAAATATAGGTTATGAAAATAGGTTGTCAACGAGCGTTAAGTAACTGGAATGTTTTCCATTACATTGCAGGCTGAAATATTTTGTAGGTCTAGTTATTTTTAACCGACTTCAAAATTTCAAAAGAGGAGGTTATCAATTCGGTTGTTTTTTTTTTTTTTGTTTTTTTTTTTTTTAATGTTTGTTAGTCTATAACTCCGTCATTTCTTAACCGATTTGGAAAATTCTTTTTTTGATTGTAAGTATATATATCCAAGTTGGTCCCGTTTTTGTCAAAACGCAGTTCTGATGATGGGATCCATGAGAAATTGAGGAAACTCCTCAAATCTTCAAGGCAAATATATAGTAATTTTTGTGTTTTTATCAACAAGTCAAGCATTTTCATCCAAAAATGTGACATTGGATGAAGTGGAACTGCTGATGATGATCAGAACAGAACTCTTCAACGACAAAAAGTTCACGTTTGGCAATTTGTCCTCCTAGCTGTGTTTGTTAAGCAAGTTCTATTTTCACGATTAATTTTTGTCATGCTTAATTTCTGATGATGGGATCCATGAGGAATTGAGGGAAATCCTCAAATCTTAAAAGCAAACATATAGTGATTTTTGTGTTTTTATCAACAAATCGAGCATTTTCATACAAAAATGTGACATTTTATGAAGTGGAACTGCTGATGATGATCAGAACAGAACTCTTCAACGACGAAAAGTTCACGTTTGGCGATTTGTCCTCCTAGCTGCGTTTGTTAAGCAAGTTCTATTTTCACGATTAATTTTTGTCATGCTCGATTTTTGATGATGGGATCCATGAGGAATTGAGGGAACTCCTCAAATCTTAAAGGCAAACATATAGTGATTTTTGTGTTTTTATCAACAAATCGAGCATTATCATACAAAAATGTGACATTTGATGAAGTGGAACTGCTGATGATGATCAGAATAGAACTCTTCAACGACGAAAAGTTCACGTTTGGCGATTTGTCCTTCTAGCTGTGTTTGTTAAGCAAGTTCTATTTTCACGATTGATTTTTGTCATGCTCGAGTTCTGATGACGGGATCCATTAGGAATCGAGGGAACTCCTCAAATGTGAAAGGCACACAAATAGTGATTTTAGTATTTTCATGAACTAATCAAGCATTTTCATTCATAAAAGTGACATTTGATGAAGTGGAACTGCTGATGATGATCAGAACGGAACTCTTCAACGACGCGTAGTTCACGTTTGGCGATTTGTTCTCTTCGTTTTGTTTGTCAAGCAAGCAAGGTTTTTTCATGAGTCCATGAGGAATTGAGGGTACTTAGTCTTCTACCATTATAAACATACATTATAGCCATTTTTATTTTATTGTATATCTATCTAAGAGTGCACCATCTAAGTATAATAATCTTTTACCGGCCTCCCCCATTGAAGTCGGTTTTTTTTTCTTAAAAATTATTTATTCCAATCTGCAGCAAAAGTAATCTAGGTGAATATGTGTATGTATGTAAATCAATTGGAAAGTTTCTGATTTTCTTATCCTAAAATAAAACCTACAATCGTATAGGAAGCTACATTTGCAGGAATAACAATCAAATCTGCATAACTAACTAAATAGCTTATGTTAGGGATTAGCCCACTGTTCACTACAAACTGGATAGACAGGCTCGATCCTAGGATAGCGCACGGATCAATCAAGGGAAAGACAATATTTTGGAGGCGCTTTATGAAAGACGCGGAATGCATTGCTTCACCCTGTTCATTGGCTAGGGCCAGCATTGTGAATGGATAAGCTGTTGTCACAATGTGGCATCTATAGTGCAACACGATAGCCTACACCATCGAGCCATCCTGCCAGGTCTGCCACCTTCGCAGCCAGCAGCCAGCCAACTCACCAGGCGCGATCCACAAGGGGAGTGCCAGCCACTCTCGTCTCCTCGACGACCCTACGTACTTACAACCTATAGGTACGTATACTTTACCGTTCAGTGAGGGTCCGTTTTCTTTTATAGCATATTATAGTCTCGGATTCTGGATTGACATTCTATCCCATATCCCATAGGACCAGCCTGGCACTGTTTATTATTTCGGACGTAGTCAATATTGAAATGGAATTATATTGCACCCTCATATCCCCTCGCGGGCTCAAAGGGACGGGCGTGAAGGGATTGCCAGATAGAGAACACATATACATTATCACGACCTTCGAAACTCTGTACAGCTATATTGCCCAAATGCGCTTACATTGTTGAATAGTCACATTTACGAAAATCATATTTAAGCAATAAATTTATTTATAAATGATTCGGAGCTGTACCCTATAACTATCTGTTTCGACGGTACCTTTGCCAGTTTTCTATCACGACAGGTTTTATTGCTGTGATTTATACGACGTAGTAGTATGTACCCAAGTTTCGGCCATTAAATTTGCCCATTATAAGCTTCCAAGAAACCTAACTGGATTATCTATAAATAAATTCAAAAATTATGTAAAGCGTAAACTTATATCGAAAGCATATTATAGCATACACGACTACATGAATGATAAAACACCGTGGGATTAATTAATTGTGACTGAAATATTAATGAATTAATCATTATGGCATTAGATATTAATATTATCTTATTATTTTCTTTTGACATATTGATTTTATTCTAGAAACTGTCTAGTTTTCAATTTTTTATCCATTATTTTTTTATTATTATTATTATTTATGTTTTGACGATCCTATTGTGAATTTTACTACATAATTATTTCTTATTTTGACATGTCTACAACAATACAATATTTATTGTAAAGAATAATAATAGCATCAATAAATTGCTCTAAATAATTAATTAATATATATGTTAATACATGTTATAACTGACGATTCGAAAGTGCTTGTTGCTAGGCCTATTTGAATAAAGAATATTTTGAATTGAATTGAAAACCGAATGTGCTAGCTGGGTTGAAGCTTAGCTTAAATCCACGAAAAATAATGCATTTTAATGGCAAGCCCATTTTCACTAATTAAGTACCTACTAAGCTATGCAGCTTAATCAGATTAAGCGAGATTCTCCTGAGCTCTCAGGAAAGAAATACAAACACTACAAACGTCCCTAAAAAGACAACAAACCTACTGAAGCTGCTCTAGGCTTACCGCGGCTCTTTTTAAAAACAATTTCAAAATGAAATCCCGGCTTAGCCCACTATGCCATTGTCGCGTTCTCTAAAGCAGGCGATTACCCGAGCCTGCATTAAAAATTATCTGGTGCCACGACCTGGCGCGGAGCCAGTGTATGCAAATTTAGCGCCACGGAGCGCCATGCCGTGTGCACTCGTGACGCCTTAAGCCTCGCTTATGGATTAAGGGCGCGGGACACTGGTAGCGAGCGGCAGTATTAGTATATTTATTTATTCGTAGAAGAAGCAACAGCAATAAAACTAAGTAACAACATTATTAGTTACAACAGAGCCAATTACAGGATCTCACATATATATATATATAGTTGAAAGTGATACCGACATTCACTATAATTTTCTTCTCGGCAAACAACTTGGAGGTGTTAGGAACATATTGAAAAGCAGCGCTGGCGGTACGAGTATATAAGAGCCTCCAGCAGTCGTTGAATGTGGTCCTGTTGCTGTTTTTAGGGTTCCGTAGTAAAAAAAGGACCCTTATAGTTTCGCCATGTCCGTCCGTCCGTCTGTTCGCGGCTTAGCTCAGTAACCGTTACTACTAGAAAGCTGTAATTTGGGACGGGCAAAGCTGGGCGCAAAAGACCGTTAATCCGGTAATCGTTAATTAACGAAGTTAATGAACTGAGTTACGGATTAACGTTTAATATAACTCCAAAAATTGTTTAGGGACTTATTAACATCCGTTAATTTTCCATAGGTCCGTTAATCTCTACTGAAGTACCTACTGTTTGCCAAAAGCATAATAGGTATTGTGTACTGTGCCAACAAACACTTTTTGACTAGGACGTCTATCGGGTGATGAAAATCCGTGGCCGATTTGTGTTACTATGTTAACTTTGTATCCGAATCTGGAGACTAAATACTTTATTCACTTATACGGGTTTGTTTCCAATTCTACAGATTTCCATTACAGATTCCCTTCTCTACGCATTCCCAATGCTACAGATTCCCAATTCTGCAGATTTCCAATTCCACAGATTCTGAATTCTTTAGATTCCGAATTCTTCAGATTCTCAATTCTACAGATAGTGAATTCTGCAGATTTCCAATTCTACAGATTCCCAATTGTACAGATTCCCAATTGTACAGATTTCTAATTCTACAGATCCCGATTAACGGAACCTCGCTCCGCGGGGCTCCTATTTCCGCACAGTTTGCCCTTCGGGCATCTGAAGATACCTAACGAACCTAACCTACATACCTAAACCTGGGACCGTTGTAGATCACCTATACCTTAACTGATTGATGGGAAAAACAGGTTTCTCGATGTCCGAGCTACTAGCGCGTATGCTCGGTTGGGCGTAGCTATCGCTGTAGAAAGTATACTGTGCGTTCAGCGTGATGCTCACCATCAGGAGGTATGCAGCCATACAAAATAATAAATATTGGGGGACAATCTTACACAAATCGACCTAGTCCCAAACTAAGCAAAGCTTGTGCTATGGGTACTAGACGACGATATACATACTTATATAGATATTTACATACTTAAATACATAGAAAACATCCAAGACCCAAGAACAATATCCGTGAAAAATGCACAAATAAATGCCCTGGCCGGGATTCGAACCCGGGACTCACTACCAACTAGACCAAACAGGTCATCAAAAACACGCGCAGCCGACCATACGCGCTGACGTCGGTTGAGCACTGTTTCTAGCCTAGAGACGAGTATATATATACGCCTTCAGTGTAGGACGGGTTTTGCAGCATGCCGCCGCGAGCTTGCACACACAGGCCACTTTGCACCATCCGGTACATACGTCTATCTTACCAGTGTACATGTTCTGTTTACTTTTTCAGTTCGTTTAAAAAAAACTGATGTATCCGTTTGTTAATCGTATTGCCATATGATAATACACTAAAACAAGCGAAATCACATGGTACAGATACTAGATTGCTAGGAAACCTAATTATCACTTTACCGAATTGAATAAAAAGCGTTTATTCCATCCAGTCTATAGGTACTTATAGTTCGATAGTCGAACTGTTTTGATTTTATTTTTCCAAATTATTATACTGTTTGATAGTAGAGATATTAACTTTTCCGTTTCCTTAACACGCTCAATTGCTCATGCCGTTGTCTACCTATTGAACGAATCAAAAACGACTTTCGTTTTTTTTTTTCAACTGTGTATGACACAATACAATACAAACTACTACTGTGTATGATAGTATTGATAGTAACCATTTGAGTAACAAACATACATGTTTTTTGAGTTTGATTTTCGAATACAGTAGCAACTAGTAAAGATATTTCTTTGGAAACCCTCATAGCTGAATTAACCCTTAATAGGGAAGAGGGTACTCCATTTTTCATTGGTTTTTAATCTTTATCTTACAGCAACAAGTTTCAAAATCAGGTGGTTACTATTTTTACACCACACCTTGCCAAAAAGCGCGTTTTTCCGCACGCTGCGCGTCCGGAAAAACCTACTTTTTGGCCAAGTGGTGATGTAAAATTGTGTACAAAACACGGGTCGTAAAACAAAAAACCCTCTCTCGCATATTTATGACCCTCGCCTGCGGCTCAGGCCTTAAACATCTGCGATAACGGCCTTTCTTTGTTTTACAACCCTTGTATCGTAAATAGCTATACCAGTGCCCTATTAAGGGTTAATGGTGTGAACCTGGCTGATGCGATGGACTCTGTCCAACGTCCATCTACAAATTTGAAAGAATCAGTCTCTATTTCACAAACTTAACTATAACCTGATAAGATGTCGAGTTAATTAAATATCTATTACAGTACATATGGTCCTATATTAACGCACGAGTGCGGTAATCAGCAGATTACGTGCATATGTCGAAACTTTAAAGAGCCATATGTACTGTAAAACGTTGTACGATACACGTGCGAACATGTTATTCGCATTTCCTGTTTTCTGCACTTGTATCGTAATGTACTATTAGACTATGCATCATCATCATCATCATCATGTCAGCCGAAAGACATCCACTGCTGGACATAGGCCTCCCCTAAAGACTTCCACAATGACCGGTCCTGCGCCACCCGCATCCAGCGGACACCCGCGACCCTTACCAGGTATCTCTACGTGATCGCATCCTGAATGAAGTTATCCGCAGCAGAACCAAAGTGACCGATATAGTCCATCGAATCGCTAAACTTAAGTGGCAGTGGGCGGGACACATAGCACGAAGAACCGATGGCCGTTGGGGCGGAAAGGTTCTCGAGTGGCGACCATGTACCGGAAGGCGTAGCGTGGGCAGACCCCCCACACGGTAGACTATGCATGGGTAATAATAAAACATTGTTATAGTATGTAATTATATTCTCAAGTAGCTTTCGTGCCAGGCAGCTTGAGCATCTGTTCTGGTGGTGCGGTGCCGTTCCACAGTGGCTCGCGAGTGGTCATGAGGAATGGATCTCGGCAGAGCAGGACATCCGCCGAGTCCGACCAACCACCCGCGCCCAATGGCACCGTCTCGGGGTGCGCTACTCGGCCACTATCAGTGGCAATAAACGCAGTGTGAACGCGAGTCGGGTACAAAGCAGCTTTGGAGAGCCACGCGGTCGCCGCTGCCGCACCATCAGCCCCGCGAGCGTAGTCCCTCGTTGATAACACCCGGGGGGCCATGCTAGCGATCATATCCACGTACCCGCGAGGCCAAGCCGCGAACGCAGCTAGCAACGAGTAGCTCCAGCTCGCATCGTTGTACTTACAAAACTCTGTTGTATAAGAGTATAGTTTTCGCCATAATGTTCGATTGAACGCTAGGCCGGACTCGAACAGTGGCTGCCACGGCGCGACAGTTAGTAAGCTGTAATCAGCGTCGGTTCCAGCAGGCCTCCCGAGCGAAATCACCTCCACCTCGGGATGGTACATGAAAGCCCTCTGCGCGTACTTCAGCATGTGCAGAAGATCCGGTGCGACGTAGTCGTCTTCTTGAAGAAAGAGGGCGAGACCGGAGAACTTCGCGTCGATCCAGGTGTAGTGGTTGAAGAGGAAGTTAACCGTCCACCACCAATGCTGTTTGCGCTCGGCCGCGGCGGCGACGGAGAGCGGGCGACCGGCGTCAGCCCCGGGGAATCGGTTGGGGAAGAGCTGTATCGAGTACGGGTAGTACAGCTGGAGCACGCGGCAGTAGTCGACGCGGCGGACGAGCTCGTTCACAGCGTCGTCGTAGAAGCTGTGCGAGATGACGAGGAGAGCGTCGTGAATGTCCGCCACAGCAGCGAGCGAAGCCAGCAAGCGCTGCAGCCGCGCCGGGCGCCGTCCTGCTAACACCACAAGCACTGGCATCTTGTCATCCAGGGAAGGAAACTGCTCCTCATTCAGCAGTCTCTGTCCCGCCTCCGCGAGACACTGCTCCACACGCCACAGCAACTCCTCCTGCCCCATGACAGGGCTCTGCACCTGATACCCCTCCTCAAACATGATATACCTCTCATCTTTTCTGTCAACCGACGGCTTGTTCAGAGTAAAAAACGCGTAGCAAATAAAAACTATTAGTGCAGCATCGATGAACCATAAGGTGACGTTTTTTTGAGTCAATTTTATTTCTATTGCGAATGATTTCAATTTGATTAACATAATTCGGAATTATTCTTATTTTACAACATTGTTTTAGAACGATGATGGAAAATGAAAAATATAAATGACAAATAAACTTTTTAATTTGACAGAGCGCGCAAAATGTACGCTAGGCGCAAGCGAATAGTTTTCAAACAAAGAGGAATTTATAATCAAAAAATGATGAATTCTATAAAATCTTAGAATAAAAGTGAACAATACAGAAAATATAACCACTACGTTCTGGTGAAGAACTTAATAAAATAATCTTAACGTATAAGCCCATACATATTTCACTCAACAACCATTATTATAATAGCCACCTAAATCTAAAGCCTTGACTAATAAAGTGAAAAAAAACTGAAGAACAAATTGAAACGATTGAGTTCATCTTCCCCAATAAGCAAAACCCTGAACCAAAAAATACATAATCTTTCAGCGACTCGCCGCGTCCTTATTTATTCGTCCCACAAATTCAATTTGCCTAAGTATTGCTTAAGTATACTGTGCGTGGTTTACGCCCGCTGTATACTTTACGAGCCAAACTCGGGCTTATCCGACGTAAATAAATAATACCTACTTCCCCAATAATGGCGTCTATATTGACAGTAATTTGGAATTAAGCCGCCCTCTTCTTTCAGAGCGTTTAATCACGCTATAAAGGACAATGATTGCGTCCTCGGCGTTGAAATAACTTCGCGGAATAAAGGAATAATAAAAGGCGGAATAAATCATCGCAGTAGACGTCAGACAGCTGTTTGTTTGTCCGCCCCGCCAAACGCAGCGCGAGGTTTTGTTAGTTTGCAAAAGTGCGGAATGAGCTTTCCTTAGCTGAACTGAAACGTTCGTAAGCCAGAAAGCGCAATGCCATTTTTTCTCTAATTTATTTTAACCTTTTGTTTACATAGAGACGTCCTCTAAGTACCTAACTTATTGGATAAACCTATGGGTTCTATTTCTCACGATTAAAATAAAATTGAGATTGAATAGGAATTAAATTGGTAACGTCACTCTAGTTCACACAAAGAAGAATAGGTACCGAGAGGCCATTTTTGATTGAACATGAATGTATTATTGTTGAATGGAGACTCCAAAATGCTACGATAGGTTTTTCTAGTCATATTTTACGACCCAAATCGCCCTGTTTGGTCGGTATAATACGACTATAAAACTTATCATGCTAAGCTGGCAGGACAAATGGGTAATTGACGAAGTAACTATCTGTAATATTTCGTTGAGTACCGGCTGTTACAAGATTCTAGTTTACGTGGAACTGACTCACCGGCAGGTAAGGTCGCCTGTCACGACAGCAATACGTATAATCCTGACGAGGGTCCGGCAGCTGACAACGCTGACAAGGAGACCTTGTCTTCGCAAAGCATTCTACTCGACTCTTTCGTGACCTGGATTATATTTGACCTCTAGATCTGTAATGAATATGCGTAAACGAAGGTCCATCTATAGTAGTCCCACTGCATGAGGTATAATGTAGACTTTGAAGACTTTGAAGCTTCTAACAGGCGCCACGCCACAGCTATACTATTCACAACATGACAGGCATACAATAGGTACAAATCCGATATTTGTATTATTTATAATAGTTACAATACAACCGTTATTTGTTATGCAAGGGTGCAAAGTTGTTGTTTGCCGAGACAGCTCGTTTTGAGAATCGAGCTAAGTATAGTAAGAGTATAATCCTGAGCGTATCGAGGCTTTCAAGGCACGAGGCGCCAAACAACTTTGCTGCTGAGTGAAACACACAACTGTTTACCTCACAACCGTGAAGAAAATTGTTGTATACAGCTCGAAACACAGAGTAGGTGATGATTTTTGATAGTTCCGAAACTGTCGACTGTCGATTACTGCTTCATATGCAGTTCATATGTGACACACGCCGCCTCCGCTCTACCGCGCTACCGAATACCGCGCGGCTGTTTGGTGCGACGTAGCCCGGACCGCGTTCGCTTTACCGCAAAACCGTCTCCGACCCGCAACGACGCTGCGCCCCGCTCTGTGCGTTACAAGCTTAATGCAAGTAGTATGTAAGTTGTACTCATTTTCAATAAAGGTTATTTTTAATCTCATCCAAATCAAAATATTTCATGAATTCTTAACATTAGGTAATACAACTGGAGGATGTTTTCAAGACTCTGGACTGGAGAAGGCTAGGCATCAACATAAATGGCGAGTACCTCACTCACCTTCGGTTTGCTGACGATATAGTAGTCTTGGCTGAGACCATGGAAGATTTAAGTACAATGCTCAATGACCTCAGTAAAGCCTCCGAGCGAGTTGGTCTAAGGATGAACATGGACAAGACGAAGATCATGTCAAATGCCCATGTCGCACCAACTCCCGTAACAATCGGACTTTACGCTCGAAGTTGTAGACGATTACATATACCTAGGACAGTCTGTCCAGTTCGGTAGGTCCAAGTTCGAGAAAGAGGTTAATAGTCGAATCTGACTCGGCTGGGCAGCGTTCGGGAAGCTACGGCACATCTTTTCGTCCAATATTCCGCAGTGTCTCAAGACAAAAGTCTTTGACCAGTGTGTGTTGCCAGTGATGACATATGGTACTGAAACGTGGCCGCTTACTATGGGCCTCATAAGAAGGCTCAAAGTCACCCAAAGAGCAATGGAGAGAGCTATGTTGGGAGTTTCTCTGCGTGATCGCATCAGGAATGAGGCCATCCGCAGCAGAATCAAAGTGACCGAAATAGCCCTCCGAATTGCTAAACTTAAGTGGAGTGGGCGGGGCACATAGCACGTAGAACCGATGGCCGTTGGGGCGGAAAGGTTCTCGAGTGGCGACCACGTACCGGAAGGCGTAGCGTGGGCAGGCCCCCCACACGGTGGACCGATGACCTGGTGAAGGTCGCGGGTGTCCGCTGGATGCGGGTGGCGCAGGACCGGTCATTGTGGAAGTCTTTGGGGGAGGCCTATGTCCAGCAGTGGACGTCTTTCGGCTGACATGATGAAGTAATACAAGAAACAGTATATTTTCCTACATTAAATGAGTCATATTATTGTTGAGTAGGTTACTCATGCATGGGTAACAAGGCTCAAATACCTAATCATATTTCACGTATTCCACTATATTAATAAATGCACTGAAATCGCTCATTAAAACTCATTATTTTGATTTTACACCAGCTCTAAAAACAAAATAGAATTAAATGTAGACATTTTTCTCACAAACTTGGCTTTTTACTCGCAAACGGGGCGTTTTGAATTTGCATGCAGCGTTAAAAAATTAAACAGGCAAGACTAATTAATTAAAAAACTAAAAACCCAATTGTAATTTGAAATTTGGCGCAAAAAATCCGCCATATTGTTTTTTTTTTACATTTTGATATACCCAGTGTCACTCTCACAGTAAATATGAATCTAACGACACCTCTCAAGGTAAAATCCATCGAGCCGTTAGGCTGCAGAGCATGCCAAACAATTGTACATACATACATACATACTCTCGAAAAACATAACATAAGGTAGGTTATTCCTTCAGGCGCAGTCGGGTAAAATTAATTTCTAAATTATTAATTACTATCGTATATTTATAAACGAATCTAAATTATTATTTAAAATTATAACATGAAGTTGCAATAATCCTTTGGTTGATATGGTGGTGGGTGGTGGTGGTTAGGCGTGAACACTTGAATGAGAGATTCAACTACGCTCAAGATTCTACTTTAGAATCCGTCGCTACGCTCAGGATTTTACTGTAGAGTCTTTCGCTTCACTCAAGATTCAATATACCACCCTCACCGTAAATATGTCATTTTGCTCCTTTGAGAGACAATCTACTAATAAAATAACAATTCGTTAACTTTTCGGGCTGTTCGGCTATGGAATGCTTTGCGGTCGCATAATACCTATATACTCGTAAGACATGCTAAATTTCTTCCCATTTTTTAATATCTGCTGAAACAATATTTCTTGTAGCTCCCTGAAATTGCCTTTTACATAGTATTTTTTTTTATACTACGACGGTGGCAAACAAGCTTACGGCCTGCCTGATGGTAAGCAGACACCGTAGCCTATGGACACTTGTGACTCCAGAGGAATCACAAGTGCGTTGCCGACCCTTTATTGACTTGGGGATGCGCTGTGTAATATAACTACTACGTTCTTATTTATATACTTAAGAATGTGAACAGTCAACAGTAAATGTAGATGAACATTTTAGTACTTTGTCGCAAAAACGTGACAATACTGCGGCAATTGGGATGCATCAAAGTAGTGAAAGTGACAAGGTTCTAAATGATGAAATGAAAATGAACAACATTGATCAACTACTTCTACTCTTGACTACACATATGTAAATTATGTTTATATGAATTTATTTAATATTTGTTGTAAAATGTATGTGTTACATATGTACTCGTTCTCTACGCGATATCTTTTGCTGCCCATAAATTGCCTGGAAGAGATAGCTATAAAGCGATAAGACCACCCGTTGTAGCAATTAAGGACTATGTCAAATTTGTGTAAGTATTTCGATTCAGCACGATCCCGTGTAATGATAGCCAATCATCACAGACGATTTCAACATCCACACAATGGTGCGCGTTAATCGACCATCCTCGCATTATTTTTTTTTTGAAAAACACTATATATGTCTCGGCCGGAACAAGGATTGCCTGCCTCGTATTGCTAGACGGCCTCGCTAACGTCGGTGTCTATAACACACTCGGTAAGTAATCCCTTCCTTCTCTGTCTTTATAGTAATGTAATACACGCTCTTAGTATTGGCTATGTGCACGTCAAACGTCAAAGGTCCCGAGACAATGTCAAAACTCAGAGATGTCAAATAATGACACATGAATATTTTATTTAGGTACTTTAGTAAACGAGAAAGACGCGTATTGGAAATTTTACTGAAATAAATAAGAGAATAAATAAACACATACAAACGAAACGAATCGTAGGAAACCGTTAAGAAACCAATAGAAAACGTGAAAGTAAATTTGACAGTGGTCCCCGGTAAGTACACATTTCTGCCATGGTGTGCGCTACGATCGCCTAGCTTACCCCCACCACTTGCCCACCACCTACTTCGCACATAGCCAATAAATAATCTTGAGAAACGTGTATAAGGAGAACCCAATTAATATGGCGCGCGTCAAAGCTCTTAAGCAGTTGATTGAGAGACCATTATTGCTTAATCCGCGCGCCTTATTACTTGGGTCTTGCTATACATTTTGACTAATTTATGCGCCTAACTACTTCCGTGGCTGACTGTACTTATTATACTCTAGTCGAATTGTTCGTATTATACGTCTAAAATAAATATATCATGACAATGTCATTAGAATTGTATTAGTTACCATTCAATGGTAAATGTATTAGCTACACTTAATTTAGTCAGGCTACATCTGTTTCAGGGGTAGCCATTGGTAAAAATATTATACTAACAAAGGTTGTTTATTTGTGAAATCAATGAAATAAATATAAAAGGTAGGAATAAAAATACAGAAACTGTTAGAGGTTATTTCTAGAAATGATCTATAGTTGAATATTTAATTGTCAACTGTAAAATAAGTAGATCCAAAAACTATATCTACTTGAACGCGGTATATGAAATTTATTCCTATAGCAACACTGGTAAACAGTTCGTTCAGAAATAATGGTTTAAGGCCTCTTTGTTTACCCAATGTCTTGTCACGTTCCTTATTAACACTATTAGTCTGTTTATACCCAAATATTCCATGATCAACAACACGTGATAACGCTATTACATTTTTGCAGCAAAAGCGATAGCATCACGTATTTTGTTTGGCCAATGTTTACGTCGCGTTCATATCCGCGTATCGAGCAAGTCCTGTCAGCTGTGGGACCGACAAGGCGAACTGTCAGATGGTGAACAGCAAAGGAGCGGTAGTGAGATTATTTTTAATAAATATGTCTTTTTATTTGCAATTTCACACTCATAGATAATCTCCGCGCATAGCTTTATGCTTTAGCGTGTTTAGTTAGATAGGGATAGAAGGGGCGGCCGCAACATGAGTTCGAGGGACCGGGATACAAAATCACTCCAGGACAAGCTGAAAGTGTTCTTCAAGAAGGGGGCTTCGGGTGAGTAGAACACGCTTAATACTACCCGGTGTATCTATTTACCTTGTTGAAGTTGTTATTGGGTGTGTATGTGTGGAACTCGGGTGTTTGCAGCGCCGCTGCCGGCGGTGAATGAGCTGGTAGTGACGGCTGAGTTGGAGCGGGAGCTGCGAGCTGATGCGGCGCCCGCACGCCGTCTCCGCGCGCTGCGGGACCTCGGGGACCGCGCGCGCGTCACCCGGATACAACAGGTGACTAATACACAAGAGACTCCACACAGTGGTGCTGTAGCTAGACAAAGCACTGGCTCTAGTGTGTAAGTACCAGATCACTGCTTCCCGCAAGCGATCTGTAGCAGTTACTACAAGCTGTTAGATTACTGTTAAGTTCCTTAAGGCCTTTAAGACCCTCTGACTTTAAGTCTTCAAAAGTTCAGCAGTGAATTAGCATTTTTATTAAATTATATTCTGTTTGTAATTTATTAATCTTTGCATAGATACCATTTTAGCCAGCCAATGGCTGTTAAACAATAAACAGTCTGATGACACCTGTCCCTGTTTGCAAGTCACATAACCCATTTTGTTGCAAAAACACTGTCTACCCTATCTTATGAATTTGTAAATTTCTTATAAATATTTAATCCTTAGTTAGCATATTCTTTCTTGGTGAGTGCTTGCTGTTACTATGCGGTTTGAAATAAAACCATAGTGTTTAGGTTCACAAATGAAATCACATAATGCTGTGGACAGATCACATGCCCAAATGTGACTATACCCTAATGAGGTTGTAACACTTCTACTAATCTTGAAGTACTAACATTTGGGCAGCAATTCAAATTTTGTTTTGCTATCTTCATAGACAAAAATGTACTCAGGTCTTTTTAGGCATAAAACGTGTACACGGTGGGATGAATCTCATCCTCAATTTAAAATTTTCTTAATTTGTCCTTGCTGGACCTGGATTGTTAACAACTTTGAAGTGATTCTTTTTGCCTTTAACTAAATATTTTAACATATGGAGCCCACATATAGAGTAAAGAGGCGTCAACAAAAAGTTTAAATTGCACTCAGCTTTTCTCAACTTTCACTCATATTCTGGCTAGTATGGACATCAATTAACTTTAACAATGAGAGGCACCCAGGGGCATATCATCTTACCTAAACTGGGGTTACTTTGATTCAAGGGGTGACTTTGATCAAATGGTTTTCCTCATAAATTATTGGTTTTATTTTTCTGTGACTGGTGCGAGTAAAATTATTAGTACACTATCTTGGTGTTTGCTTAATTAAATTTACCAAATTGCCAATAGTATTGCTTGTATGTTACATTGTAAATGATCAACATAGCCCCATTTTTTTTTAAAGTACTGGTACCCCAGTCGACCGGTAATTATTTCTATGTGTCAATATTTACCATGCTTACTATAGGAACAGTGCATAGTAATACACGTCTTAATTAAGCTACTCCGCCTTCTCATTGATAATCCCCAGATAGCAATACCCTATAGTGGGGACCCGACTTTGAACATGTAGTAAATTATTTTGAACATTTTAAACGCAAGTGGACATTCGATAGTTATAAATTTTAAAGGGTATCCGGAGTATTCGTGTTCGCGTACTTCTTTTGATTTTTTTTGTAAAGATTTTTTTTTGGGAGGGACGTTTATGTTACATTGTAAATGATCAAAGTAGCCCCATTTTTTCCTAAAGTACCGGTACCCCAGTCGACCGGTAATTATTTCTATGTGTCAATATTTACCTTGCTTACTATAATAACAGTATATGCATTGTCAGCTTTCCGCGTGCCTCGGGAAGGTCCGACGCGTGGGCCAGATAGCAATACCCTATACTTACAGAAGTGTCCCTTCATTTTCACCATTTACAACCCATAGTCTAGCTAGATATATTGAATCATTTCATGTGACAAATTGTGTTAGGCTTGCTATCTTTCATTTCTTTTTATCAGATTAAGCATAAACTGTGTTGTTTTGTTCTTTCATATCACAATAACACCTACCAATGCATTTATACTCAGACTATGACAAACTATTTAGACATTATAGTGTCTGCTATTGCTTTTTACAAGTTTTTATTTAACTTGCAAAGTTTGTATGGATGTCCGGGTCAAATCTTGTAACTGAATTTTAAAGCAGTTACCCTTACCCTCAACCGATTGAGCTGAAATTTGGCATACTTATGTAAATTAGGTGACAATGCAATATTATGGTACACTCACGGACTTTAAGCAATGTCGGGCAAGGTCAGTGGTTACTAATTGAGCGCTCCTGTGCTTTGGAAGGCACGTTAAAGCACGTTGATCCCGGTTGCTGTCTATGATAGCAGTCGTTAAGCCAAGTTAGAGGCCTCCGGGCGGCTTGAGAACTTCCAACAGTCAAGTTGCCCACTCACTTGACAAGCCTTATCCCAATAAGGCCTAGTTTCCCCCTCGGGTTGGAAGGTCAGATGGCAGTCGCTTCCGTAAAAACTAGTGCCTACGCCAATTCTTGGGATTAGGTAGCGGACCCCAGGCATCCTTCAGGATGCAACTGTACTGGGAATAACGCTAGGAGGATGATGACTCACGGACTTTAATTACTTACTTTTATGGGCCCTACGAAAGATCAGCACCGGCTGCAAAGCCTGCATATATGCTGAGTAGGTTCCCTTTCGTAACTACGCCTTTGTTTGTGTGTTGTCTATGCATTTATCTAATGTTAATATTGCGCTTGTTACGAATAAATTTTTGAATCTGAATCTGAATCTAATTGTTGAGCCATTTAGAGCTCACTTTATAATAGGCATCATAGTTAGCTATAAAGTTTCCAGTATAAAGTGAGCTCTAAATGGCTCAACAATTAATGACCGTGACCGCACCGCCAAGCTGATGTGATATAAAAACAAAAAGTTGCCATAGCAAATCCTAAACTACACTAGATAAACCAGTTGTCTTTGAGCTCATTGAAACCCCTCTGAAAAGTAGTTGATTACTTCTTTTTTTATTCTGTACTAGGTTTTGCCCGCGTCTCCGTCTAAGTAGAACACGTTATCGCCTTAGAGAATTAATTCAAATAATAATAAATAATTTAACTATCGCTCTCCTATACAAACTTTCACCCCCCTGCCTATGCATGTGCACGCAGAATATGTTGTTTATATTCTTTCAACACCAAAACTGTAATTACTTTAATTACCGTATTCTGTAAAATAAATATTTTTATTCTTTGAAAAGAAAAGGTACAGTTTGCAATAAAATAAAAACATGTACTAAAAATTACATTCTCAACAGAAATTTACCTGTACCTATTTCTTTTCTTTGGTCTTTTGAATATAAAATATGATTTAGAAAAATCGCCCAAATGCGTGTCAGAGATCATACACAACCAAGGGTTCCGTACCGACGCCTACTAGTCCACATTTAAAGCCAGTATACAATACATTCAATCAAAAAAGTCGTATTTACATAGGAAACTCACGGCACTTAAATCCTTTTGTTTGGGCAAGACAGTATTTCAGCGATAACTCATGAACCTTTAGACCTATCTTGAACAAGTTCGTTGAAAGTATATATTAATGTACACTACCACAATTCTTTCCATAATTTTTAACTTCTTAATTCAGAAATTAGAGGGGGGACACTTAACGACTTTGACGGCTAATATCTCACCAACAGTTATATAGAAATGTTTTTTTTTTTTCATTTTTAAAGGCATATTCATAGATTCCCCACACGCCTATGTGCATTGAATTTCTGTTTCAATCCCCGGTTACATGTATGGGGTGCCCCCAAATTAATATTTTTTTCTGAATTTCACATCACTTTTCAGTAGGGGTTCACAGAATACACCTTCCTAACAAATTTCATAATTGTAGTTCTTTTTAGTCTCCAAGTAAATCGGCTGTGACTTACGGATGGATGGACGGACAGACATGACGAAACTATAATGGTTCTGTTTTCGCCTTTTGGCTATGGAACCTTAAAAATTATAGTCAATTAATTGCTATATTTTTTTGGTTATAATTCTCTCCAATAAATAAAATAGTCTAAAATGGTGTTTTCTAGTATAGAATTTAATTTTATTTTTATTTATTTAATAGGCACACAAAACAGACAACATTCATTGACAGAAAAATAGCATAGTTCGCAGGTATTGATTTGAATGCTATCCAAAACATGTATGCACAGCATGATTAAAAGTAACAGCGAGCGTAAAACTAAAACTACACTAAACTAGGTACATACATAAAAATCATATAATATATTTGAGCAAGCTACTAACAGATAATTGAGTATACACATGACTAAAATAGAAATACAAATCAATCAAAAAATGACCTAAGATATGAGCCAGTAGGGTAGTGTGACAGAAATAACCATTATATTTTCATGGTGTCCAATGTCCAACAGAATGTACTCTCAATCTTAATTCACCTTTCATAGGACGTTTACGAGGCTTGCACTGAAAGTGGCGGGAATCGAATACTTATTAATTTATTTTTAACATGTATTATACCTTTTTATAATCTCTGAAGTTTCCTTATCTCAACACACTGGCCACTTAGAAAAAAAAAAGTATGGTTCGGTTTCAATTGTTTATTGAAGTCGTCGAGTCACTGCTTAAAATGGAATTGTGCCGTGAAAATTTCAGAGCTATGATTTATTATGACTTTAAAAGTGGACTAACACAAAAACAATGTGAAGAGCGGATGGTTGCTGCTTTTAATATTGAAGCTCCTTCAAAGACTACAATATACAGGTGGTATTCAGAATTTCAACGTGGCCGTGTATCCCTCACCGACGAAGTGCGTGAAGGTCGACCAAAATCGGCAGTCACGCAAGAAAACGTCGATGTTGTGCGTCGTCTGATAAATGAAGACCGACATGTGACATATCGGGAAATTCAAGAGCACCTGGGTATTGGAATGAGTCAAATACAAATTATTTTAAAAGAAGAATTAGGCGTGAAAAAGTTATTTTCCCGTTGGATACCTCACCTATTGTCTGACGAGCAGAAAATAGTCCGTGTCAATTGGTGCCGCAAAACTTTGAAAAGATTTAACAAGGGACGCTCAAATGCTGTTTTTAGCATAGTATCAGGTGACGAGTCGTGGATATACGCTTATGAGCCTGAAACTAAAAACCAATCCCGAGTATGGGTCTTCGAAGACGAGCTCAAACCCACAAAAGTTGTTCGTTCTCGCAGTACGGCTAAGAAGATGGTGGCTACGTTTATCTCTAAATCTGGTCACGTAGCTACTGTGGCTCTTGAGGATCGTAGAACAGTCAATGCTGATTGGTACACCACTATTGTTTGCCGAACGTCTTTGCTGAACTCCGAAAAACAAACCCTAGTCGTCGCATCATCCTTCACCACGACAACGCCAGCCCACACACCGCTCGGACAACAACTGAGTACCTGGACGGTGAAAAAGTCGAAATATTGGACCACCCTCCATATAGCCCTGACTTAAGTCCCAACGACTTTTTTACATTCCCCAGAATCAAGGACAAACTGCGTGGTCAGCGGTTTCAGACGCCAGAAGAAGCAGTGGAGGCCTATAAAATAGCCATTTTGTCGACCCCTACTTCAGAGTTCAAAAAGTGCTTTATGGACTGGTTTGAACGCATGCATAAGTGCATGAAATACAAAGGAGAATATTTTGAAAAACAATAAAAATAAATAAACTCACTTATACTGCATATTTTCTTCTATTCCCGAAACTTTCAGTTTTACCCTCGTAAAGTTAAACTTCTTTAGTATTATTCAATTTATAAGAAAAAAATATCTTCTAAACTAACATAATACGAATTTCTGTGACCAAGTTTTGTATTTTAAGTGTTACAAGGATATTCCATCATTTTCATATTTATATTATTTAGTTAGCTGAATGTGTAATTGATGCACCGCATCTAATGACTCTGCTGTCGTATAAGATTTGCATACCAACCAGCTGCATTCATTGCTTAGGGTGTGTTGCAGTTGCAACAAACACATCAACATTTTGTTTGACGTTGTGTGGTTGTGTTATGGTTTGGGGGGGACTCTCCCCCCGCCGAGTGATGATGACAGGAGCACTTTGTCGTTAATTTGTTAACAAGAATATTTTATTAATATTTTTATAGCTGTTACTCGTACTTTTAAGATATTCATGAAAATATCAAGAAAGCCTACCACCGTCTATATGACGTCACAATGCCGAATTGTGACAGCCACAACGCACAAAAAAAGCAGTACACTTTCTTTAGTAAATTCGCCTTACTAATAGTATTTCTGTATGTTTTTTTTTCGCTGTGACGCCTTACTTGTCACTTACTCTCTTTTAGAATGAGGAACTTTTGAAATTGATTTTCTTATATGAAATTGGATATTAGTTAATGCGTTATACTTAATTATTTTATCCTCTATTTGAATTAATTGGAATCATGAATTTACAACATGGGGGGAAGGTAATTAGAAAAAGAAATCTAAACACGATTTTTTACCTATAAAATACAGGAAAACCTATAAGAAGTCTGTAGGTCCAATGGTTTTTGAATTATCGCTGAAAAAGAGCCATGTTCACACAAAAAAGACTTAAGTGCCGTGAGTTTCCAATGAAGATACGACTTTTTTTTAATTCAAAGTACAGGATAGTTGTTTTAAATGTGGAGTAGTAGTAGTAGGTATGGAACCCTTAATTGTTCGTAGTCCGACACGCACTTGGCCGGTTTTTTTAACAATCCCATAAATTATTGCAAAGCTACTCGCAGACATCTGATTGGCTTAAAGTTTTTAATGCTTGTTTAGAATTATGTTTAAGATGTACGAGGGGTGATCAATAAGTTTTGATAATCAGTATTAAATATGGGAGATATGTAAATCGTTATACTTTTAACACAATATGCACACTTTCTATATTTTCAAATACTTATTGACGTCATTCAATTGTTTTATTTTACCCCAATAAAAATAATTTAATTTTTGAGGTCAAATTTTATACCTTCACTAAGTCGTCACCAGCTCTTGATTTTCATGTAGTTGGTTTTGAACATATGTGAATGAGAAGTAGTAGTCGGAAGTTAGTGCTAAATAACAATGGGAACGGTTATCAGTTCTGATCTTTACTCGAAGAGCAGCACCTTTGTCAATTAAAAGGCTCTGAAGTACAATTTCCCCCGAAAATTCGTGTTTTTGCTTGCTGCTTATTTATAATATTTAGCACTACTCTGATAGAATAATCTTATACAACTCTCCAATAATATTTGAGCTCAATTTGTGAAAGCTAATTTTATTGTCTCACTACTACACACTACTCAATAGTCCAGGAAGAAGTCGAAAAATACGCCCTAATGTTGGTGACAGAGCTGGAGATAAAAAAAACCATTGCACAGATAACTTGCATATCCTTTAAATCATAATGATAAACCAAGGTTTTATTTTCAATTACAATATTCTTCATTAGTGCATCAGGACTTTTTCCACACCGCTCCAAATAATTACAAAACCAACTCTTATTTCCGCCATCTTGTTATTTTTTCAATTCAGATGCTTTTTGTCCAGCAATTACAGAAAAACAAATGAATAATGTTTATATATTTTTACTCTAATTTAATGTTGATTAGTGTCATGGTATACCATGAACATGCCTACATTAAAAGAATATCATTAACGGGGTGGTTCATACCGATTATCAAAACTTATTGATCACCCCTCGTAGACGGACACGGACATATTTTAAGCTTAATATTGACTCCATTTTAATCTTAATTTAGTGTGATATTTGTAAAAGGTCCTAGTAATTTAGTTATATGTAATTTTTTTAAATATACGAAACTGTAAGTCTTGTTATAAAGCTATTACCTACATACTTGTACAGTATTTAATTTATGTTTGTTTGTTTCTAAATAAAACATAAGAATATATTTAAAAGGGTCACTCACGGGTTTGAGTTCGAATATTGATCGACACGATTCGGATCGGTACGCGGTCCTTAACCATGAGTACTCGTCACGGCGGCGGCACGTTTAGCACTTTCATACCCATAGGTATTTTCGAAGAGCGTATTCCTGTGCAGGGTGGTGCGGAACGTCTCTGGGTGCTGACCCGCGACCTGCTGGACGACAGCAACGTGGAGGCGCGCCACACGGCGCTGTGGTTCCTGCGCTGCATGGCCGAGGGCCAGGAGTGCGCCGTCATGCGCACGCTGCTGTTCCGGTTCCTGCGACAATCGCACGCGACTCACGCGCCGGAGGTACCCATTGTCTGACGTATATAGCTATGGTTATCACTTATATGCTTGTTATAGATATCCACAAAGACAGACCTCGCTACAACCAACGTGATGGACAAAATACGAGCTAGGACGCAATAATGAGGAATGAGACGCGTCCTGCTTCACACGACATTTATTTATTTATTCGGAGATCCAACAGCTGCTTAAACTACATTAGTTCCAAACATATGAAAAAAAAGCCAATACATACTGCCAGGGCTCGGAAACCGGTATTCTGTCCATACAAAAATACCGGTATTTTTTTAGTCTTATCGTTCTTTCGTCTACTATTTCATGTTTAATCAGGCAATCTAACAATACGAAGTAATAACCCAAATACATTATTGAGTCCCACATAAAGAGCATAAACTAATTAAAAATATTTGGCTATTTCAGGATTTTGAGATTAACCGGTTCCGAGCCCTGCATACTGCAATTAGTAGACTTCTGGCCATCTCACCACTCTAGAACATTCCTTTTTTATAAAATGGGCAGGCATTTGACTGATGTAAGCCAAATTGAGAACTGCATTTACACAGTCATTTTTTTTATGTAATTCGACAATAAGCTTACGTCCTTTCGTCGTCGTTAAGGATTCGGTGGACGCGGACTTGCGTGAGGTCGGAGCCGGTTCAAGCTGGCGAGAAATAGCGCAGGACCGAAACAAGTGGCGTGCTCTTGTCTCGGAGGCCAAGACTCATTGTCGGTCGTCGTGCCAGCCTAGTTGTTAGATAATTGCCATGGCATGGTACGCCATAACCGTTATTACTGTTATAGGACGAGACGCATCGTCTGTCGCTGCTCGCCACGCTTACTAACGCGGGGAAGAACATCGAATGCTTCGAGGAGCAGGTCAGTTCACTGCAAGCCGAATCTGTCTTGCTAAATTATGAATCTACGAGTATATAGGTACTCATACACCCCTGACTCGAGGGAAGTGCAAAAAGGAGGTGTTACAAAAATTGTATAAGTTTGAATAAAGAAATTAACTATAATGCAAATGTCTTTTTCTAGCTTCCCCCTCGGGTTGGAAGGTCAGATGGCAGTCGCTTCCGTAAAACCTAGCGCCTACGCCAATTCTTGGGATTAGGTAGCGGACCCCAGGCATCCTTCAGGATGCAACTGTACTGGGAATAACGCTAGGAGGATGATGACAAATGTCTTTTTATACGTCGACCGCTGTAAAAATGTTGGGGATCCATTTAATTGTACATAAAAAAGAATTTATTAAAATCACGCACCAAAACGGTATACTTAAAACAAATTTCTATCAAATACACTTTGAAAACCTTTTTTGGGTTACATTTCATTTCATTTATTTAATTGCAAAATTATGTACATATCAATTAAGGTCTGACATTGTAAAAGTCAGTCCATGACGCCCTGTTAGGGCACACAACATTCACTAATTATCCTTTGGTGTAACTTACGTCAAATATTCTGTGGGCTCTAGATTGGCGAATACTTGCTAGAATACCTGCGCAGCACGGGCGAGAGCGGCGCTACACTACCCGAGCTTTTGGCCTTGGTCATCAACGTGGTCAAGTACAACGCCACCTACCTCGATGAACACATCGTCCATGGCATCGTCGAGTAAGTACCACCACCACCACCACCATATCAGCCCTAGGACGTCCACTGCTGGACATAGGCCTCCCCCAATTTCATGGGGGGTAAATGCCATAATCGCCACGCTTGGCATGCGGGTTGGCGATCGCAGTATCTCCACCGCACTCTAGGAATGCTGCTGCCCATCCCCCGGTGGTCTTGGTCGTAGTTTTAGGACATACCCGGGTCCACCCGGGGCCCGGGTCGGGGGCGAGTAAGTACACTTTTATGTAATGGCCCGAGCAGCTGGCTAGTTATCGTTGTCAAGTATAACGCCACCTACGAACCTCCGACGAACATATCGTTGACGGCATTGTCAGTAGCACACTTTTATGTCACGTCAACTTTATGTAACATTATTAAATCCTATTTTCAGTAACGTCACTATTTGTACATTTAATTTTTTGCTTTACAATTTGTGATTTATGTATGTTTTTTTCCTATAAAATTTCTGCTACCGTGTCCTGGCAATCATGACTTATCCTTTCACTATCAAATACAAGCGGGCGTATGATGGTTGCCATTTTATCACTTATCGTCGTGGATAAGACGCCCGTCACTCTCGCACTCGCATACTTGTCAGAACGTGATGAATTAAACTTATATATAAAATAATATCCATCATAGGTCCGCAGCACTTATACTGATTCGAAGAGAACGAAGTAGGACGGTTCTCAGAAACTGAAATTATTGGTCGAACCTTGTTCTACTTGTGACAATTTGTTTTATGTAACGTAACGTTCTCACCCAGCGCGGCGTGTCACCTGTGCGCGTACTCGGCGGAGGCGGGGGCCGTGGTGCCGGCGCTGGCGTTGCTGGAGGCGGTGGTCGCGTACTCGCTGCTGCCGCGAGCAGCGCTGCCCGCCTTCGTGGGCGCGCTGTGCCGCACCGTCAACCTGGAGCGGCACTGTCAGGCGAGCTGGAAGGTGAGCCTTAAATCCCATGGACCTTATGAGAGGAGTATGGCGCAGCGGAATGTGATATGGTATTTCAGTGATAGTCAAATCGGCAATATTTTTTCGAAACTTCAAAAACGAAGTTTGTAGGGAAATGTACCTAATGACGTTATAATTTTCTATGGTCAAACTGCGTCTTTTTTTAAGGTACAAAAGCCATCATATAAAAAATTTGTAAAAAAAACTGACTGATGCTTCTCATTCCTTTGTCCAACAGTTGTTTTTTAAACAAAACGATTCTATTCAGCGATTTCTAAACAATGATATCCCACTCTATGAGGCAGGCCAATTTTTAGCCCCCCTTGAAACATTTGATATAACTTTTGACAGTTTGTATGCCTTTGAGTCAAATAGATGCACTGTTAAAAATCCTAAAATCCCATGGAACTGCTGTTTTCAGAGGCATGGCACAGTGGGATTTATTTTCGCCCATATTTGGAACACTTGCATTGTCCGTCTACCTTACAGAAGATGTTCAATTCTGCCCTTAATGGGGGGAATCAGCACTTGACACGCGAATCCGCGGGTCATAAACGCATACATTAACTTAACCTAAGTAATGTCCACTCACCTAGATAGGGTTCCTGCTCCGTCCCGCGCAACGAGAGCCCTCGGAATTTTGTTCGCCCCTGAGGAAGGAGAATGAACCACCACCATCAATCACTCTACGGACACATTCAGTTCATTCAATGTTCACCAAATCTGAGAGCGGTACAGTCAGCGTCAAAAGTAGCTATGCATTTTAAAAGTTCAAGTCCTTGTTATAAGGGAATAAGTGCTTTTGACCCTTTCATTTGCGTAGCTACTTTAGATGCTGACCGTACTCTCGACTAATATTATACAGCCCGGCTCGCCGGAACAGATACACGCTATTTAACACAACCATTTAACATATAGGAGAACAATTACTAATTAACACGCGGGGCCTTTTACTCAGCCCACCGTTCCTGCGCGCTCGCAACCGAATCCCCGACAATTTTTACACTGCCCGGTTGGCGGGAAGAACTTACGCGCTATTTTACACAATGCATTATTCAAAACGTAACGACGGTGCAACAAAAAACGAGATTGACTTCATCATGTCGACGAGGAGGCACATATTCAATGATGTCTCTGTAATTAATATAGTTAAAACTGAGAGTGATTTCTGTCTGGTAAGAGGCACATTGAATACAAGTGTCAAGCTTGAGAGAGCGCTCTCGACTGACGAACTCCACGACGACCAGCAGCAGTCCAAATCCCAAACCCCGAGAGCTTTCAGCTGGAACTCCAAAACCGTTTTGATTGTCTAGGCGGCGACGTGGACGAATTCAATGACGGGTTTGTGGAAGCTGTCCATAGCATTGGGTGGGTAAGTTCTTTAAGGCCTAACGGACACAGAGCCAAAAAGGCTATCTATCTCCACTCAAAAGCCCATCGAGGAAAGGACAAAAATGATTCTGCAGTCTTTAGCCGTTGCGACATAATACAGGCACACTGGTTTTTTGGCCTAAATTTGTCAAAGTTTGATGCCATATATCTCGAAGACAGTGAGTTTTGAAATAAATATGAGATACGGTTTCGGTAAACCTCGTTATTGTTAATACCTATAAGCCATAAAAACACGACAAAACGGAGGGTTACAGATTGGGAGCTAGAAGACCCTTAAATCAAAACTAAGGAAACTAGGCATTCATCCTTAGAAAACCGCCCGCAATTTACGAGTTTACCTGCTCTTCATTGTGTGTGATTGTAGAAATAATAATTTTAAAATATGTTACAAATTAACTAAATATGTTACAAATTAACTAAATATGTTACAAATTAACTAAATATGTTACAATTAACAAATTAACTAAATATGTTACAAATTAACTAAATATGTTACAAATTAACTAAATATGGTACAAATAACCTAAATGTGTTACAAATTAACTAAATATGTTACAAATTAACTAAATAAGTTACCTATTAACTAAATATGTTACAAATTAACTAAATATGTTACTAATTTACTAAATATGTTCCAAATTAACTAAATATGTCCCAAATTAACTAAATATGTTACAAATTAACTAAATATGTTACAAATTAACTAAATGTGTTACAAATTAACTAAATATGTTACAAATTAACTAAATATGTTACCTATTAACTAAATATGTTACAAATTAACTAAATATGTTACCTATTAACTAAATATGTTACAAATTAACTAAATGTGTTATTATTTCTTTAAAACCGAGTTTGAGTGTAGAAGATAGTGTAAAGACTTAATACCGCCTTTGAATGAAGTCATAGTGTCTTTTGGCTAAATCAAACCGCGTTTTTATTTGGTACGTCACTAAATATTTTTTTTGCAATAACTTTGTGCTATTTCCTCACATTGTTTGAAATAAGCACTATTTTTACTTTGGCGGAAACCGGGATTGCCTAAACTCGGTCTCTTTGTTGACAACCACCTCGTCAAGCAATTCACTACTAATTAATGTTCGTTAATGTTTGTTATTTTATTAATGCTCTAGTAGGAAACCTTGACATGTAATATCGATAATTATGAATATGAATATACTTTCCGATCCTCGCCAATAATGTACTATTATTGCAAAGGCCAGGGAAAAGCTATTCGCTGACAAGTAGATTTTGACCGTTTTGACGTTCTGTCAATAGATACGCGTCCACTACTTGCAATTTCCGACGACGCATATGTAGTGCTCTTCTGAGAGAATGCAATTAATTTTGAAAATTATAAGAAAACATACTAATGAAATTCTTAGGATTTAGTAATAAGAAAACGCTTTGCCCGGCCTCTCTTCTCTTGTTTGCGGGCCCGCCGCCGCGCCCCTGAAACAAAAGATGGTATCTTTGACGGCCAAGGCATTCAATTTTTTTATGTAATTCGATTATATACCGCTCGTTTCGCCGCATCCGAAACGTGATACTTCGCGGCCTATTATACTGAATATAACGTCAATACTTCATTGCGTGTTTGTGAAATAGAAGATTGTACAACAGGTGCATAAAACATCCGAGACAATTTATCGACCCGAGCCTCAGGCGAGGGTCAATATAAAGTAGGGGATAAAATATGTTTTATACATGAGTAATACACTCTGCTTTTCACTTCGATTGCGAGAAAATTAAACTAATAATTAATATAATTAAAATTCTATTGTATCAAAGGCCGTGCCAGGATAAGCTAAGTGAAGCACGGCGGGCGACGTCGACGGTGGTTTTAACTTAATGTAATGTTATTGTTTAGTTGATGCGGTGCGTGCTGGGCGCGGACCTGGGCCACGCGGCGCTGCAGGAGCTGGCCGCGCTGCCCGGCGCCGCCGCCGACGCGGGCGCCGTGCGGGGCGCCGTGTTCTACATCAACATGGCGCTGTGGGGGCCCCGCCGCGTGCCCAGCCTGCGCGTGTCGCTGCTGTGCGTGCTGCCCGCGCTGCTGCAGGTCGGTGCGACACAGACACGGCCCGGCGCCGTGTCTACATCAACATGGCGCTGTGGGGGCCCCGCCGCGTGCCCAGCCTGCGCGTGTCGCTGCTGTGCGTGCTGCCCGCGCTGCTGCAGGTCGGTGCGACACAGACAGGGCAGTGCCGCGGGCGCAGTGTAGAACACACGATATAGCGCTGTGGGGGCTCCACTACCGATGGAATTGACGTTTCCTGTATTATGATTTCATTATATTTGTCTTCCTGACTAGAAATATGTACAGATTCAATTTATTTCAAACCAGAAAAAATATTTTACTGGGTCTTTGCATGTTTTGACGAACAATCCTCATACATTCTTTTTTCATCATAAAATTTAACGTACGTATTTTTTGTACGATAGCAAAGCCATTTACCGCCTTAAACGAATTGCCACCATGTTTGTTACAAGCTGTACATTTTATATTTTTATATTTAGTGTCTTCGAGTAAAGTTCATGGTGGTCCATGAGGGGACATTTTATATTTTTAGTTCTAAACTAAGTTTTGTTCACAGGCGGTGTCCACGAACCAGCCAGTAGTGACGTACGAAGTGATCCAGGCGATCCAGAGCTTGGTGACGCGCGCGCCGCCCGACTCTTACTGTGCCGCGTGGGATGTGCTGCTTCTCGTGCTGCGGCACGCGCTGCGCCACGACAGTAAGCACACATACACACACACACGTAAATTTGTAGTCTAAATATCAACACATGTTGTTTTTTGTCTACCACTAGACCTGACCCGCATGCCAAGCGTGGCGATTGTGACATTTACCCCCCAAGGACGTCAACTGAGGCCTATGGCCAACAGTGGACGTCCTACGGCTGGTATGAGTCCAGCACTGGACGTCCTTCGGCTGGTATGAGTGCAGCAATGGACGTCCTTTGGCTAGTATGATGATGATTTTGTATGTGCAGAGAGCCTGGACCCCCCGAACGAGCTGATCCACAGCCGGCTCCACGCGTTGCTCACCAGCATCGAGCAGCTGCACGAGGCGGGCCAGTACAGCGGCGACCCCGACCAGCTGCTCGACCTGATCGAGTCCTGCGCCGGCGACCGCCCGGTGCGTACACACCAGCTCTGACACACATGCCAGCTGATCAAGGTCACTAGTAGAATTATGTCGGAACTGAGGGATGCTATCTCGTCATGGGCCACCAAAAATGTATTGTAATTAGCTGTATATATATATATTTGTGGATTCACGAGTTCCCTTCATGGCCTCATGCCCTGGTGTCAGTCGCGGAAGTTCGCTGGATGCGGGTGGCGCAGGACCGGGCAATGTGACACTCTTTGAGGGATGTCTATGTCCAGTAGTGGACGTGTTTGGATTGATGATGAAGAATATATAATCTGGTTGTCAGGAAGCGTCGGTGCTCCGCCTGATCTCGCTGCGCTGCGCGGCGCTGTCGCCGGCGCGCGCGGAGTGGCTGGCGGCGGCGCTGGCGCTGGGCGAGCGGTTCCTGCGCCGCGAGCCGCGCCCCGCCGTGCGCGCGCACGCGCTCGCCAGCCTGCTCGCCCTCGTCAAGCGGCACCGGTCAGTACACCACACCCACCGACCACTGATACATTACAGACGTTAAATATGGCACCTTTAAAAAATAAGAATAAAATAAATATTGGGGGAGAATCTAACACAAATCGACCAGTCCCAAACTAAGCAAAGCTTGTAAAATAAATGAATACAAAGAAAACATCCAAGACCCAGCAGAGCTTTGTCTGTCGTTCCACCAGGAACCCTAATCTCATATACCCCTGCCACACTAAGCTCCGCTCGCTGCCGCGATGTTGCTTTTTCTGTGGTTACGGCCCCACGGTGGGCATGCCGTGTGGCATGACTAATAACGTGGCTACACTACACCTCTACCTCTTTTCCTCGCTACTTTCCATGCCACTCCCAGCAGCAGCATGCGGATCCATGGCAGGGGTATAATACCCCGGCCACACGCTCAGCGAGTGGGATCGGAAGTAGCGAGAAAAGGAGGCAGGGACGTAGCACAGTCTTACTACATATAAGTACAGTCTGCCGACTCGGCTCTTTTTGGGTCAACGATGGGGGGTACGCGGGGAGCATCGGGGAGCGCAAACTGCTCGAGTGTGCGCTTTATATTTTGAAGGGCTGTCGAGTTTGAGAAATTGAAAATCTGACTTCATGAAAGGTTAGGATAAAAGGTTATCGGTTTTATTTTTAAATCAGTGCTGGTCCGATACGATTTTAATAAAAATCGATATCTGAGCGTCCGGGAGGTTCGCTAATACGAAACCGCGGAAAAATTTGGAAAAAGTGGTGGCCATATTGATTTTAATTATTTACATCCCGATTTCGTTCAAAATCGATATCTGAGAATCCAAAAGGACTCTTACAACGAATCTAAGGTAAAATTTGGGATAAAAGGCGGCCATCTTGATTTTCGTTATTTACGGCCTGATTTCGTTCAAAATCGATACCTGAGCGTCCAAGAGGACTCTTAATATGCTTCCGAGGTAAAATTTAGAAAAAGTGGCGGCTATATTAATTTTCGATATTTACGTCCCGATTTCGTTCAAAATCAATATCTGAGCATCCGAGAGGACTCTTTCAACGAATCTAAGGTAAATTTGGAAAAAGTGGCAGCCATATTGATCTTCGTTATTTACTTCCCGATTTCGTTCAAAATCGATATCTGAGCGTCGGAGAGGAGGATGCTCTTAATAAATTCTTGCTTAATAAAAATCGGAACGTGTTTAAATAAAATCAATATGGACGCCTTTTTTTCAAATGTGATCTCATAACGTATAAAGTCACCTCTCAGACGCTAAGATATCGATTTTGAATGAAATCGGAACGTATTTACAGATAATCAATATGGCCACCATTTTTTTTTATCTGACCTTGGATTCGTATTAAGAGCTCTCGGATTCTCATATTTCGATTTTGAACGAAATCTGAACATATTTAAAGAAAATCAATATGGCCGCCACTTTTTCAAATCATATTCGTATTAAGTGACCTCTCGGACCCTAAGATATCGATTTTGAACGAAATCGGGACGTATATAACGAAAAGCAATATGGCCGTCACTTTTTGCAAATTTTACCTCGGATTCGTATTAAAAGACCTCTCGGGCGCTCAGATATCGATTTAAAACGAAATCGGAAATAAATGAAGAAAATCAATGTTCCCGCCACTTTTTTTCAAATCTGAACTTGAATCCGTATTAAGAGACCTGCTGGATCCTCGGATATCGATTTTGAACGAAATCGCTACTTAAATAAAGAAAATCAATATGGCCGCCACTTTCCACAAAGTTTACCTTGGATTCGTTATGTAAGTCCTCGGACGCTCAGATATCGATTGTGAACAAAATTATACCGAAAATAAACAAATTACATTAGCGGCTTTTTTTATCAATTCTGACCTCGGATTCGTTAGAAAAGATCTTTCAAACTTCCAGGTATTGATTTTTAATTAAATTGGATCATAAAAACTTAGTTCATTTTAAAAAATGTAGGAAAATGAAAGTAAAATACAACTAATAACTCCCTTGATTTTTTTGACAACTCTTTCTCTAGAGCAGTTACGCTACGCGCGTGCGTAATTTCGACAGATGAATGAAGATTGCCTACTGGTACTGTGGACGTAGTGTGGCCACGATACACTCGTCATGCTTGCACTCCCTGTTTTGTCGGTTTTTGGGCGCGAGTCAAAGGGCCTATTGCGGAACGTCGTGATTGATTGCGCGAGGAGAACAGCGTGGGGGCAGAGACAGAAGCGCGAGGAGCATAGTGTGGCAGAGCTGTCACGGAGTAACACGCATGGAGACAGGCCGGTGGCTGATCGCTGCTGACTAGCGAAGTCAGCAAAATCGGTCTACAGCTCGGCCGTTCAGTATATAATCGTCGGCCGAATAACGTTAGAAACACACCCTCCTTGATTTTGATCCCCTATAAAATACGAATGAAAAGTACAGAACAATACAAATGTTTTTTATTGCTCACCTAAAAGAACATACAAACATACAAAATAAACAAGGGTAGAAAAACACGTGGTGTTATCGCTGCCGAGCGATATCTTCCAGACAACCATCGGGTAGTGGAGACGATGGTAAATGAGCATGTGTCAGGTTCGCGTACGAGGAGGAGGCGGTGCTGGGCGTGGGCGTGCCGCTGCTGGGCTGGTGCGCGGGCGCGGCGGACGCGGCGCTGCGCGCGGCGGCGGCGCGCGCGGCCGCCGAGCTGGCCGTGCTGGCCGCCGGCGACGCCACCGACCTCGTCGACCTGCTCGAGAAGGTCAGCACAAACCTACAGACAATTCTACTGCACTATCAGCAACCCACAGTCCTTTATCCCGAAGAATTCGAACCCTTCCACTAGCGACAACACAGACTCATCATCGTCATCATCAACCAACTGCAGTCCACTGCTGAAAATAGGCCTCTCCCAAGGCGCGCCACAAAGTGCGGTCCTCTGCTTTCAAAGACAACACGCATCCAGTCGATTCCCGCCCTCCGACATACCTCGTCTCGCCACTTGGCCGGCAGGCGACCCACATTACGCTTGCCGAGGTGCGATTTCCACTCCAGGACACTGACTCGTATAGTCTCTATTCGTCCAGCTACCGCCGCATGGTAGAGCCAGTCCGACATACTCGTAAATCGGGCCTGAGTTTCTGGCTGGACTTTTCTCAGCTAGGCTAGGTTTACTGAACCAGCGACAAAACTCCCAGTAGCTCAACCCACTCACACCCCAGATTCAGTTGAAAACCGTTCAACCGATCTCACTGGAACGCAAACTCTTAGAGTATTCCAGTGTTTAAACCGCCCGCGCGATCGTATCGGAGATTTCCCCTGGATTTTCCCCAGTCACCTCCCCCGCCGCGCAATCCTATCACTTTAAAGCTACAGTCAGGGCCAAAAAAATGAACCCTTTGTTCAGACGTTAGATTTCATATAGGAATAAATCGCTTGCGTCGGTAGACTGCCACCGGCTCCGCCGCTGCCGGTTAGATACAAACTCTAGCTTCTGTACGGAAGGGTCGAATTCCATTGACTCTGATGGGATGCTGCCAACTCCGGTCGTTCGGTGTGAATCGAATTTTTACGAAAATGGGATTGCTCTTGGTCAGCATTTAGCCTGGGGGCAAAGATGAGGCCGACGATGAAGCGAGCTCACCCATTAGATGCCTATCTTGCTTACAGTTTTATTTACATTTATATTGAAGTCTACTTTCAGATAATGAACCGACCGTTTGAGAGTGAGGAATTGAACGAAAGTGATCCCGAGCCAGACCTCTCGGATGTCACGTTGGCGGTGTCAGGTTTGTACAATTCACTCAATATAGCATAATTAAAAAATATTTTTCAGATCTCAATATTTCTTAAACCTTTCTCGGCAAAAAAAAACATAAAATAATCAAACCTGCTCACAAACTTACAAATTACAAGACCTCACAGATAGGGCTAGAATAATATACCTAAACAAAGTTTTCTCAAACATGCGCCTAAATGTATGCATTAATGTCACGAAATGAGGACATAAAGTTACCTGTACCTCTAGTATAAGTTTTTTCGAAACATAAACACAAACGAACGCGTTTGCGTTTAGTCTCAATTTGTATGGTAACTCGAACAGCGCCTCTGGTGGTAACTATTAGAAACTAAAACAGCGAGTATAAACGTTTATTGCTAACTGATTAACGCGCGTATTTCAAAATCAGTGAGCGCGTTTGAAAATCGAATCGTATTTTCTTTTTTTATGCGAGTACAAGTTATTATTTTGACATTCGTAAGCGTTTAGTAACGTGACCTTTTTAGTTAAGTTACTCACTTGGTGTTTGGCTAGTGAGAGGGTGTATTTAAGAGTTGGAATTTGTTTTTTATAGGGATTATTGCGAGAATTGTGCGTAAAACATATTTGCTCGTAATTTCTTTGCTTAGAATATGTTTGCGAGTGCTCAAACTCAGAATCAACGTAAACATCTTCGCCGAAAACGTAAAGCTTTACGGGAACTATCCGATCCTGTAAAAGATCTAAGTGATGTCGAATTTCGGTAATAATACCGCTTAACCATAGAATTATTATTATTAGCATTCCTCTATCGTCAAGAATTGGCAAATTCAAAGGAACTCGGCTAGTACCTAAGCTTGCAATAATAGGTTTGTGATTACGATCATACAATGTCTGTCATATGCTCACAATGTTATCTAGTTACTTAAATATAATATCGAATTTTTGTATTTGTTAACTGCACTATTTTTCTATGCATGTGGATCATATCAGCGTCCTGTAGGTGTAGTTAAAAATGTATGTCAAAAATTATGCAGTACCTACTCACAACCAGAGGAAGTAACCCAAGCCCTGATTCATCCAGAATGTTAAATAAATATATAAGTTTTCCAAAAACTCTTACTGTCTGGTTATTTTATTATACTTGTAAAAATACAAATGTCAAAGGCATATTTTTTGTGATGCGTGTTGATACACATTTTAATTTTCAGATTTTATAGTATTTGTATACCAGGCTTTGTAGGATGTGTGGATGGCAACCACTTTAAAATATTTACAACATCACTGGAAATAGAACACCTTTTAACTGTACAAAATAATACCATTAATTAAATGTTCAAATGATAAGGATTACAAAGAAGAACAAATCCATGTATCATATCATATTATTAGATAAAAGAATTTTGTATTCATTTTAAACCAAGAATGAAATTGTCCTTTAATCAGGACGGAATATCATTAATTATATGTCCCTGTTCTTTAATAAAATCAAATTTATAATTACTATGTTCACCATCAACTATACTTAAATTAAGCTAAACAATGCAAACTAAACTACATGAATCCACTTAAACCCATAGGCAAACAACACACAAAAATACTCAGAAGCCTAACAAACTTATAGGTATTGTATTTAGATCCAACTCAAAATTAATCATACCAATTTTTTTAGTTTTGGTATATAGAATACAGAATTCTGAATGTTAAACCAAAATTTGGAGGTGCAAGTTGATACAATGGATTTAGGATTAATTTAGGTAGTAAATTTTACTAAGTACTGATTTTTAATTTTAGGAAATTCTGGCTACCCGCAGCCCACAGCATTCCTGGTTAATGACTCCTTTTTTGGTGGTGATTCCTGGCTTTCCGGCTCCCCAGATTATTAAATGCTCGGGATCCACTACCTTATCCCAACCTACCTGTAGGCCCTAGTTTCAATATCAACAAAATATGATATTCTTAAATTAAATAAAACAACTTTGAAACATACATATGTAATTTTAATTCTTTATAATTATATTTTATGAATAAACACTGAAGTTATTCAATACATATCAGTAATCTAGAGATAATTATCATTGATAATTGACCTGTATGTTATTTAGCACAATAGCATAGGAATATTGTTCTAGAGACTGAAGTTATATTGGCCAATAGAAACCAAACAACATACCTATAACTTAAAAATCAAAGTTGAAGCTAAACTTTGATTTCTTAACTTATAAGCTACCTATAAGATAAAATATTAAAGTTCATTGTGACATCATGTTGAACCCATTTTTACCGACTTCAATAGAAGGAAGGAGGTATTCAGTTCGTCTGCATGTTTGCTTGTTATATCATTCAATGGGGTAGAGTGAGACACACTACCCAAGCGGCTAAAATTAATAAGTCAGGTTGAGGAACTGTTGGAGGCCCGGCACATAACTCAAGCTTTACTGAGTTGTAAAAGAGAGCCCTCTGTATAATGGGCATCCAAGCAGCTACAGGCATATACCCAGTGTCGGAGAAGCAGGTTTATCACTTATCACACTCCTAGCAGGTCTGTATTTTGAATTACTGAAGAACTTAGACAAATGATAGTTGCTTATGGTTATTCCTCATCATCCTCCTAGCGTTTTCCGTTTTATTTCACCGGTTGGATCGGTATTCGAGAGGCCTTTCATCCTGCCGTGAGCGTCCTTGGTGGGTTTATTTGTATTATCATGTCTGCAAATGAATAAACACCATTTAATTCAAGTATTCCAAGTGACTCATTATAGTTTAAAACGAGTTCAAGTACATAATACTTAGACTTGAACTCTAAATAAGTTTTTATTGCCCAAATTAATTAAATTTAGACAGCGTCATAATAACTACAGCATACTTACTTTTCCACAATCAACATTTCAAACTGGGTCGAATATGTTCTCATTTTGTTCTAATTATTTTCATTTCAGTCTTTTAATCTAAATTTTACTTCTTCAATAACTAGTTAGTAATTCGTTAAACGCTGCTCGCGCGTTTTCGCAACATTGACTTGACAGGTGCTTGAAATCTTACATCGTTTTCACACTTGCACTGAGACATGAAACAAACAACAGATATAACCCGAACGAATTATGTAGTGCTCTCACCAGCTTAATACGTCAAAATGAATGGTACTTCGTAATTTCATCGCGTCTCGATCCAAGGCAGCCAACATCCGAAACAAAAGTAAACTAAAAACGTTGCGACTAAACGCAAATCGAATCGAAAGTTTCGTTCTAAAACACACTCGCATGTTTTCACAAAACGGATCGCCAGTAGTATGCTCGTTTAACGTGATCGAATAGTATTTGATTGTTTTGCTTAAAACTTATACTAAGCATACTGTTTATGGCTCCCTAATGTATAGAATGTATGAAACTAACATTATTGTCCGCTGCTCTAACTTTTTCAATTTGCTTACTAAAATCAACTGATAAAGGAAATATTACATAGAGCCAACCGCCACCATTTTGTATATATATTTTTGGTTTTTTCCGGTTTTTTTTATCGTTCTTGTATTTTGTTGTTTTTTTAATGGTGCTTGTATTTTGTAGCATTTTTCGTGTTTTTATTTAATTTCCGTTATTTGTCGTGATGCTTTGCTATTTTTGGACGTTTTGTATTTTTTATTTTTTTTTACATTGTAGTTTTTTTATTGTTTTTTATTAGAGCAGCAGACAATAATGTTAGTTTCATAAATTCTCCACACATTACTTCTTGGCCGGCGGCCAAGAAGTAATGTAGGGAGCCATAAACAGGTAACTTCATGTCCTCTTTTCGTGACATTAATGCATACATTTAGGCGCATGTTTGAGAAAATTATTACATTACTGCAGAGGCCGTGAAGTAAGGGATTGTTGGACGAGTTTGGGGATATAACGGCCGGATCGTAGACGAGGCCGGATAAAACGAGTCCTGCAATCCCTGTTCCGGCCGAGGATTGTATAGTACTTTCCTCAAACATGTTAGAAAAAAAACAATAAAAAAACTACAATGTAAAAAAAAACTAAATAAATACAAAACGTCCAAAATTAGCAAAGCATCACGACAAATAATGAAAATTAAATAAAAACACGAAAAATGCTACAAAATACAAGCACCATTAAAAAAAAACACGAAAGAACTAAAAAATACCAAGAAAGACGTCAAAACTAAAAAAAAATACCAAAAAACATGGAAAACAAAAAAAAGTCGAAAAGTACAAAAGAATTTAGAAAAAGTCCAAAAATATCAAAAAACACAAAAAACGCTACAAAAGAAACACGAAAAAACTAAAATAAATACATAAAATTCGAAAAATCCGAAAACGAAACAAATATAAAAATACAAGAACGATTAAAAACCGCAAATACCTAAAAAACTACCAATTTACATAACAAATTAAAAATATATATACAAAATCGTGGCGGTTGGTTCTATGTAATATTTCCTTTATCAGTTGATTTAGTAAGGAAATTTAAAAAGTTAGAGCAGCGGACAATAATGTTAGTTTCATACATTCTCCCTACATTACTTCTTGGCCGAAGAAGTAATGTAGGGAGCCATAAACGGGTAACTTCAAGTCCTCTTTTCGTGACATTAATGCATACATTTAGGCGCATGTTTGAGAAATAACTATTTTAGCGTTGTAAAATACCGTAATCCCTGTTGTCACGCGGCACGTGTCCCAGGTCTGCTGGACGTGTTCCACGCGAAGCTGCTGCGCGCGCCGGGCGCGCACGCGGCGCGCGCGTGCCTCGTGCTGCTCGACCACCTCGACCGCGCGCTGCAGCACCCGCGCCACGCCGCCGCCCACGCGCCCTGCCGGAGGAAGGTAGCGACACTTGTTGTCACCGGCACGTGTCCCAGGTCTGCTGGCGCGCGCGTGCCTCGTGCTGCTCGACCACCTCGACCGCGCTGCAGCACCCGCGCCACGCCGCCGCCCACGCGCCCTGCCGGAGGAAGGTAGCGACACTTGTTGTCACCGGCACGTGTCCCCAGGTCTGCTGGCGCGCGCGTGCCTCGTGCTGCTCGACCACCTCGACCGCGCGCTGCAGCACCCGCGCCACGCCGCCGCCCACGCGCCCTGCCGGAGGAAGGGGTAGCGACACTTGTTGTCACCGGCACGTGTCCCAGGTCTGCTGGCGCGCGCGTGCCTCGTGCTGCTCGACCACCTCGACCGCGCGCTGCAGCACCCGCGCCACGCCGCCGCCCACGCGCCCTGCCGGAGGAAGGTAGCGACACTTGTTGTCACCGGCACGTGTCCCAGGTCTGCTGGCGCGCGCGTGCCTCGTGCTGCTCGACCACCTCGACCGCGCGCTGCAGCACCCGCGCACGCCGCCGCCCACGCGCCCTGCCGGAGGAAGGTAGCGACACTTGTTGTCACCGGCACGTGTCCCAGGTCTGCTGGACGTGTTCCACGCGACGATTGCAAACAGGCTGCAGGCAGGCAGCATCGTGACGGCTCACATCTCTTTTCCTTCTTCCCCTTCCCACAACTGTTTTTCAAAGGCACTAATCCATTTATTTAGTCGCTAGTATCCTTTGCGGGGTATGGATTTAATCATTATACAAAACAACGCTCTTTGTTTAACCAAGACATCTACCGACATCTCCAAAACTAGTTATGTAGATGATGTTTGTTATGTTTATATCAGCAGAAAAGGAGTGTTTGTTAATGAACGATAATGATGTGCACAGATCTGGACATGGTGTTCGGGCTGCGCGCGAACGCGTTCAACTGCGTGGGGTTCTGCTACGACGGCGCCGGGCAGCCTGTGTACGGCGCGGCGGCGCTGCGGATCCGCCGCTGTGCTCGCCGAGCCTGCTCGCCGAGCCGCTCGCCGCGCGCGGCCAGCCCCCGCCGCCCGCCAAGGACCTGCTGCCGGTCAGTCAACTCACACACCCGGCCGGTCACTCACACACCCACACACTGTAATTGCATTGTTTTTGAAAGGTATTCTTAATTGTTGTGTGAGGTCCCAGTTAGAAATCGTCGTCGTCCCTCCGTTTAGTTTGTAGCTGACCGGTCAGCTGCAGGGAGCGCGCGGCGCGCAGCTGGACCCCTGCCTCGGGCGCCAGCGTCGCGGGGCGCTTCCCATACAACATTGTGTTTATTCGTGCGCTCGACCGACGTGAACGTAGCAGGAAGCGACTCTAGCAGTGACCGCTTTACCCGTCGTGTTCCCAGGGCACGTGCATCCTGCCGACGGGGCGCTGCGCGCGCGCGCTGACGCTGGCGCTGAGCCACGAGAAGGAGTGGGCGGTGCTGCGGCACGTGCTGCGCGCGCTGCCCGCGCTGCTGCAGGCGCGCGCGCTGTGCGTCGGCCGCCGCGCGCAGGACCTGGACCTGCTCGCCTCCACGCTGTGCGCCATGGTGAGTCCCGCCCTGGCCACGTGCCGCCCTGGCCACGTGCCGCCGCCGCGGCGCCGAGCCACGAGGAGTGGGCGGTGCTGCGGGGTCCTTTGCAGATTCGAAATATGAAATATGTAAAATGAGATAGTAATAATCGGCGCAGGTGTCGGACCGCAGCCTGGCGTTCCCGGGAGTGCCTGCGCGGGCCGCGCGTGCTGGTGTCGGAGCTGCACGCGAGCGTGCTGCCGTCCGCTGGCGCGCTGGCGCCCTACCACGCCTTCCTCGAGCCGCCCACGCAGCAGCGCGTGGTGCGCTGCCTGCTCCGATACGGCATGGTGAGTTTACGGCCCGCACAAGAGCAAAACGGCCTTACAGACCAAGGAACACCTGTGTGCAGTAATCGCACAAATTTGACCAGGATTCGAACTACACAGTACAAACATTGAATCTGTTTCTCAAACTAAGTTCTAAGGAGTCGAAATTGATAACCATTTATCATGGAAAGTACACACAGATGTAATCTGCAAAAAACTAAACCAGTGTGCCCACGAGACAGGCTTAGCCTAGTGTAGGGGCCAGTCGAACCAGATACGAAAAGCCCACTCAGTACATTCCTTAATAATATCATGTTCAACGTGTAAAACTTTATGTACAAATAAATTTCTTATGTCTTTATAAACAAGTAAGGCCTGATGCCGTTCTAACCACATGTGGCTTATGGCTTTGTAGCGTCAACCTTACGCCACGCTGCGGCATAATCTTTTGGGGCAACTTGGTATAGTTCATTTCAATTACCATGGCCCGATTGCACTTAAAACTTAACAATAGGGCTCATAATATTTGGCTTTTGTTTGCTAATTGCTTTACTATCCTAGCACTTAAAATTGGCACGCGTCGGTGCAATCTGCATACAACTAAAGCTTAAAAAAATACCACGCCGCAAAAGGGTCTGGACAGGTATAGTCCATTTCAAATACCATGGCCCGATTCCACTTGAAACGGTCATTAGGCGTTAACAATAGGGTAAGTGATAACAAAAGATACCTGTCCAGACCCTTTTGCGGCGTGGTATTTTTTTAAGCTTTAGTTGTATGCAGATTGTACCGACGCGTGCCAATTTTAAGTGCTAGGATAGTAAAGCAATTAGCAAACAAAAGCCAAATATTATGAGCCCTATTGTTAAGTTTTAAGTGCAATCGGGCCATGGTATTTGAAATGAACTATATCTTTTGTTATCACTTACCCTATTGTTAACGCCTAATGACCGTCTCAAGTGGAATCGGGCCATGGTATTTGAAATGGACTATACATAAAGAGGCAGTTTTCAGGACCCAAAAGCGATGAATCAGAGCAATGCTATGCTGCCTTAAGCCTCTGCTTTAGTTCGAAGTACAATTTTTTCTATATAAATGTTAGTTTAACTTGTTTGTACCAGATGTCACCGGGTGCTATCTCGATCGCACTTGCATATTGAAGTGACAGAGATGCAGCGTTCGTGCCGTTAATTCTTACTAAATACACAACGGCGCTACGACCTATGCGGAGTATTTTACTAGTATCTCTATCTCCGTATATTTATTGTACTTTGTGGCTTTATGATTATACCTAGATATTTTTCTAGCAGGAACAACATTTGTTTAGTGCTTGCCACAATAAAAATATCGACAATCCTGTTATCGATAAGTACATACTATTACAGACTTACAGATATCGGCCACCTACCTAGACGCCGATCTTGTACAAATTGAACGTAATCCGTACACTTTTGATACAATTTACTTTAATAATTTGCAATGAATAGTTCTTTATAAAGTCCTGGTACAAGAAAATGTCAGGGTGTATTGTCTGTTTTATCTTGATTGTAGTATAAAAAAGAGTTACAGAGTTATTTCTTAATAGTTGGGCATGTTAGCTGACGTACAAATCACTGTACTTGCGGCATGTACTTCATTATAAGTCTGTGAGAAAAACATGCAGTAATGCAATAGCTATTAAAAATATTCACATGTCATCTAACTCATCGAAGTAATGATAAAGAGGAAAATCGTAATACACATTTCATTTTCACGTATTACCAACGTCAACAAGTAAACAAACTTTTTTATATTATTAGACATTATTCATTAAAAAAGTAAATAATTGACCTACAATGTGACGTTTATTCACATTCCATATTAAAGCAAATATATTGTAAGCACAAGACTGAATACGAAAAAATGCCACCCGGAAAAACGTCCCGAGAAGAGAAAATCACCTCGTTTATTGAAAATTTACCAGAAATCTGATTTCGTGGTTCAACATTATTTTGCAACAAATGCGAAGTAAACATCGCCCCAAAGAAACATAACATCTCATGTCACATTAACACAGACAAGCATAAGAATATTCAGGAAGAGAAAAAACTATATCACAAGGACCTAATAAAGTTTATGATCAACTGCAATGTGCCATGGTACCAACTAGACAACCCCAACTTTCGAACATTTGTCTATGACGTTGAAGTGGGACTTATCGATAATAGGACTGTCGATGTTTTTATTTTGTCAATCACTTACATCAAGTCGTTCGTGCTAGAAAAATATCTAGGTGTATTTATGATACAACACATAAGAAATAAAAATATAAGGAAAGGAACGTTTTTGTTCTTTTTTTGTGGTAGGTAGCATTGACCGGATGTCGGCCATTGCCCTCTCTCTTACTGATATCGTCTAGCTATATAGACACCATACTTTACAGGTAAATTACTTTCGAGATGTTTTCGCTTCTGTAGTAGTGATTGTACGACTATATTTACAGGGACACACGTACACGTTAAGATACACAGACACACGTCAACGTGTGTGTGAGGCTGGCTATAGAGGTCACAACTACAAATGCAAAAAGGTCTCGAAAGTAATTTACTTGTACATTGTACGTATAAATCCAGACGCGGTGAGCGGTTGCATCCTTACCTTGTCAGTCTACCATTTATTCGCACGCAGCGATTTGCTTCTTCTTTCCTAATGCGAACAGCTAAGGACTGGAATTTGCTGCCGCCGTCTGTATTTCCTGATACATACAATCTGGGCCTCTTCAAGACAAGAGTGAATTGGCTATTACTGAACCAGCAAGCAACATCTTAGGCCTTGGCATCGCTTTCCATCAGGTGAGACTAAGGCCAATCGCTGGTCAGTCTATCATAAAAAAAAAACGATATTTTTTTATGTGGAAAAAGGAAGTCTATATCTTTCTACCCTACATAAAAATGGTCCTTCGAACCGGATCTTAAGCAAACTAATAGTTGCGTCTCCCATTTTAAAGATGTAGAAGTTTTGACTATACCATTTTTGTGTTGAGTGCTCCGGACCCCGGCGCCGTACCTGGCTGCGCTGACGCAGTTCACGCTGGAGGCGCGCGACACCATGGTGAAGCTGCTGCCCGAGGTGCTGCTCGACTTGTCCAAGGTGTCCGACACCAAGCACATCGCGGGACCCATGCTCGAGTTCCTCTCCAGTCAGTTCATACTCTTATCCACTCGCGTACAGTAAATCCTCATAACTATACTCAAAAAAAGACCAGCTTTTCAATGTAAAATATTATCTCTGTAAACATGCTTTTGCCGGCTCAATATTAGGATGTTGGATTTTGATAGATAAACTTAGTGTAAGGGTGGTATTCCACTCATCCAATATACATTTGATCAAAGAAATAAAAAAAAAAAAACACTTGCGTGATTATATTATGAAACTCGCCTCCGGCTTGTTTCATAAAACCACACTCTTATTTTAAAGCCTCTCGCTATGTAACAGTTGCATAAACATTAACAGTGCTCCAAACGCCAGGGTTCAAGTTTGTGTCGCAAATTGAACGGATAATATCACAGCAGACTTTTACCTTCTATTTTTTAGAGCGAGCTTAACAATGCCTTTTAATATGAACTATATCTTTATTAAACTAGTATATTACCCACTAGTGTATTGCCGGCGTTATTTGTGCATTTTTTTTGACGTGATAACGTCTTTAAAATCGTTTTAGTCGGGTGACATGTTCAGAAACTTGTGTTACACCAAAACCTCACGAGCGCGATCGCAGGTATAAGTGAAGTGCCAGTGAAGTAAGACGTTATCACGTAAACATCTCGATCGTAAACCTACTTTACAAACAACCAATTTTTTTTAAGTATGTATATCGTTGTCTTGTACCAGTAGTACAAGCTTTACTTAATTTGGGAATGGGTCGATTTGTGTAAGATTTTCCCCCAATATTTATTTATTTTATTTTAATGTTAAAAGTATTCGATATTTTATGAAAACTTTTGGTGTCGTATTCAGCACTGACGCGACTGCCGCGAGTGTTCGCGTCGTTCGTGGAAGACCAGTACATGTAGTCTATTTTTTAGAGCGAGCTTAACAATGCCATTAAATATGAACTATATCTTTATTAAACTAGTATATTACCCACTAGTGTATTGCCGGCGTTATTTGTGCATTTTTTTTAAGTATGTATATCGTCGTCTTGTACCAGTAGTACAAGCTTTACTTAATTTGGGAATGGGTCGATTTGTGTAAGATTTCCCCCCAATATTTATTTATTTTATTTTAATGTTAAAAGTATTCGATGTTTTATGAAAACTTTTGGTGTCGTATTCAGCACTGACGCGACTGCCGCGAGTGTTCGCGTCGTTCGTGGAAGACCAGTACATGTCGGTGTTCGCGATACTGCTGCCTTACACCAATCCTTCGCGATACAACCACTACGTGGTATCTCTGGCGCACCACGTGGTCGCCGCCTGGTTTCTGAAGTGCCGACTCTCCTACCGTCGGAATTTCGTCCGGTTCATCATACACGTGAGTTTATATACAACTCTTCCAACGCCTTTTTATCAGATTCCAGACTGAATAAATATTCCCTTAAGCTTCAGACCTTACTGACCGTGTTGTTCTTAGTTCTTATGGGTAGTTTCGTTCTTATTTTAAAACGCCGTTCTGAAATAACATGAAACTTTGTATACATAATGGGATCCGCCATATCTAGGCCGGAAATTAGTTTCTGTTGCTACAAATTGTAATAGAAAAAAATCACAGCGAGTTTTTGAGTTTTTTGCGTCTCGTATGAAAACCTTAATAATCGCTGTTTTTTTTTCTCCATTATAATTTCAAGCAACAGTAATTAATTTCCGCCCTAGATCCCATTGTGTATACAAAGTTTCATGTTATTTTAGCATGCCGTTTTAAAATGACAGGAAAACTACGTTTGTATGGAGAACAGAGCTTCTTGCGGACTCTTATTCACTCAGCTGGGCATTGCGAGTCGTCACGACGCTACGACTCTCCACCTAAATGCATAATCGACGAGCAAGACTCAACCTATATGATTAAGATTTTCTTTAGATGTATTTTCGTGTCTATACATTTTACAACAACAGCATAAAAGAGTGAATACGTCAAGTATCCTTCAAACAAAATGCCATACATTTTTCGTAGAACCTTATGGCATTGAGTGAATTGTTTATTTCAGGGTCTGCACAACTACATCATCATGCCGTTTGAAGAGCAACTACACAATTACAAAGTGCACGCCCCTGCTAATGAAGATTCCTCCAACCGCAAGCGCAGCTCGAGTTTGGTGAGAAAAAAACTGATATTAACTTTTAACTGAAAGAATTTTGAGATAATGGTATACAGGCGTAAAAGAGAAACTATTTACGTAACTAGATGAAATAAAAAAAAAATGATCTTGTGAAATAGTACATTACGATACAAGTGCAGAGAACAGTAAAATTGCGAATTACCTATTCGCGCGTGTATCGTACAACGTTTTACAGTACATATGGCTCTTTAAAGTTTCGACACATGCGCGTAATCTGCTGATTACCGCACTCGTGCGGTAAAGTAGCACTATATGTACTGTAATAGTATATTATTCTCGAAGCATGCGCAAATGCATATGGTTATGGTTATGGACTCCTTTTTCCGCACTTAGTCCGTGAGAGTCGGACCATTGTGCGTGACGTGAACGCCGGCTAGGGATCTAGCCAGCCTAACTCCGCCCAGAAGCGCAGGATCCTCCTGGTGTCACCACAGGCTTCGCGGAGTGACCTCGGTGCGTTGAGGATTTGAGTCCGTTGTGTAGCTACACCTTCGCATTCCAGGATGACGTGGGGAGCTGTTGCAATGCGCAAATGCAATTGCAGGTTGAGTATTAGTTTTAAATGGAAGATTTGGGATTCCATATAATTAATACGAAGCCGGCAATTGATATTTTAAACGGGGGGAAAAGAGTAAAGTTTTGGTGAACATAACCCTAAATTGTGACAATGTTTATACTTTCTGGCCGATTTTTTTTAACTGTATGTTAAATGTATTTTTGCACTGAAAACCGCAAATTATTTGAGACACGTACAAAAACGTCGTGATTCTAAAAGAAAAATACGACTTATAATAAATAATAATAATAAATAAATATTGGGGGACAATCTTACACAAATCGACCTAGTCCCAAACTAAGCAAAGCTTGTACTGTGGGTACTAGACGACGATGTACATACTTATATAGATAAATACATACTTAAATACATAGAAAACATCCAAGACCCAAGAACAAATATCCGTGAAAAATGCACAAATAAATGCCCTGGCCGGGATTCGAACCCGGGACCTCTAGCTTCGGAGGCAGAGTCACTACCAACTAGGCTAAACAGGTCGTCATCACTTGTCTTGGTTGAATTGGTTGTCGGTGGTCACTTGAATTGGTTGTATACGATCTGTGCCATCTTTTTTTACGAGTATGTCTGTTTGTTCTTTTTAAAAGTTCGGAACTCGGAATTTTAGATATAAAGCAATTTATATCTACAATTGTAGTCGTGTGGGGCGAGCCTGCAATGTTTTGGTGTCGTATTCAGCACTGACGCGACTGCCGCGAGTGTTCGCGTCGTTCGTGGAAGACCAGTACATGTCGGTGTTCGCGATACTGCTGCCTTACACCAATCCTTCGCGATACAACCACTTGTCTTTTATTTATGACTGACCATAAATTGCATACTTCGCATTCAAATATTTAGCGAGTATCGTCCACTTTTACGGGAACTATATTACTACGGTAAGTTACAGATGTTGACTCGCATGGAACGAAGCAGACTGTGTGATAAATAAGCCGCGTATCCACTAGAGGCTGCCTCGACCCGAGACTGCGCAAATGGAGACGCTGCCTCAACCTGCGAGCTCAGATTGAGGCAGCCGCTCAACCCGAGGCTGCCTCTAGTGGATACGCGGCTTAGGCTTTCGTTTGCTACCAGGGCTCCCGCGGCGTGTCGGCGGTTCCGCTCGGGGCGGGCGCGGGGGCGGGGGCGGCGGCGGCGGCGGCGGCGGCGCGCGCCGGCTCGGCGTCGGCGGCGGCGTCGGCCGCGTCGGCGTCGGCCGCCTTCCACGTGGAGCTGACGGAGACGTGCGTGGACCTGCTGGCGCGCTACACCGCCTCGCCCTGCAGCGTCAAGCCGCACAGGTACTCTAGCGAGACTGACCTACGGGAACAAATGTTATGTAGCTTCTATATTAACATGCATCGGACATCCAGACGTACGGCTGGCTACCATCCTTACCTGCTCGAAATTCCTCTAATTCGAACCAAGCGCTTTGCATCTTCTTTTATAATGCGCACTTCTAAGGTTTGGAATTCTCTGCCGACGTCTGTATTTCCGAGTTCATATAACCTGGACCTTTTTAAGGCTCGAGTGAATAGGTATCTTCTGGATGAGCTCGCTTCATCGTCGGCCTCATCTTTGCCCCCCGGCTAGATGCTGGCCAAGAGCAATCCCATTTTTAATAAAAAAAAATGCACAATACAAGAAATCGACTTTTCTCCAGGACGGACTCTCCTAGGCTGAAGCCTTCAACTGTTATCCCGTAAGACAGAGACAGTTCTCTTGTTTCTGTTATTTTTATTATAATTAATGCATATTTATGTACATTTAGAGTTGAATGAAGTAGCATAATTCTTTTGAGTTATTGGAAAAAATCTTCCCTTGTTAACATTCTAAATTCAATTTGATCTAACTGCCAGTCCCTCTCTGCGGTCTGAGATCTGTAAAGGTGGTTATACAACCTTTACAGTACCCGCCGAGCGTCTGTCTCCCCCTCACCCCTTCGTGGCCGGTCGGCGACCTCTCAGCATAAAACCCAACGTCTTTCTTCCTTTCATCTGCTCATTTTAATAGCATCAAAAATCTTTACTCTATAATCAAAAACGACCAAGATTTGGTCCTCAAAATTTGAAGGAACTATGTGACCTGTCATTGGTACAGTCAGCATCGAATGGTCTGTAGCGTCCTAAAGCGCAAAACATATTGTCACTCATCTTTATGCCTGTAGGAATAAAGATGGTTTGCAATATATTTCGCACGTTATTTTATTTCATCGTATGGCATTTATTTACGAACCGTGAGATCTTCGAGAAGACAAGTACGGTTGCCAGTTTTTGTTGCACTTTGAATGCTACAGACTACTTGACTGTACCAAAATCTAGTTTGTGCTATCCCTAAAATGAATATGAAAAGCCGGAAGCGCAGACGGAGAGGAACCCGGTACGACAAAGCGCGGAAAGCGTGCGAACCAGAACGGTTGAAGGTTAAGCACCCGCACACCAAACGAGGGCGGCGCAGGACCGGTCGTTGTGGAAATCCTTGGGCCTTCGGCTGATATGATGATGTTAAATTATGAATGAACATGTTGATTGGCATTGCAGGAGCGACGCAGCCGAGTGGATGTTCTCGGGCGGGCAGTCGCAGACGTGGCTGGTGGGCCACAAGCTGGTCACCATCACCACCGCCGGCTGCGCCATGAACTCGCTCAAGCAGGGCATGTGCGACCGGTAATACATCTCTCACACACTTAATTGGGTAGTGTCTTGGGTAAAATAGTACATTACTACAGAGGCCGGGACGAAAGGGGTTGCCGGCCGAAGACATAAAGACGGTCGAGAGAAGCGAGGCCGGATAGGTCTGAGGCGGGCAACCCATTATTCCCGCCGAGGTATGCATAGTGCTTTTCTCAAACATACAATGAAATATACAACAAAAAATAATCAAACTTTTATTTTTAATACGCGCAGTGGCAGAATGTTATGATGCCTGTGCCACAAATTTATGTGGAATAGAAATTAAAAAAGAGGACAACCGGCCCAGGCCTGCAGGTTTTTTTTATGACATAGGAGGCAAACGAGCAGACGTATCGCCTGATGGTAAGCGATTAGCGCCGCCCATGGACACATGGACATTTCTGGTCCCTGTATTGAAATACCAACCTACTAACGCACTATGCGGTTGGTCGGGTGCGGTTTGCGGCCAGTCGCATAGTGTGTTGTAGATCAAACATGTGGCTTTATATTATTTACAGTACATATGGTGCTGCATTACCGTACGAGTGCGGTAATCAGCAGATTACGTGCATATGTCGAAACTTTAAAGAGCCATATGTACTGTAAAACGTTGTACGATACACGTGCGCAACAGGTAATTCGCACCTCGTGTAGATTTAAAACACTCCCTTCGGTCGTGTTTCAATTTATCACCACTCGTTGCGAATATCCTGTTCTCTGCACTTGTATCGTAATGTACTATTATCGTATGGCAATTAATTCGAACCGGGAGATCTTTAACAAGACAGTACGGTGGCCAATTGGTTGCACTTTTACCATCACCCAGGGGTCAGGTGTAGGGTAACGGTGACTTCGTGTAAAAGTCGCACCGTACGTTAGCAAGCTTTAGACCCTCGGAGCCTACCTCGTACTATTAGCCAACGCAACGGGTTCACACATCTAGAATTATTAATTTTTGAATGCACCTCACAGCGTTCTCTGTTTAAATTATCTACTAATAGAAACGGCCAGGCCAAAGTGTGAACTCGGAGCATGGGGCGATGGTACCTCGGACAGGCACGAGCGGGGCGGGCGGAGTGGGAGGCGAGGCTGACGGCGCGTGGTGGGGGGTGTTGCAGGTGCGCGGCGCTGTGCCGGCAGCAGGCGGAGAGCGCGGCCAGCCCGCTGCCGCCGCTCGCGCCGCACAGCGACGACGCCGCGCAGGTACCTGTTAGCGATACGCTACTTCTCAATCATCCGCTGACTCCGCTCTTACTCGAACCAATGTATGAGGGTGGTATTCCACTCGTCCAATATCTTTGATCAAAGTTCTTTGACGGAGGCCCATTCCACTCATCCAATATCTTTGTCCAATTTTTTTTTCATGCGTAATCATATTGATTTAACTGTCATCGGAATCTTTGATCAAATGTCGGGGTCCCATCCAAGTTTGATGAAATCATCCAATTTCTTTGATCAAAGATATTGGACGAGTTTAATAGGGGGTGGTATTCTACTCATCCAATATCTTTGTCAAATCTTTGATTAAAGTTCTTTGACGGAGGCCCATTCCACTCATCCAATATCTTTGTCCAAATTTTTTTTTTCATGCGTAGCCATATTTATTTAAATGTTATCAGAATCTTTGATTAAATGTCGGGGTCCCATCCAAGTTGGATGAAATCATCCAATTTCTTTGATCAAATGTATATTGGACAAAGATATTGGATGAGTGGAATACCTCCCTAACCCTCTTGTTCATGAACGTCCATCAAACTTCCACGATAATATGTTTTGATTTTTTTTTTTTTTTTTATATTAAGCAGTAACGGTGCTAACGAAAATTCCAAATTTCAAATAAAAGGAAAAATTGAAAAACCCTCCCTGTACGCCTCCCTGAGGCGTTGTAAGAGGAATCTAGTGAAGAATTTCATGCCTCAGTTTTTGTTCCGATAGCTCAGAGGCTAGAGCGATTGGCCGCGTATGCCAGATGTCGCAGGATCGAATCCTGCTCGGAGCATACAATTTTTCTTCAAATTGAAATTTTAATATTATTTTACTTATGTGAGTCTCTTTGACACTTCTATTTGTAAAATAAAGATAAAACAAATAATTAACGAAGGTTAAATAAGTTTCATGAATGAGGGGGTAAGACTGACGTCATTAAGCACATTTCCCTACAAACTTCACACTACACGAGCGTATTTGACGTTTCGTAAAAAGTTGCTGACTTAACTATAAGCGAAATACTGTACAAGCGACTTTGACGCAGGTCAATTCTTCGTACACCAACGTACGGTCAATCAATTTGATTTCTGAACCACTTTGTACTTTGTCACAATCAAAATCAATATGAAAGCTGTTTGAGATCTCATATTATTGGTGGCTCGGTCGTCAGATTGGTTGTTTAAAGTGGTTTATTTAAATATTCTAACGTATTTGAATAATTACTGTAAGCCCGAAGCAATGACTCCAAACTGTATCATATCTTACACCACACCTTGCCAAAAAGCGCGTTTTTCCGCACACTGCGCATCCGGAAAAACCCACTTTTTGGCCAAGTGGTGGCGTAAAATTGTGTACAAAACACGGGTCGTAAAACAGAAAGCCCTCTCTCGCATATTTATGACCCTCGTCTGCGGCTCGGGCCTCAAACATCTGCGATATCATCCTTTCTTTGTTTTACAACACTTGTATCGTAAATAGCTATTATAAGCATTAATAAAACACTGATAAAAAACATGAATTCGAAGCAAAAATGACAGTAAATGTTATAAAGGTGCAGTCGACCGACGGGACCCACAGCCAGCAGACCCACAACTTGCAAGTCACGCAGAACCCGCCCGAGATCAAGCGGTGAGTCCAACATCTGTGCCACACTGTGACTCTGACTAGGGACACTTCGGGTTTGTTTCGAGGCAGTTCGTGACATGGCCGCGATAAACAAATATAGTAACATTCCCATTCGATTAGAAAAATTATGATAAAATGGTCGTCACTCTTTTTTTACAAAAATTATCGTCTTAGTTGCCACGTTACGAGCTGTTATTGAAATAAATTAAATGGGAACCTAACCTTCACTTTTAAAATAAAACGAGCATAAAACGTTTTATATTAACTACCTAAATTTCAATAAATAGGTTATTCACAATGCTTCTCGGTAGACTTGGTGATACATTTATAATTTTCTTTACAACATTTTTTCTATCGCGATTTAGTTTACAACCCTCTTAAAAATATTGAACGCACGAACGTGGCTTGATTATATTTTGTGAGAAATCGTATAAGTGACTACAAAATAATGTATCAATTTTTCACAATTTCACAATAATTGCTAACGCACAGTCAGTCAAGAAAGTGGTTTAAAACCTTCATGAACTAATAATACTAGTGGCTCTAAGAGCTACACACCGCGTGAACATTTATTTAAATTTCATAACTTTCTAAAACAGACTCGTCAAAAAAATCTATATACATAATTTTCGAACCTGCTCACAAAATTTCACGAGAATCGATTGAGAAATGCGACCTGTGGGGGAGAACAACCGGAAATCCGGACGTCTGAACATCCGGACATATGAACTCATTTTTGTCGAAGCTGAAGCGGAGACCTGCCTTCGTTTCATTCGGTTGGAAGAGTCCCAAAGCTGTACACCACTTTCTTGGCTTATTGCACGTGCACATTGTCACCTGACCATGATCCATACGTACACAGGGACAATGTGTAAGAAGATTACCGAGAAGCAAACTAAATAGTGTGTGTTCTAGTGTTTGGTTTGGTATTGTGTGAGCCACTAACACGCGAGCCCTGGGTGCGGGAGCTTCGTCGCTTACTAACGACACATAACGCTGATAACTTCACATTGTAGCTAGCACAAGTCGTACAGATGTGAGTTACTGTAGGCATTCGAACATCAAATTTTAATATTGTACACTAAATATGAGTTAAGGGGATTTATTACTAGCCATATGTTTAGACTTCTATTTGTGTCTTGCTCTTCTGTATTCTGATTGCCCCTCAGCAAAGGCCTCCTACAGACTTTTCCAATCATGTCGGTCGCGTGCGACTCTGTACCATGTCTTTCCTGTCACCTTGCATATGTCATCGTCCCATCTCTTCTGAGATCTGCCTCTCCTTCTCTTGGCGACCACCACCACCATATCAGCTGAAGAACGTCCTGCTGGACATAGGCTTCCCCCAATTTCATAAGTGCTAAATGCCATAATCGCCACACTTGGCATGCGGATTGGCAATCGCAGTATCTCCACCGCACTCCAGGGATGCTGCTGCCCATCCCCCGGTGGTCTTGGTCGTAGTTTTAGGACATGTCCGGGTCCTGGGCCAGGGTGTGGCTCTTGAAGACCGCTCTGTATCTATTTAGCATCATTTATGTTTTGCTCTTTTCTTATTTCAAAAAGGTGATTAATGATAATGTTAATGAGTAATTTAGGAATGGCGGACAACTTGTGCTAGCTGCTCTGTATTCGCTTTGAATCTATTCAGAGGACTTAATTACGTACCGAACTTTGCTGGGATTCGACTAAGGCTCATTCAAGGATTGATACAATTCAAGTATTAGGGTGCCTTTCCACCAGAGACGTGCTATGCTACGTTGCTAGGGATACGTTTGAATCTGTCAATCATAGGGTGGTATTCCACTCGTCCAATATCTTTGTCAAATCTTTGATCAAAGTTCTTTGACGTAGGCCCATTCCACTCATCCAATATCTTTGTCCTAGTTTTTTTTTTCATGCGTAGCCATATTAATTTAACTGTCATCAGAATCTTTGATCAAATGTCGGGGTCCCATCCAAGTTTGATGAAATCATCCAATTTCTTTGATCAAAGATATTGTATGAGTTTAATAGAGGGTGGTATTCTAGTCATCCAATATCTTTGTCCAATTTCTTTGTCAAATCTTTGATCAAAGTTCTTTGACGGAGGCCCATTCCACTCAGCCAATATCTTTGTCAAAGTTTTATTATTTTTCATGCGTAGCCATATTGATTTAACAGTCATCAGAATATTTGATCAAATGTCGGGGTCCCATCCAAGTTGGATGAAATCATCCAATTTCTTTGATCAAATGTATATTGGACAAAGATATTGGATGAATGGAATACCTCATATATCCATTGGTTCACACAGCAAAGCACTGGTGGAAATGGGTTTTCTTATCTTAGCTTTCACATCCTCGCAGTATAAGTGCATAGCATCTGTGGTGGAAAGGCGCCCTCACAAATGCTTTGTGGGGATCGCTTGCAACCTAAGCCTTATCCCGTTCTTGAATGGCCCAGGCAGACATCGGTATTATACGGATACAATGTCAAAGTCACTACGCAACTAACCCTCAGGTCGGTTCCAATGATAGAAGAACTTTGTCTTGAAGTTTTTTGTAAAAAAATCTGTTGTAGCTCTCAGGGCCCCAAGATACAGGCTCAGCCTAGTTTGGGGTCCGCCAGTCACTTTCATTATATGTATTTTTCTTGTGTGTTTAGCAAAATAAAGATTATTGTTATTATTATTTTACATGAAAAAAAAATCTATCCTTGGAATAGACCGTATTGTATTTATACTAACATTCTGCTCGAGTCAAACTTACTTAAAACATAAAAGATTATAAAATAAGGCAAGAGGTTAAGGAAGTTCTTTTGCGTAGGACGTAATTTAACAAAAACAACTTTTTGCGAGTTGTTGGGGTTTTTTTTATTTTATTTGTAGTGTTAACTCCTTTTATTAATACCTTTTTTAAGCTTATCAGAATCGGTAGACACGGGAGTAGTTTTTTTTAATTAGATACTATACAGTATGTTCCCTATCGGCTGATGTTGCCTGGATAATAATTTATAACAAAAAACCGACTCCAATTTTGTACTTGCTATGCCACAGTTTGTGGTTTCCTACCTACAGAAAATACCGAAATCGGCATATGCCTGCCTATCAAATTCGAGGAGTTCCCTCGATTCCTCCTAGATCCCATCATCAGACCTTCGCTAAATTTATATGGGACCAATGTCGGGGTACCGGCTTTGAAACAAAAAAAGAATTATCAAAATCGGCCAACGTGGTCAAGAGTTATCGGGGAACATAAATAGATAAAAAAAGAACGAGCAAACATGCAGACGAACTGAGTAATTCATTTAATCAGTACCTCCTCCTTCCTTCTATTGAAGTCGGTTAAAAAACGGTTTGACTCGAGCACTGTCTTGCGCCGGCGCGTGTCCGGTGCGTGACGCGCGGTGTGGTGTGGTGGCAGCTACAGCAAGCACTCGCTGCAGCACAGCCGCTCCACCGACAACTCGGCGTCCAGCTCGTCGCTGTCCACCGACGCGCGCCAGGACTCCGGCGCGCACTCCAGGTACACACGTGTACACCGGGTACACATATGTCCTTCTGGTACACGTGTACTCCAGTAGCACACTTGTACACCAGGTACACACGTGCACTCTAGGTACACAAGCCACAACGTGGCTGTGGCGGTCACAGTACATATCGAGAAAAAGCTGACTGAAGAGTTCATCAACAGCCACCGACGGGCGTTCGGAGCCTTCCAGCGCTGTCTCCAGGTTTGTATCGCAGCTGTGACGGTACAGTCTACTACAAAGAGATGAATTCACTTTTACACCCTCATCATCATCATCATGTCAGCCGAAAGGCGTCCACTGCTGGACATAGGCCTCCCCCAAAGACTTCCACAATGACCGGTCCTGCGCCACCCGCATCCAGCGGACACCCGCGACCTTCACCAGGTCATCAGTCCACCGTGTGGGGGCCTGCCCACGCTACGCCTTCCGGTACGTGGTCGCCACTCGAGAACCTTTCCGCCCCAACGGCCATCGGTTCTACGTGCTATGTGCCCCGCCCACTGCCACTTAAGTTTAGCGATTCGGAGGGCTATATCGGTCACTTTGGTTCTGCTGCGCATGGCCTCATTCCTGATGCGATCACGCAGAGATACTCCCAACACAGTTCTCTCCATTGCCCTTTGGGTGATTTTGAGCCTTCTTATGAGGCCCATAGTAAGCGACCACGTTTCAGTGCCATATGTCATCACTGGCAACACACACGTGTCAAAGACTTTTGTGGATTTAAGTACAATGCTCAATGACCTCAGTAGAGCCTCCGAGCGAGTTGTTCTAAGGATGAACATGGACAAGACGAAGATCATGTCAAATGTCCATGTCGCACCAGCTCCCTTAACAATCGGACACTTTACGCTCGAAGTTGTAGACGATTACATATACCTAGGACAGACTGTCCAGTTAGGTAGGTCCAACTTCGAGAAAGAGGTTAATCGTCGAATCCGACTCGGCTGGGCAGCGTTCGGGAAGCTACGGCACATCTTTTCGTCCAATATTCCGCAGTGTCTCAAGACAAAAGTCTTTACACCCTACTGCATTACAATAAAGCCCAAAAGTGGATATCTCTACCCATACACAAGCCTTATTGAGCGTACTATGGGATTAGTTTGATTCGTATAAAATATTGGGACTTATATTTATTTATCTCTCCATCTTTGTAGCCGACTGTACTCTGTTATTACACCAATCAAACAGACGTGTCGCTCCACACAATTGCCGCCGAATCGAATCGACTGGTGGTTCATTCCGGGGCAGTGACGACACTTCCTTAACTCGATAATCATAATCTCTTCATCGAAAGAGCCTCGAAATGTATAAGTACGTATCTCTAAGGTTGGGTTGCACCAAGCCATCTTTAATCGGAAGCGGCATTCGTTAAGAGTACGTAGTTACGCTCTCATTTTATAACGCCATGCTTGAATAACATGAATATTTGTGTGCACATTAGGATCCGGCATATCTAGCGGCCGGAATTTAGTTTCTGTTGCTTGAAATTATAATGGAGAAAAAATATAGCGATTATTAAGGTTGTCATACAAGACCTCAAAAACTCGCTGTATTTTTTTTTCTATTACACTAGCAATTGTAACAGAACAGAAACAAAATTGAGTCCTAGATATTGCGGATCCCATTGTGTATATAAAGTTTCATGTTATTTCAGCAGGGCTTTTTAAAATGATAACGAAACTACGTTTGCATGGAGAATTGAGTTCAGACGAGCGTGCGATCCCACCCTTAAAATCTGATTTTACAACAGATTTTTTTATGTTTGACAAGTGTCTATGGGATGACAGCCGACGCCATATTTAACGTTGACCGGTCTGTAATCGTAAGTTGGTGCAACCCGCCCTAAAACGAATTAGTAGAACTGCATGACTAACAAAGATTGGTATTCAATAACAATTGGCCTGGCGCTTCTAAACTTCGTGGAAAGTTTGTGACGCCATTTGCATCATCAATAGGAATATTTGTTTTTTTTCTTAGTCCAAATTGATTGCAAATGCCATCATGAATTTAACCATTTTTAAAAACAAAACTAGATTAACTTATTTATTCTGTGGCTAAATCCCTAACACACGTGGGAAGTTATGTTTTGTGTGATGCATGTGGGCAGTTTAATGCTTTTTGAGTTTTATAGCGTTCTCTGTTTATCTGTTAGCTCGTGAAATTTCAAAATTGGTTAGGAAAACATGTTCATGTACACAGTACCCCGTATTGACTTGTGTTATTAATGTTTAGAATCGTATGAAAAAAATTGGTTGAATTTGATGAAATATAACTGTGATTTGCAGACAAAACTCGGCCGAATACAACCCCGTAGTAGAGGCGCTCAACAATTTCACGCAGCGCTTCGAAAGGATCTCAAAGGAAGTCGTAAGTTGAATTTAGTATGTCTATAAGTGTTTCATCATCATCATCATCCTCCTAGCGTTATTCCCAGTACAGTTGCATCCTGAAGGATGCCTGGGGTCCGCTACCTAATCCCAAGAATTGGCGTAGGCACTAGTTTTTGCGGAAGCGACTGCCATCTGACCTTCCAACCCGAGGGGGAAACTAGACCTTATTGGGATTAGGCTTGTCAAGTGAGTGGGCAACTTGACTGTTAGAAGTTCTCAAGCCGCCCGGAGGCCTCTTAACTTGGCTTAACGACTGCTATCATAGACAGCAACCGGGATCAACAGCTTAACGTGCCTTCCAAAGCACGGGAGCGCTCAGTTAGTAACCACTCAAAGCGGTCACCCATCTAAGGACTGACCTCGCCCGACATTGCTTAACCTCGCATACCGCACGCGGTACGCGGGCGCCGCTGGGCCACGAGCGCTCCGTATGTCTAAAAGTGTTTATGTGCAAAATAAATGAAACACAAATATTTCTAGTTTAAGGGCCGCACGCTCGACTGAACTCAATTCTCTATACAAACGTAATTTCGTTCTTATTTTAAAACGCCGTGCCGAAATAACCTGAAACTTTGTATACACAATGGGATCCGCCATATCTAGGCCGGAAATTACTTCCTGTTGCTAGAAATTGTAAGAAAAAAGAAAGACAACGAGTTTTTGAGTTTTTTAGGTCTTGTATGAAAACGTGTATTTTTTCCCACAGAAACTAATTTCCGGCCTAGATATGCCGAATCCCATCGTGTATACAAAGTTTCATGTTATCCCAACATGCTGTTTTAAAATGAGAGCGAAACTACGTTTGTATGGAGAAACCAGCTTACTGCGGACTCTTAAGTAATGTTGGTGGCCCATGAGGGGGAATCTTCACGGTTAAGATTCACGATCGTCCACAGTTTTACTTTACGAGCCTTTAGGAGTATTTAAGTAGTATCGAATACAGCTAGTCGAGCCATCGCCGGACGCCTGTAGCGGAGTGGTGTTGCAGGACGCGGAGGAGGCGGCGTGGTCGCGCGCGGGGGAGCTGGCGGCGGGCGCGTGCCCGTGCTGGTGCGCGGACTGGGCCGAGCTCCACGTGCGCTCGCCCTCCGGCGACGTGGCGTGGCTCATGCGCGTGCAGAACCAGGTACTGTTCCTGCTCACCGTTCCACCGTGGACCCTAAAGTAAGAAGCAGAAGAAAAACATTTATTTGTGACAATTATGCAAACGACCAAAAAAAGTGTTCGAGCCCGCAAGACCGTTCGCCCATGAGTTGTGAGTACGACCTAAGGTTCGTACATGCTCATTCAAACGTGTATCTTTTTTTTATCCGTTTGACGAGTGAATATTTGTGTGATTCATCAGATTTCACAGTCTAAATGACGTATAGGACAGACGGCAAAAAATGCGATATGCTCAGTCTCTTTGAGAGTTATTTTTCTTGTACTGTGTCAGTAATTTACCGAGTGAAACGAAAGTATCCGTTTCAATTTCAGAAAAAATGCTTTTGTTTGTCCGGTCTTTCGGCTGTTTTCCTTTACAGATCGCATTTCTCAACAGATTCTTCTGAATTTTTTTACGCAGGTTTTATAATTACGTATGTAGTTTTTTTTTTGTTTAGACGTTTTTGAAAATTTGAAAATCAAAATTCAAATTCAAAAATTCAAAAAAAAATATTTGTAAGAATACTTATACAGTATATATGGTCTTAAGCTATACTGTACAAAGTTCATGTATTCGGCCTGCAAGCAGGCGTACAAATATTTCAATGAAAATAATCTACGTATGAAGAATAAAATAATTCAAATTAGATATATGTGTGAGTCAAATTTTTATGATCTAAGTAGTCCTTAATACTGTAGAAACATTTCTCTTGTAGCCATTTGGTCAATTTATTTTAAATATGTCGCCTGTCAATACTTTTAAATCATCCGGCAATTTATTAAAAAGTACAAAGCTCATATTATAGACATTTCGTTTTTACATGTCTTTGTGACAGCGAGGCTTGTACAATAGAGACATAATGTGTGGTTTTGTTTGTCTCTGGATGACTTCGCTTCGTCTACTGAAGTACTCTTGATGAGAGTCAACAAAGACACATACCTCTCGAATGTACAAACATGGCAATGGTAATATATGTAACTTTCTAAAAAGTGGAATACAGCTTTCATCCATCTTAACATTACTTATTGCCCTTATACACTTTTTCTGAATTTTAAACACTCTATCCAACTCAATAGAGCTACCCCATAGAATTAGACCTTTTAAAAAAATTATAAATACGCGGGGGTCTTGTTTTATGATTGATTGACCAGCGGTTGACCCTAGTCTCACCTGACAAGCGATGACAGAGCCTAAGACGTTGCTCACAAACAATAGCCTATTGACTCTTATCTTGAAGAGACTACAATTTACAGAGCCACTTGTTCCACTTATCTTACGAGTACAATCGCCAATACAGTTAACCAGTGGCGGCTGTACCTTGAGTGCGCTCGTGCGTTGCACTACCAATAATTTAGCACCATCAATACCATCGTCATCAATAAAACTATCTCAATTATCTATAATATACATACATATATTACATTTAAAAAATGCAAATAAACCACTACGCTATGTCGTAGTCTTTAAAACTCTTTTTCGCTCAGTCTCAAAATATCTCTCCGTGAGATTCGCGGAGCGCACGCACTAGCCAGTAAAATTTCTATGAGAATCGCGTTAGAACGCCGGGCGCGTGAGACGGAAAATACTCCGTACAAACTCTATGAAGAAATAGGTGAATTCGGTGCGGCGCACGAAGCTCGCGTGTGGGCCCCCGTGCCGCGTAGCCGAAGATATTCGACAATTGCCGAGACGGCCGGCCGAGTGGCTGACTCATGTATTATCCGACCAAGCGAAGCTAACGCTGAAAATATAAAGCTTTTCTTGCGCGCCACTTGTCAAGTTCGTTTGGTTTGGTTAATAACATGTCCTGTGCACTTTTTTCGACCTTGTACGCGCAGCGCGCTAATATTCGTTTCGTGTTTATTGTTTGTTTTTGTAAAGTAAGTGTGCATGTATTTTATGAAGTGACGAAATGTGTGTTTAATGGAAAGAATAAGTGTGAACTTAAATGTCGAGAATATTGAAAACAATTATATAACTTTTAGTGATTGATAAATTAGAAATAAAACAGCTGGACCGCCAAGGTCATGTCTTATTTATCAGGGATCAAAATCGACGGATTTAGGTAATACATAACAGATAAAATTATTAGTAGGATAATGATATAATATTCCATATATCCATAAATTAGCGCACTACCGGTTCTCGTAGTCAACTGATCATCCTTGCACTTTATATTCATTGTAATAAGGGTCACGAGCTCAGCCAACTGTGTTGGCGTTTGTTCGATAGGTCCTTTGTGTCGAAGTGTTCTAACCCCAGTTGTTGCAGATGGGGTGGGAGAACCAGTCGGAGTCGTCGCTACAAGACATCCTCGCGTTGCTGGCGCCCGCGCCCTCCGCGCCGCCCTCCTCCGCCTCCAGCGGCCTCGACGACCGCACCACCAACGTAAGCAATCATTCCCTTTTACCACTCCTGTCTTAATAATCGGTCATCGGTCTACATGTTTCAAATCTATCTGTGGCTGCCCATTACGGGTACAGTGAGTTAAGGTCTCAGTTTTACTTTTTTAAATTGAGAATGGGAAACAAACAGCGAAAAATAACCCATACAATTAAGTACATTTAAAAATATACAAAAGCCAAAACAGTTTCCACAAATGAGCATATATCATTATGGTTGCTCAGACAAGACTTGTTTATACAATTCTGTTCAATTTTTACTATTATAATTATTATACTAAGATGCTCTAAAGGAAAAAAAAAACATTTTTTCTATCTCTAGATCTTACTTAAGTGTACAAACAGTTTTTACATACTATCTATTTTATGAGTTACAGTCACCGTGCCTCTTGTTATACTTATACATATGTTATTGTCGTTATTGACTATAAGCAAGCTATGTAGTTGATAGCACGTGCATAAATATATAAGTAGTTGTAAGATTGTGTCTGCTTTATAGTAATCTTTTTAGTGAGTGCAACGCCAGCAAACGGCTTCGCAGGTCGACGAAGCTTTGTCAATCGGTGCTTGCTGTTTTTATCTTAACATTTGCAATATTTATTTCTATCTGTGATAACCTATAATTGGCCTCCGATTTTTTTTATATACAGGGTGTGGCCTGTAATAGGAGCAATAAATTTAAAGGACGCTTCCTTAGAGCATTTGCAGTAACCTCTTGTGTCCAAATTTTTTTTATCTTTTTTCAATTGGGATAAATATTGATCTAAAGTTACGACCTCCAAGTAATGGATCTTGGCACCCAGAGATTATAGCGCGGCAGTCAATGCTGATTTTGAGGTTGCTTCAAGTTATAATTTATGACTCATAATCGTTGTCGCATTTTTGGTTTGAAAGAATTTTTATAAATTTTTAGTGTTTTTTGATTAAATTGTTATTAATATCACTCCAGTAGAGTAAAAAAATACACATAAGGTACATTTGCGAAAAAAAATTCCAAAAAAAAACTTTTTTTTTTCAATTAAAATCATTTGGAAATAATTGCTGGAGAGCTCAATAATGTACCGTTTAATTTTTTGCTCCTATTACAGGCCACACCCTGTATATTGTCATATTGTTTCATGTGCTGTTGGTTTTCCAATAAATAAATAATAATAATAAATAGTTATCTACCACTTTTGAACTTTAGTGTAGAATAGTAGGGTCGACAAGTAGTATACCACTCCCTTTGCTTACTGTACAATCACCGGCATTATTATCTGCCAAAACAAAGGCACCAATAACTATTTCGCACTACCCTACAAATAAAGTGGTGTTCGATATTTATAATAATAATAAAATAAAGATTGCGAAGAGTCTCGACCAACATCTTAAGAGACTCTCGCTAGATGGCTGGGTCAAGGGTCAGATACAGAAGGCGGTACTCCTGGACACGGCGCGGATAGTCCGGAGGTTCCTCTCTCTGTCGCCCTAACCACCGGTAGCTTAGGCCCTGCCTCGCTGCCGGCGGCACCCTAGGTTAGGTTTTTATAATGATTTTTTGTTTTGTAAATATTGTTTTATATTTTACTTTTTATTATTGTAAAAACCTAATCTAAGAAAAAAAAATGAATAAAGAGATAAAATAATAATAATAATATTGGGGGGACAATCTTACACAAATCGACCTAGTCCCAAACTAAACAAAGCTTGTACTATGGGTACTAGACGACGATATACATACTTATATAGATAAATACATACTTAAATACATAGAAAACATCCAAGACCCAAGAACAAATATCCGTGAAAAATGCACAAATAAATGCCCTGGCCGGGATTCGAACCCGAGACCTCTAGCTTCGGAGGCAGAGTCACTACCAACTAGGCTAAACAGGTCGTCAATTTATGCGCGCTTTGTGATGGCAGATATGTTGCTGGTGACAACTACGGGTCCGTCTTCTGCCTGCTCGGCTGTTTGGTGAATTGAGACCCGTGTTAATCTTTTATGCCGGCTCCACATGCTTGGCAAACAACGAACACCAAACAACAAACACGAACGTGTGGATTGGTGTTTGTCTGTTTTTGTTTGTGTTTGCCAGTGATCGGCGTCGATGTCGGTTTTTGCACAAATCAAAGGATGTTCGACAAACGTGTTTGCGATGTATCCAAACGCTTGTCCGGACCATACCTAATCCAAAATATACCACCACGTTCGCCAAGCCTGGGGATGCCGTGTTTGTGTTGGGTGATTGAGCGAGTGATTGAAATGTTTGGCACGTGTTTGGTGTTTGTTGCAAACATCAAGCATGTGGATGCTGGCAAGGGCATGATATTTTAAATAAAGATAAAAAAAGGGCATGATTAATACCTTAATACTAGTGTTATTTTATTGGAGATTGACGAGAGACATCATCCTGTTTTGGATTTATTGTTATTGACGCTTAGAGACCTTATACATCTCTGAGAATATTAAATTACTTAAGTGCTATTTTCATTTACTACTTATTTTAATTTAGACACTTAGAAACCATGTACATCTATCTCTAAGGACTTCGGAATAATGGACGCTCAGAGACCATATACATCTCTGAGATTTTAAATTTATTGTATATATTTTTGTGTATTCGGACAGAGACCGTATATATACGTCACTTTTTTTTTAATGTAATGTATTGTAAGTTTATTTTAATTGAATATTATCAGTTTGTTAATCACTATAGTTTTGAAATCATTATTATTATTGTCTACTTTTTTGTAGTTCTGCAATTCTGTTTTGAAAACATCATAATTATCATTGTCAATTTATTTAATTGTATAATTCATGTGTTGACTTGTAAAAGTGCCCTTGTGGCCTATTTGCAGAATAATAATTTTCATTTTGATTGATTGATTTTGGAGCCGGCATTACGTATATGTAGATAAACGAGTAAAGTTGTTCGATGTCGGCAGGCGTCGGAGAGCGAGAGCCGCTCGCGCAGCGGCTCCTCCGCCTCGCAGCCCGCGCATGCGCACGCGCACCCGCCCGACCTGCACAAGTCCAGGTACGCTTTACACCGATATTATAACTAATCCCTTCCTATATGATTTCATACTTACTATGCTGGCTCAGCGACCCAAAGCGGACCTTTGCCTCCGACACTAAGAGACGCCACTGTGTTCTGTCCTGAGCAGCTTGTCGCCAATTACAGAATTGCAGTGCCCTTGCAGGGTGTATGTTGAAAGCTTGTAAATATTTTTTGTTCGTCATTCAAATTCAAATTTCTCGACTGTACAATATGAAGCAATAAAGAAGTATGAAGTAATTACAATCGGCTGTTTGAAGTTGGCAGAGGTACGATAATTATATGGAATTGTGTTTTTGTAATTCTGTTTTTTGAAATATTATAAATGGGCATTGAAAACGTAAAAAAAATATTACTAGGGATGTCTTCGGCTCACAAAGCCACTAGTGCTTTTTTCAACCATGCAATGAAATTGCGTCATTACATGCGTTATAACAGGCATTAAAGTATCACGTTGCAGGCGGAACAACTCGTGATAACTGTAAAGGAATTTCATACAAAATTGAAGGCCTAGGCCGGGAAGTAATTTTTTTTTTAATTTTAATTTCAAACATGGCGTCTGTTAAATTGGTGTTTTGAGTGGTGCATTTTTTATTGCATTGCATATGTTTGAGAAAAGCACTAAGAGAAACGTTCAAACGAATCTCGGCGAGAAACCCTTCGTTTCCCGGCCTCTATAGTAATGTACTATTAAAATATACATCACTACAGAGGCCGGGACGAAAGGCCGCCAAGGCACTATACATACCTTGGCGGGAAATATGGGGTTGCCCGCCTCAGACCTATCCGGCCTCGCTACGCTCGGCCATCTATATGTCTTCGGCAGGCAACCCCATATTTCCCGCCAAGGTATGTATAGTGTTTTCCCAAACATGCAATGAAAAAAAAAAAACAAAGTTTTATTTTTAATACGCATAGTGGCAGAAAATGTCATGATGCCTGTGCCACAAATTTATGTGAAATGGAAATTGAAAAAAGAGCACTGCGCCGGTCTGGTCCTGTAAGATTTGTATGAAATTCCATTAAAGACCTCTTGTCCTAGCCGCACCTGAAACGTCATACTTCGCAGCCTATTATATGGAACATAACATCAATATTTCACTGCATGTTTGAGTAAATGTTGATGAGTAGTTGCTCCCACAGCTCGGACTCGGTGGTGGCGGGCGAGAGGAGGCCGCCGCACGCCGCCACGCACTGCATCGGCCCTCCGGCCGGACAGCCTTTACGGTGAGAGTAGCGCCTCCCTCTTGTCGACGACTATTCCATCAACAACTCCCTCTTACGAAATTGTGTAAAATTCTACAATAAACACTTTACTGAAATTTCCGATTCTACATTTAAATGTATATTAACAAGCACTTATTTCAAAATTATATTACATTATAAGGTAGCGGAGCGTTCGTGGCCCAGCGGCGCCCGCGTACCGCGTGCGGTATGCGAGGTTAAGCAATGTCGGCCGAGGTCAGTCCTTGGATGGGTGACCGCTTTGAGTGGTTACTAACTGAGCGCTCCCGTGCTTTGGAAGACACGTTAAGCCGTTGATCCCGGTTGTTGTCTATGATAGAAGTCGTTAAGCCAAGTTAGTTGCCCACTCACTTGACAAGCCTAATCCCAATAAGGTCTAGTTTCCCCCTCGGGTTGGAAGGTCAGATGGCAGTCGCTTCCGTAAAAACTAGTGCCTACGCCAATTCTTGGGATTAGGTAGCGGACCCCAGGCATCCTTCAGGATGCAACTGTACTGGGAATAACGCTAGGAGCTTCTTTTCCTTCTCTACATCAATGATTTGCCCAACGCAACTGTTCAAAAGACCATTTTATTCGCAGATGACACTACATTAGTGATACAAGGTTTTAATAGAATAACCTTTAATCGAAATATAGAAAATTCTTTGACAGACATAATAAACTGGATGAATACGAATAACCTAAGTATTAATATTAAAAAAACAAAGTATATGGAATTTACGTCTTATAACTCGAATAGCTTACCAATGACATTAAAATATAATGATGAAGTTGTTGACGAGGTAAAATCTATTAAATTTCTTGGTGTCACGATAGATAAGCATCTCAATTGGAAAGAACACATAGAACAGGTTTGCAAAAAGCTCAATCGGTTTGTGTTTGCTCTCCGGAGGCTGAGAAACACTGTGTCAATAGAGGCCGCACTAACAGCTTACCACGGCTATGTATCATCTGTTCTCCGGTACGGGCTAATACTGTGGGGTAATTCTGTAGATGTGGATAGAGTTTTCATAATTCAGAAAAAGTGTGTCAGGGCCATTTGCAATGCGTGGATAGATGATAGCTGCGTACCCTTATTTAAAAAGCTAAACATACTCCCATTACCCTGTTTATATATAAGAGATGTGTGTATTTTTGTCTGCAACAACCGGTCATACTTCAGAAAACGTTCTGAAATCATGCACAGGCAAACCAGACCAAGGGTTATGAATCTGTTGCATAAACCTCGTGCTCGTAAGGCGATGTACGGTAGAAATGTGTTCAACATGTGTATAAAACTATTTAATATCTTACCTGACGAAATAAAATCACTACGAGGTAATAGTTTTAAACACAAATTGTCCACTTGGCTTCTGGACAAGTGTTTCTATAGCGTAAAAAGTTATTTAGACCAAAGTTGACGTAGAAAATTGAATTTTTACTCCGTTATATTGACATTTATTTTATAATTATTACCGACTAATTTTGTGATTTCTAATATTCTGTTATTGTATTGTTTGCTTATTTGTTAATGTTGACGTAACGTAGCACTCTGAAATGTTTGCATGCCTGCTTGCAGGCTGAATACATGGAACTGTATTTTAAAATTTAATGTATAACACCTGTTTGTACCTACTGTATTCCAGCAAATAAACAATTTGATTGATTGATTGATTGATTGATTGAGGATGATGATTACATTACAAGTTAAACTTACATCATGGATAAAGATGTTTGGTAGTGATAGCGTTCTGCACGGGTATTTCAAAAATAGATTTTCGACTGTAGCATTTCATTGTAATTTTGTAGTAATGTGATATTGTAATTTTGGCATACAGTCAGTCAGTCAGTATTTGCATGGCAGTACAGTGAAACATTTTTCAGTTTGACATTGATACCAAACCATAAAGTTCCATAATAATAATAATATATTGGGGGACAATCTTACACAAATCGACCTAGTTCCAAACTAAGCAAAGCTTGTACTATGGGTACTAGACGACGATATACATACTTATATAGATAAATACATACTTAATTACATAGAAAACATCCAAGACCCAAGAACAAATATCAGCGAAAAATGCACAAATAAATGCCCTGGCCGGGATTCGAACCCGGGACCTCTAGCTTCGGAGGCAGAGTCACTGCCAACTAAGCTAAACAGGTCGTCAATCAGGTTGTCATAGTAATGGATATGAAAAGGTCATTTATTTAATACAATCATTGATTGACAGTTCGGGTGTCATCGTATTCCCATTGAGACCAGAAATTTCCCAAAAGAAAATCATTTTGAATTGAAAGCAGAAGAGTGAAACCGTAGAATTTTAAGGACATTTTAAATTAACTAATTCTAGAAACCAGTGGCTGCTGTACCTAGATTGCGCTCGTGCGTTGCATTACCAAAAATTTAACACCATCAATACCATCGTCATCAATAAAACAATCGCAATTATCTGTACTATACATACATAAATTACATTTAAAAAACGCTATGTCGTAGTCTTTAAAACTCTTTTTGCTCAGTCTCAAAAAACCTCTCCGTGCGCTTCGTGGAGCGCACGCACTAGCCAGTACTATTTCTATGAGAATCGCGTTAGAGCGCCGGGCGCGTGAGACGGAAGATCCTCCGTACAAAGTCTATGAAGAAAAAGGTAAATCTGGTGCGGCGCACGGAGCCCACACGCGGCTGTCGGCGGTATTACCCGACCAAGCGAAGTAAACGCTCAAAATATAAAGATTTTCTTGCGCGCCAATTGTCAAGTTGGCTTAGTTGGTTAATGGCCTGCATTTTTCTCGTATCGCGCCATCATTCGTATTTCGTGTTTATTGTTTGTTTTTGTAAATTGAGTGTGACTATCTTTTATGAAGTGTCGAACTGCGTGTTTAATGGAAAAAATAAGTGTGAACTTGAATATCGAGAATATTACAAACAATATAATAAAACTTTTAGAGATTGATAAATTAGAAATAAAATCGACTGAGCCGCTAAGGTCATGTCTTTATATAAAACCATTTGCCATTGACCAAAAGCGACAGATTGAGGTAATGCATACATAAAAAAAATTTTTTTAGTACGAAAATTTTCTTGTATTGCAATTTAGAGTTATATATTATAGTATTTCATAAATCCATAAATTAGCGCACCACCGGGGCTGTGTTCCGAATCACGCTTACAACGCTCACAACGCTTACAGTGCTGGCGGCCGGTCCGAATCAGTTAGCGCGCTCAAGGCCGCGTAAGTGGTGTTTTGATTCGGACCAGTCATAAGCGTGTTCACTGTCATGTTCATGTCAACTTCAACTGAATTTTGAGTTCGTCAATTAATCGTAGTAGGAAATTCTGGGCTGGGTTTTAGATTTGTAAATAATTGAAATTAATCGCAATCTGCAACTAACGAATATAAAACTAACTAACTAGGCTGACACGACGACCCAAAATGAGTATTGGCTTCCGAAACAAGAGCACGCCACTTTTCTCGGCCCTGCGCTATTTTTCGCCAGCTTTCACCGGCTCCAAGCTCACACAGGTCCTCGTCCACCAAATCCTTGCAGCGGTACTTGGGGCGATCCACAGGACGCCGTCCGGTCGGTCGGCCCAAGTATGCTCTCTTCCACCTGTCGATCTTTTCCTATCCTCTCGAAGTGACCAAGCCAGCGAAGACGATGCGCTTTGGTTTCACCCATAATATTTGGTTCGGCCACCAGCTCTTCTATTTCAGCATTTTAACGTATCATCCAACTCCCATCGTCTCTTTTCACTGGTCCCAGGATTTTTCGGAACACCTTATACGTTTGCCTCCTAACAGGCTGTGCTCCTCCCTAACTGTCAGTGTCCAGGCCTCACACCCATATACATTAAGATGGGGCGGATTGCGATCTTATATATCCGAGGTTTAGATCGCTTACTGAGGAGCTTGGACGCCAACACTCTGTTCAGAGCAACACTGCAGCGTAAGGTGTTCTGGATACGGGTGTTAATTTCATTCTCTCTAGCATGCGTATCAGTGACAATGCATCCGAGGTATTAATTTGGACACTCCCTTGTAAGAGGTTTCTTTCCCCTACAAGTAGGACTTCTCGTTTGGCACGACTGTTTCTGAAACGCATGTGGAGGTATTCCGTCTTCCATGATTAATCCTGAGCCCCACTTTTGCTGCTTCTTGATCCAACATTCTCGAGCTGACTTTTCCACCTTTTCTCGGTTTTCGCCTAGCAAACCAAAGTCTGCGTAGACGCGTAGAAAGCATGAACTGATAGGGTCAACACTATCAGCCTATGTTTTCTGTTTAGTTCAATTCCGGAATCCTGTGACAGCAGTTTCCGAACGACATGTTCCAGTACCAAATTGAGATTGATCTCGTAGCATAGGAGATGGTGAAATAAATGATTATTATTATTATAGTAATAAATAAACTAACATAACCTGTGAAGTTTTGTTTCTTCGCGCCTATAATCAGATGTCATAACGTGTCAAACGTCAACTTGACGTTTGCGCTCAAGGTGCTTACGGCTGGGAGTGTGAGCACCGTGAGCGCCGTCCATGACGTCATCAATGACGTCACGACATCTCGTGTAAGCGCTGTGAGCGTGAATCGGTCCGACCGTGAGCGCGCTCAGAGCGCTGTGAGCGTGATTCGGAACACAGCCCGGTTCTCGTAGTAAGCAGCCGCCACTGCTAGAAACCTATAGGTTAGGCTTGTTTTATAATAATCATGAAGAGTTAACAGTTTCTGATTGTGAGAAAAACGATTTAGGGCAAGTGATGATTATAACACTAGAGAGAACCTCATTTATTCGTAATGGTATTATGGGACACGTTACATGTATGACGTATGTACACTATGTAAGATAGAGATGTTGTTCATAATGTATTATATGTATGCAGCATGAGCAGCACGCAGCCCATCAACATCCCGGGGTCGCCTGTGCGCGGCGCGCCGCGCGACGACGACATGCTACTATACGTGCCCGAGGTAACACACACCCACACTTTCATATTATAGATAGATAGATAAATTCTTTATTATTTTCCACGACATACATAGTAAATAATGAAAACACAAAAAATAGTTACAATATCAAAGAAAGGCATGCAGCTTAGAACTAAAGTTAATTACAAAACCATGTGTCGTGGCATAGAAAAGCCGCTGGCTCAGCATAATGATGTGGCAGCTACATCGCTGGTAATCTGCTAGCGCCTTTTATTTTGTGCAACTAATTTTTATTTAAATAGAATAAATAGATGTGCGTGTTGTGTGTGTACGTGTATTATACGTATACATGTTAGAATGAGGTAGAAATCTCAAGTTATTGTACCTATGTGTATTACATTTTTGTGTGTACATTTCTATAAATATTAATTAAACATTGGTATGAGCTTCGAGTTTTCAAAAACAGGAGGAAATTTCCGCTAAGTTTTGTTTTTCTGTTGGTTCAAAAATGTAATTTAATTTTGAAATTGAATTTGTTTTTTAATTGACGTACAGGCGGAGGGAGGAGTTCCTGCATTTTCTTGCACAGTAGTTATCTATGCTTCTATACTAATATTATAAAGCTGGAGAGTTTGTTTGTTTGTTTGTTTGAACGCGCTAATCTCAGGAAGTACTGATACGAGTTGAAAATTTCTTTTTGTGTTGGATAGTCCATTTATCAAAGAAGGCTTTAGGCTATATAACATCACGCTGCGACCAATAGGAGAAGAAAATGCGGACGTAGTCGCGGGCAGCAGCTAGTTATGTATATACTTATTCTTAATTATTTCTCTTTACTTGGGATCTTCACTCTATCCTGGGTTTGTCAACGGTTGTCACTGGTCTTTTATGGCCGTCCGTCTGTCTGTCCGCGGCTTAGCTCAGTAACCGTTACTAGAAAGCTTTAATTTGGTATGGGTATATATCAATAACGCCGACAAAACGGTATAATATATTTTTTTAAAGCGTGATATAAATCTTAGTGTGTTTATTTGAAATTTAAAAAAAAGGGAAAAATTGAAAAAAATTGTGCTCCGAGCAGGATTCGAACCTGCGACATTTGGCATACGCGGCCAATAGCAATTTCGCAATCGCGGCCAATGGAATTTGAGACGTTGGTGCCGTAGAAGCTTAAGTCTTCTACGGTAAATATCGCTGTACGCCTCCATAAGGCGTTGTAAGATGGAACTAGTGAAGGATTTCGTGCCCGAGCTTGATTGTTCCGATAGCTCAGAGGGTAGAGTACGCCGCCACGAAATGCTGAAATAATCTGCCGCCTCCTATAAGGTCTGAGAAAGTATTGTAAATTAAAATGTCGAACTCACTTTTTGAACACACAAGTTAATGGTTAGGAAGTTATTAATTTCTTCTAGTGGTTTTTAATAGTTTTTTCGTAATTCTTGCTCAATTGCACTATATTGAGATAAAAATCTTAAATCTAGTTTCCAACTGCTTATTTTACCTACTTTTGTTATTATGTGTAGTAGTTTTTGTTATTATGTTCTGTTTATTGTTTGTTTTTGTTTTTTGTATGCGTTTGTGACACCACTCGTTAGTTTTGTAATTCAGGCCGCCACTGAAAATCAGCGCCGCGGCTTGCCGGGGCATTATGCTGAGTGGGGCCCTTTTTAGCGTTATTTCTTTATGTTATCTGTTGCGATGTATGTTCTTATGTATATGCTAAATAAATGTATTTTCTTTCTTTCTAGAGCGATTGGTCGGGTATGCCAGATGTCGCACTGCTCGGAATTTTCGTTAGCAGCGTTCCTGCTTGATACAATATTTTTTGTATATGTTTGTGTCAGGGCAAGAGCCGACACCCGGTGCGGCGCTCCAACTCGTCCCCGGAGATGTCGTCGTGGAAGCCCTCCCCGGCCGAGCCCGCGCCCGCGCCCGCGCCCGCGCCCGACCCCGACCCCGACCTCATCCTCACGCCCAGCGCCGAGCCGTGAGTACACCGCGCTGTTATTGTGACCACTGTTTTAATTGGTTGTTACAAGGACGCGCTCGTTCAGTTAAAAAATACTAGTTCAATTATTTAAACTCAGTGCCATTGGCCAACATTCGCACTGTGAAAGTAACAAATTCTCTACCATTTCCTTGCCACTTTTAATTCAATGTCTACTCAAGTATAATGGAAAAGGAGAGACGAAGCACTTTCTCAAAAAAGTATTTCTTTTTCCGCAAGATAATTTTCTTATAAATAGAAAAAGAAGAAGATGAATAATTATTTTATTTGCTAGAATACTTAAAAAAAATAGTACAGGATGTTGAGGTACAGTAGTACAGTATTCAGTCGTGAACGACATGCAAAAGTTATACATATAACAAGTCTTAATCTAAACGATTAGTGGCATTATTAGTGTGATTGTATTTCAACAGCACAAAACAAAAAAAAAAGTTACAATTATCATAACCTATTAGATGTATTAGTAGTCTAAAAATTCTTTAACACTATAAAAACATTTTTTCTCTAACCAACTAGTAATTTCTTTTACAAATGTATTATATTCCATTTGTCTAATGTCTGCTGGAAGGTTGTTGTAAATTACAATGCACATATTATACGCGTTCTTGCTTATAGGCTGGTACAATAGATCCCAATTCGTGACTGTCTCAAACTTGATATTATCTGTCAACATTCAACAGTAGCACGTCGCTATCTCTGCACGCGTCCAAGAAGGCCGCCAAGAAGAGCGACATGCGCGTGTCCTGCGAAGCCATACCCGAGGAGATGTCGGGCTCCTCGCCCCTGGCGGCCGCCGCCGCCGCGCAGCACCCGCACCTCATGACGTACAACTCCGACCCGGGTGAGTGCCGCGCGAGACTGGACCTTGTGTCCACGCCACAGAGACCGACATGCTGCACCGGACATGTCGGGGTCACCGCTAGCAGCCGCGACCACAGCGCAGCACTCCGACTCAGCTAATTTAGAGACACTAGCTCAGCCTTTCCTGTTTTTGTTTTTTAGCGACGAACAAACTGCCGCTAGTTATTACGAAGCTAATAATGCAACAGTGTCATCAGCGTCTCTCACTTCTCAACTTAGCATTATCGAGCTGCTATTTTGGAACCTGGAATCCTGCTAAGCTGATAGGATTCAATTCTAACTTCCGGTTCACGAAATCATTAGATTATGATCTACCTTATAAGGCAGAGTGCACTACAGTTTTATGCGCAATTTATTTAAACTTCTGGACTTTGTTGTAGCGTGTTTTATGTTGCATGTTTGATTTTGGTTTGTTTTTCAAAGTATTATAACGTGACGTCAGACTTATTCGCAGGATCCGGTTCAGCGCCGGAAGACAAGCCCGCACCAGAACTTCCGTTACAAAAGGTAATGTTAATGTTTTTTTTTTTTTTTATTGACCTAAGTATTCGTTGCGATTTTAGTGATAGCCAGATGGTTGATGTGCGGTCTGTTTGGGATCATCAAGTAGACCGTATGGCGGTTGAATGTTGATGATGAATGTATTTATATTTTAGTGGTGCGCAATCCCTGGTGTGTCAGTTCCGAACCTAAGGGTAATTATTTTCTTTGGGGTAAAATAGCAATTATTTGGGGGTAATAGAGAGAATGCATCGAAAGTGGGTGAATAGTGGTTATTTCGATGTGGGGTAAAATCAGTTTCACAGGGGAAACGATATTAATAAGGTTATTCTGGCCATACACGATCAAGTTTGTCGTCAAGTTGACGGCCTGTTTAGCCTAGTTGGTAGTGACACTGCCTCCGAAGCTAGAGGTCCCGGGTTCGAATCCCGGCCAGGGCATTATTTGTGCATTTAGCACGGATTTTGTTCTTGGGTCTTGGACGTTCTCTATGTATTTAAGTATGTATTTATCTATATAAGTATGTACATCGCCGTCTAGTACCCATAGTACGAGCTTTGCTTAGTTTGGAACTAGGTCGATTTGTGTAAGATTGTCCCCCAATATTTATTTATTTATATTTAAGTTTGAAGCGCGATTGATATAAATTTTAATTTGATTTAAGCGGTGTCCGGTAAACTTGTCGTAAGTCTATCAGTGTCATGTCAGTTTACTAACGACAAACATACACCGTCAAGTTATACACTGTCACACACTGGAACGGCCCGCGGTGGCAACCAGTTGTAAACTATGTCAATCAAGGCCGCGTGTGTATGAATGATTGTTAAGCCGCGTATCCACTAGAGGCAGCCTCGGGTTGAGCGGCTGCCTCGACCCGAGGCTGCGCAAATGGAGACGCTGCCTCAACCGGAGGCACGCCGCGCCATGAGGCAAATTCGTCGCCGCGGGCCGAGCCATATTTTGTCGGTTTTTCGGCGCGCTCCAAGGGGCCTCAGTCCGAGCCGTGCACTTAAATTGTGCAGACGGGTGTGTCGCCTCCGGTCGCAATGGATGGTCTCTTTTTTTAATATTTTAAATTACTTTTAAAGCAGCAGCTACTCTACCCGCGTATGGTGCCATTGCGTTTTTGCTTTAAACTGAGGGAGTACCGCGAACCGAAAACGAAATATCTCCCTCTCTGTCGATTGAATATGCAAGTGTGATAGAGAGGCAGAATAGGTAGATTTTTCGGTTCGCGGGAGGCCTTCAGACTCGGAGAAACGTCGCGGATCAAAGTGGCGACACACACAACATGCCTCGAGCCTACGTCTCAGAGTGAGCATCAGTCTCAGTTTGCCTCCACGCGAGGCTGCTCAAATGGATACGCGTCTTTAGGATTGTCATAATGTTCTGGCTGCCACCGCGGCCGCCACCGCAGGCCGCTCCAGTGTGTGACGCGCTTTAAGCGCACTGCAAACTAAAAAAGAACGTTTATTCACAGATCTCGCTTACTTGTACATATGTATATTCTTCTGCCAACAAACAGAGGCAGTTGTTGGCAGACGAGGCTCCTTTACGCTTACGTAGGCTAGGCAGGTAGTTGAAATGTAACTTAAACTTAACTTTAACTTAAATATACTGAACTGTTTACCGCACATGGCAGTTATAGTTTACAACTCTATTGATGGCTATTAAAGTTCATTTTTAAACGAACACATTTTTAGACGGCGAACTTTATCGTCCGGCCGCGTATGTCCAAAAACTACGACCAAAACCGCCGGGGGATGGGCAGCAGCATCCCTTGAGCGCGGTGGAGACACTGCGATCGCCAACCCGCATGCCAAGCGTGGTGATCATGGCAATTACCCCTAATGACAGACACAAATAGCCCACGGCCCTGAGGTTCCGTAAGATTAGGAACCACTGCCCTCGTGCGAGTGGGCTAACGCTGACAGATCGTGCAGGTGGCGAGCGATAGCATCGTGCAGGGCGTGGCGGCGGCGCCCGCCCCCGCCGCCGCCGCCGCCGCCGCCGCCGCCGCCGCCGCCGCCCCCGCCCGCCGGCCGCCCGCCGCGCCGCGCGCCCCCGCCCCCGCCGCCGCCAGCTTGCTCGCCCCAACAGTGGGGTCGATGCGCGAGCGGGACGACCTGCCGCCGCTGTCTCGCTCCAAACGGTCCAACACCATCTCCGTGATGAGCCCGACGAGGCGGCACAGGTAAGTCGCGTTACGACATACATCATCGTGTCACCTTCCATTTGTTTTTGTTATGGGGGTAGGCTCGCCTTTGTAATTCTTGTATTCGTTTTTTTTTATTTTCAATTTGTCGTGTTTTATGTACAATAAAGCAATACACGCATACATAATTGAAAGTGAGATGCCTGAAAGTAGCATACCTCTAGAATAAGACTGTCCCCATACAGTTTTTAATTATGTTTTTTATGTTGTATTATACGTGTTTCTTTAGTTTACCCTATAATTTGTGCCGTGTTGGCTATAGCTGTAAGGTACAAATTTCATGGTAAATAAATAAATAAATAAAATAACATTGTACACATATTTATGTGTTTGAAGCGAAAGAAGTATGTAAGGACCATAGTTTTTGGCATTCTCTGGTCTACCCCAATGGGATACGGGCGTGAGTATATGTATGTATACTTAAACAGTCCCTTTTAGATAATACATTCGAATAAAACGACTCGACAAATAATGGAATTCTTAAAATATTCGTATACTGTTCTAACACGAAACTCATTTATTGCCCTTTTTTTTACCCGTGTCGAAACGTCGGTAATTAAGATAAATAAATGAATTTCGTGTAAGACCCGTATACGAATATTTTAAGAGTTTGTACAAAGCGCGAGAGTTTAAAGTGTCATAAATAATGGAATTTATTTGTAACATTGTAATCGCGGTAGGCGAACCTGCAATGCTTGATTTTTTTTTAAATTTATGGTTGACCATAGACTATACACTTTGCTTTCCAATACGTAGCGAGTAACGTCCACTTTCACGGCCATTTTTTGAGAAAAACTATATGTTTAACCCCTGACGCAAAAAGAGAGGGGTGTTATAAGTTTAACGTGTCTGTCTGTGGTATCGTAGCTCCCAAACGGATGAACCGATTTTCGTTAAGTTTTTTTTTTGTGTCATAGATACTTTTATTCCGAGTGTTCTTAGCCATGTTTCACGAAAGGAAAGCCATGTTCAGCCGTTTTTGAGGCTTTGAGCTTTAAAATGAAAATGTCGGGGTTTTTTCAACTTTTTTAAGTTTTAGTTATTATCCAGAGACCAATCGTCGTCATCGTCGAGCTCGTCCCGCGCCGCGCCCGCCGCCGGCGCCGGCTCCAGCGCCGGCGCCGGCGGCGGCGTCACGCCCTCCTTCGTGCTGCTGCAGCTATACCACAAGATGAGCACCTACCCCATCACCCCGCCCGTGCCAGGTCAGTCCCACAACACGAGCACATACCCCATCACCCCGCCCGTGCCAGGTCACTCCCACAACATGACCACCTACCACATCACCCTTCCGTGTCAGGTATGTCACAAGATGAGTATCTACCCCACAACATACAGAAGACTCCTTCTAAACAAAATATTTTACCATTTTTTGAGGGGGTGTGGTAACACACATATAAAAACTACGCACACTTTAAAACATTCTCCCATCATTACGCACGCATTAAAACACTCAACGCACGCACATTCAAAATACTAAAGTTGAGCAACAAAAGTCGACTTTACTCGCGTTTCTACTAGGTCCATTATTTAATGGCCAAATTGACCGAAGTCGCTAAGGAGCATATTCCATAGAAATTCTCATAGACAATAGTCCTTATTTCTTGAAATATGGCTGACATCTTACGTCAAAATGGCAGGCAGACGTGATGATCAAACACGAATGTTTTTAAATCGACTTTGTAATCTTTGTTCGATCTGAATTAAAACTTTCTCATAAAATTATAAATCATCTTTTTGTAAATTAAAACTTATTTGACGAAAGGTAAAAGTTGTTGGACCCATAAACAGCACTTAAAGGTATATTTGACGGAGCTCTTCACACGCCTAGTACGATTTCGAGACTGAAGTATAATCGATTAATGAAGTAGTTTTTAATAACGTGGCAGATGTATTATACCTATACCTTGACGAAAATGTAAGTATACCTATAGAATGGCGTCTCCTGTTTTTAAAGCTCTAAGGCAGCAAATGTCTGTATCTTTCTGGCCACAATTAAGAACAATATCATTAGAGTTAGCCATCAACACTTCTATTTATGCATAAGAAGAACAGTGTGTTCAGTGAACACAGTGGTGTAGAGCGCTCGTGGCCCAGCGGCACCCACCTACCGCGTGCGGTATGCGAGGTTAAGCAATGTCGGCGCAGTTCAGTTCTTGGATGGGTGACCGCTTTGACTAACTGAGCGCTCTCGTGGTTTGGAAGGCACGTGAAGCCGTTGATCCCGGCTGCTGTCTACGACAGCAGTCGTTAAGCCAAGTTAGAGGCCTTCGGGTGGCTTGAGAACTTCTAACAGTCAAGTTGCCCCACTCACTTGACAAAGGGGGGTCGAAGTTGCACCACGTCCGTAGGGAGTACCCACCATTGCCCTACACGTGACCCCTGGGTGGTGCTAAGAGTGCAACAAAAACTGGCAACCGTACTTGTCTTCTCGAATATTTCACGGTTCGTAAATAAATGCCATACGATTAAATTAAGTGGTTTATCGGTTGTCTATTGTTTGCCCGACATTCATATACTATAATAAATAAACCCGATCGCTCTTTGAAACTAAAGTCACATAACAAAGACGTAACAAGCTCTAACACAGGGCTTGGTCTTCTTGGGCTGTAACTGGTCTCAAAACGCTTGTCTGAATGAATGTGTAAGTAGTTGCATTGGTGGTGTTAGTTAAGTTGTATATTTAAATTGTGAATTAACTAAACTAACCCTTGCCTATTTGGTAAACAGGTGAGGTGCCGAGCGCACAGAACCCTCTGGCGGAGCGGCCGTTACTAGTGTCAGGCGTTCAACACGAGCGCACCATCAAGAACCTGGACCGAGTACCGCCCATAGAGACTTACAAGGTGATTCTTGTCTGTTGACAACATTGCTAAAAAGTTTCTGAACTGGCACTTAATTGACTGGCAGGAAAGGACCAGTGACGGTCTGCAATGTCATGACATGCAATCCAATCGACTTATGAAACCGTCAAGCCATAGTTTTTAAACCAAGGTGCAGGGTTAGTAAATTCAGTGCGTAGGGGCTTGGCTTTTCCTGGGATTTGATATAACGACAAGGTTTGCAAGGTTTGATGGGATTTGAGTATGCAACGGGGCCACGCCGCTTCGTCGCCTAATTAGGTATGTAAGCTTAAGTTACATGGCGCATTGGGTTACTGTAATGCCATGTAAACGTTTCCACGTACCTATAATTGGCTTTCTATTTCTATCTTATTGTCTAATGTAATATCACAGCTGTTGGATCTCCAAATAAAATAAATTAATAACTTTTATACAGCGAAAGCGTTATGAGCTTGTCATTTCAGATTTTTATTGGTAAATCATAACAATAATTTACAAGTCATAAAATGTACATATTAATTACAATATTATACTATATGCTATGCAATAAAAATAATTTAGCAAGTAGAGGGGTCAACGATTTCTTTGCATAAATTATTTTATGTTATAACATGCCAGTTCAATGAGCATATTTTTCAAGTGAGCCTTGGCCGTCAATTTTACATGAAATGTTTTTGTGGGCTCACAATGACAAGTTGCACAAGTTACATTTCGTCGGCTGACAACCGAAACTCACTAAGGCTGGGTTGCACCGACTTACGATCACAGACCGTTCAACGTTAAATATGGCGCCGGCAGCTGTCATCCCATAGAAACTTCTCAAACTTTCCATACATTCAAATTTTAACGAACACAGCCTACGATTACAGACGGTTTGGTGCAACCCAGCCTAAGTAACAAATACCTACTTAAAGTAAAACTCGTATCTCAATATCGATGTAGTACTGAGATGCGAGGTTTTGAGGAGCAGTGACAGATATTTTAGTGACTTGCTTGTCCCGACGCTTTGCTCTCGACTGTACAAGGCGCTTCCCGGGTGTCTGACTAATGCGCGTGTGGCAGGTGGGCGTGCTGTACGTGGGCCCGGGACAGCAGGACAACGAGGTTCTAATACTGAAGAACGAATACGGGAGCGTTAGGTGAGTACAACACAATGCTTCTCTTTATCTTTACTAAGGTATTCTTCAAAATCTAATCTTACCAGATACTTGACTAGGAAAGTGTTGGTGATTTAACACTTGATCTTTGACCTTATTTTACCGTGTATGCTAGTTTATTTTATGATTACTATTTTTTTTTATAAAATTAATTGATAATCCAATTAAAATGGAAATAATTTACACGGTGGGAACGAGTAACCCAAGAAACTTTAATAGTGTATTCCTGAGCATTTTTGGAGATTGAAATGTCATACACAATTTGCTGGATTCGGTCTTAGTTTTGAGATATTATTTTACGTAAACTATTTTATGTCGTAACTCGGTATAAAATCCCTTTCAGCTGTGACATTGCCACTAATGTAACCAAGTGTCACTCGACACAGTAATCGACACAATATCAAAGCTAGTGAAGATGAAATCACTCCCGAATTCAAACATATCTCAAACAATAGAAACTTGTATACTTCGTTTTAGGTGACGTATTCCTACAAAGCGTATTCCTACATTAGTATGTATATGTTTAAAAAACAATGACTTTATCTGAAAAAAAATTATGCCAAATTTGACCAATATGTACATATTTGTCTAACTCCTTATAACCCGCTATGATTAGAAATTCATATTTAAAATCCATGGCGTTACTTGGGTCTACCTTATATATTTTTTATATTATACCTTTATATCTATTATATCTTTAAACATACATACAAAAACGAGACTTAAAACGGCTTAAGCCTAGTCAAATAAGCCCCCGCGAGTTTTACCGGGCGCAAAGGCAAAGGCACCCATCACATTTGCCGCGTTACCACGTTGAATGGCGATTACAACCTTTGCACCAGGTAAGAACCCGCGCGAGCATCGGACCCTCTCTCCCTGATTCGTCGCCCCACTTCTTTTACGAAGGCGAAAACCACAAAACCCTGGATTGTAGTCTCAAACGCGACACAAAATGATAATTATTAAGTAGGGCTGAATATTTGTCCCGCTTACTATATAAGCCTCGCTAATTCTGCTGCGGCACACGCCGTCTGCACCGTTGGGCTGAGGTGCGAGGCGGCGAAAGTGTTGACGCACGTGGCGTCCCAGGGGAGGCACTCCCCTTCTGCCATGGCACTAAGGCACTTCTATGTCTTTATTTTACGGTTTTTGATAACTACATTACCCTAATAATTTATATTGCGATTAGAAAAAAAAATCAACGTCCATTGCATATCCACAGGTAATTTGAATTGGTATGTGCCCCGGTAGGTACGCGGAGTTCCTCGGTCAGCTGGGCACGCTGGTGTCCCTCGCGGGCAGCGGGGCGGGCCTCCTCGACGGCGCGACGCAGCCCGCCTTGTTCCTCAACCTGGAGCAGGGCGGCAAGGACGGCCGCTACACGTACGTGTGGCACGATGACGTCATGCAGGTAAGTGTACTCGCTATAGACGGCAAAGTTCCTTCAAGGAATGGGAGCCTCTATACACTGTGCATACCACACTACTTTGAAATGTATTCGTGACAAACAAAATTAACAAAACAAAAACATCTTCTCCTTTGTCCCATTATCCTTTGCTGGAAGTAGGGCTCGAATCATCTCCTTCCATTTGCTTCGGTCTTGGGTAGTTTGGGTTACTTCCTCCCACTTCATCCCGAGCGATCCCAACTCTTGGTCCACAGAACGCCGCCAAGTTGCTCTGGGGCGACCCTTTTACAAAAACACATACAAACATACACAATAAAAAAAGTAAGTCACGAGAAAGCAGCCAAATCAAAGGTTTCGAAGTGAACGGGTAGTGAGTACCCTTACGATTCGATACACGTTGTTCTTTGATTACTTTGATTACCTACAATAAAACTTCGGTGATCAACATGTCTCACGACGCATGTGTCTAGCTCTTTACTGGGATAGCCCTAGGATGATGATGTCTCACAGTACATTGTATGTGGTTCATCAGGTGCTGTTCCACGTGGCCACAGCCATGCCCGCGTCAGCTGCGGACCCGACCTGCAACGAGAAGCGCAAGTACATCGGCAACGACTACGTGTCCATTGTGTACAACGACTCGGGCGGGGACTTCTCCATACACACCATCAAGGTGAGGCTGATCGCAGAATGGTCGCGCCGACGTGACTCGAGACACTCGGGTACATCGGCGACACGTGTCCGTCGTGTATTTGTGCGCTGTGTCACTATAAGGCTCACTCGGTTTCCCGTTCTTGGATAATATTATGAAGAAAACCAATTAATAGCAACAATCACTTTTTATTTGGGCAGAGTAACAGTTTACACAAAATTCAAGTAAGTAATGACTCCCGTTCGAACGGCATTCGGGCTTAAATACTAGTTAACAAACAACCCCACTACTCATTCCACCAGGTGGTGGATCAGGTGTTCACGCCACTTTGCTTGATAAAAACAAGTGACGTCATTGACAATCGATTTAGGTACCAATATATTAATTTTACAGTTAATCACGCATAAATGTGCTACAAATTGCATTAAAATATAATCGCGATTTTATAATTAATATTACATTCTTATATTTCAGATTTATTAACAAACTAGAATCGGAAGCAGTAAATATATACAAAACATATTTATAGCATAATATCATTTATTAATTTAAACATTATTACTCGTAATTAGGCTTAAATAATAAAACAGAAGGTACGCCGCCCACACGGCCATTCTGCTCCAGCGCGCTCTCTGCGCTGTATCACAGTTTATCAATCTCAATTTCTAATGATCCGTTATGAAATGAAATGAAGGAAATGAAATGAACAGATTATCAATCTTAATTTCTAATGATCCTTTACATGCAGCTATATACAACATACAACAAACAAAGTCAAAGTCAAAGTCAGGCATCACCCATACTGGGATCTAGCCACAGGCATCACTCATACTGGGATCTAGCCACAGGCATCACCCATACTGGGATCTAGCCACAGGCATCACCCATACTGGGATCTAGCCACAGGCATCACCCATCTTTCAGAGATCTAGCCACACAAGTCAGGCATCACCCATACTGGGATCTAGCCACACAAGTCAGGCATCACCCATCTTTCAGAGATCTAGCCTCCAAGACCAGGAAAAGGATACGCTTGGTGGCCAGCCAGCGCCAAGGAAGGAAATGTGGATAGGAAAATAAATAATGTAAACAACTTACATTCATCATCAATAAACTTAAAAAACTTTTTTTTTTTTTTTTTTTCTTTTTGTCTGTTTCTCTGTTTCAATACAAAGTAATTATAAACTCTATTGTCTCAGTTCTCATCTTCATCTAGCATAACATCCGCCCACACGGGAGATTCATTCATCACAATAATCGAATCATATGTTTCAATTTGTAAGTCAGACATCACCCACCTTTCTGGGGTTTAGCCACATAACGATCATTATAGGTAAATTTTCTAAAATTCGTTAACGTTTGACTTCAGTTTTAGCTTCATCAAATCAAATTTTGTTTTGAATAGTTCGCTCGTCCATCCTCTTCTTTACAAGCATTCCTAACAGCTATAAGATTTTCGACAAGACATCGATTCGGAAATTGCCCAGTAATAACTCCAAAAGGACTTTTACCGGTAACTCTTGACACTACACACTTTATTGCCAATTGTAAATCTTGATATATTATTATCGACAAAACTTTTCGAAATCTAAGGAAGTCATGATAATTTGTATTTGGTCACTATAAAATATGCATACCGATGGTGAAATGAGCTCGAAGCTTTCCCGAGGGACTACCGCACGGGGCTCCTCAAGAAAGGAGTGTATAAATCCTCAAAGGATCGGCAACGCGCATGTGACACCCCTGGAGCTGCAGGCATCCATAGACTGCGGCGACCGCCCACCATCAGGCGGGCCGCACGCCCGCTCGCCACCGACGTGGTATATAAAAAAATAGGAAAATTTTAAATAAACAAATCCACACAGAAATATTACTTGCTAAAAAGTGTCAAATTGAAAAGCGCTTAACTAGACGCGAGAATAATATCTGTTTTCGATCACGAAGAACAAACTCCGGCAAAAGAAATATACTGTATAAGGGAGCTCAGATAAATATCCAATAAACAACTAAATGACATAGATGAAATTATATCCCAGCTATTATTCACAAAGGTTCTAAAAATCACGTTTTTAAACACTTTTAGTAGTATTATCAACCACTGTACCTGTTGCAATCACTGTTTACTTACTCAACAACATACGTAACAATTTTCGCTTAACCGGTCGATGTACGTCGCCCGGTCTCATCTACCCTCCAAGGAAAATATTACTTTACCCTCCCTGTTATTTTATTATATTACTTTAAAATACTGTTTATTACAATGAATGTTAACACTGAAAGATTCCCCTGCATGCCTATGTAAGTAATGTTAAAAAAATGTAAGTTGAATTTGTATTCTGTTTTGAGAAATAAATTTCTTAAACCATACAGATACACCATATTAAACGTCGTTTGAAGTTATTTACAATATTCGTCAATCTATCAAGTAGTAACTGGTCTGCAACGTCTGTGCCAAGGTAAAAAGTATCTGTACCAGTACATGCATTCACAGTCTTTGTAATATGTAACGTGGTATTAGCATCTCGTTTTACCGAAATCTCAGTATTGGTCAAAATTACACTAAGAACAGGGGTTTGCAAGAAATCATAACCCATCAGAATGTCAGTTTGAGTTTGCCTATCACCGATTATATAAAATTCTACCTCCACTCCACACTAACCTAATCGATCTCAACAATGGTTGTGATGATTTGCTTTGAGCGCACTGGACAATCGACTGTCCCCGAGAGTACAAGTCAGAAAATCAACAGTCTTATTTTTTTGGAATCGAACCAGAAAAGCGTTGCATAAGCAATAAACAATCATCACCTGTATTGAACAAGTAATCATACAGTTTTGCGTAGATTTTTACTAGGATCGAACCATGATTCTCAGAATTACGGAAATAAGTAGATTAATTTTAAATTCAAGTTACGTTATTGTTTTGTTTAGTAAAAACAATTATTTTCTGCATGACACATTTTGGAACAATATTTGCCCTCAATTGACTTTACAGATTCAGTAGAACCGTTGGCATATTGATTTAGAAGGAGCAGCAGTTTCCTTACAGTCCCGAAAACAATGACGAGGCATATTCTATTTGAAGCAAGTAACATCTTGGCCATATCCCGATTAGGTTTATCAAATTAAAGGAAAAATTAAAAAGTGTAGGGCTCCGAGCAGGATTCGAGCCCGCAACATCTGACATGCGGCCAATCACTCGTTAGCAGCGTTACTGCTAAATACAAAATTAGTTTATCAAAACACTGTCAAACTTTCATATAAGTTTATAAAACAGAATCTAGTCTGGGCAATTAGTCAGGTGTGTTTCTAATCAATTCCAACCTAATATCTATCGATAAATACCTGTTATCAAAGCGTTGATCACTTCAGCGTCCTAAGCTTCCGGCCAGATCCACCTGATGAGGTTCCATCCAGTAGACAAAATGTCTGAATCAAACGGCGGCAGGTAGAAGTTGCTGTTGCGATCCCGTGGTATAGGTGTGGCAGAGATTGCTGCTGTAACTGCGCTCGAAGCCGCTTGCTTCGTCACAGTCGTCAATAAATTCATCACTTGCGCCATTGAAAAAGTAGGCTAGGGTCGAGACCCCGTTTTCCTGGAGGTTCTAAGGATAGAGGAGTCTGATCCCACCGCTGCTTTCGGCGCTGTGTCACTATAAGGCTCACTCGGTTTCCCGTTCTTGGATAATATTATGAAGAAAACCAATTAATAGCAACAATCACTTTTTATTTGGGCAGAGTAACAGTTTACACAAAATTCAAGTAAGTAATGACTCCCGTTCGAACGGCATTCGGGCTTAAATACTAGTTAACAAACAACCCCACTACTCATTCCACCAGGTGGTGGATCAGGTGTTCACGCCACTTTGCTTGATAAAAACAAGTGACGTCATTGACAATCGATTTAGGTACCAATATATTAATTTTACAGTTAATCACGCATAAATGTGCTACAAATTGCATTAAAATATAATCGCGATTTTATAATTAATATTACATTCTTATATTTCAGATTTATTAACAAACTAGAATCGGAAGCAGTAAATATATACAAAACATATTTATAGCATAATATCATTTATTAATTTAAACATTATTACTCGTAATTAGGCTTAAATAATAAAACAGAAGGTACGCCGCCCACATGTACAACGACTCGGGCGGAGACTTCTCCATACACAACATCAAGGTGAGGCTGGTCGCTGGATCACCGTATCGACGAGACTCCAGACATGCGGGTACATTGGCGACGCGTGTCCGTCGTGTACAACGACTCGGGCGGAGACTTCTCCATACACACCATCAAGGTGAGGGAGTGGTTATTGAGTAGAGGATTGCAGATCCGTCATTTATTTATTTATTTAGGTTCGCCAACAGATATAACACTATGTGACTTACAAAATAAATTATGTGTACAAAAACAAAGCAGAGTGTTTATCCGATTACAGGCAAACACAACATGCACGTTGAAATAAAGCTAAACATTGTGAAGTGTTTACAAATACGGAAAAAAAGAACACCTTAGAAGTAGGTAAGTAGGTAGTTAACAGTTATTTAAGCTATAATTTATAAAATTTATACAAAAACTTTTTAAAACTTATTTGAGACATTGACAACAAATCCACCCTAGTGGCTTTGAACAGCTTATTATCTTCCCTACAAATTCTCGGAAGAACACTTTGGGAACCAAGATTTGTGCGATAGTTCTTAATGGCAAGAGGCCGGAAAATTATTATGCGAGAGTTTTGTCTAGGAACTGAGAATTTAATCATACCCAATAGCTCAGAGGAATCAATAACCCCGGCCAAGATTTTGTGGAGCAAGACCTGATCAGAAATCCATCGGCGTTTGTTTAATGACGCTAATTTGAAAAAGTTTAGTCGATCATTGTAGGTTGGAAGGGAACGGAGTTTCTTTTGGTGGATTGATAAAAAGAAATCTTTTGTGGATCCTTTCAATTCTGTCTTGATGGCATCTATATTGAGGGTTCCAGACATTGGAACAGTATTCCAGAAGATTTCTAACTATGGCAGAATATGCAGTTACTAGAGCCGTCCTACCTTTGAAGATTTTGCAATTCCGCCATACAAAACCTAGCATTTTATAAGCCTTTTTGATAATCACGTCTATATGGGCGATGAAAGAGAGCTGGCTGTCCAATAGAACACCTAAATCTTTTATTACGGAAACCTCTTCTAAACTAACACTGTTTATAACATATGACGTTGCTAAGGGAAGTCTCTTTCTCGTGAATTTTATGTGCTTACATTTGCTAGTGTTCAAAGGTAATTTATTTTGTTCAGACCATTTGGAAATACGAGTTAGGTCGTCTTGCAATTGTAATGAATCGTAAGGTGTATTAATTACTTTAAATATTTTCAAATCTTCGGCAAATAGGGAAAATCTTGATGAGCGTATTACTTCAGACATGTCGTTTATAAAAGCCAAAAATAATGTCGGGCCTAGATGAGACCCCTGTGGTACGCCAGAGGGAGCACCGAAACTTCTCGACTCTTGACCACACACTAAAACCTTATGTGATCTTGAACAAAGCTAACATGAAAACCAATTCAATAGATTACCATGGATTCCGAAATCACTAAGCTTCCTTATCAGGATATCGTGATTGACTCGATCAAAAGCCTTCCCAATATCCGTGTAAATAGCGTGAACTTGCGCTCCTTTGTCTAAAGCTTCAGCGAGCTCAGAGGTAACCAGTACCAGGTTTGATACTGTCGATTTGTTATTGCGAAACCCGTGTTGTTGTGGAATAAGGAAAGGCTTAAGATGACTCATTAAAATGGGGTTCACCAGCGATTCAAATACCTTACCAAGAACAGAAAGGAGTGATATGGGTCTATAATTTTCAATATTGTTGGCACTGCCGGTCTTTGGCATAGGTAGAACGTTTGCTTCCTTCCAAATTGAAGGGAAAGTTCCGCTACTAAGAGAAAAATTGTAAATAAAACATAGAGGTTTAGTCAGACTACTAGCACAGTTGAAGATAAAGATTGCCGGAATGTTATCAGGTGAGCCGGACCTTTGTTTTTATTTACTTTCTTAAATGCTTTTTCAACAATTTCAGGGGTGAAACGTATGCTGGCTAAAGTACCAGGAGTGGTGGACTTATTAGCTATTGAAAAGGGAGTGTTGTTATTCATGTCGTTATCCAAATAGACCGAGGAAAAATGATCGGCAAAAGCATTACATATTGAAGCAGGAGTAGACAATTTTGTACTCTTTAAATACATTTCTCCAGGAAATGAGCTCCTATTTTGTCGTTTAGATTTAATAAAGGACCAAAACGTTTTTAAATTGTTACTGGAAATAGATTCCTCTACAGTTTCTAGATATTTTGCGTAGGTTTCGTCGATAAGCTGATGACATTTAGCTCTCGCATTCTTGAATTTAAACTCGTCAATAGGATTCCTGAATTTTTTCACTTTCTGACGAAGTTTTTCTTTATATTTAATTAACTTAATTTGGGGTTTTGTGTACTAGACCGGATATTTACCTTTATTAATAACTTTTGTTGGAACATTTTTGGTAATTATGTCACCAACTACACGATAAAAATCTTTAACCATTTCGTTGACACAATTCAAAGACTTGAGAATAGATTCCCAGTTAACATTATTAAGCTGATTATTAATGTTTCTGTAGTCAGCTGCAAAAAAATCTAATTTATTTACAATAGTATACTTTAAAAAATTCATTCTTGGAAAATCAATTGTAATAACCAATGGTGAATGAAATGAGTCAGTTTTAGAGAGTGAATCGCCAGGAATGGTTTTAACAATTTTACTGGAACAAAGTACTAAGTCTAAAATTATATCATCCTTGTTATTGGTAAGGTTAAACTGATTTAGATCGTGAAGAGACATAAAATCTGAAATAGCGACTTCCATACCCGAGGAACAGGAGTTCATAAGTGCGAGTGATGATGTATTCGAATTATTATTATGAGGATCGTCAATCCAAACAATGCTCCCAATATTAAAATCTCCAACTACTAATAACATGGCGCTATCGCTAATGGACGAAATACTATTACTTATACAGTCGAGGTGGTTAATAAGTCGGTCACAAGATACAGGAGGGGGTACGTAAACTGCGCAAATATGTAACACGAAAGACGCATTGAAACTGCTACAGACTTGAACCCAAATATCTTCGTGGTTACTTTCGAGGGCAGGTGACCTTGCTGAATTTAATTTCTTTGAAACTGTTATCAACACGCCGCCTCCATCAGATTTAGATCCCGGTGCGCTACTTCTATCTCTACGATATATTCTATAATTACTATTAAGTATTTCATTATCAAAGACGCTATCATTAAGCCAAAATTCAGTTATAATTATGACGTCATAATCAACCCTTAAAGATGACAAATACAATTCATGAAGTTTACCTCTAATACTTCTAGCATTTTGGTAGTAAATAATTAAGTCACCCATTTTTAATTAAAGTAATACCCATTCATGTATATACTAACTAATAAAAAATAAACACAAAACGAATTAACTAAGATGTTCTGAGGGCTGACAAAACTTCCATATTTTTAATCCAGATTGTATCATCCTTATCATCTTTCTTTAGTAAAATACGTCCGTTGCGCGTCCATAGGTACTTAAAGCCCTTTTCTCTTCTGAGGGCCCTAGCTTCGGCGTGCAGCGCACGGTTTCCAGGTGACAAGTGTTCCACGACGTAAATTGGTTGTTTAATGTCTCCGCCGATTCCAAGATGCGATGAATTTAGTTTCTCCGTCGGGTTAGATTTGTTGAAAGTCAGGCAGGCCGCCAGCAGGGTATCGCGTGCGCGAGGGGACGGCAGCTTGACAACTACGGACCGAGGCCTCGTAGTACCACGGTTTGACTTTGCAACTCGAGTACATAATAATATGTCCTTCTCCACAATTGGACACGACACGACATTACCGAGCTGAATAACGGTGGAAACCAAATTCTCGTTCGAGTGTTCGGGGAGACACTGAATTTCGACGTTGGTTTCTCGAGACTGCTGCTCGATTTGAGCTAGTCTAGCGTTGAGGTAAATAAATAAAATAAATAAAAATTATCCTGTAGCGTGGTATTTATTGCTTTTAATTCTGATGTCTCGGAGCGGAGACGATTCAGTTCTCCCTGTATTTCATCATACCTCTCTGATATAAAATCGACATTTTTAAGCAGGTCCGGAATTAGGTCTAGATTTTCTCGAATTCTTTCAAAGCCTGCCCTGATTTGTGACTCAATGGAGGCCCGTATAGATGATTCAAATTGCGTCATACGATTGTTGATCAGGTCCAGCGACAATGTACAGCTATCGGCATCGCCAGCATCCTGTCCCAATACCGACGTCTCGCTGTTGCCTTTTAACTTGCGGGCTGCCTTACATTCGGGGCATTTCCACGTAGACTTAACTTTCGACGACAATTTCGAGTAGTTCTCGCTTGTTATGTTCACACACGAATAGTGAAAATACTTAGAACATAACGAGCAGGTCATCTTATCCGTGACGCTAATTAGTTGCTGGCATCCACTGCAGGAACTCATTTTCGATGCAAAAAAATAAATCAAATGGTTATGAGCACAAATCGGTAATGAATAATCGGGAACTTAGCGTAGCAGGGGTATTTTCCAAAAGTGCGTATGCGCCATGCAGAATCCGTCGCTTACGAATTTTATAACTGACGATGGTACAATGTTTATTTGTCAACACGCTAGTTTAATGTTTGTATTGTTAATTTGCACTAAAAAAATCTAGTTAGCTCACTTATTAGCATAATTTGTCACTTAGGGAATATGATATGGATAATTCACAGTTTTTTTGTAAAGAATATTGAATAGAAACACACTTAAACAATTGCAATTCACATATTTACTTCGAGCGCGACACAATGTTTAGCGTTGCGTCGTTGTTAGGTTGGATCACAATTTGTTTTAATCTGCGTCCTTGGGCAGGTCACGATCTAAGTAGATTGAGCGTGTAATGGCTGCCTTAGATTATCCTCAACTTTGTATTGATTGTTGTACCCCCAGGGGCAGTTCAACCTGTGCATCGTGGTGGTGGAGCCGTGCGAGCACGGGCTGCACCGCGTGCTGATCAAGACGAAGGACGAGCGCATCCGCAGCAAGTTCCTGCCGCACCTGGAGCACGGCGTGCACGTGGTGTCCGACCACTGCGCCGCCTCGCTCGCGCGCCAGCTCGCGCTGCACTGCGCGGTGAGTGCGACACGGACGGGCGGTCGGAGCAAGGCCATGGGATGTATAGTGCATCACTGATATCCAAACGATACTCGATATTGTAAGGATTCAGTATAGAAAGACACATCGCAACTCCCTCCCGCGCGGCGGTAGCGGCGGGCTGCACGCCGCGTGCGCTCGGCCGCCAACTTTTGATATGTAATGGGTTTTCCATACTTACTTCTTAGACAGGAGCTGCGATTTCCTCGATACTTTAAATAATTGTAGATGCTACATTTGTAGATGTAATGAAAACATTACATGCCATTTTTAAGAAAATGATGTTTGTTCGTTCCAGCTCGCGTCGCACATCTCGCAGTCCCTCTCGCTGGGCGGCGGCGCGCAGCCCTACGCCAGCAACTCGCTGGAGCGGCTGCGCTACATCAAGCGGCTGCGGCGCCGCGTGGAGGAGGAGCGCCTCGCGCACGCCGCGCGCGCGCCCAAGCCCTACGCGCCGCAAGGTAACCTTACCGAGCGCACGTCTCCGGTCCCTCTCGCGCGGCCCTACGCGCCGCAAGGTAACCTTACCGAGCGCACGTCTCCGGTCCCTCTCGCGCGGCCCTACGCGCCGCAAGGTAACCTTACCGAGCGCACGTCTCCGGTCCCTCTCGCGCGGCCCTACGCGCCGCAAGGTAACCTTACCGAGCGCACGTCTCCGGTCCCTCTCGCGCGGCCCTACGCGCCGCAAGGTAACCTTACCGAGCGCACGTCTCCGGTCCCTCTCGCGCGGCCCTACGCGCCGCAAGGTAACCTTACCGAGCGCACGTCTCCGGTCCCTCTCGCGCGGCCCTACGCGCCGCAAGGTAACCTTACCGAGCGCACGTCTCCGGTCCCTCTCGCGCGGCCCTACGCGCCGCAAGGTAACCTTACCGAGCGCACGTCTCCGGTCCCTCTCGCGCGGCCCTACGCGCCGCAAGGTAACCTTACCGAGCGCACGTCTCCGGTCCCTCTCGCGCGGCCCTACGCGCCGCAAGGTAACCTTACCGAGCGCACGTCTCCGGTCCCTCTCGCGCGGCCCTACGCGCCGCAAGGTAACCTTACCGAGCGCACGTCTCCGGTCCCTCTCGCGCGGCCCTACGCGCCGCAAGGTAACCTTACCGAGCGCACGTCTCCGGTCCCTCTCGCGCGGCCCTACGCGCCGCAAGGTAACCTTACCGAGCGCACGTCTCCGGTCCCTCTCGCGCGGCCCTACGCGCCGCAAGGTAACCTTACCGAGCGCACGTCTCCGGTCCCTCTCGCGCGGCCCTACGCGCCGCAAGGTAACCTTACCGAGCGCACGTCTCCGGTCCCTCTCGCGCGGCCCTACGCGCCGCAAGGTAACCTTACCGAGCGCACGTCTCCGGTCCCTCTCGCGCGGCCCTACGCGCCGCAAGGTAACCTTACCGAGCGCACGTCTCCGGTCCCTCTCGCGCGGCCCTACGCGCCGCAAGGTAACCTTACCGAGCGCACGTCTCCGGTCCCTCTCGCGCGGCCCTACGCGCCGCAAGGTAACCTTACCGAGCGCACGTCTCCGGTCCCTCTCGCGCGGCCCTACGCGCCGCAAGGTAACCTTACCGAGCGCACGTCTCCGGTCCCTCTCGCGCGGCCCTACGCGCCGCAAGGTAACCTTACCGAGCGCACGTCTCCGGTCCCTCTCGCGCGGCCCTACCCGCCGCAAGGTAACCTTACCGAGCGCACGTCTCCGGTCCCTCTCGCGCGGCCCTACGCGCCGCAAGGTAACCTTACCGAGCGCACGTCTCCGGTCCCTCTCGCGCGGCCCTACGCGCCGCAAGGTAACCTTACCGAGCGCACGTCTCCGGTCCCTCTCGCGCGGCCCTACGCGCCGCAAGGTAACCTTACCGAGCGCACGTCTCCGGTCCCTCTCGCGCGGCCCTACGCGCCGCAAGGTAACCTTACCGAGCGCACGTCTCCGGTCCCTCTCGCGCGGCCCTACGCGCCGCAAGGTAACCTTACCGAGCGCACGTCTCCGGTCCCTCTCGCGCGGCCCTACGCGCCGCAAGGTAACCTTACCGAGCGCACGTCTCCGGTCCCTCTCGCGCGGCCCTACGCGCCGCAAGGTAACCTTACCGAGCGCACGTCTCCGGTCCCTCTCGCGCGGCCCTACGCGCCGCAAGGTAACCTTACCGAGCGCACGTCTCCGGTCCCTCTCGCGCGGCCCTACGCGCCGCAAGGTAACCTTACCGAGCGCACGTCTCCGGTCCCTCTCGCGCGGCCCTACGCGCCGCAAGGTAACCTTACCGAGCGCACGTCTCCGGTCCCTCTCGCGCGGCCCTACGCGCCGCAAGGTAACCTTACCGAGCGCACGTCTCCGGTCCCTCTCGCGCGGCCCTACGCGCCGCAAGGTAACCTTACCGAGCGCACGTCTCCGGTCCCTCTCGCGCGGCCCTACGCGCCGCAAGGTAACCTTACCGAGCGCACGTCTCCGGTCCCTCTCGCGCGGCCCTACGCGCCGCAAGGTAACCTTACCGAGCGCACGTCTCCGGTCCCTCTCGCGCGGCCCTACGCGCCGCAAGGTAACCTTACCGAGCGCACGTCTCCGGTCCCTCTCGCGCGGCCCTACGCGCCGCAAGGTAACCTTACCGAGCGCACGTCTCCGGTCCCTCTCGCGCGGCCCTACGCGCCGCAAGGTAACCTTACCGAGCGCACGTCTCCGGTCCCTCTCGCGCGGCCCTACGCGCCGCAAGGTAACCTTACCGAGCGCACGTCTCCGGTCCCTCTCGCGCGGCCCTACGCGCCGCAAGGTAACATTACCGAGCGCACGTCTCCGGTCCCTCTCGCGCAGCCCTACGCCAGGTTTATGAGTGTAAATTTCAAAAACTTGACTCGTAAATATATACGGGACTCCAATCTTAAAATCTTCCGAGTCTTTTGAGTCTTGAGTCGAATTCTTTTGCGAGTCTTATCCCTGCCCTTCCTGCGAGTCCTGTACTCACCACTCAAGCTTTGGAAAAGAATCCACCCACGCCATCGTAACTTTTACAGTCTTTTTTGAACTTTAGGCGTGCCTCAAAAAGACGTGCATCAATAATGAGGACACAGTTTGAAGTTTTTATTCAAACATGAAAGATGAGTACCAATGAAAACTTACTGATTCCTAGTTCTGATCGATAATCGTTGTGAATTCAGTTGTTTAAAAGCCTTAAGTGTAAACCAAACGCTCAAATCACTATAAAGGAATAGAGAACTCGAATCACTATATAACATTCAAGTCTACAACAAGTTTAACCCTTTAATCGCCTTAGTTTGATATATGCTGGCCAAGAGCAATCCCATTTTTAATAAAAATAATATCAGACAAAGTGACAGTGTAAGTGACACCTTCTTAAATTATGACAAGAGTTGAAAATTGCGAGTAACTTTTTAAGGTCGGCGATTGAAAGAATCCTAATATCTAAAAAAACTACGTTGAGTCCTGGGAATGAAGATTTCAAATATTTGAGTCTTTACCAACACTCACGTCATGCTCCTCGACACAAGACGAATCCCTGTAAAACGCGTGACGAATTTGTCTAGGGATAAATATTAGATTCTATCTGAAGGGTGCGAGGGTGGTATATTGAATCGGTGTGAAACGAATGTTTTTACAATTCTAAAGTAATAGACTAATGAAAAAGCAATGCTTGTTATTGCTTTCATTAGTGTCGTAGTTCGTAGGCTAGTCTTTCTCTTTTAGAAAATAAATACAGAGATAATAATAAATCTGTAGTAAGTTCAATTTAAGTTTAGATTGTTACTCTTTCGCTATTATTAGTTTGTCTCTGAGAGCGAAACAGGGAAATAAATTATAAATTTAGTTTATACCTATTAATTTAGTTTATTAATTATAAGAAACACCATGTGGAAGAGCGGTGTTCCCTTAACACAAGTATCTAGTATACTTAAAAAGAGACACCAGCACAGTTATTGTTAAGTTATTTTTTTTTTTGTTTAAAGTAGAATCTTGAGCGTAACGAGAGATTCAAGTGACGGAAATATTTATGCTACCGAGTGGAAAATACTACTATGGGAAAATGTCATGTGTGTGGCATGGCGAAGTACAAAAATATACCTGTCAGTCTGATGGTTTTCTATAAGGTTTACTTGCTTTGATTCCCACGTTGCAAGCCGGCTTGATGATCTTCTTTTCTTGAATTTTCGTCACGTCTGTCACTTTTGGTCGCACAATCACGGGGAGGGAACCAACTATGCATGCGGAACGGTAGAAAAGGGGTCAAACAGATTTGAATTTGTAAAATTTTGAAAAATTGGCGCGGAGCTATAAGTTGTCGGCCATTAGACAAATGTTCAAGTGAAGTCGAAAAGTGACCGAATATATTTCCGAATAAGAGGATATCCGGTTGAAGCTAAATTAAAATAATTTCCAAACAACATTATTTGAATAGCAAGTGTGAAAATATATGTTCGTTTCCGCAGGTGACACAGCACGCCGTGTCGCCATGGACGACTTCAACGACTACACGTAAGCAGCGCGGCCGCGCGCCGCGCCCCTCACTGGACACCGACTCGACGCGTTGTCATCGCCCAGTCTGTTAAATACCGCTCGCCGTCTCTTCTGTCTACACATCAAACAAAAGAAATGTACGAATTTGAAATACGGTCAAAGTGAAGTGGCCTTAGAATCGCTCTATACCCCGGCACGTAAGTAGGAGCTGAGCAGTAATCGATTTTTGGGTGTGATCTGCTGTGCTACCGCGAAATTCGAAAATCGAACTTCGTGTCGTGCCATCCCTTTCATTCTCATGTTATACTCTATATGACAGAAAGGGACGGTACGATACGAAGTTCGATTTTCGAAGTTCGCGGTGGCACCCCTGGGGTTAGAAGGGTTACCGTAGCAACGGGGCAGGTTTACATGCCGGGGATGGTAAAATTTATAAACTCGAGTCCTTTTACATAAAGGCGTCATGACACACACTCCTTTAATTCTATAATTACTAATATTTACCAAATATCTTGTTCTATTTAACGTTTTATATGGGACTGAATTTACTAGTTTTGCATATTGTACAAGCACTAAGTGTAGTAACACCTAGTTTACGATTGACGAGTGACGCAAATGTCGCCTTTTTGTGTATTGGTCACGCTAAATAAAATCTGGAATTGAAGAATAAATTAATATTTCGAGAACTTTGCGAACACAGACAGTATTTGCTGTAAATAAATATTGGCGATTCTGAATATGAATATTACTTTGTTAAAAATAAGTATTTGGACAAAATGATAAAAATATGCAAATGTAAGCAACATTCATGCATATTTCACTAGCGCATAAATCTATGTTTGTACATATATTTATGTCTTTGTACTGGAGTGACACGTGGTTCATTATTGTAGGGTATTATGAGGTACAAAAGTTTATGAATAATATAATATAATATTATTGCTTTTGTGTGAAAAAAACAACGCGAAATCTAAAGAGAAGGATAATGTGTCGTTCTCTAAGAACATGGATCTTAATCCAAAAGTAAAGTCCTTTTCTAAAACGATTCATATAACCTTAGTTGTTAAAAAGCGAAAATATGTATGAGAACGACACGATCTTGAAGCAGACAGCTTGAAACCATCGCAGTACTATAAAGTATTGATTTGACAAGTATAGTAAATACTTACAGTCGGCTCTAAATAATGCATACAATTTTAAACTCTATTGTCCACACATAAAGCTCAGAACTGTACGCATATTTATAAAGTTACTGTGCAATGTGTTCATGAGAGATGTACGGCCAGTGTTCAGAACGTATTGTAAGTGATCGGGTCATATGTCACTGGTTATTTTAACATAAATATCTTACTCCCAATCTCTTCTCTTACTTGAAATAGATGGCAAAAGAAGTAAACAAACAAAAAAAATTGCTAATTCATTTAAAATTTGCGTTATTAGCACAACCCAACATTCATTGTCTAAATTCTTTAATAAATGTGTCGAAAAATGAATGTTTTTGACCAGTAACATATAACCCTATCGATTCGACGCGAGTAGGTGAAGGAATGAGACTATTACGGTAAAGTTAAGACAATTACATTACTCCGATCGCTACACGATTGGGACCCGGGCCCGTTGCTTCCTCGCAACTCTGACCGCGTGTCCGGGGACCCGCGACTGATTGTGAACTAGACGAGGGCCCATTTTAGTTTCCAGGATCCCCGAGAAGTTAAATACGGCCCGGAGGCGACCGGAGAATGCAATTGAGGCATCAGACGAGTGCTACTTCTGTAATTGATAATAGGCAAGTGTGTCCAAGCAGGAACGCACAAATTCGCGTTTGTATTAAGGCGAAGGGGTGGGCAAGCTCTTTCCATACAAACTTTGTGCAAGTTTTTCTTCGTTTGTGTTTGCACTCCAGCTACTATTTTTGGTCCATATGCTTATTTTTTTGTTAGCTATGTCTTGATGTTTTTCTTTTTTAATTTTAATTATTTTTTATATATTTTTGTATATCCAATATGTACCAACAAAAAATTAAATTAAATGCTGTAGTGCTAAAACTAACGCAAAAAACTTGCACAGCCTTTGTATGGAGAATGGCTTGCCCTACCCTGCGCCTTAAAGCCGCGTCAATAAGGGCGTAATTATATGCCGCCATGTGGTCTCTTTGAAAAGGCTACCGTTGTAATGAGACATCAGCATATTTAACTTATAATTCGTGTAGAAAGATGAAGTAGCACCGTCTGGAAGTTGGTTAGTATAAGTATACGTTAGATAGGCGTGTGCGATTCCTTGCAGTATGACTATTTAAATGACGGCCTATACTAAAGAAAGGTTCACAACCCCAGTGTTAAGAAAAGTTTAGTGACGGTTACATGTGACTGTGATCGCTATCCTTGTTATCTAAAGGGCCAATAAAAGAGAGAAAAGCGGTTATTAGTCATTTTGCCTGTAGCTCTGCCCGCGTGAACCTTGTATTAACTTCTACCCCCACACTATCCGTCTAGGGAAAATGTTTACTATAGAATTTTTTGAAAATTGTAATATTTTTCGTGCTGTAACGAATCACAGACGCCTCGGTAGGTTAGGTAAGCAAGCATGTGTAGGCTAAGTACTGACACTCGGCCCCCGCCGCGGGCGCCCACCACATTAGCACTGATGCTGTCTATCAAATTGTACATTCAGTATGAATGAAGTTATCTTGTTGGATGCGAGCGAACATTTAATTCGACCGAGTAAACTGACAGATGTCTGTGCGACTATTTCGTTATTTAGACATTTCATAAGAGACGCCATGTGAGCATCATCATCTTATTTCATATAATATACATGCATGTTAACGTACGAACGACAACACAGTAAACTGACCATTTATGACCCTTATTACAATGAGAATAAAGTTCAGGATTGATCAGTTGTTGAACTGTGTTGGCGATGGTACACCGATATAAATTAATTAAATTTTAATAGTAGTATTATTTTAATCAATCTTTGTATTTTATGGCCCCATCGGTATTGTCGATGTTTCCGCCAACTGTACTTTAACCATTATGTAACAATCACGTCCGATGCCCATTAACGTTAAAATTGAGTCCAGAACTAGGCGAACTAACTTGACAGCCGAAAATGTTGCCAGACATAGGAAAAATAAATAGTGATAGGTTTAAGTCGACACAAATATGTCGATATAAACTTGTATCTTCTATAAATCTGATTATATTTATATTATATCAAGTAATTGTCGTGTAAGTATTGTCGAAAGCCGAATGGCTTGCTTTGTGTGGCTAATGGTCCAAACTGTCAACAAAACAAAATGGCGGAGAGATACTTAAACGATGTCCAAAATTATGTTCGATGTATTTTTAATTCCAACCCATTTTAATTATTATTATTTTGCTTGGTAAAATTAATAGTTTGATTCCAGAAACAATAATAATGATGAACTAGACGTTTTAAACATCGATATTAATAGCACTAGCCAAACCGTGGCAACATTAGTGTACAATGAACTGTCAAGTTAGTTCGCCTAATTCTGGACTCTACTGTAGACTTACAATTAGATTACTCGGTTGAATTATAAAAAACAAACTATGCTGCGATGTACAGTGCGAACAGAAAAGACCCAGTTCACTGATACGCTACTTAGTATAAGTAAAGTCAGGTTAGGTAAGAGAGATATCAATACTAGTACATTACTACTGAGGCCGGGACAAAAGGGGTTGCCGGCCGAAGACATATAGACGGCTGAGCGAAGCGAGGCCGGATAGGTCTAAGGCCGGCAACCCCATATTTCCCGCCGAGGTATGTATAGTGCTTTTCTCAAACATGCAATGAAATAAACAACAAAAATTAACAAAGTTTTATTTTTAATACGCATAGTGGCAGAATGTCATGATGCCTGTGCCACAAATTTAAGTGGAATGGAAATTAAAAAAGAGGACTTTGCAGGCCTAGGCCTGCAACATTTGTATGAAATTCCATTAACTACCTCTTGTCCTAGCCGCACCCGAAACGTCATACTTCGCAGCCTATTATAAGGAACATAACATCAATATTTCATTGCATGTTTGAGAAAAATATTTTTTTAACTCTGTTCATAAAGATATATTTTGACCGAAATTTGTTCTATCATTTGATCTAATGGAGCTTTATAAAACTCTGCCGTAGACTGCCTTTCAAACTAGAGATACTACAACCTCACCAGATGGTAGCGTTAACGAAACTCCTTGAGCTCACCTGTTACCTCTTGACTTTACTTTTACTAAACCGATTTAATTAGTACAGTCAGCTGCCAACTACACGCTCAAAATAACTCCTCTGTCGATAACTTTGAGCAAAGTAGGTTTGATACCGTGAGAGTAAATTCTGCCAAAAAACACCTTATGCGCAGAGCATATAGCCGTTTATTGCTTGTGTTCGTTTGACAGAAGACACGTATTAGCCAATTCTGTAGCTGACTGGACGACAATCGCACTCGGATCATACAATATTAGACCTTATCTTGTTGGAATAAGACTCACAGTGGTCGGTTACCTGTGTCTTTCGTATCGAGTCTAAATGTACAGTTATTTTCATATAACGAAGCTTTAAGTCCGCTGCCGCTCCGCGGTTCGTCTCGTGTTGTATGTCTCACTCGCGCGCGGCGACCGGCCATATACGCGTCCCTGTCACGCGGTAAACACATTTCCTTTACTCCTGTGTGTATAGATTGTCATTTCTATAGACTCCCACTCGTACATTGAGCCAAGAAAGTGTTTACCATTTTTTGACTCTATTACTTGTATGTTAAGGCTTAAAGTGGTAGACTACTTTATTGGTTTACTGTACAGATATCTGTTTTTCAGCGAGCGTAGATAGAACACTTTAAAAACACTGTAAAAATAATCACCTGTATACATACAGAAAAATGTAATTTTACGACAAGAACTAACGTGTTTCCAGAATTAATTGTTGAAACAATCGGCCGGTCGGCCCGCGCACCCGACTGTCACTTGGGCAGCCATTTTTAATTTTTCCAGAGATGTGATAATAGAGTAACTATTGAATACAATTGTCTGGCGAGTTTTCTACTGTGCTTCGCTTGTAGCGGAGTATCTCGATCGCCCGAGGTCGGACTCCCGGGATATTCGAATCTCGAACTTCATATATTCCATCTCAGTCGCTTGAGTTACAAGTGTGGTAGAGATGGAGATATCCAAAAGTCGAATTTCGATTTTCGTTATTATTAAAACCTAGACTAGATCGCAAATCAATTTATGATATTTTGTAAATATTTACTCTGAACGACTTAGAACCAATTATAAAAACGCAGAAAATTTTCTTTTAAAACTTCACAAACTGGTCGACATGAATTTGTTTTTTTTTTTCTGCACTTTCATATTTGGTTCCAACGTAGAACCTATGCGAATAGCCTGCAGAATATCGTTAGTTATACAATTCTTTCATTGTATTTTTATGCACAATCAATAAACAAGTTAGACGGCCATTATAACAGCTACCGAGCATGGTATCTAGTCTATTTTAAACTGTTAATTCGATTTTAAACTGTAAATACAATAAAATTGGCGGAGTCCGGCCGCGGCGCGTCTCACACGCACCCACGTCGCTAGCGGCGCGCGCCGCTCTCCTCCCGCACCAACTACGAGTCAATATGCATGTATGTGTGTGCAATTATGCGAATTGAACCATACCGTAACCTACCCAGATAGTTAAACCAAGTATATTCAGTTGTGCGAAAAGTTGAACCAAATATTCAATTAATTAAACACAGCAACATTATGCGTCAAAATGTATGTAGTATGACGCATGGTGTTGCCACATCATTGAGCTGATTTAGTTGCAACAAGTATTGGGCGACTTTTTACGAAAATGTTGCAAATGCATCGTTTCTAGCCCTTTCGTTCCGGCTGACAAGTTAACTCGTTTTGTGCGATGAACTCTCAGATCCGGTAGGCGAGTATAGTCGTTGTTAATATTATGTCACTAAATCCTGGATTAGGACAATCGGCAATCACTTCCGCAACCGAACGCGTTGCGTCTAGGTGTTGAGTCATACCTATCTATTTTCTGCAGTTATTGTGGTATTGCCAATTAGGTTAAGAGTGAAAATTTAATAAAATTATTACCTCAAGAATATTCTTACGTATTTGTAATTTAATAGTCTCGTTTTACACAAACAACATTTGCTAAACACAATATTAGCTAACGAGTTATCTCGTCTACCGGCTCTGAAAAGCGTTTTACCAAGCCGAGTTAAGTCGCCTTTCGGACGCAAGAGCATAATCTGTTAACGAGTTAACTCGCCTACAGGACTGAGGAGCAGATTTCACTGGACCTGGCAAACTGGGTACGAAAGGAACAGGTTGCCGGAACGAAAGGGCTTGGTTTGTGTCGAAATGTCGGACGGGAGGCGGCGGCGCGGCGGCGCAATGTTGAAGTTTTTATGCAACAATTTATTTCCTGACGAAAGATTTTGTAATCAAATAAATGATGGCTATTTTTTCTTGTGTTTTATTTAATCACAATAGAGATATAGGGGTCATCTCTGGAGATTTAGTATGGGTAAGATTTCCGTGCTGAAATATACCCCATGCTATACAGAAACATCCACCACACACTTCAGATCATAGTTTATACCGCATAATTTTAAAAAACGTCCTAGACGGGGCCCGTAAATAATCCGGTCACCTGACCAAATAAAAGGGGTCTACTTCGGAATGAGAGATAATCAGCTGGAAACTTGTATGTACCTTCATTTCGGCGTTCTTTAAGTTGCCTCAAGTCTCATAATATCTCTTGTAAATTCAATGTCACAAAAATCGGGTTTCCGTGATTATCTCGGTTTCTAGTGTGTTCATGCAAAATAAAATCAGTTCATTTCATCAATCGTCTTGAGACGTAACGCTAATAATGAGATTAATGAGTCTTCGTCGAAGAATATGGTGCGCTATTTTTTTATTTTATTATTAAAAATGGGATTGCTTTTGACCAGCATCTAGCCAGGGGGCAAAGATGAGGCCGACGATGAAGCGAGCTCTCCCAGAAAATGTCTATTCACTCGTGTCTTAAAGAGGTCCAGGTTATAAGAACTTGGAAATACAAGCGCCGGCAGAGAATTCCAAACCTTAGAAGTGCGCATTATAAAAGAAGATGCAAAGCGCTCTTGGTTCGAATTAGAGGAATTTCGACCAGGTACGGATGGTAGCTAGCCGTACGTCTGGATGTCCGATGGAAGAAGGGGGAAGGCGGTTTGAGCTCATGGAGCTCCTGAGCACACTCACCGAAGTACAGTTTGTAGAAGACGCACAGACATGCTACTTTGCGTCGATGTGCTAAGCTCTGCAGCTTATTTCCTACTACCGTACTGCCACCAATGAGCCTCCTGGCTCAGCGGTCCACCGAGTCGAGTGCGGCAAGTTGGTACTTAGCCGAGCCATCCCAAAAGTGACTACAATACTCCATGCAAGACCGGACTTGGGCGCTATCCTCGAATTGTTATATTATAACCAGACATTGTGAGCTGTTACGATGAATCTACGCAGTAATGTTTGCAGAATTCAATGGTGGGCGCTACGGAACAATTAGGGCTTCCAAGTGAACCTTTACCTTTTATCGCGTCGATCGGAAACGAGCGTACGATCCACTTGATGGTAAGTAGTCACCACAGCCTATGGACGCCTGCAACCCTAAGGGTGTCACATGCCCGTTGCCGATCCTTTAAAATGTATACACCCCTTGAAGAACCCCACACTGCAGTCAGAAGCTCATCCACAATCACACCGTCAGAGGGAGAAAATTCTTCTGAAACACACACACACGACTATTTACTATTTAGGTTCATAATGGACTGCCTTCGATACAACAATGTTGTGGTTTGAAGGTGGTGCGTTGGTGACGTGACTGTTTTGCCACGTAAGACCACAGAAAATGTTCGATGTTCACAGCATTTCCGAATCAAGTTTCTGACCGAGGTGTAATATAAGGTGATTTGAAAATTGTCAACGGTTTTTACAACACAAGCGGCGATGAAACGGTAGAAGTACGCCCCCCTAGAACAGGGTTACTTTCGTCCCCTTATCAGTGGAAACTGCGGGTTGCTGGGGAACGGATGCAAAACAGTTTGTGTGCGACATAGGCCGTCGGCTTAGGCAAAAGGGAAAGGACGCCCGCTCCGAGTCGTTTCTGGTGCAAAAGTTGTCCATAGTTATCCAACGTGGGAATGCCGTTAGCGTTATGGGCAGATATTACAATACCTACCAAAAAATGAGTCCCTGAATCCTCAACCATCAGGGATTTTAATTCCCAACAAGCCTCCTTGTACAACTTTAAAGAGTCGTTTCGACGCAAAGACAGATGACTTCGACGTTGTCAGTTGTTGACATTTAAATCTAATTGTCGTACTTACGTTACGTTAAAACGTGCGCACTTTCAGAGCGAATTTAATAAACATTAACCCATACGACTGCATTTTAAGAGCATTTGCTCTTATATTGAACCGATAATGCTGCGTCTGTTGTTGTTGCTGGTGTTCGTGGGCAGTTCACGTGGCGACCCCATGCTGGAGACGCTGTACGCGGCGGGCGCGCGGCGCGCGTCGGTGTGCGCGGCGCGCGAGGCGGCGGGCTGCGCGGGCGCGCTGTGGGCGCGCTACTGGCTGCTCGCGCGCGCCTCGTGCGTCGCGCGCGCCGGCGCCGCGCGCGCGCCCGTGCTGCTCGACAGCCCGCCGGAGGACTGCCGACACGTCGATTTTGGTTACTACTCGACTCTTTTAATTGGAAATAACTGTTAACGGCTCTAGAGCCCTATCCTCCCCTCGCCTCTGCCCTAGGGTAGGAGCGGCCACTCTAGGTGTTAGGTGCCTATGGGCCCATGCAAAATAAGAAAATCGCGGGATGAATCGCTCCTCATCAGGTATTAGGGCTGGAGTTAGGCTGTAGTGTAGCAATGGATATCCTCCACAAAGAACGCTCGACTCGATGTAGTTCTGTGGGTACCGAGGAAATATTCGGTGGTGGGGTGTCATAATGTCACATATTTTTTATGATTTTATCGTACAGAATATGCTAAAATGGAATTTTAAATCATTTCGGGAAGATATTGGATTTGGTATTATCTAGCGACATTGTATGTGTTAGTAAATGTACAAGTCCCTTAGTGAGAATATGCTATAATGGAATTTTAAATCATTTCGGGAAGATATTGGATTTGGTATTATCTAACGACATTGTATGTGTTAGTAAATGTACAAGTCCCTTAGTGCCTATTGATCCCTACCACGAACCTCTCGTTGTCAATATGATGTATACCGCCACTAGCCCGCTGCAATCAGCACCCCAAGTTAAATATTATTACAACAAAGGAGACTACACCTCTATTAACAGTGCTATAGCATCCATTAACTGGGAGGAAGAATTTTCCCAGCGTACTCTGGACCAGTCGCTGGATTACTTTTACACTACATTTAAGAACCTTAGAAATAAATATATACCCAACAAAGTGATTAAAAAAGATTTTTATCCAGCTTGGTACTCCCTTCCATTGAAAAAAGTCATAAAAGAAAAATATAAGTATTTAAAAAAATATAAGATATACAAAAATATTTATGACTTACTATCATTTAACGTCTTGAGGGATAGAGTGCGGAGATTAGAACAGGAATGCTTCAATTCATACATGAATCGCGTTGAAAATAATATCGCCAGAAACCCAAAGCAATTCTGGTCTTTTGTAAAGTCTCGCTCAACATCTCATAGTCTACCCAGTAGCTTAAAATATGGTGATAAGTTGGTCAATACAGGGCCAGATATTTGCAACGCTTTTTCGGACTATTTCTTTACTACTTTCTCACCGTCAAATAAGACTACTTCCAATCATTCATATATTTCTAGCGTAGACTCGACGGCCGATTTGAATAACATAGAGGTAAATCCAGACATAGTCACTAACATTTTACTCAAGTTGGACCCCTCTAAGTCAGCAGGTCCCGATGAGATGCCAGCCCAGTTCTTAATCAAATGTGCAAAGACTTTGGTGCGGCCGATTGTACTGCTTTTTCGGCGTTCATTCTTAGAGTGTTCAATACCGTCCGTATGGAAATCTGCATTTATAACTCCAGTTCATAAAAAGGGACCCAAATCAGATATTGTTAATTATAGACCCATTTCGAAACTATGCATATTATCGAAAGTTCTTGAAAGGGTCGTATTTCAACAAGTTTACGATGCTTTAAAACACTCTTTTAGTTCCAGTCAACATGGTTTTTTGAAGCATAGGTCCACTGTGTCGAATCTGGTACTACTAAATGAATATGTTACCGAGGCAATGGATAGTGGTTTCCAGGTTGATGTAATCTATACTGATTACAGCAAAGCCTTCGATCGAATTGATCACGGTTTACTATTATTGAAGTTAAGCAAAATAGGGATTAGTGGGGACTTATTGAGATGGTTTTCTTCCTACATCGACAACAGGTCTCAGGCTGTAGTTGTAAATAATTACATATCTGGGTGGGTAACGGTCCCCAGCGGGGTCCCTCAAGGGTCCATAATGGGGCCTTTGTTGTTCAACATATATGTTAATGACATTGACAAATGCTTTTTACATTCAAATCTACTCTGTTTCGCTGACGATATGAAAGTTTTTCTAAAAATAAAATCTACCCAGGACTCACTATTACTGCAGTCTGACCTCGCACGTCTCGATAAGTATTGTCAAGAGTTCAACCTCGATCTTAATCCCTCTAAATGTTTTTCCATTACGTTTTCACGCAAACGTGAGTCGATCTCTGCTTCATATAGATTAAAGGGTCAACGTCTCGAAAAATTGTCGTCTATTAGAGATTTGGGTATTATACACGACTCCAAACTTATCTTGGATGAACATATTAATAGCGTTATTGGTGCCGCGCTTAAGACACTTGGTTTCATAATGCGTAGCTCTAATCATTTCACCCAAGCTAAAACACTTAAGGTGCTATATTGCTCGTATGTCAGAAGCAAACTAGAATATGCTTCCCAGGTTTGGAACCCCTGCTACGATATATATATAGATAGGATTGAGCGTGTACAGAGGAAGTTCGTTAAGTATTTGTGTTTTAAACTTAAGTGTCCCTATGGTTCATCAAACTATGTTAACGTATGTAAACAGCATCATCTTGTTCCTTTGCAACAACGCCGCGAAATATCTGACATTACTTTTCTTCTAAATATCACCAGTGGTGTAACGGATAGTCCCGAGCTGCTTAATAAACTTCACTTTAATACCCCTACTCGTTCAAAAAGGTATCATCCCCCTATATCATTAAAAACTGCATCCTCTAAGTACAGACAGAACAGCTTCTTGAGTCGCGCCAGTCGTAATTTAAATAAGCTATCGAAAGAAATGGATATCGATATATTCAATTGTGGAATTTCTGGCGTGAGGCGGAGATTGGTTGATCGGTATTTTAGGTGAGCGTGTTTTAGTTTTGTTTCTTGTTATTATTAAGTGCTGTTAATTATTTTTTCTTGGATCCATGTTCACATTGCGTTAAGACTGCTCTGTGCAATAATATTATTCATTAATTAATTATCTAGGGGCCCAAGCCTCAATTTACTTTTTTATATGTAGTTACATTTTATTTGTCGTTTGCATGGATGGTTGTGTAAGTGCGTGACATTAGTATAAGTTTTCTTATATTTCATATGTATATTGTTACTACCAGTGAGATCCTCTAATTGGCTATCTGTTTACATATGTCAAAGTGTTATTGTGCTATAAAAGCTGTTGGTTCTCCATATAAATAAATAAATAAATAAATAAATAAAATAAACATGATTTATTTGAAACACTTTTCTCTTAAAAAAAACCTAGATACCTATTCGACCTCAAAATTTTAAGACTCAAAATCTTTAGAGCTTTTAATTGGTACCAAAATCGCGAAAAAGCGAATCGGAGCACTCCACTATCCACCTGGTCTTGTCTGAGCTACCTCTATAGAAAGTAGGTATATGAAAACCTGGAGCCGCGTAAGAAGAGCAGCCCTAGCCTGCCACCCGCGCCGCTCACGCGGTCGGGTGACCGTGCTTTGGCACGCAAAGCTCCTTATCGTTAGTTGAATGACACTACATATACTATGACTTTGTGTCATGACCCCAACACAGGCATTACGCCAGCGTTACCCATATCTCAATACCTAAGATATGTATACCTGGTTATAACCCTTTCAAGTACCTACATCATCTACTTACTAGACCGTTACATCCGATTCACGACTTGAACGATCTCGCTATACTCTCAAGCGAGTCAGTGCGTCTTGTGAATGTTTGTGTGATTCCAGACTGGCCTCCTGACGGCATTCAGTCGCTAGTCCACTTCGTGCACCCGAGCTACTCGCCGCCATCGATCGACGAGTGGGAGGATGCGGAGCCGGACCCGCTCGACGCCGCGCTGATCCTCCTGTCTGCGCCCGCGCCGCCCACCAGAGCCGACAACCACACGGCCACGTCTGATCTTCTGCCCGAGTTAGTTATCACCCTTTTAGCTACAATGAGCCACCAGCCAGTTACATATCTAACGAGTTTGTGTCGGGTGACGGAGAGATCGGCAGTGTACAGTGTACCTTCGCCTCTGATGCACTCATCCTGAGGAAGAACTCCCGAACAGTTTGAGAAACATGTCGCCCGGAGTGACAATTTATACGCGAGTTTTAACCGTTTTAGTGGTATAGTTTTAGACGTGACTCAGGAAAGTTAAAATTTGAGTTAGCATATATTATGTTTGTTATTTTTGTTGAGTGCTTCCGAAAATATGACCTACGCGTAGCCGCAGTGCGGGTCGAAGGCGGTTTTTCATTTTGAATCTTTCCGAAACTGTTGACTGTCGATTACTGCTGCATGTCACACACGCTGCCTCCGCTCTACCGAATACCGTGCGGTTTTTTAGTGCAACTTGCCCCGGACCGCGTTCACTTTACCGCAAAACCGTCAACGTCCCGCAACGAAGCTGCGCCGCGGTCTGCGCGTTTCAAACTTAAATCGTCGAACATTACTTCGTATTGTTTATTGCTAAAATTTAATTGCTAACGACGCTAACGTCACCGTCATCTCTAAAGTAGATCGGCTCCATTAAACTTCTTGAAGTTCATGGACCTCTTTTAAAATTTCAAAGAGCTCGCGGACCTTTTCGGAAAAAGCTAGGTCTAGCTTTTACTTATACATGATGAGCCGTTTTTGATTACCCATGGCCCTGGAGCCCTGACCCTCACGGATCCCTTTAATTGAAGAAACCCTGCTTTAGGTACTAACAACTATTCTGTGACCATAGGTACCATCGCCAACACAGTGTTAACCGACCATTCGTGCACTTTATGAACATTGTAATAAGGCTCATGGGTTAAAATCGGTTTGTACCTATATCGTACTCAGATGTACGTGTTAAATATCCTTAAGCGTACGCTCGGTTCCCCATAAAAACGCCAATTTACGCTCTCATTGTAAACCGCCATGCTAGAATAACATGAAACACAATGGGATCCGGCATATCTAGGTCGGAAATTACTTTCTGCTGCTTGAAATTATAATGGAGAAAAACTACAGCGACTATTAAGGTTTTCATACAAGCCGTAAAAAAGTCAAAAAACCGCTGTAATTTTTTTTCTATTACAATTTCTAGCAACAGAAACTAATTTCCGACCTAGATATGCCGGATCCCATTGTGTATACAAAGTTTCATGTTATTCTAGCATGGCGTTTTAAAATGAGAGGATAAATACGATTGTATGGAGAACCGAGCGTACTGCGCCCTCTTAAGAGTCCGGAGGAAGCTCGGTTCTCCATACAAACGTAGTTTCGCTCTCATTTTAAAACGGAATGCCGGAAGCTGGAATAACATGAAACTTTACTTACACAACGGGACCCGGCATATCTGAGCGGAAATTAGTTTCTGTTCGGCTCGGCGTGTTAAAATGAGGACGAAATTACGTTTGTATGGAAAATAGAGTTTCGTCGAGCGTACCCTTATAGACCTTACTTTATTAAAATATCAGCTACTCAGTATCATTTTCCACCCAACTCCCCAAACTCCGCAGACTGAGCTCCTGGCTGCGCTACGTCCCCGCGCAGGTCCCGTGGACGAGCCCGACGGCGCCGGCGGCCGCGCCGCGCCGCGAGTACGTCCTGCTGACGTCGCCGCTGGGCATGCTGCTGTCCACGATCGTGGCGCCCGTGGCGGTGCTGTTTCTGACCTTCCTGCTGCTGATGCGCTGGCCGCAGCAGCCCGACGAACAGTCCACGGATGAGAAGGTGCTAGTCGAGAGTGACACAATGATTGGAGAGGCGGCTTAATCTGCCTTGCTAAGATAGTGGAACTCAACCGAGATATTTATTTAACAATCCTTTTGTGCTGCATTGTTATTGTGCTTTGTTACGAATCGGAGAACCTGACTATGTTCATGGCAGTGTTGTATGTTGCTTGTAGTCAACATCAAACTTAAAATGTTTACAGGACCAGTCAGGTCAGCTTCTAATTATGTTAATTATTCTCAGTGTTGGGAGATCACACTTAGTGCTTTAATAGATAATGCCACCCGGCAACTGTTTAAGGCAAACGGCCAACCCATCTTTCTTTTCATGTAAGCCCATTTAAATGGCTAGACCATTGGACCAAGTGTTTAGTGAATATACAGTTAAATAAAATTAAGTCATTAGAAATATATTGTACTCATGGGTGAAGTAATAAAATCTTTTATAAATATGAGTGGATTTTATTTACAATACTTATTAATGTCTGAAAAGAGGCAGACCCTCAAAAAGGAGGGACGATGACATACGTCAAGTGGCTGGAAAAACCTGGGGCAGAGTAGCTCAAGATAGAAAAGAATGGAGAAAGTTGGAGGAGGCCATTGCCAACTGGCAAACAGACTTACAAAATAAAAAGAAGTGTGAGATTATAGAATACTGATTCATGCTGTAAAATTTCTGAAATAAAAGGCTTATTATTATTATTATATTAATGTCTGCACTAATCTATTAATTCACCATTCACATTTTGCATCATACCACTGGTCATTAAGATGGTAAGTCACAAGCCATACCAACACTGTTCGCACAACACAAACCAACTATTAATTGTCACTAAAAAAATTACATTGCTCAGGTTATCTCACATTGCAAGTGCAATAATCTCACTGATTCCAATCAAACTACCATTTTAACCTCTTAGTGCCCCAAACACCATGACTTCATGTCAAGGTGATGTAAAGCAACCTATGAACAATTCATTTTCATTTACAAAGACTTTGGTGTTCGAGAGGCAACTTACGGAATCTACTGTGGCTGTGAAGAGATTAACCTTTTGTAAGATGCCCCACTTGCAGTTGGTAGCCCGAGCAATGTAATTATCCCAACAGTTGGCTCACTCCGCCTTCTGCTTGTCGGCGTACCGGCGCCACACCTTGACCTTCCCGCGCAGCTCCCGCAGTCGCTTCATCTCCTCCTTGAAGTCCTGGTGCTCGTCGCGGAACAGCCCGTACTCGCGCAGGCGCAGCACCAGCGCGTGCGTTTCCACGTGCCGCGGGTAGTAGTGCACGATCTCCTCATTCGTGTGCAGCGGCCGCGCCGAGAACATCTTTACCACCTTCATGGACTTCGGGTTTGTGGGGATGGCGACCTCGCCGAAGATCCGGTTGGAGAGCCGCTTCATACGCTGCGCGTAGTTGCTCGTGTGCTTTATCAGCTGCGAGTATTTTACGTAATTCGTTGCCATATTTTGGAACTTCTGAAACCGTGAGTCTGAAGTCAGTTTTTTGTATTTATAAACAAGTGTGTGAATTCTTCCAGGCTCTCTTTTAGACTATTGTTTGTTATATCAACTTATAAAAATTGCTTGCAGTAATATAACTAAAATAAACACATAAAATACCTTTTTCACATAAATAACATAACCTCAATTTTATTACGAAATGGAACTCAGAATCTCGGAAATGTCAGTCACTATTGTCACTGTCAAATCAGTGAGGCGTTTTTATATATAGCAAAAATAGTGCACAGACTAGTAAGGGTTCAGACCGCCAACTCACGAACCAAAAATATATGTTGGAATAAGGTTTTACTGTGACGGACTGGCCTTATTCTATATTTGAATTTTACAATCGATATTGCACATGTCATGTGTCAGGTTTGTTTATTCACTCCGGTTGACTTTTTCCTACTGAAAGGATGTTTTGATAATATAATTTATAAATACAAAGTTGTGTATCTCCAGAAATAAACTGTAGTTCTGCCAGAGTCCCATGGTTTTATTATAACAGGTCATGGGCCTGGCTATAAAAATATAAAAGAGCATTAAAGAATAGGTTTTTGAGTGTTTTTCAGATCATTGTAATTATTATCCAGAAGAGAAGATTTTTTTTATAAGCTTGACAACCAGTTCAACTAGTATTCAACCAGTTAAACCAGTTTGTTGATTTTATAAGCGCTTGACAACGGACGAAACATTGTTTGTATTTGCAAACGGACTGTATGTATTACATTTTATCTATACCTTGGTGAATAATGGAGTGTACTAAACTAAAATCTGCAGATAATTACTCCAATTGGAGACAAATGACAAAATTATTTTTGGAAGCAAAAGGATTAAAAGAAGATGATAAAGATTTTAATGATGCAAAAGCAAAATATTTAATTTTAAATTCAATTGACGAGAAATTTCTACATTATGTGATTAATTGTACAACATCGAATAACATTTTTGAAAAATTAGATTTAATATTCAGATTTGAAGCAAAAGAAGACAATCATTTAAAAGTTATACAGTTTTATAGCTACAATTACAGCGGAAATATAATAGAAGACATTAGTAAACTACAGAATATGTGCGCCGAACTAAATACAAGTGAAAATAAAATAAGCGACGAAATGTTAATACAAAAAATACTGACCATACTACCACCAAATTTAATTTATTTCAAAAATATCTGGCAAGTTACTCCAAAATGTGATCAAACTATTTATAATCTTATCCAAAGATTACAAAACCAATTACAACCAAATGAACCCAGTTTCTCAAATAATGAAGCTTTCAAAAGCAACGAGAAAAAATGTTTTAGTTGTGGTAAAGTAGGTCATATCTCTAGGTTTTGTAACCAAAGAAAGTGTAACATATGCAACAGAACGGGCCATAATTCTACAGATTGTTACACTACTCAAATCTGTAAAAAATGTAACAAGAAAGGCCACATCGAGAGATATTGTCGCAGCTACAGCCTGGTAGGTGAACAGTACCATAATGAAATACGTGTTAAAGCTGTGGTAGATTCGGGTGCCAGTTCCCATATGTTCAGTAATAAAGACATTATAAATTTTACAGAGAAAATAAATGTAGAAATAAAATGCGCCAATGCAGAAAACCTCATCGCTCAGGCTACAGGTACTATCAGCACAAGTTTTGGACAGTTTGAAGACGTATTATATGTTCCTGAAGTTTCCAGAAATCTAATTTCTGTCAGCTCGATCACAGACCAAAATGGCTCCGTACTCTTCGCTGGAAATAAGGTATTTATTAAAAAGAATGGTAGAATAGTATTAACGGGATATAAAACTAAGAATGGTCTTTATGAAACTGAATTTAATGCCAATTTCACTCGCGAAGCGCTACTTACTGAGAGCGTCAATATCTGGCATCGTAGGCTAGGTCACGTATCCGATGTGCCGCGTCTAGCTAAGTTGGTTAATGGCATCGAAATTGGGGGAGGGAATTTGGAAAAATTTTGCGAAATCTGTACTAAAGCTAAAATGACAAGAAAACCTTTTGGAAATAGTAGAATAAAAGCGAAATTCCCTTTGGAAATTATTCATACTGACGTCTGCGGACCAATCGAAATTCCCACCTGGGACAATAAAAAATATTTTATTACATTTTTAGACGATTTTACACATTTTTGTGTTGTCTACTTAATTACCTTCAAGAGTGAAGCCTTTGATAAAGTCAAACAATTTGTGATGTTAGCGGAAAACCATTTTAATCTAAAAGTTAAAAAATTACGGTGTGATAATGGACGGGAATTCTCGAACAATAACCTAATCTCATGGTGCGAATCAAAAGGAATAGTTTTAGATCTCACAATACCCTATTCGCCCCAACTTAACGCAAAAGCTGAAAGATTGAACAGAACATTAATGGAAAGAACGAGAGCGTTGATATTTGATGGTCGTGTTCCAAACTATCTTTGGGGAGAAGCTCTACTGACCGCCAGTTTTCTGGTCAATAGAAGTCCAACGGAAGGCAGAGATAAAACACCAGCTGAAATGTGGTTCAATATTAAACCTAACCTATCAAACATCAGAAGATTTGGTTCTACAGTTTCTACAAAATAAATTCGGGCCTGCGAAAGCTTGATAAAAGATGCAACAAAGGAATACTGGTTGGCTATGTTAGAAATGGCTATAAAATCTGGGTAGATGAAGAAAATAAAATTATAAGGGCAAGGGATGTAAAGATAAATGAAGATGAACAAGGAATCTATCTTTATGGTGAAGAAAATAATATTAGAATCAATGGACTTTGGCAGTTAGATGAAAATGAAGAACTAAAAACAAAAGAAATAAGGGAGAACACAACACGAGAAGGTCGAGAAGGTGAAAAAGAAAGAAGAAGTATTATTAAAGATAAAGAAATAGAAAAATCGAAAACAATGAAAGATAATCGAGAAGGTGGAAAAGAGAGAAGATTAATTATTGAAGATCGTGAAATAGATAATTCAACAAACGAAGTTGAAACAAATGAAGTACAAATAAATGAAGGTGAAACAAACGAAGTTGAAACAAATGAAGTTGAAACAAGTGAAGCCGAAAGAAATGAAAGTGAAATAAATGAAGATCATGGAAGGACAGTGAATATTAATTTGAATAATAAATATAACTTTGGAAGTCGTTTTATTTTTGATAATCCAATATATTCTGATGGGAATGAAGAATTTTTTGATAGTGAAGAAATTGAAGAAACTGGAAGTCGAGCTGTGGAAAATAGTGAAATTTCTAATGAATCTAGGAGAAAAATTAGTTTAAATGAAAGTCGAGCGGTGGAAGATAGTGAAATTTCTAATGAATCTAGGAGAGAAATTAGTTTAAATGAAAGTCGAGCTGTGGAAGATAGTGAAATTTCTATTGAATCTAGGAGAGAAAGAAGTTCAAATGAAAGTCGAGAAGTAGAGAATAATGAAAATAGAAGGCGCCAACCTGCAAGAGAGAGAAAACCACCTGAACGCTATAAAGATTATTTGATGGATTATGATACGGAAATATCTATGTTAACTTATAAAGAAGCAACCGAATCTAGAGAAAAAGATAAATGGAAGAAAGCTATAGAAGAGGAAATCAAATCTTTGGAAGAGAATAATACGTGGTCTTTGGTAGACAAGAATGAAGCAGACGGTAGAAAATTAGTAACGAGCAAGTGGATTTTTACAATTAAATCAGATGGAAGATATAAAGCTAGATTAGTAGCGAGGGGTTTTCAACAAAAATATAAAATTGATTATGATGAAACATACAGTCCAGTGGTCAATACCACTTCTTTAAGAGTTTTGTTGTCAATTGTTGCAAGTAAAGGACTTAAAATGAAACAATTTGATGTGAAGACCGCCTTTTTACATGGAGACTTAAAGGAATGTATATTTATGAAAGTGCCTGAGGGATATAATAATAAAAATGACAAAGTTTGTAAATTGAATAAGAGCTTATACGGTTTAAAACAAGCTCCGCTAATGTGGAATATCAAGTTTACAGATTATTTAGTAAAAATGGGGTTCAAACAATTAAAACTTGATCAATGCATCTTTGTGATGGAAGGTGAAAGAAGAATTATTCTTGCAATTTATGTCGACGATGGGTTGGTTGTTGGAAAAAGAGAAGAAGATTTATTGCATGTGATAGAAACCTTAAGAAAGGCTTTTGAATTAAGAATATGTGAAGAAGTGTCAAATTATATCGGTTTGGACATAAAACAAGAAGGAAATGGGATTAAAATTTTTCAAAAGACGTATGTTGAGAAGATTGTGAAGAAATTCAACATGAATGAAGCTAAAGAATGCAGATGTCCAACTATTTTAGTAGAGCAACATCCATCAATAAAAACTGATATTAAAACTCATGAATTGTATCGAGAGATGATAGGGTCATTGTTGTATCTTTCTAATAAAACTAGACCAGATATTGGATTTCATGTGGGTTATTGTTCGAGACATCAAAATAGTCCAAATTTAAATGATTTAAACAACGCAAAAACGATTTTAAGATTTTTAAAAGGTTCAAAAGATCAAGGGATTCACTTTGGTGAAGGTGATAAAGTGCTTCGAGGATACTGTGATTCAGATTTCGCGGGGGATCCAGACACTAGACGTAGCACCTCGGGTTTCGTGATTTGGTTAAACGGTGGACCAGTGGCATGGAGCTCAAGAAAGCAGTCAGTTGTAGCCCTATCAAGTACGGAAGCGGAATTTATAGCTGCAGCAGAATGCTGCAAAGAACTTCTTTTTGTAAGAGACCTGATCGATGAGATGACAAATGAAAAACTAGAGATTGAGATGAAAGTAGACAATCAATCAGCAATTTGGCTAATGAAAAAGGGAATTATGAACAAAAGAAGCAAACACATAGATGTAAAATATTACTATTTGAAAGAGAAAATTGATTCGAATCAGATATCTGTTAAATACTGTCCAACGGGATCACAGATAGCAGATATTCTAACGAAAAGCTTGCCGCCTGTAAAGTTTGAAAGATGTCAACGGAAACTAGTGTATTAGTGATAGTGTATAAGTGCGGGCTAAAGTGAACTAGTATGGTATTTTTGGTTGAAACGTGGGTTATAAGTAGTATGTAAGTTTTTTTATAGGGTGTGTCATTCTCTATGATAAAGAAGTTATGTAGAGTTGTGTTGTAAACTTAAGGAGTCAGTAATAAAACAATAACGTACGTTTCGATTTTACTTAATGAAAATATGTTTCATTTAAGGGGGTGCCTGACTATGATTCATTTAAGGGGGTGTATTTGGGGAATCATTCGTAAATGAATCATGAGTCTATATAAAATATCATATACGAGTATCATATCATATCATATAATATCTAACTATCTCAACACCAACCGGACATAACTTGGTATGGCTTTACACGGTTTTTATTATGTTTTATTGACCCTTAAGTTTTCATAGCACATTTTATTTTGTTCAATTTGTTTTGTTTAGTTACTATAATTATGTTTGATGTTTTATGGATTTTAATAATGTTTTTAAAAAATAACAAATGTCGAGTAGGAGTTTATGTGAAGTTGAAGCCGAGTAGGAGTTTATGTGAAGTTGAAGTCAAGTAGGAGTTTATGTGAAGTTGAAGTGGAGTAGGAGTTTATGTGAAGTTGAAGTGGAGTAGGAGTTTATGTGAAGTTGAAGTCGAGTAGGAGTTTATGTGAGGTTGAAGTCGAGTGGGAGTTTATGTGAAGTTGAAGTCGAGTGGGAGTTTATGTGAAGTTGAAGTCTTGTGGTGAATATAATGATATAGTGCATAGAGTCGAGTGGGAGGTTTTTAAATTAATGGAGAATAGTATATACTCCATATAATAGTATATAGTCAATATGAAGTTATATGGAGTATAATGAATTTATGCATAGAGTCGAGTGGGAGGTTTTTAATTGAAAAAATATTATAAAGCTGAATAATGAAGTTGAGTAAAACAATATAATAATAATTGTAAAATGTAATTTTTCAGAAAGCTGTTAATTAATGTAAATGTGGGTTGATATTGTATCGTTTGAGATTTTCTTAAGGGGTGATTGTTTTTTGGTTAATATTTAAGGGGTGATTGTTTCTTGGTGAATATTTAAGGGGTGATTGTTTCTTGGTGAATATTTAAGGGATGATTATTTTTTGGTATATAGTTAAGGGGTGTTTGAAATTGTTTTGAATTTTTAAATTTTAATTTGTAGATTGTCATGCGCAATAGTCGATTGAGGGGGTGTGTTGGAATAAGGTTTTACTGTGACGGACTGGCCTTATTCTATATTTGAATTTTACAATCGATATTGCACATGTCATGTGTCAGGTTTGTTTATTCACTCCGGTTGACTTTTTCCTACTGAAAGGATGTTTTGATAATATAATTTATAAATACAAAGTTGTGTATCTCCAGAAATAAACTGTAGTTCTGCCAGAGTCCCATGGTTTTATTATAACAATATAGACCGAAAGCAAGTATATTTAATCTGTACCGCTGGTAGATTTTTGACGTTATTTTTTTTTATTATTTAATGGCACTGTAGCAATGGAACTTACTGTGAACATCCAACGATAAATATATATATATATATATATATATATATATCATCAAAGTTGAATTTAAATAGAGCTATATATATATAGTAAGTATTTATGTTCACAGTAAGTATAATAATAATAATGGGTGTAATATATATATATATATATATATATAGCTCTATTTAAATTCAACTTTTTGTAGAAGCTCACGGCATTTTCAATTGAACACCAACGTCCGATGTAAAATGAAACTGGTGATCAATAGAAATACCGTGAACTATGTTGTGCCGTATTTTAAAAAATTAAACAAACATTTTACAAATCAACAGATTTATTTTTGTTCACACTGTTTCGTTTGTTTACTGCATAGTAAACTATCAATACTACAAATTAAATAACAACATTTGCAAAAATGAAAAAAATGTTCAGAGACGCCTAGACAAAATTCCGAGGAGACGACATTTGATTTTTATTTGTCACTTTATTGTGACGTTTAACGTCCAATGGCAATCAAGGCATAGCTTATCAGGGCTCGGTAAGTCGTCAAAATCTTTTTGACACAATATGGCGGCTATCATACATGTTTCGTTCTACGTAGATAAACAGCCGTGGTTTGAACCCTTACTAGTCTGTGGCACTCGTATACGAACGAATGTTTCGTCGAATGACGAGTCGAATAGCGAACACGATTGTGTAAATCTAAATAGTGTCAAATATGTCTCAGAGCTGTCAAATGTTAATAATGTTAATATATAGCTACATACACCAATGGACAGTTTCAAGACAGTTTCATTAATCTTCCCTTAAATCTGCCATTCTCTTCAAGTAATTCTGAGCCTTATTACACTGATATAAATACTATAGCATTTTAATTGATTGAATCTCTGACTGACGGTAAAGTAAATAATACAAACTAAACCAAAGAGAATATAATCACTGCGTTTTAAACTAAACGATGGTAATTAAATAAACAAGGTGGATACAAACTCCAAATCAATTACGTATTTACCAGGAATTGTCACGGTAATACTAAAGCAACGGCTGAATACTAACCCAGTGTGCTTCACGCTGATGCTGGTATTGTTACTTTGTTAGTGTTGTCGCTGCGCTGGTGAGGAGTTCGTTTGTGACTAACTGCCCAATAGCTTGCCTGAATGTCTCTGCTGGCAGCGGAGGTCCCGGAGGTCCTCGTGAAACGTGTAAGCTTTATTCGTGGCTCGACCAAGCCAAGTAAACTTGCGAAACGAATAGGTTTGCTTTTGCGACAATATTCACACTTTTAAGCCCTTTTTGTGTTTGGAATATCAACTCCTATATATGCCCGAACCCTAATTTTAATTGTATTTTTATCTGCTTCTGCTCTCGCATAGTTCCCACTCACGTTCGCGTACGGTTCGTAGGATCGTAAGATTTCAGTCATACCTATGTAAGAAACGAATGTTGGAGTGTTGTAAAAAAGCTATTAATGTTGATTACAAGTTTAATATTCACACTTGTAACCTGCACATGCCTGTCTAAATTAAATGATTATTTGTATACCTACTTAAGAATTCTGTTGCTATCCACACTTTGAAAACCTATTTGAAGTCTAATTGGCTTGGTCGATTTCTGTGGTGTTATTGTAGGACAGATGTGTAGGGTGCATATGTTTCAGGGGAAGATGTTCAGTGTGTGGTCAAACAAGGTGAAGATTGCAGTGGTGGTGCTAACACTAGCGCTGTATGTGTACATACTGGTGTACCTTAAGACTATGTACTTGAGGAGCAAGCGACTGGATGCCATAGAAGACTTGGTGAGACTAAATCCTTCTCTTTTATCATTTGTAGAAAGGAGTGGAATCATTTCATAAACTGAAACTGTTATTGAGTACATAACCTAACTTAAAACATGAAATGACAAAAAAAAAATACTAAAATTAAACTAAACTATGTCTAAAAGGACTTGTTGTGAGAGACTTTTTTAAGTGGTTGTGCTATGTTATCCTTCCCACTTAATTTACTTTATTTTTAATTTATTGTTTGAACTGCAAAATTGTAAACATTGTTTCACCAGCTCCACCTCAGGGGTGAAAATAAACTTTATTTTATGAATGCAATTTTTTTTCATTAATTAAATAAACATTAAACACATTGTTCGAATCACGGCCAGGGCATTTATTTGTGCATTTTTCACGGATATTTGTTCTTGGGTCTTGGATGTTTTCTATGTATTTAAGTATGTATTTATCTATATAAGTATGTATATCGTCGTCTAGTACCCATAGTACAAGCTTTGCTTAGTTTGGGACTAGGTCGATTTGTGTAAGAATGTCCCCCAATATTATTATTATTATTATTATTGTTGTCTTGTTGACAAGGCTCACAAGCCTTGTCAACAAGACAACGGTACTGTTGCTTAAAGTTTTGAGAAACAATCTAGGTTTAAAAAAAATGCCTCTGGACAAAGGAAACTAGCTCACCACTACTAAAAATAATTCCAGCCCCTACAAATTATAAAAAATACTTGTAGTTTAATAACAAAGCATAGATTTTCAATATGTTATTCTTCATTATCATATAAAACCAATTAATTTCCATGTTTAATAACATTGAATATTTTTTTAACACTAGAATGAGACTAGCACAAGATTGGGTGAGTGGTGATTATGGGCTGAAAATGATGAAAGAATGATGATATTTTCAACACCTTTCCTATGTAGTGAAGACTGGCATGGATTATTTAATCAATGATTAATTGTTGTTTCAGGCCCTCAAGAATGAAAAGATGATAAAGCATATCCACGTGTTGGACGAGCAGCTCACAGGGCGCGTTCACCGCCTCAACGAGTTCTATGAAGACTACTAGCCACCGTGTGACCATTAGCATCGGGGTGACATCTCCACACAATGTGGGGGAGCAAGTGCATAACCGTTTACCCTAAGTATTAACCATTGAAATGAGCCAGGTTCTACATATAAAACCACTCAGCCCTCATCTCATTAAGTGGCAACTAAATATGTCAGGATTACTGCAGAATGCTGCTGATCATTCCATACATTTGTAGACCAGTGTAAGAGTGTATGGAAATGCATAACCCTTTTTTACCCTGAGTATTAACCATTGAAATGAGCCAGGTTCTACTCAAAACTTCGCAGCCCTCATCTCATTAAGTGGCATCTAAATATGTCAGGATTACTGCAGAATGCTGCTGATCATTCCATACATTTGTAGACCAGTGTAAGAGTGTATGGAAATGCATAACCCTTTTTTACCCTGAGTATTAACCATTGAAATGAGCCAGGTTCTACTCAAAACTTCGCAGCCCTCATCTCATTAAGTGGCATCTAAATATGTCAGGATTACTGCAGAATGCTGCTGATCATTCCATACATTTGTAGACCAGTGTAAGAGTGGATGGAAATGCATAACCCTGTACCCTAAGTATTAACCATTGAAATGAGCCAGGTTCTACATATAAAACTTCTCAGCCCTCATCTCATTAAGTGGCATCTAAATATGTCAGGATTACTGCAGAATGCTGCTGATCATTCCATACATTTGTAGACCAGTGTAAGAGTGGATGGAAATGCATAACCCTGTACCCTAAGTATTAACCATTGAAATGAGCCAGGTTCTACATATAAAACTTCTCAGCCCTCATCTCATTAAGTGGCATCTAAATATGTCAGGAGTACTGCAGAATGCTCCTGTAGACCAGTGTAAGAGTGGATGGAAATGCATAACCCTGTACCCTAAGTATTAACCATTGAAATGAGCCAGGTTCTACATATAAAACTTCTCAGCCCTCATCTCTTTAAGTGGCATCTAAATATGTCAGGATTACTGCAGAATGCTGCTGATCATTCCATTCATTTGTAGACCAGTGTAAGAGTGGATGGAAACAAGTATTATTGAGTAAGGCTGGGTTTCACCAAACGATCTGTGATCGTAAGTGGCGTAAAATGTGATTGTATGGAGAGTTTGGAGTTTGGCAAGTTTCTATGCGCCATATTTAACGTCTGTGATCTTAAGTTGGTGCAACTCGCCCCAAGTCTCGTATAAAAATTAATTCAAATTATTATTGTGATTATTGAATCTCTTTCATTGAATGTATTTATTTCTAAATTATTTATTGTTGTCTTATTGGACAAATATATGTAGATTTTTATCTCAGAAGGAAGTTAAAGTGTTTATTTAGTATAACAGTGGATTTATTTAAATTATGTAAGTGGTTGCCCTTATTTTATTGAATTGTATGTACTTATTTGTGTGTTATAGTTACCGTAATTATTTTTAGTGTAATGTTTATGTTGTCAGCTCTATGTTATTATTAGAAATAAAATGTCTTATTATTATTATTATTTAAGTGTTTCTTCACCGGTGTGGTAATAGTCAGCCCTGAGCGGCCAATCATAATAAATGTAAATTGTAATATTTATAGAATGCCTTATTATGTATGGATTAGGAAATAAAAGTCTAATGATTGTTAATATTTTATTTTATTTAAACAGTATTTTGTAGAATAAGTAAAAGGTAACATTGAATTTAATGATATTTTATTTAATCTTATAAATAAAAGTCCACGAGCCGGACACAAATTTCGCCACTTATTTCGTCTCAAATGATAACTTGTAAAATTCTTTAGAGCTGTATTATGAAGCTCCGTGAACTTTAGCTGCGGTTGCGTAGTGGATTTGCCAGCGGTGGCCTCAAAATCTGTTACTAGCTCGGGGACTTAAAGGAACGGCCATCACAAAAATAGGTTCGAGTGTTACCACTTATTTACTACTCGGTCTTAATCGATCGATTAATCGGCGACCAATCGATTCCACGTCTGTTGGCGATCGATCTACTAGTGCGGTACCACTCTGAAACCAATAACGCTATCGCGTTGGGATCTTATCTTACATAAACTTGTAAATTCTTACAATCTAGTTGAGTATTACTTATTTCACACAGGCAATGATTATCATATAACGCATCGCTCAGTGATGCTTAAGGAAATTAAAACTTACGTTGTATATATTAGAGTTCAAGTTTGCATGAGGCTGCATTCCGCGCGCTTACATGAATTAATTTTAGTGATACAATAAATCTTATTTAGGCAAGTCTTATAAAAAAAGAATGTACAAAAATTGGGAATGTGTACAGAGTAAATTGAGTATTTTTGTTGAGAAACTCCGCGATAAGAACACGGCGACTAATACTAATAGGTAAAAAGTCAGTACATGATGTTCACAAAGTAGACCTCGTCTTGAATGTTTTTGAAAAAGTAAATTTTGACACCCATTACGGCGCACGGCACCAGATGCCCAAGCGCTTAATTTAGATGGCCAAAAAGTGGTCTACCACGGGTCGCGGCTGTAGTAGAGTACTGTTATGTAGCTATGTTACTGTGGCTAGGAGCGCGGGTGTAGTACAGTACTGTAGCCATGTTACTGTGGCTAGGAGCGCGGGTGTAGTACAGTACTGTAGCCATGTTACTGTGGCTAGGAGCGCGGGTGTAGTACAGTACTGTAGCCATGCTACTGTGGCTAGGAGCGCGGGTGTAGTACAGTACTGTAGCCATGTTACTGTGGCTAGGAGCGCGGGTGTAGTACAGTACTGTAGCCATGTTACTGTGGCTAGGAGCGCGGGTGTAGTACAGTACTGTAGTCATGTTACTGTGGCTAGGAGCGCGGGTGTAGTACAGTACTGTAGCCATGTTACTGTGGCTAGGAGCGCGGGTGTAGTACAGTACTGTAGCCATGTTACTGTGGCTAGGAGCGCGGGTGTAGTACAGTACTGTAGCCATGTTACTGTGGCTAGGAGCGCGGGTGTAGTACAGTACTGTAGCCATGTTACTGTGGCTAGGAGCGCGGGTGTAGTACAGTACTGTAGCCATGTTACTGTGGCTAGGAGCGCGGGTGTAGTACAGTACTGTAGCCATATTACTGTGGCTAGGAGCGCGGGTGTAGTACAGTACTGTAGCCATGTTACTGTGGCTAGGAGCGCGGGTGTAGTACAGTACTGTATAGTCATGTTACTGTGGCTAGGAGCGTCGGTGTAGTACAGTACTGTAGCCATGTTACTGTGGCTAGGAGCGCGGGTGTAGTACAGTACTGTATAGTCATGTTACTGTGGCTAGGAGCGCGGGTGTAGTACAGTACTGTATAGTCATGTTACTGTGGCTAGGAGCGCGGGTGTAGTACAGTACTGTAGTCATGTTACTGTGGCTAGGAGCGCGGGTGTAGTACAGTACTGTATAGTCATGTTACTGTGGCTAGGAGCGTCGGTGTAGTACAGTACTGTAGCCATGTTACTGTGGCTAGGAGCGCGGGTGGTACCGCAGCAGCGAGTTGTCGAGGCTGCGGCACTGCGCGCTGCCCTCCAGCACGGCGTCGGGCGAGCACAGCCACGGGTCGCGGGTATCGCGCTGCCAGCGTAGAAGTCGCTCAAGAAGCGCCGCCTCGGTTTGCGCCAGCGCTGGCTTGCCTGCAACGTGATGACCATTACCTAAGAGTTTTCTAAATGGTAAGACTACGAGTATATACGGTAGGAGCTACTTCACGATTTCATACGAAAATACTCGAAAAAAATAAAACTTCAGCTTATTTATGCAATTATAAGCTTTTTAAATACAACATGGAAAAAAGGACGCAGTTTCACTTTAGAAAATTGTGACGTCATAAGACACATTTCCTCACAAACGTCATTGTTAACCGAGATTTTTGACGTTTTTATTATTGTAGTATTTGGGACCCCATTAAAGTTGGCAGTCCTATCAAAGTGTATGTACAGAAATTCAAAGAACATTTTTGCGAAATGGATCACAAATTAACGAGCGTGACCGCGCTGCGGTACACAGTTTTGACAATAATCTTAACGAATTTTTAAAGCAATGACCTCTAGCAGTCTGATACCAAATAATGTCCCTAAAACAAGGCTACAGCGTGTGATGTAATCCTATACTTGGTAAATTAAAACACCTTGGTAAATTACCTTGCGGTAATGAATCAGGACAGACAGACACTGTAATGTATTTTTTAAAACCTAGTTAGGCATTATCGCCAAGGGTATGAAAAACGTCTGACATTTTAATAGGAATTGGATAGGCTACTGTATGAAATGACGGGTGTTTTTTCGTCCCTTGATTATCGCACAAGGTGCTATTTTACAAGCTTTTATTTAGTTTCGCCTGTCCCCTTGTCTTTCTGTCGGTCTATAATCAAATGTTACAAGTTAAATTTGATCCACTTCCCGGTTTCCGATTGAGCTGAAATTTTGTATTTTGCAATTTTGTTTGCATAAATCGGATGACAATGCAATATTATTATGACAGAGCTGATCTATCTGATGATAGATAGACAAGTGTTTTATGATTGCAGAAAAAAGGAAATTTCATTATTATTCATTAACAGTAATATCAGTTTCCGTTTATTAGGCATTGTAACTGTAATCACAACGTCCAATTATCGCGTTAACTCGCGGGGCTGACGGCCTTTGCAGCTAATGCGCAGTAATTTTTACAAGTAGGTCGGTTACGCCCACAATGATTACGGCTCCCGAAATAGCTAGGTCAATGTGTTGATGGCGAGGAAACTGGCTGCATTTGTACCTCTGTCAGTCTCCCGTAGGTACAAATAGTCCATTATCAGATGGGAAGCGCCTGATGACGGACTGTATTCTTGTTTGGCTAAAAGTGTGGTGGAATAATACTTACCATGCAGGTTGTTAGACTCGGTGGGGTCTGCGCGAATATCGTAGAACTCCCACTGCGGGCGGTAGTAGTAATCCTTCAGGGTCTTGTACCACGGGAGCGTTTGCTTGCTGCGCGTGCGGTTCAGGATGTCCTACGCAGACACTACACGTTAATAATAATCTTTTGGTGACACATGTACATTCCGCTGCGAGAATACGTCTTCATCGAGCAAGCAGATGCAGAAGAGACTGAGCATTTCATCGATAGCGATGTTTTGTACGATTAATTGGTGCTGCAAGCAATTCTAGATGCACGTAGACTTGCTTGTCGAATACGACTCAGTTTTCTGCATGGAAATGTTGTCAATTAGCAACAGATTATCATTATCAGCTAGCCACTTCTTCGACTGTCGCACAGTGCATGTGGTACCATTGTTACCAGTAGGCACCACCGTGGTATACGGTACACGTCCTACCTGGAAGGTGGGCGACACGTAGAGGTCCTGGTCGATGGGGAAGGGCATGCCGTAGTTGAGGTTGTGTAGTAGCTTGTAGCGGCGCGTCCGGATGGCGCGCATCGGGTAGTACATCGTGATCTCGTGGTGCGTCTGCGACGCAAACACTGCATCTGTGTCGGATGGTGGCGGTTCTAGAGAACGGGGGAAAAGAGAAGAAAGATATTTATTTGCAACTTGCATGATCTTTGCGCGCTAAATACGTGCTGCATTTGCTAGTTGATTTAGTTTCACGACTTCCATTGTGACGCAGAAGGAACGTTACTCGATGGAATTCTGATCAAATATCACAAGAACAGAGTCATTGTCATGTTGGAATTCAGAACTAAATATAATATCTGGATAGCTTGATTCGAATTGTAAATCTACATAACGTTAGTGTTCTAAGCGCTTTACCTTTCTCCAAAATAGGCAGCAGACTCTTCGGCCTATCGTCCTGACAGACATCGTTACTTTCCTCCTTTTGCCACTGAACTCCGAACCAGTCCAGCACCGTCGGCATGAGGTCCAGCAGGCTGACCAGCGTGTAGGAGACCTCGTTCCGTCGCGCGGAGGGTAGCGGAGAGGCCATGAGGAGGGGTTCTCTGAGGCCGGGGTCGTAGAAGTTGGTCCGGCCGGACGGGAAGGGGATGCCGTTGTCGGATGTGTAGAGGACGAGGGTGTCGTCTGAGTGGCCGGCCGCTTCCAGCTCCTTTAGGATCAGGCCTACACCTGTGGGTGGACATAAACACGGTTGGGTAACCTGAACAGGTTTAAGTTAGCAGACAAGTTAAAATTAAGTCTTTTGTGAAAATAAACTCTCAGCTCTCATCAGCGATGAAATTTTGACGCAATTTTGCGTTAGCGATACAGGAAAGGTTACCTTGATCAAGTCTCGACATGGTAGTGTATTGAGCAGCCACATCTCTTCTGGCCGCTTCTGTGTCCTGAAATTATATTAAACGTTTTTTCTCGTTCACACTTAGGTCCATACACGTACAATGTTTCTATCCTTTCGACCATTGAATCAATTATAAAACAAATGTTTATCATGACCTATTTTATAAGTCTGACTCCAACACACCCTGTTTGGCACGGGCACATTTCACAAAGGTTTGTAACTTGTAATGTAATGCCTACAAACGAAAATACTTTCCAACTTCTTTATCAGCAAGAGACAGACAAGCCTTTGCGAAACAGACTCCGTTCCTTTTATAGTTGTAAGCGAACCTCCTACTTCAACGATGGAGAAAAAACTTCGTAAAATAAAACTGGTAATTAAGTACCTGTATGTGGAAGGGCAGCTGGATCTCATCCCACTGGTAGTACCAAGGCGTCCAGTCAGGAATACGTCCCATGCCGGGCTGGCCGCTGCCGTAGCGCTCGCAGAAGGCGCCATACGCCGGCGCGCTGTGTCCGCAGCGGTGCGGGTCGTGGAAGCCGATCAGCAGGAAGAATGGCCTGGACAAACGGCGTCGTTATTAACCACTTAATAATACCAAACAAAGTTAAAGACAAACAAGATGGACCCCGGGCTCCTATCCGGAAAAAGTGAGACAAAAGGACAAGAGCCAAAGCATACAAACAAGAGTTACAATAGACTATCAGTGAGTCGCAGTTATCATAGTGGTACAATCTGGTGTAGGTTTTAAGTTAAAAAAATTAAAGCTCTTGTATGTAGTTTTGGCGTGTATATTTAAATTTTGTAACACGAACAAAACAAATATCTATTTGGATAGTTCAAAACTACAAGAGGAACTTTACTTAAGTTTTTGACCTATATGCCTTGCTGCCGTCCGCTGTTCGTTCTGGCAATAAGTCTTGAACCCTTTCGCCGCCACTGACTTGAACTGACGTTCGTCACTGTTGGAACTGTTATACGAGTCGAAGTGTCTATTAAATTACAATTTGCATAGCGTTTACTTGGGCGGCGTATGGATTAAGGGAAATAGTAAAGTGGAACTGACTTATTGTCCTGGTTTGCCTGCTGGAGGAACTGCCTGGCTAGTAGCTTCATGTGCGTGATGTTGCGGCCCACCGAGTTGATGGGGTTGTTCTCCTCTGTCTGCTCGAAGTCGAACTTGTACACGCTCGCCGGCCCCACGTGCTTCTTACCGATTATACCTAGAAATAAACATTGCAGGGAAACGTTACCCTCTACGAAGAAACTTCCATGTAAGGGTGTATACCGAACATCTTTCTTTTCTCACTATACATTAAAGTCTTCTATATTTTATAAGAGAAGAGACAAATAGAGAGTAACAGTACTCAGCACACAATTAATATAGCAATAAACACAGCCGCCCAAGTGCTCAGATTGGTATGTCGAGATCTGGTGATTGAAACGTCAAATTCAACCACAAGACCAAATCTTTAGGCCTGAGGATCTAAAGTTCTGAAGTAAGTACTATGATAATTTTCAATGATGAAGTGATTCAACTTTTTCCTCTGGCACATAAGGCTACAAGCAACAGGTCCTCACCGGTGTAGACTCCATGGCCCTTGAGCAGCGTAGGCAAGCTGGAGACATTGTCGAAGGAGCTGAAGTGGTGCACGCCGTGATGCAGACCGTACATGCCGTTCTGGTGGCTCGGCGTGCCCGTCAGCAACGCCGCGCGGCTGCAGACAAGATTCAATAACTTGATGTTAAAGTGTTTATAAAATAAGCACATTAATAGAGTATTTAGGAGTCAAGCTATGTTTGATATGTAGTTGCCACAGCAGTTAGCAAAACGGAGAACTTGACATTACTGCAGAGCAAGGAAGAGCTATCTTTTCTATGCCCAGGTATGATAGACTCCATAAACGACCGGCACCATAAAAGTTTAGCTGTGGTTCTATGAGGACAGGTCCCATCTGATCTGAAGAGTAGAGTAAGCAATAGACCACTAGCAGCCAGCTCTAATAGGTTTTTAGGTGACGTTATGGACCATTTGGAAGGGTAAACATAACCTTCACTTATTATGCTAGCTGGGCGGCCGGCAGGATCAAGGATGGTTCAGGGTGTCTGTTAGATAGCCTTAAGGTAGAATGTCACCTGGGAGAGCAGCTGCTGACGGAGGTGAAGGCGTTGTTGAAGATGACACTGCGCCTCGCCAGCGCGTCGATGTTCGGCGTCTGGCAGATCTTGTTGCCGTACGCGCCCAGCTCAAACCCGCCATCGTCCGCTGCAAATGTATTAATAGTAAATACATCTTAAATAGTACGAATAAAACTACTATACGTGGGATACCTAATCCGTCAGCAATATATTTTCTGGGACACTATCATATGTATGTTATTTAAGAGCAACGAACGTGGATTTACATGGACAGAGGTGGGACACAGTGTAAACAAGGTTTTCTTCGATCGTAATTCGAAATATCTCTGCTATGCTGTTCGAAGGACCAAGTTCCGAAACTTTTTGAGCTGAAAATAATCACTGATTCAGAATTGATTTGATTATCTACTGAACAAAAACTATTGAACTGAAAACAGATATACAGTTGAATAATATTTTTGTGGTTATTTTATTTATATCATTCTAGTGTAATGAAATAATTTAATTTCATTGTTATTGTGCAGTGCATTGACACGTGAAACGGAACTCAACTGTCAAACTGATAACACTGTACTAGATTGATGTAAATATTGCAAAATTAGCAAGTTACTGATAAAACTTACCGAGCAGTATAAGTACGTTGCGTTGTTTACTTGATAGCACTGTTTCTGTGACCAATAGACACAACAATAACGCGTAAGCGACGGCCGACGTGCTCATGCTGCCGCCCGGTCTGACTGACGTGTCGGAGTGAGCACTGTGAAGTGTAGTGTTGGCACCGCAACGGGACCGCGCCGCTCGCCTGCAGTCAGTGACCCACTTATCGACCGGTTTATTTTGCCTCCAAAATTTGAAAAGAACACAGCCGGCTCCGTTTCCAGATTTTTATACAAGCTAAATACGCAATGTCGGGACGGAATAACGTGCTATGCTTGTTCGACGTGGACGGAACACTTACGAAGCCGCGACAAAGCATTTCAGAGGATTTATTATCATTCCTTTTGGATAAAGTGAAGCCCCACGCGTGTGTAGGGTTGGTGAGTGGTTCAGATTACTCTAAAATTAAAGAGCAAATGAATGGAGATCATAATATATCTCAGTTTGACTACGTGTTTTGTGAAAATGGACTTATGTACTACAAAAACGGCGAGTTGCGAAGCAAACAAAGTATTTTAAAGCATGTTGGTGAAGAAAAGTTACAGAAACTAATCAACTTTGCTCTAGGATACATGTCAAAGATAGAACTGCCAGCGAAGAGAGGGAACTTTGTTGAGTTTCGTATGGGTCTGATCAACTTCTGCCCTGTGGGCCGGTCTTGCAGTCAGCAGGAAAGGGATGAGTTTGGTGCTTATGACGCGGAGCATAAAATCAGGGAGAAATTTGTGCATGCCTTGCAGAAAGAGTTTGATGAATATGAACTGACATTTGCTATGGGAGGGCAAATTAGTATAGATGTGTATCCTAATGGCTGGGATAAGACCTACTGCCTCAACCATGTGGCTGAAGCTGGCTTTGATGAGATCCACTTCTTTGGAGACAAGACTGACCCGGGAGGCAATGACCATGAGATCTACTGTGACGGCAGGACCATAGGCCACAAAGTCTCCTCCCCAGAGGACACCAAAGAGCAACTCGCTGTGTGCCTTAGCATTTGATAGGGATTAATCCCAACAAATAGTATAAACTGTGGGGTGAATATGTATTAGTAAGAATTAGAGGGTAAATCATTGGTTCAAGATTTTTACCTTTATATCATAAAAACTAAAATCCCCCATATCCTATTTAAACTGAAAATGTATGTAAATAAAGTTATCATAATAATAACTAGTTTTATTTTATGTTTACTTCTCAGCTAACATAGTACCTATCCTTACTTAACACATCCTTTTTTGTATAATCAAATGTAGTTGTAGAAGACGAAAAAATTAATATATGGATTCATTTGGCTCAGAGATCTAGATCACATATAAAGTATACCCATAAATTAAAACAATATTTAGACTGCATATCTTTGACTTCAATCTTTCACTTCCTGAAATTAAGTTGTACAGAGCTCATGTAATGCAGGCTATAAGTGATGTGGTATAAGTATAATAACTAATGAATTAAGTAACGTTAAAAAATATAAGCAAAAGAATTGAAATTAATATAGAACGATTACTATTAACATTATCGTAATTTGCAACATTTATCGGCATAATCCAAGCAGTGAATTTTTTACACGATCAAGATTTTGTTTTCTTGGCTGAAATAGTAAGTATCCGGGTCTAAGTATGAATTGTAAAAAAAATAATTGACGTCACTGTCACAAACTAGTCACTGTCAAATTCTCAAGTTGCGGTGAATTGTTTCTATTTTCATAGTTCTATTTTGATTATATTTTATAGGGAAATATCGGAAATACTTTTAAATTAAAAAAGGATTCACTATACGTAAGAATGCCGTCAGAATCATACACTTGCGACCTTGACCCAGAAACAAACAGTACTCTAAAACTGTACCTTATTAAAAATGTTCAGAACGTTGAAGAAATCCGAAATAACATAATCAAAGGAGCGTGGAACTGCGCTGTGATCAAGCCAAGCTTAATACTGGATCCATTCCAAGTGGTGGTCGCTGCGAACAGGGCGGCCGTGTCCGCTAAACTCGGCTCGATGGTCACCAGAACTGTCTATGCAGAGATACTATACAATTTGTCTCTAACCAAGAATATCTCGCAGAGCTTAAGCAAGTTCGGCATTGAGAAAGAGAAGAATTTACTAGTTTGTTTCATTACGACAGCAGATAAGGATGAAAGCAGTGATATCATACCTTTAATAAAAGGGGATTTGTGTCCAGTGACTGACCTCTCAGAGTATACTGATATTAAGAGCTTGAAAAGTGCTTATAAGTTAAATAAGGTTGATTGTAAGTGTAATCAGGATTTGTTAGACATTGTTGTGAGCAGGATGGTAACCAAAAACTTTGTTTCACATTAAATATTGTTAAGATAGAAACTTGTGTTTTTGTTTCTACAAGTACAATTTAGACCATAATTCCAATGCTAAGCACACCTCAAGTCGACGTACGTCTGAAACGTCAAACGTCAAAGGTCCCGAGACAATGTCAAAACTCAGAGATGTCAAATAATGACACATGAATATTTTATTTACTTTAGTAAACGAGAGACTCCATATTGGAAATTTTACTGAAATAAATAAGAGAATAAATAAATACTTACAAACGAAACGAATCGTAGGAAACCGTTAAGAAACCAATAGAAAACGTGAAAGTAAATTTGACAGTGGTCCCCGGTAAGTACACATTTCTGCCATGGTGTGCGCTACGATCGCCTAGCTTACCCCCACCACCTACTTCGCACACAGCCAATAGTGTGTACAGTGCTAACAATAACATAGTTGTCATGGTATTTATTGACATCTACCATTGTAAAGCTCACAAAGGTTTACATAGTTATCTGGTAGCTAATAAGTAGGTGAATGTGTTGGATATGCAAAGGGTCAATATTTAGGAATAAGAAATATGTTAAAAAACACATTTTATGTACCATATTTTATTTCAACAACAACAATTTTAAATTGTATAATGTACATTTAAATTACACAATTTGTAAAAGCCACTAATCAAATCAATTTTACAAATGCGATACATATCATTGGACAACCGGCTCATTATTTTGTTCCGCAGGTGCCCATGCCTGCCTACATCTACTAAATTAATATGACGCTGTATGGCCACAAATTTATGTTTTAAAAATGTTCTACATTTTGTTCAATCAACTGAATGTACCCAGAGAGTAGTTATAGTAAAGTCCTAATCATCATCATTAATGATCGGCGACAGGTAGCAATTTATGTCAATTTGACTTTGAACGTAATAACTAGCATGAATAAGCCTGTCATTAAAAAGAGAACAATACATATGCTGTAAAAAACATACTGTTTTTTTTGTAGTAGAAAATTACCACTATTTTTTTCTATATTTGATATTTTTCAATCAATTTCGTTTAACATTGACAATCCACTTGTGTAAAGAGAACTTCCTCTATGGTCATCATCTTACTATCGTGTCCCACTCCTGGGCACAGGCCTCCTTCGTCGTTTCATTAGATGGTATTTCTTACAGGCCCATTTATGGTGTTCCAATCAACAACATCTCATAGTGGGACTGCTCTTTTTAGATACAGTCAAGTACAAAAAATGTTGCCCTATTTTTCCCCTATTTACTATACAAAAAGGCAAGGTGTAAAAATGGATACATTTTTTGTAGTCAACTGTAAAATTGTTTTTAATTAACAGGTCGGCACTCTATTATAACTGCTCTATGGAGTAAATAATCATAAATTTATCAATATCATTAAATGCTCTTATCACTACCTAGCGGCCAGTACTCTGTACAAACTTAAAAAAATATCAATAAAAATTAATTCTTTGAAAATACACATGCGCACAATTAGCTCATTCCCAAAATACCAGAATGACAATACACGAGAATGATGAAATAGAACACTCAAAAATGATTAAATTTCCGAAGACTTGACACTTAATAGCTTGTAACTGTTTTCTCAAGGGCTTGCAATACAAGCGAAAGTCTAATAAATAATACTAATAAAAGAAGTAGAAAAGAGGCTTTTTCTTGCATTACAAGTTATTGAAGATCTGGTATGGAGAAAATTTTGCATTTCACAATGTGATTATTTAGATACAAGCACATAACTTGTTCTACTATTAATTATTATGCTTCCACACATCAGTACACTGTACAACTAAATTATAAATACGAACACATCTTCCGTTAGCTGCTTACACAGTGAACAAAAACTTAGAATAACAAAATGGCATCTAGTAATTATTAAGTCTTAGGAACTTTCTGTAAATCACTAATCACATAATTCATTTCAAACAGAATTTGATTGGTTTTATACAAAACTTATGTCTATGTGTATTACTTAGCCGCGATTAGATTACGATTAGAAGTGACACTTTTTCCATATACTTACGTCAAAGTGTACATAAAAAGACAGCTGTTCCGACCGTAAACTAAACCCGGCTTTGTAATGTGTTGTTGAACAATATCTACTTGTTCGCATCTTTTTGTTTTCACTATGAACTAGTGGTTTTTCCCAGTAAACAGTGTTAACATATCTAGCCTTAACAGGTGGGAAAGTAGGCGTAACCTGTCATAGTGGCATGGTACCAGTATGTGAGTAGATTATAGCAAATAATTGCGGGGAGAAGCGCGCTCTAACTGTTGCCTGCCCTGCAGTGAGGACATTTAAGCTTTAACCGCCATTCGTCACAGAACTGTTTCTCACGCGCTATTTTTTGACGGCGCTGAGTTGAAGGGGGGAATAGTACATTACTACAGAGGCCGGTACAAAAGGGGTTGCTAGATATAGACGGCTGAGCGAAGCGAGGCCGGATAGGTCTAAGGCCGGCAGCCCCATATTTCCCGCCGAGGTATGTATAGTGCTTTTCTCAAACATGCAATGAAATAAACAACAAAAAAATCAGTTTTATTTTTAATACGCATAGTGGCAGAATGTCATGATGCCTTTGCCACAAATTTATGTGGAATGGAAATTAAAAAAGAGGACTTTGCCGGCCTAGGCCTGCAACATTTGTATGAAATTGCATTAACGAGCTCTTGTCCTAGCCGCACCTGAAACGTCACACTTCGCAGCCTATTATAAGGAACATAACAATATTTCATTGCATGTTTGTGAAAATTACTTTTATGCCACACCTGGCCAAGCGGAGTAATAAAATGATGTACACAGCACGGGAGGTAATAAATAAAGCCCTCGATCGCATATATATACGTCGTATATATAATTTAATGTAATTTACTATCTATAAATTTACCACTGACATATGTTCTTATTGGATTCTACTTTAACACTAATGTTATATAGTTCCTATTACATACACACTGTTGAAAAATCGTAAGTTTGTAATAAATATTGATGTTACGACAGGATATTAACTGGATTACCATCACCTGTCAGTGGCAAAGTTTCAGTAGCCTATAGAAGAGTGAATAAACTTTACATGGAAAAAGGTTGACAACGATACTTGTTCTTGGCTCTGAAAGGGATAATGTAACAAAATAGCTTGAAAAAAAAAGTACAATTAATAACGGGGTATATACCATGTATATTAAGTTTTTGTGAGTTCCGATATTAACGGTGACATAGTGGGAAAAAAGCGACCCAAGAAGAGTGTAGATTGTGTTGGCGTGTGTGGGTAGAACACATCAAAAACTCGCAGCACGCCAGTCAATTTTTGAAAATAGCTGCTACCACCACACCACATCAGCCCTAGGACGTCCACTGCTGGACATAGGCCTCCCCCAATTTCATGGGGGGTAAATGCCATAATCGCCACGCTTGGCATGCGGGTTGGCGATCGCAGTATCTCCACCGCACTCTAGGAATGCTGCTGCCCATTCGCCGGTGGTCTTGGTCGTAGTTTTAGGACATACCCGGGTCCGGGCTTATTATTAATAGCTGCTACAACAGTGGCATAATATCGGGAACTCGTGAAAAAAAAACATACATGGTATATACCCCGCTATTAATAATAAGTTTAATGTCAACAACCATGTTATCTGGAAAAAGCATTAAGGTTGCGGTGCTGGGTATAAATGTCTATTAATTGCAGTTGAGTATTTTCTAAAAAAATATGTATTTATTTCACGATGTTCATAAAAAAGTACAAGTTGTGATTTACTGATGATTGATGAAGTACGTAATAATAATAACAAACTGAAAACGGTATATTTTGCAGGCTTCCGCTGTTTAAAGTTAATGAAATTAAAAACGCGAGTCACCATCTATTTCTCAAAGTTAATAGTAAATTCTATAAAAAATAAATAGGATTTGGAAAAACGCCCAATAATAAAACAACAAGCTTAGTGACTTTTAATCGTATGGATTGTACGTCGTTCGATTTCGTGCTCAACTTATTAATTATTATATTATAGACATAGTCAAGAATTTTTCTAGTTTCACTAGAATTCCGGTCAATTTGTTCAATATTTATTTCACTATTGTTATCTGTAATACATCAAAACTTTACAAAAGATAAGTATTTGATATACAAAATAATATAGGGTCAGAACTTCACTTACGCATGAATTATTGAGACTGGGTTGGACCGAACCGTTGGTTAGTGTGACTGTTAAAAAAGTTTGTATGGGGCGACAGCTGCCGGGCTGATTGGTCAGTAGCTGGTGAAATCCGCACTAAATATGCAATATTTTGGTAGCCGGTAGTGAATACATTACAAAAATGAAGTCTAGTATTCAATTATGTGTGGAGCTTAAATTGTGATCATGTACTTTGTGAGTTTCAAAATTTAAGCCTCAAGCGAAAGTAAATTTCGAAATTGGAACCTTATTACTTATAACATAAAGTTGTAATTTCAGTGAAGTTTTCATATATTGGATATTTCCGCTTAACTACTATTATAACAGCGCAGCTAGCACTCGGTATCGCCGGGTGTTCCCCGTCTCTGTTTAGCAAACCTGTGAGTGCGAGAGGGACGCATGTATGTCGGAGATGCTAGCTTTACTATATAGAGCATACCTTATTGCCAGTGATCGGAACAGGTTGAGCTAATTTACCTAAACTACATAACCACAATAAAAAAAAAACTTAACAATGATTCTATATATAGATACATTATAGTCTTCAAAATTTTGATTATATTTGTCAAGATATCACAAACCAATAAATTATATTCACTCGATAACCAGGCACCGCACATGTGAGACCTGGTGTTACAAGCATCATAGGCCATGGGTTTTAGGTAAACTAGCCCCGCTTATTCCAACAACTGCGTATCGCGCGCAGTGCGGTTGTCGTGTAAAACGTAGCACCAGATAATCGTAATAACTAGGACTCCGTCCACATGTTTGGTTAACTTTTCATCAATTTCGAACCTTGATATACAATTAATAGAGTCGAAAAGTAAGTAGACCACTTTCTACGCTGACTACTAAGTGCTCGTGTCGAAATCGCTTTCATTTAACCGCAGCGATAAGTTGAGGAAAAGCGAAGCGAGCTCGCGATTCAACTGTTTCAAAATATCAATTTTATAAGAGCGAAGGCGCATAATCGAAACTAAAGCGTAGCGAATGACTCTTAACAACTAAAACCATGATTTCCCCGTTTTAGTCAGAGTATATACTTCCAGACTTGTGGACATGGTCCTAATTAGGACATTTGTATCGTTCCCAAAAGATCTCGCTTTGTTGATGTCAATGAAGATTATTTTTAATTGTATCGTTAAGGAAAAAGCGTCTTAATGACACCGTCGAAGCGGGAGTTTCTGGGAATGAGACAATTAGAACGCAATCCTACATTACATGTAAAGGAATCGCCGTCGCGGCTGCCTCGGGCCGCCGGGCGCTGCACTAGCGCTGCATTGCGTCCCACGTGGCACGTCTCCCTGTTGATGTGAACTATTCATTAACCCATTGAACGCCAAGAACACCTATATGTGTCGGATGTGGTCATGCCAATGCCGCCAATAACGACTATGGGTGTTTTGACGTACAAATCAAATCAAAATCAAAAACTTATTTATTCAAAATAGATTCATGCAGAACACTTTTTGAACGTCAGAGGTTGTACGTACATTAGGTATACAATATTATATATTTAATTATTTACAATCAGTTTAGGTATACTGATTGCATTTAACCATATGTCTTTATCATCTAAGTATTGGCTGAGTTGTCAAAGTCACCTTCGCGCTTTACACTAAGGTTCATATTCAATCTCTTATGTAAGATGAGTTGGCGTGTAAGTGTCACTGCCGTACATGATACATGGCGTTCAAAAGGTTAATTACATTGATTGATATTTGATCCAGTCATTTTTGTAAATGGCTCGCTTGTGTTAGCCATATTTTACAAGCGGAAACGTCCACTTAGCGGAATTATAATTTCCAACCGATTATGAAAAATTGATCACCCCGAGCGGGATTTGAACCCGCGACCTCTGGAATACGTCCATCGCTCTTTCCAGCTGAGCTACCGCGGGTCATCCCGAGGCGACGAATCTTTCAATCAGTTCACTCTTTTTAATTAAGCCGTAGGTACTTTAATGGTAGTTGTCGCTACTAGTCTCCCTAAGGGTGGTATTCCACTCGTCGAATTTCTTGGTCAAATCTTTGATCAAAGTTCAGTATCTTTCAGTCCAATATCTTTGTCCAAGGTTTATTTTTTTTCATGCGTAGCCATATTGATTTTCTTTGTCAAATCTTTGATCAAAGTTCTTAGACGGAGGCCCATTCCACTCATCCAATATCTTTGTCTTCCTAAGGCTTAATTAAAAATATTGAACTGATTGAAAGATTCGTCGCCTCGGGATGACCCGCGGTAGCTCAGTTGAAAAAGCGACGGACGGATTCCAGCGGTCGCGGGTTCAAATCCCACCCGGGGTGATCAAATTTTCATTTTCGGTCTGAAATCACATAAAAATTGACTGCATTACGTGCCGTACACCGTGCCAAAGTTTGAACGGTGAAATTCGGATCACGTCATTTAAAATATTAGAGCTGAACTCATTTTGTTCTAAAATTAAACACAACAAAATAATTCCTAATTTGAGTGTGTCATGCAAAACCTAAAGTCCATTGAAATCGAATGAATGGATGACGTATTCGAAATGAAAAACATTCAATTTCCCGACTCTACATTTTTTTGAACATTCAATCTCAACTCAAACTCAAATGATTTATTTGTAAACATAGGTAGGAGAGTTGTTACAAAAAGTGTGTGTGAACACTATGTTTCGCGCACAGGCATACAAATTTGAAATTAGGTGTACACATGCCAATTAAAAAACATTACTGCATGCAAATGTACTTAACTAAAGAAAAAATATAAATATATTATATCACATTGGGGATCAAGATATCGGATCAAGTACTTTTTCGCAAATCTCATAATTAGGGATCGAGTCGTTTGGTGCAAATGACAGATGGAACAGGAGTCATGGAGTCGAAAATAGCATTACAAGTTTATGTCGTATTTTCGAACGATAAATTCATCCTCACCAAGTGCAAATTTGTAATAAAACACTTTTGACTTAGATTATAATCGATATTTTTAAAAACAATTCTAAATCGCACGCTATTGTTTAAATTATAAACAATAATTGAATTTGCAAGTGCTAACGTTTGATACTTGACAATTTAGATAAAATGATATTTCGATACACAAGTTTATTTTTCCTTCATCTTTATATCTAGTACATTGATAACGGTACTATTTCACTGACATGTTTTTACACGTAATTATTAAAAAAAGGGAAATATAGTGGTATACACTGGTGGTAGTATACACTATATTACCGGTGTTTTTTCTGGACGCTAGTGACGATAAATGTATCAATCGGTATGAAAAATTGATATGCTCTTTTCGACTCCATGACTCCTGTTCCATCTGTCAAATGCACTTCTTGGTGAACATTCAGTCCGATCTCTAGTCATAATTAAAATGTTAATTTACGTACCTGTGTGTCACCGGCGCTCGGCGCCCGCGCCCACGTACACGGACACCACGGAGTCCTTGGAGCCCACGCCCAGCGCGCATCTGCACACACAACATCTATTAGAACACTGATTCTCAACCTTTCTCATGGCGCGACTCCATTATATGTATTCTATAGCTTTTTTTAACCCAGGGTAAACCCATTATGGATTCCACCCAGTCTGGGAGAAACCGAGTGGGTATTATTATTATATGACTTATTTGACATATTGGTTACATACACGTTATGTATACCGTAGCATTAGCTCAAAGACTGCTAGCTTAACAGTCTCCTGGCACGGAATTTATTTCTGATATCCACTTTTTTATTTTGTCCTTTAGAGACCTTTTACATCTCTAAAACCTAATGTTTTGACTATGGGTACTCTTTACACCTCCGCTTTTATCTATAATATTTTTGACCATAGAGACTCTTTACATCTCTGTATTATAGGATAAGTTCATCGAAAGTGTGCCCAGGTATTTATTTGTTGGTTAATACTGCTTTGTATTTATGTCACTAAATGATTTGAATTGAACTGTAATTTTATATTTAACTATACAATGTATATTGATTTGAAAAAATTACACCTCGCCATGTTTCTTACGCCGGTTCTTCTTGTGGCAGAGGTTTATTTTTCCGAACCGGTGGTATTTTATTGACGTTCATAGGTGCATGTAATATGCCTAATTTGAAGAATAAACTACTTTTACTTTTATGTCCGACTCGCACAGACTAAAACCCCTGGGGTGTTCCCCAAATCGCATTTGGACAGGGTCCCGGGAACGCTATAGCAGACATCCGGAACATGTACCCAATAGCTACAGTAACTAAATGCCAAGCCATGTGACTGCTTATTAATCATGTTAGGTATTTTATAATGCATACAATTACTAAGCGCTGATACGTCACAAATAACGTCGGAAGCGCCGCAAGTGGCATTATGATACGAGCGTAAGACTGCTAACGGTTTTTAAGAAACAAATTGACAGATGTCAAGCGATGACGGAAAACGCGGAATGGATACTTGAACTGTACTTTGATTACATGAATAAATAAATATCTACAATAAGAAGAATAAGTTATTTACATTACAATTAATCATTCGCATAACACGTCATTGGCTGCGTGATATAAAAGTCTCGTGTTGTTTTATTTAGAAATTGTTAATTATCTATCCAGGTCGTGTTTAATATGGGAGAGTATTGCGCACTCCACTGTTATTTTAGTAAGGGAGATATTCCACTCATCTAATATCTTTGTCCAATATACATTTGATCAAAGATATTGGATGATTTTATCCAACTTGGATGGGACCCCCACATTTAATCAAAGATTCTGATGACAGTTAAATCAATATGACTACGCATGAAAAAACAAAACTTGGACAAAGATATTGGATGAGTGGAAACCACCCTAACATATAATGTTATTTATCAAATATCAATAATTTGGGGGACACTGACCTGAGCGGGTGGAAGGCGAGGCAGCAGACGGGCCCGATGCGCGCGCCCATGCCCATGAAGCCCTCGTGCGACTTGATCGTGTTCAGCGCGCCGCCGCTCAAGTCGTACAGGCTTATCGACTGGTTCACGGAACCGCTGCAACACAGTATTATCATATATCAGACTCCATTTGCAAACACATATATGGGACATTTTCAATCAGTAGTTACAAATTGATTTAGTTTAGTAACTGTTACGATGCACTACGACTGTCTTGGGATTGGTCTCTATGTGTAGTAACAGTTTACACACTTACTTTTAGTAATTAAGTGTAGTCATTGTGTCCACATGTTACTTAAACATTTGCGTCGAAACATTTTATACATATTGTGACTAGTGTACAATTTAGCATTTAAAGAGCTAGTTTCATATTAATATTAACATTGGGGCGAATATTCAGCGTTATATTAATTAAGTATTGTTAACTTTTGTTAAAAACGTAATTGAATATCAGTTCTGAGTCTTAGTTAAGTTCTCGCGGTTTGACCTACCCTTTGTATAGATAATCGTTTACCCGACAGTGAAATTAGAAACAAACGTTTCAAAACGCCTGTAATTCTCCCTTGGCGCCCGAATTTCTGCCTAATAGTTCGAAGAGCCAGTATGGATGTGCAGAAGCGAAAGAAATGTTAGCAAGGACCGTAATGCTTGGCATTGTTCGCTCTCTGCCTACCCCCCCGGGACACACGGGACTCACCAGGCGATGAGGTCGAGCAGCGGGTGCACGTCGACGGCGGCGAGCGGGCCGGGCGCGCGCAGCACCTCGAGCGCCTCCATCTTGCGCGTGTCGTAGATGCGGATCTCGCCCGTCATGCTGCACACATACAGTTCATCGTGCAATCGGACCAGAAGATAAAAAGTTCAAAACGGCAGTTGTCGGGTAGCAGGAGCCTTGCTTAGCCCGAATGGTAGTATATAAAATATGAAAATTCCTCGACTAGGAACGTGACAGTCAGTCTTATAATCTGTGTGGATAACGTAGAAGTAAACTAAACAGTTTTTATTTTATTTATTTAAAGCAATCGTACCACTCAATAAAACCTCAAAAACGGCGGTCACTTTTTAAAATCCGGCAGTGGAATCGCATTCTGATACCACTCAGAATTCAAATAATTCAGTTAAAAAACGACATCAGTAAGTATTGCCTACGTAAACAATGCTCTTAATGACCCAGTGAAGATCTCGTTAGCCGAGCAGTGGACCTAATTTTGGAATGTAATCGGTTCAGTAATAAGAAAGTTATAAATGGCAGCCTCTTTCACGTGAATACAATAATTTTAATGTATTCGACGAATACTTCCACAACGATATATTACATCAGGAGTTACTTTTCGGAATCACATAATGCTATTCACTATGATACTCTTTGGCGTAATAGTAAAGAAACATTGTTTTGGACATTTATTGCCTTTACGCCGACAATTGATAAGTACAAGAATTAATAAGCCTAATTTCTCGAGTGCCGGGTTTGAAATTTGATTAGTATCCTTGCGTAACTGACTACCCCGTGATGTGACCAGCTTGTGCTGCGGGGCTCTAGGAACACAACATAGCACAGGAGTCTATGTACGTATGAGCAAAGTCGCAGGCCATTAGCGGGCATGATGTGTACTTATATACTGACCAGCCCGTGACCAGCTTGTGCTGCGCGGGCCGGGGCACGGCGCACAGCACGGGCGCGCGGTGGTGCTGCGCGGCGAGGCGCGCGCCCCGCGCCCGCGTGTCCCACGCCCGCACGGACCCGTCGGCGAAGCCCGCCACCAACGACCATGTTTCTGATGACTCCCGCCAGAGGGACGTTACTGCGCTGTCGCATTCTGCAACACATCGGCGTTATTATTAAATAAAATAATCTATAATAATAATAATAATATTGGGAGACAATCTTACACAAATCGACCTAGTCCCAAACTAAGCAAAGCTTGTACTATGGGTTCTAGACGACGATATACATACTTATATAGATAAATACATACTTAAATACATAGAATCTATAGCACGAGTTCAGTTATTATTCTTATAACAATCTTTTGGAAATTGCAATTCATGCAACGTTGACATATAGCACAAGCATTGGTTATGCCGAATGATAGTACACGAAATATGAAAATTCCTCACCCTGGAACGTGAAAACCAGTCTAACAGTCTGCTTGGACGATATAGGGGGTAAACTTAACAAACAGTTGTTAAAGAGATCTTCAGTGTGACCTGTGGAGATGTCTCCCTCCAGCCGAGGATCCATGAGGCGTTGTCAGGTAGCAGGAGCATTGGTTAGTCCGAAAGGTAGTAAATGAAATATGAATATTCCTCTACCGAGAACGTGAAACCCAGTCTTAGGGTCTGTTGAGTTAAATTTAACCTCATGAGCGCCACACTACGAATGAAGTGACGGGGCTCTGTACGCCACGGAACTGACAATCTAGTACATTATGGTATTGTATAATGACCGTGGCGTGTGATGCATTCCAATGGCTATCACGACTAGCCCTTAGTATGTCATGACACTTGACAGTGCTGAACGAATTTGAATGTTTCGTCTCTGTCAAAGAGTTGATTTTAGTGGCACTGATCAGTGCTTAAGCGTACGAAAGGCTAGATGACTGGGGCGGTGGAGTGGTTAACTAAACATTAGTAGTGGGAGGGGGCTTAAGGGTACTCCTGGTACTGTAGTGTCACCTGTGGAGATGTCGGCCTCCAGCAGCTCAGTGCTGGCGTCCCACAGGCGCACGCTGGACGCGAGCCCGGCCAGCGCCAGCGAGCGCCGCCGCGGGCACCAGCGGAGCAGCACGGGCGGCGGCGGCGGGCTGTACGCGGGGACGCCGGGCACGCCCGACGTACCTAGGCTGTCTGGAACGTGATATACCAAGTTAAAAAAAACCATCAAAGATTACACAAAAAACAGGATTTAACTTATTAAGGATTGACATAGGAGCAATTGACAACATTTCATTTTTTTAAGCGAGCTTTGTCCCGATGAAATCAAATAGAAGATAAAAAAAGCATAACCACATTTTTATGTACTCGAAAATATCCCAATTTCATATCAAAAATCAATTTCAAAAGTTCCTGATACTAAGAGAGTAAGTGACAAGTAAGATCACAGCGTAAAAATGTTTTTTATGTGCGTTTGTTTGTTAAGACGATGGTTGGCTTTCTTCACATTTTCGTGAATATGTTGAAAACCTTTTTTTGGCTATAAAAATATTTTTGGGTTTTTTTTATTAACAAAGTAATGAGTCAAGATTTTATACTACTTGAAAAGTTGACTATTAGGTGGACGCCACTTTACTTGTTATGTTAGCGCACACAGTGAACGACTAACATGGCATCTAACTAGCGCAATGCGCGGTTTTCGCCTTAGGCAAGTCCGCGATACGCCACCGATCACAACAATCTAATACTATAAAAATAGCGGAATAAGCTACCTATTGTCACATACCACCTAAGGACACTGATGTTACTTCTTATTCTATCTATACTACTATTATAAATCTGTAGAGTTTGTTTGTTTGTGAGTGTAAACTACTGGTTCGCATTGAAAAAGTCTATATGTGTTGGATAGTCCATTTATCGAGGAAGGCTTTAAGCTATATAAGATCACGCTGCGACCAATAGGAGCGAAGACGCGGACGAAGTGAAGAAGAAGAACAGCTAGTGCAAAATAAATTTCAATCTATCTATCAATCTAAAATATAATGAAACGGGTCACTCACGTCACCTCACGTCTTTCCTTTAGCGGCGCTTTTTCGCTGCGGCGTTAAAAGAACCGCCGGCGCGATAGGAACTCATGATTAAGGACCGCGAACCGGTCTGAAACATGTCGAGCGATATTGGACCTTAAAGACGTGAGTGACCCGCTGATGTTTTAATGTGTCTCAAACTCACGGGAGTTTTCTATATAAAATCTAAAATATATTAGCTTGAGACAATTGCTGCTCTAAGCATGGACGACGCACCGGTTTTATGTATGAATGTATGTATGTAAATACTTTATTGTACACAAAACACAGGTAAAAATACAGACGAATTCGGTTGTATCGGTACAAAGGCGGTTTTTTAAGCGGAGGCAATTCGTAAAACTAACAGCCCACAAATTGTAAGTAGTCCAAAATCAGCAAAAGCCTCAACGTTAGACATCTTAGTAACAAATAGATGATACCCAATTGCTCCCCCCTATTATTATGACACAAGTTTGAAAGGCACTGGGACTATTACCTTAGTAGGTAGGTGGGTCATTTATACCACGACTTGAGAACATAGATCCATAAAGCCAGACAATGTAACAGCGAATGGGTTGAGAAAAAAACGACTTTTAATAAAAATGAAGATGTTATGCATGTTAATCAAATCCAATGTGCTGTAACCGTGGCAGTTAGTAAATGTAAAATGACTGTTTCAATTACAAACTGACTATTATTACTTACATATACGTATTATTATGATACGTCGTGAGTTCGGAACACATGGGAGATTTAAAAGTGATATTAATCTTATCAATCTTATCATAATGTGGTAGTTGAATCGATTGGTCAAACTTATGCCCCTATTATAAATAAATAAATATATATATATATATTTGGGGACAATCTTACACAAATCGACCTAGTCCCAAACTAAGCAAAGCTTGTACGATGGATACTAGACGACGATATACATACTTATATAAAGAAGAATACATATTGAAATACACATACAGGAAACATCCAAGACTCAGGAACAATATTCGTGATAAATGCACGTATGTATAATGCCCTGACCTGGATTCGAACTCAGGTCCTCCGGCTTCGTAGCCAAGATAGCTACCAACTAAGCCAAACTGGTCATCAACACTTTTCATAATCGTTCATAAAAGCTATTCTAACGAAAATGTCAGGTATTATCCGTGGTCCCACCAACATGTCCCCCTGGGGGGGTCCACGGGTAATTTCTTTTACCCGTTGTCCTACCGTTCTAAACTTCAGTGAAAACAAGCATTTCAGTAAAAAAAATACGAACATATACGAACCATGGCGGGACCATGGGGAAAAATAAATTACCCGTAGACCCACTGGCGAACACTGTCTAGAACGGCAGGACAACGGGTAAAAAAAATACCAGTGGATCCCCCAGGGGGACATGTTGGTGGGACCACGGGTAATACTCCCCAAATGTCGGTAAAAACTTTGTCTGTCACTTTGACTTTTGTGTTTGTGAGAAAGGAACAAAACATATTTTAGCAAACGGAGGTTTATGAAGAAATGGGTCCAGTAGATATCGCCACGTCACGTCGATATATCACTGTCAAAACTCGAAAAGTATTTCAGACTCGCGAGGCATCATTAATGACACAGACTTTATTTCAATGCAATAAAGTGCAGAAATAATCCGACTCAACAACAACTCAACTGACTGTCAATGTCAACTGTGTCGATGGTAATGAATGGTGACTCACGGTCTTGCGGCGGCGGCGCGGCGCGCTCGTCCGCGGACAGGAACTGCTCGGACACCAGCTGCGCCAGACCTGCGCACGCGCACCCGTCAGCCCCGCACCCACACACGCCACACCCCAGCTAGGGTCGCAACTCGCAACACAAGTAGTGGACGGCGTGCAAGCCCAATTCCGAAGAAAACCCGCTAATCGATGTACAGTACAGCCGTTTGGCACACGCATACTAGACGTCAAAAAATTTTTTTTGACCCGCAGTTCTTAAAAATAAACTCTTTTTTTTTAATCTATTCAATCACAACTCACACAGTATAATACACACAACTTTTAGCCAAACTGCATGACAGTTTGTAGGACCCCTCCTGTTGGATATATGGATATTACGTCTCATTTTATGATTCGTAATATTCCGTATGTGCAGAACAGCTCCAAGTCTCGTAAAATAGGTACTGAAGTAGAACTGTGTCACTTTGTAATATTGAAAAAAAAAAAAAAAAAAAACTAAATGAAATTATTTTCAAAATTGCTTTCTTCGGGTTAGATATGAGGATATAACGTAACATTTGTAGTGTATTGTGCAAAAAAAATCTGCTATATCGTATCTAGAGGAGTCTCTGGACTTGGTGTGTTTTAAAATTATTTTTATTTTAATAAAAGAAAATGACTGTAATGTAATGTGTTATATTTTTAAAGTTGTTTAAAGTAAAGCCCTTTCATTTAATACCACACACGATAGGCTTCTGAAAAAAAAATTCTCATGCAATAAAAATAATGACTCAGCACTCCCTTCCTAAGGGATTTTTTTAAGAACTGCGGGTCAACAATTTTGTCTTGACCTCCAGTATGCGTGTGCCAAACGGCTAAACTGTACATCGATTTGCGTTTTTTTTTTGCGTACACCTTCCACTGAAGCAACATGGCGAGCGACATGATACAATAATACAAGGCATGACACTCCGGGGAAAATCCGTTGTGCGAGTGACACAAGCCTACGTCGTCACCGCTATCGAGCCTAGCGGTGGTCGGCGGTCGTAGTGTGAGTTCAGGCTGTACAGTGACGTAGGCTTGTGTCACGATCCGGAGTAGCAGACCTTGTTTCCTTAGACCATGGCGAGCGAAAGATTCCCAAGTTACTCGGATTGTTAGGTGATGAAAAACCAAAACACTCACGAATAATATTGAGCCCCGTTTACACGCGCGAAAGAATACGGCATTTTACAGCACTAAAAAACTTACCAATAAACAAAACATACGAAAATGCTCGGATGAAGTCTACGATTCTCATCATAAGAGATGGCAACGACTCCTTGAACAACTTTTTTTTTCTGGGTTGAGAGTATTCATTTTATAGTTGCCCAAAATAATGTATTCTTCCCAATTTTTTTTGTTATCGCCCGTTAGTTTTAGATATCCAAGAATCCATTAAAAAGTCTGCATTGAAATAAGTTGGCAAAACCGCCATAACTGTCACAAATGAATAGATACAATTACAGAATTACAGATGACATGGATTTGCTAAATTATTTCATGCAGACTTTAAATAGAACGGTACGTGGTGATCTGCATTATATTCTGTAATTCTTGTACACAAAACAATGACATAATGAATAAAAATGCAACATAATGTCAGGTAAATAACAGGCACAAAAGTTTCGTAACATTGCAACCAACATCACAAAGTTAATTCATGTTATGAAAATGTAGATGAGATTATGTTGATGGAATGAGACATGCGACGACCTGTACGGATAAAGCGCGGACACACAATTGTTAGACATGTGGAAAAAATAATTTTCTCAAACATGCAATGAAATATTGATGTTATGTTCCTTATAATAGGCTGCGAAGTATGACGTTTATGGTGCGGCTAGGACAAGAGGTCGTTAATGGAATTTCATACAAATCTTGCAGGCCTAGGCTGGCAAAGTTCTCTTTTTTGATTTTCATTCCTCATAAATTTGTGGCACAGGCATCATGAGTATCATGACATTCTGCCACTCTGCGTATTAAAAATAATACTTTGATTTTTACGTTGTTTATTTCATTGCATGTTTGAGAAAAGCACTATACATACTGTTCAGGCCAGCAAGGAGCCTGATAAGACTGTGGCGTAAAAGCAACATGAACAATTTGCTAATATCATTTTATTAGGCGTTATCAGTAGTTTTCTTTGTCTACCGTGATTTTATATACATTCGCATACGAACTCTCATACAAGCAAGATATACCTTTGTACTGTTATCAAGTTATTTATCATTAAAAGCTGTAATTTTGGAAAATCTGGAGTTTAATTAAGCTTCGTTATGTCCGCGAAGACATAAAATGGAGGCCCCGACGAGATACAACTAGAAAATTGTCTACAAAGAGATTGGAATTCGCCATCAACTCCACGCAATATCTACGTGTGAACTACAAGAGTTGACGAAATCCATGGTCAAACGGAGTCAAAGGAGCATCACACCGGCACCATTAGGATATTATTGTCAGTATTGTCACCAGCTCGGCCAGTGAAGCAACAAAACCCTCGCACCGCGCAACGGAGTCTTGCGAAAGTTAAGTGCCCTTCCTTTGTTTCCTACCCAAATTCACAAGTCATCCGTCTACTTATTTCTAAAAAGCAATCTAAAAGTAAGTCTCCACTTGAGAAACAGCTGTTTAACTTTAACGGTGCAAATTAATAACCATTTAGATATAGGTAATTTACAAAGGGAATATTTATACATCAAAATCTAAGCAAACCCTGATAAGGTACTTACCTACATAAATTCATTCCATTAAATCTTAATATAACTTATACATACATAATTAGCAATTAAACAATTCTCACTCGATTTATTAGCTATTGTAACGTCGATATATCATCATAGCTAAGTGAAAGAATTGAAATCACCTGTTTGATTACGTAATTGAAATTATAGCTTGTTATTAGCAACTCGTTAGTTGTTATCAAGACAATATATAATTGTAAATATTCAGGTATCACCACAGTGATTAAGCTTAGGTACAAAACAAATATTGATTTAGTTTGCCGACTATTCCAGCGATACGGGATCGAACCGGAAACCTGGGGGAATCTGCGCGCTGTCACCAGCGGCACGGACTCGCGGCTGCGGGCACAACCGGTTTCTTATCATCAGTTCCAGCGATCTGAGGAGCGTGAGCTAATATTTTTATTACTTTCTGCACGGTTCGCTTGTAGTGCTGTTAACAATGGTGACCGAAGGGAAGGACCTTAAAGATTTACTTACGTCACGTAGTTCCATAAAGGGTCGGATAACTAAATTTAAAAATTACCTAACGAGTATAAGCTACAAATCAGAATTAACTAACATAGAATTAGCAGAGCTAAGCCTTAAATTGACGAGGTTTGAAGGTTTATCTGTTAAGTTTGATAACTTGCAAAACAATATTGAGATTTTATGTTCGGAGGACATTGAACGCGAGATCGATGAGCGAGAAAGCATTGAGCACGACATAATCGTTAGCATCGCGAAGGCAAAAACGTTGATAGATGATTACAATAGGCTGCAAGATCAACAAAGGCGAGAATCGGTTGCCAATGAATCTCAATGCTTACTTGACCATCAGGATATTGGTTTTAAATTGCCACAAATACAGATATCTAAATTTGACGGATCCTATTTCCGCTGGCTGGAGTTCCGCGACACTTTTGAAAGCCTAATTCATAACAATGCTCGCATCAAAGATATACATAAGTTTCATTATCTTGTCTCATATTTGGAGGGTGATGCGGCAAGGATAATATCCAATCTGGAAGTGTCATCGGCTAACTACGCTGAGGCCTGGAAGTTACTCGGTGAGCGTTATGATAACAAGCGCCTACTTATAAATCATCATTTAAACTCATTATTTAATATTCAACCGCTCACTCGAGAAACTGAACGTTCTTTGCGTTTTGTAGTGGACCATGTTGTGAAAAATTTACGCGCTCTGTCCAGCTTAGGCCAACCTACAGACAAATGGGATGTGATCATTATATTCATGTTAACATCGAAATTGGACAGCAATACATTAGTCAAATGGGAGGAGTATCGTAACTCGCTTGATGACGTCCCGACTTTAGAGCAATTCTATAAGTTTTTAATTGATCGAGCGGACGTTATCGAAGCTCTAAATCGTAACCGCCATGATAGCTCTCACCCTAAACTCCCGCCATCTGCGTCGTTTCAAAATAATAGGAATAATAACAATAATAATAAATCTCAGCACACAAATAATAATAATAATAAGCCGTATAAGGCCACTGTCACAAAAACGTTTGCGAGTATGAACCAATCCCGCCAGGCGACTTACGTATGCATTATTTGCAACGATAATCATAAAATTTATGATTGCCCCACTTTCAAAAATAAAAGTCATAAGGACAAATTAGCTGACGTTGCTACATATAAGTTGTGTGCAAATTGTCTTCGACAGGGACATCCTTTGAGTGAGTGCCGAATGGGTCCTTGTCGCGAATGCAAAAGGAATCACAATAGTTTGCTGCATCTGGAATCTTCTGAAAAGGTTAATGTAGTGTCTACAAATTCAGCATCTGTGGTCAATTATTCTGAACAAAATTGTACTCAAGTTTTGTTGTCCACGGCAATCGTTGAAGTCACAAATCCGGTTACAAATGAAACCCTAAAGGTTCGATCAATGCTTGACTGTGGTAGTCAATCAACATTCATCACAAATTCTCTAAAGGAAAAGTTGTCACTAAAATCCAACAAAATTGACTCACTAAAGGTCATTGGAATTGGAAACAACTCCGTGAATAATGTTGTCGAAACTTGTACCGTTCAAATGAACTCGCTAAATAGCCCCTTTAGTGTAAGGTTGTCATGCCTAGTGCTAAAGGAACTAACTGGAGTACTTCCAAAGTCTCCTATAAATATCAGCAACATAAATATACCCAACAACATAATTTTGGCTGATCCCAATTTCCATCAGCCTGCTCCTATTGATATGCTCATTGGTGCCGATATATTCTGGGATATCTTAGGAAACGAACAAAAGTCCTTAGGCCCAGAGCGTCCTAAATTACGCAGTTCTAAACTAGGCTGGCTAGTTTCTGGTCCCACTAATACAAATACAGATTTACCACGCAACTGTTATACGCAATGCAATCATGTCACAGTTACAAAAAATACACAAGATTCGATTGATGACTTGCTGTCTAAATTCTGGGACTTAGAAGAAATGCCCCAACAAAGGCAGTTGAGTATTAAAGAAAAGTCATGCGAAAAACACTTCATAGCTAATGTGTCTAGACTTAGTACGGGTAGATTCATGGTCAAACTGCCCTTAACTGCTTCTCCCTATTCACTTGGAGATTCATATAATTTAGCTAGGCGACGATTTTTAAATTTAGAAAAGAAATTTAAGCGCAACCCCTCACTCAAAAATGAATATTCGAGGTTTATTCAAGAATACGCCGACTTGGGACACTTGAGCGAATCTCTTGAGGCCAAGCCAAACCCAAGCTACTTTCTCTGCCATCACGCAATTTTTAAAGACAGTGAGTCAACGGCTTTACGTGTGGTATTTGATGGTTCAGCTGCGTCCTCGACCGGTTTGTCTCTGAATGACATACTTGCGGTAGGCCCAAATGTGCAGGACTCTCTTTTCTCCATCTTAGTGAGAGCGAGGCAATATAAATACATTTTAACTGGCGATCTGGAAAAAATGTATCGTCAGGTGCTTGTTCACAAAGATGATCGCAACCTTCAGCTCATATTATGGAGAGAAGATGAGTCCCAGTCTATCAAAACTCTGCAACTAAATACTCTAACTTACGGTACGGCAAGTGCGAGTTATTTAAGCACGAGGTGTCTACAACAAGTGGGAGAGGAGCAAGAGGACGAGCTGATCAAAACTATAATAAAGGGCGACTTCTACGTCGATGACCTGATCACGGGCGCTAACGACGAAGATGAGTTGCGTCATATTCAAGTATCGGTCACAGAAGCTTTAAAATCGGGCTGCTTCAATTTAAGAAAGTTTAAAACTAATTCAACAAAATTATTTCAAGGGTCTGATCTAAATACTAAAGAAAAATTAACTATAAGCGAATCTTCAAGTACTCTCGGGTTAGGTTGGGATCCGTCCAAGGACTGTTTGCATTTTCCAGTCAAAAATTTATTTCAAAACAATAGCAAAATTACAAAAAGACACATCATGTCTAATTCTTTTAAAACATTTGACCCGTTAGGTCTTCTAAGCCCTATAGTGATCCAAACAAAAATGATGCTACAAAAATTGTGGCAGCAAAAAATTGATTGGGACGACCCCGTTCCACAAGATATTGAAAAGGAATGGGTCAGGTATTGCAACAATTTACCGTCCATTTCCAAAATCCAAATAAATAGAAATGTGCTTTGTGACAACCCCAAAATAATTGAACTGCACTCTTTCAGCGACTCATCAGAACGTGCCCTAGGTGCATGCATTTATATGAGGTCGGTTGATGCTAATGGTAAGGTCATGGTTAGATTGCTATGTTCAAAGTCAAAGGTAGCACCGCTGAAGTCAGTGACAATTCCGCGGTTAGAACTCTGCGCGGCCTTGCTGGCTGCAAAACTGTGCAAAGCTGTCACTGACTCCTTAAGGTTCGAACCGGACCGTTTAGTACACTGGTGTGATTCAAGTGTAGTTTTAGCATGGATCACTAATGATCAGTTAAGATTAAAAACATTTGCTGCAAATCGCATTAGTGAAATTCGCGAGATCACTAACCCTAATTCATGGCAATACGTTCCCACATTGGCTAATCCGGCTGATTTAATTTCCAGGGGGGTGGATGCTGGCCATTTGCGTTCCATGAATTTGTGGTGGTCTGGCCCAGAATTTTTAGCTAAAAATGAATCCGAATGGCCCATGTCAAAGAATACTCATTACCTATCAATTGATCAAATACCGGAAATTAAATCAAATTTGGTTGGCATCTGTGAGAATGTAATCAACTTTGAAAGATATTCCAAATTTACAAAACTGCAACGATGTTATGCATATGTAAAAAGATTTATTCATAATGTAAAATGCCCCATGGACAAATGTTCAGGAAATTTGACTACAGATGAGTTAAACAAGTCCTTCCATGAACTTTGCGCTCTCGCTCAAAGTCAGTCGTTTCCCGTAGAGTATGAATTGTTTACTAAAAACAAACCTCTAAGTCCTAGGTCTAGCATATTATCACTATCGCCTTTCATGGACGAGCAAAAGGTCCTTAGAGTCGGTGGACGAATTAATGCATCTAATTATACTCATGACAAAAGGCATCCAATTTTGCTCCATTCATCCCACCATCTAACAAAATTATACTTTGAATATGAGCATTTAAGGTTGTTACATGCTGGTCCTCAATTATTGTTAGCCGCTGTACGAGAAAGGATTTGGCCAGTCGGAGGTAGGCACCTAGCCAGACGCACTGCTAATAGATGTGTACGCTGCAGACGTTTGCGTGCTAAAACATTGTGCCCTAAAATGGGCAACCTACCCACGCAGCGAATAACTCCTGGCTTCCCGTTTTTGTCTGTCGGCGTGGACTTTGCTGGACCTTTTCAAATTCTAAACCGTAAAGGAAGGGGTAGCACTTTGATAAAATGTTATCTCTGCCTATTCATATGTTTACGATACAAATGCGTCCACCTGGAAGCCGTCAGCGACCTATCAAAAGACGCATTCATCATGACACTTCGTAGATTTATTGCTCGCAGGGGTGTACCAGCGGAAATATTCTGCGACAATGGTCGAAACTTTGTGGCTTCTGCTAAGGAAGTATCTAACTTTAAAAAGCAAGTCAGAGACCCTTTATGTGATGCGGTGAACCAAGAAAGCATTAAATTCATATTCACGCCAACTTACGCTCCTCATTTCGGCGGAATTTGGGAATCCGGAATAAAGTCAGCTAAATACCACCTAAAACGCATCATGGGGAATAGTCACCTGACGTTTGAAGAAATTTCGACGTTGTTTTCTCAAGTGGAGGCGGTTCTAAATAGTCGTCCACTTTATCCAATGTCTTCCTCTCCTGACGAAATTCTCCCCCTCTCCCCAGGGCACTTTCTCCTTGGAAGGCCCCTAACTGCGCTGCCTTCGCCTAATTTGGAAGCATCCACGGAGAGCAGCCTGCGCCGATATGCTCGCATAGAAAAGCTACATCAACATTTTTGGCGAAGATGGCAAAAAGAGTACATCACCGAGCTCCAGCAGAGGACGAAATGGCGCGTCAACAACGCTAAGTTGAATGTTGGTGATCTCGTCTTGCTGCACGAAGACAACGTGCCACCGCTAAGTTGGAGATTGGGTCGAGTCACTCGATTGTTTCCTGGACCGGATGGCATTCACAGGGTTGCAGACGTCAGCACTATAAGAGGATGTGTGCGACGCCCTCTCACACGTTTATGCCCGCTACCATCAGAAGAAGATCTTCTCAGTTGAAAGACTGGGCCTTTCAACGGGCGGGAATATGTTCAGGCCAGCAAGGAGCCTGATAAGACTGTGGCGTAAAAGCAACATGAACAATTTGCTAATATCATTTTATTAGGCGTTATCAGTAGTTTTCTTTGTCTACCGTGATTTTATATACATTCGCATACGAACTCTCATACAAGCAAGATATACCTTTGTACTGTTATCAAGTTATTTATCATTAAAAGCTGTAATTTTGGAAAATCTGGAGTTTAATTAAGCTTCGTTATGTCCGCGAAGACACATACCTTGGAAGGAAATATGGGGTTGCCCGCCTCAGACCTATCCGGCCGAGCGAACCTCGGCCGGCATCCCCCTTTCGTCCCGGCCTCTGTAGTAATGTACTAATATTCCAAAGCGAATCATTTTTATACCTACTGACATTGTAGAAGTATCAGTAACTGTCTGGGAGCTGAAAGCGGCAAAACTAATTTCGTGTAATAGTAGCCGTCCTGCCTTTGAGTCGTCTGAAATGAGTCGGTACAGGAATAGCGGGCTTGTGTTAGTTGTAATAAGGGCGGGCACTGACTGTAGAGCGGCTGCGCGGGCGGCGGGCGGTAGTCGGCGGCGGGCCGCACGTCCAGCGCGCGCCACGCCGACACCAGCGCCGGCTCCATGCTGCTGCCCGTCGGTCTGCGCACACACAACATTCAAAATAACTAATTGCTATTTGGAACCGATCGCAATCCCTGATGAACCGAGTGGCAAAGTATAACTTACATTTACAGATAAACCTAACATGCAAGTTATAGGTTACAATTACGTATTTATTAATAACACAATGCTACATTATTGAATGGTAGTGGGAGTAGTTTGGTTCAAGATAGTGTGCCGCTGTAGCTAGGAATCTCGGTTCCGTCTGCGAAAAGTGGGCCATGTTTTAAAAGTGTGAACTGTACTATATGGCGCGCTCGTTTATTAAATTTTTCTTCTCCAGCATTATAATCTGTCAATTAAATGCCTGACAGCAGTATTTATAGTACTAGTGACCTGTATATGGCGAGGTGGCCCTGGTGGCTGGCCACGGCGAGCAGCGCCCGCTCGTGCGCGTTGAGGTAGGCGAGCGCGGTGACCCCCCCCCCCCCCCCCCCCCCCCCCACCCACCCGGCTAGTGACCTGTATATGGCGAGGTGGCCCTGGTGGCTGGCCACGGCGAGCAGCGCCCGCTCGTGCGCGTTGAGGTAAGCGAGCGCGGTGACCCCCCCCCCCCCCCCCCCCCCACACACCCGGCTAGTGACCTGTATATGGCGAGGTGGCCCTGGTGGCTGGCCACGGCGAGCAGCGCCCGCTCGTGCGCGTTGAGGTAGGCGAGCGCGGTGACCCCCCCCCCCCCCCCCACACCCGGCTAGTGACCTGTATATGGCGAGGTGGCCCTGGTGGCTGGCCACGGCGAGCGTTGAGGTAGGCGAGCGCGGTGACCCCCCCCCCCCCCCCCACACACCCGGCTAGTGACCTGTATATGGCGAGGTGGCCCTGGTGGCTGGCCACGGCGAGCAGCGCCCGCTCGTGCGCGTTGAGGTAGGCGAGCGCGGTGCCCCCCCCCCCCCCACACACACCCGGCTAGTGACCTGTATATGGCGAGGTGGCCCTGGTGGCTGGCCACGGCGAGCAGCGCCCGCTCGTGCGCGTTGAGGTAAGCGAGCGCGGTGACCCCCCCCCCCCCACACACCCGGCTAGTGACCTGTATATGGCGAGGTGGCCCTGGTGGCTGGCCACGGCGAGCAGCGCCCGCTCGTGCGCGTTGAGGTAGGCGAGCGCGGTGACCCCCCCCCCCCCCCACACACCCGGCTAGTGACCTGTATATGGCGAGGTGGCCCTGGTGGCTGGCCACGGCGAGCAGCGCCCGCTCGTGCGCGTTGAGGTAGGCGAGCGCGGTGACCCCCCCCCCCCCCCCCCCCCCACACACCCGGCTAGTGACCTGTATATGGCGAGGTGGCCCTGGTGGCTGGCCACGGCGAGCAGCGCCCGCTCGTGCGCGTTGAGGTAGGCGAGCGCGGTGACCCCCCCCCCCCCCCACACCCGGCTAGTGACCTGTATATGGCGAGGTGGCCCTGGTGGCTGGCCACGGCGAGCGTTGAGGTAGGCGAGCGCGGTGACCCCCCCCCCCCCCCCACACACCCGGCTAGTGACCTGTATATGGCGAGGTGGCCCTGGTGGCTGGCCACGGCGAGCAGCGCCCGCTCGTGCGCGTTGAGGTAGGCGAGCGCGGTGACCCCCCCCCCACACACACCCGGCTAGTGACCTGTATATGGCGAGGTGGCCCTGGTGGCTGGCCACGGCGAGCAGCGCCCGCTCGTGCGCGTTGAGGTAAGCGAGCGCGGTGACCCCCCCCCCCCCCCACACACCCGGCTAGTGACCTGTATATGGCGAGGTGGCCCTGGTGGCTGGCCACGGCGAGCAGCGCCCGCTCGTGCGCGTTGAGGTAGGCGAGCGCGGTGACCCCCCCCCCCCCCACACACCCGGCTAGTGACCTGTATATGGCGAGGTGGCCCTGGTGGCTGGCCACGGCGAGCAGCGCCCGCTCGTGCGCGTTGAGGTAGGCGAGCGCGGTGACCCCCCCCCCACCCGGCTAGTGACCTGTATATGGCGAGGTGGCCCTGGTGGCTGGCCACGGCGAGCAGCGCCCGCTCGTGCGCGTTGAGGTAGGCGAGCGCGGTGACCCCCCCCCCCCCCCCACACACCCGGCTAGTGACCTGTATATGGCGAGGTGGCCCTGGTGGCTGGCCACGGCGAGCAGCGCCCGCTCGTGCGCGGTGACCCCCCCCCCCCCCCCCCCACACACCCGGCTAGTGACCTGTATATGGCGAGGTGGCCCTGGTGGCTGGCCACGGCGAGCAGCGCCCGCTCGTGCGCGTTGAGGTAGGCGAGCGCGGTGACCCCCCCCCCACACACCCGGCTAGTGACCTGTATATGGCGAGGTGGCCCTGGTGGCTGGCCACGGCGACCAGCGCCCGCTCGTGCGCGTTGAGGTAGGCGAGCGCGGTGACCCCCCCCCCCCACACACCCGGCTAGTGACCTGTATATGGCGAGGTGGCCCTGGTGGCTGGCCACGGCGAGCAGCGCCCGCTCGTGCGCGTTGAGGTAGGCGAGCGCGGTGACCCCCCCCCCCCCACACACCCGGCTAGTGACCTGTATATGGCGAGGTGGCCCTGGTGGCTGGCCACGGCGAGCAGCGCCCGCTCGTGCGCGTTGAGGTAGGCGAGCGCGGTGACCCCCCCCCCCCCACACACCCGGCTAGTGACCTGTATATGGCGAGGTGGCCCTGGTGGCTGGCCACGGCGAGCAGCGCCCGCTCGTGCGCGTTGAGGTAGGCGAGCGCGGTGACGCGCCCCCACGGCTTGCGCCACGCGCCCCCGCACAGCTTCGCCGCCGTGCCCCAGTCCCAGATCCTGCGCAACACACACACTTCAGTGACCCTAACACGACTGGCATAGTACATTCAGCTGCATAGTACATTGTGTAACGAGGGGTGTAAGCGGAAAATTGCGAACGAGTCTATCAGAAGCCCGACGCGAGCCGGGAGGCGGAGGGCTTTTGATAGACTCGAGTTTCCAATTTTCTTACGCCCGATTTAATCACAATGTTTTTCATCACATTTGCGAGGAAATAAATAACTCCAGCACTAATCCAAACTGACCAAATCGTCAACTTCACCTCTAGTATCAGTGCATGATCCCTGCGAGAGGAGCGCGCAGCTTGAATATGTAACCAATCACAAAGCAGTATTCTTGTGGAGTGCGGCCAACTAGATTTTTTTAAACCAATCAGATCACACAGAAACCCGTAAAGCCGGGTATTCATTAGGCAACTTTTGTTAATAAACACTGTTTATAAACAGCGTTGCACGAAGTAAATATGTAGGCTGGGAGTCGGAGGATTCGAGAGAAACCAAGAATAGCAAACTTAATTCCTTTTAATGATGGAATTACAAAAATTAAAATAAATCAATTAAAATTAATTAAATGTAAGAGGTGCCTAATGGTCGATGTGAGAACCAAGAGTGACGGATCATTCAGTATTTTTGGGAAACGGGGCGGCGATGTTGCGATATGCTGAGTCGACGCCACCTGGGTGGCTGCTTGGGCGGTCGCTGGTTATGCAAGCATATAACAAAGTTTCGTCATCTCTGTAAACATGTTTATAAACAAGGATGATGAAATATTGTTGCATAAACAGTGTTTACGGTAAACTTATTGCGAGATATGATGATCAAATTCATTAACAGTTTATTAACAAATGTAGTCGAATGAATACCCGGCTTGACTCCGCAGGAGGTAAATCGGCTGTAACTACTCCTGCGTATAATAAGACCCTTTACTAGCAAAGTGTGCTAGTGATGAAAAATACATAACTTTACGAAAGACGGTGATTTGCATGATTTGTGAACTTACAACACTCTCTCATTCTTTATTAAACGGGAAACAGGTTGTATAAACTACATCAATTTACTATACCAGAAAATCGCTGATATACACGAAAGAAAAAGGAGTAATCACCTTAGCAAAATTAAACTGTGTCTAGTAGACTGAGCGCCAAAACCAATTAACCAAAACAAAGACTGCTAACGTGAACACAATTGCCAACATTTCAAATTTTTAAGTAGTGTGAAATCATAACTCATTTCGTTAATGTGGTAACAAGAAACCCCAAAATATATTTTTTTATATTTTTATGTGGGAACACAAGCGCAGTGATTTCCCACTACGCTGCAAAGCCGTCCCCCCCGGCGCGGGGCGCGGGCCGGGCGTCGGGCCCACCGCGCACCGAGCATTCTGTTTGTATATCTCTTGCAATTAACAAGTAATAAATAATGTAACGGAGTCAGACATTTTCATTTATCTCAGGGTCACCACGTAGGATAACCTTCGGTTTGCTTTCGCAACGAGACAACTCGTTCAGTGGTGACCCCGACGTGATATTTCGAAGAAAATGCTCGGCGCCCCAGGAGCACAAGGCGGCCTTCACGGCCAGCAAGGAGGGTTTCCTCAAGGCGGGCCACAAGGGCAACCTGCAGGGCAAGGAGTTCCGCTAGCACCCGAGGCAGCCACGGAGCGTAACCCGACACAGCCGCGAATGCAACAGGAAGAAGACAGGAAACCAGACATCATGGCAATATCGCTGGCGTCAAGGTTACCCGAATTTTGGGTGGACCAGCCGCGAGTGTGGTTCATCCGGATCGAGGCCATTTTGGCACCACAGAGATTAGGAGACGACTCAAGATTCGACCTCGTAGTTGCAAAGCTTTTCAAAGATTCAAAGATTCAAAGAGTTTTATTTGTCCATCATAGGTAATAACAAGGTGTTTACAATTTTTCGTATCACTATGTGGTGCCTGTCGGCATACAAATATAATTGTCAAAATCATACATAAATTCATTAAATAAAATTGGAATTGCAATGTATATTATTTCAAAATATGTCATGGTGTGTAAAACAGATAAGTTAAAATCAATATCATACAATTGTTATAGGCATACAGGTCCAGTTTCTAATAGAAATAATAATAATACATCATAAGTTTTCATCAGTCAAAAATTCTGCTACAGAGTAATAGGCCTTATCTGTAAGATATGCTTTTAAACATTTCTTAAAATCGACTTCGTTTCCATTTTTTGCGAGGATGTTCTGTGGAAGCTTGTTATAAATTTTATGAGACATGCCAAGAATACTTTTTTGTAACAATGCTGTGTGACTTGGCTGTGATTTTAATTTATTACGAAGGCGTACACTTTTAAATTTATTAAACATATGGCGGTTAGTGTTTACAAAAATAACTGTCTCGTATACATACAAACAAGGTAAGGTGAGTATCTTTAGTCTTATAAAATACGGTTTACAAGAGTCATCTTGTTTTAGACCACATGCCGACCTTAAACATTTCTTTTGAGCCTTAAATACATTATCTCTGTTCGTCGAGTTCCCCCAGAAAATTATACCATACCTCAAAGTAGATGTCACAAATGCATGGAAGGCAGTTAATACCGATGATTGATTTGCAATTTTTTTCAAATTATATAACGCGTATGAGAATTTACTTAATTTCGTACATATAATGTCAGTTTGGTTTTTCCACGTCAACTTATTGTCTATGTTTAGGCCAAGAAATTTTGTTATGTCCGTTTCATTGATTTTATGTCCTTTATAAGTTATGTTTAAATTAGTAGATTTGGTTCTTTGTTGAAAAGTCATAACATTGGTCTTGTCGAGATTTATTTTCAGGTTATTATTAGTTAGCCATTGTATGATTGTGATTAATGTATTGTTAATGTCAGATTCATATGTGTTTAAATTATGTCCAGAAAATATAACGGTACTGTCATCTGCGAAGAGAACCATAGAGTGCTTCGTAGCTTTCGGCAAATCATTTATGTAAGCTGCCAAAAGAAGTTATAACGCAGCTCACGGATTTCCTTTCCCGACCGCCGGCTACAGGTAAATTTGCCGCGCTGAAGGCTAAACTTCTGTCCTTGTTTGAGGATACAAGGATTCGGCAAGTCGAGAAATTGATTGGGGAAATGGAGCTAGGAGAACTAAAGCCGAGCCAGTTATTGAGCAAAATGAGAGACCTGGCTCGTGAAAATTTCCCTGACGAGACCCTGCGGATCCTGTGGCAAGGTCGCCTACCGACCAATATACGGGCAGTTTTGGCGGTGGCGGAAACAAATGACCTCGATAGGCTGGCGATCATCGCAGATAATGTCGCCGAGGCAACGCGTCGCAATTATGTATCCGAGGTCAGGCAACCAACGTGTTCGTACAGTTCGCCGCAGCAAAACGGTTCAACCTGTGTTAGCCAGACTATACTAGCTGAGATCGCCAAACTCAATGACCGGATGTCGAACATGGAACGGTCAAGGTCCCGACATCCGCACCAAAGTCGTCGAGGACGCAGCAATGGGAGGTCAAAATCACGCGCGCGAAGTGTTTCCCGAAATCGCCCAAATTATCGTGATAAAAGTAACCCCAATTGGCTTTGTACATATCACTACCGGTTCGGCGCGAAAGCTAAGAAATGCTTTCAACCGTGTGCGTGGAAAACTTCGAATCCGGAAAACTAGATGCGACGGTGCAGTTAACGGCGGAAGTCTGCACCGCATCACTTAGCCGTCGGTTATGTGTTATAGACAAAGAAAGTGGACTTAAGTTTTTGGTGGATACAGGTGCCGACGTTTCGGTTTTGCCGCCTAAAAACAGATTCTACAATCGCGAGTGCACGAAATACAAACTTTACGCCGCGAACGGAAGTGAAATTAAGACTTACGGTACGAAGACCTTGGTTTTAGACTTTAATTTGCGTAGACCGTACCGATGGGAATTCGTGGTGGCGGATGTGAAGCAGCCTATTTTAGGAGCCGATTTCCTGGCCCATCATAAGCTGCTCGTAAATTTAAGTGCACGTAAGTTAGTGGATCAGACGACTGACCTCAAGGTCGCTGCAGAAGTTGTGAGTATTAACCAACCTTCTATTTACACTGTAGATGAAAAACATCCCTTCCGCAAGTTGTTGTCCGAGTTTCCGGAAATTACGAAACCAGCGTCATTCAAAGAAGCGACATCCCATAATGTGCTACATTATATCGAAACTACAGGGCCACCGGTTTTCGCACGCGCAAGGCCACTTCCACCAGATAGGTATTTCAAGGTCAAGAAAGAGTTCGAATTAATGCAAGAGCTAGGAATTTGTAGACCGTCGAAAAGTGCGTGGGCTAGTCCACTACACGTAGTAGCTAAAAAGAACGGTGACATTCGACCTTGTGGAGACTATCGGCGACTTAATGCTATAACTAAGCCCGATAGGTATCCCATTCCTAGGCTACACGACTTTACATACATTCTGGCAGGGAAAAAGGTATTCACAAAATTGGACATTAACCGCGCGTACCACTGTATTAGTGTAGCACCTGAGGACATCGAAAAAACTAGTATAATAACCCCATTCGGGTTATTCGAGTTCCCACGTATGAGTTTCGGACTCCGAAACGCTGCTCAGACATTTCAGCGTTTCATGAGCAACTCGGTTCTTCAAGGTCTAGATTTCCTATTTAACTATTTAGACGATGTCATCATAGCTAGCGAAGATTTAGAGCAGCATGAACGGCATCTAGCGTTAGTGTTTGAAAGGTTTACCAATTACGGTATAACTATTAATCTAGACAAGTGTTGTTTCGGACAGCCTTCGGTCGAATTTTTAGGGCATCATGTATCGACGGCCGGTATTAGACCCCTCGATGACAAAGTAAGTGCCATAGTCAACTATCCGAAGCCGGAAACGATCGAAGGGCTCCGCAGATTCCTGGGAATGCTCAATTTCTATAGGGGCCACATTCCGGATGCGGCCGTGCGACAGGCGGAATTGGATAAGTACTTAGTCAATGCGAAGAAAAGGGATAAGTCTAAAATCGCGTGGACGGCAAAGGCGGAGCAAGCATTTGCGGAGTGTAAGGCTGGTCTTCAACAGGCCGCCACACTCGCGCACCCTAAGCCTGACGCCGTGTTAGCCTTGATGTGCGACGCATCCGACACCGCAGTGGGAAGCGCACTGCAACAGAGGGTAAATGGTACTTGGGAACCTTTAGGGTTTTTCTCCAAGAAGTTATCGTCGGCACAGGCTAAATACAGTACTTATGATCGTGAGCTCCTCGCACTTTATTTATCAATCAGGCATTTCCGTAAATCTTTTAAAGGACGACAGTTGACATTGTATACAGATCATAAACCCTTATGTACGGTATTTAACAAGGTCGGCGACGACAACAAGGAAAGCCCTAGGCGTGCTAGGCAACTCTTATTCATTAGCGAGTTTACAACTGATATACGTCATATCAGCGGTAAGGAGAACGTCGTTGCGGATACGCTATCGCGTTTAGAAACTATCGATTGTCCTACTATTATAGATTTCGCGGAATTAGCGAACGCCCAAGCTAAAGATGAATATGCATTACGAATGTCGCAATCGGATAGCAATAACAACTCGAGCAAAGTGCAACTTAGGCTACTAACGATACCTACGTGCAATAGACCTATCTTATGCGAAACATCTACACGCGAGGCTCGACCTTATTTGCCATTAGAATTTCGTCATAAGGTATTTGTTAGCATACATTCATTGAGTCATCCCGGTATAAGGACAACGCGGAAAATGGTTAGTAAGCATTATTTTTGGCCTGAGATGAATAAGGACGTCGGCAACTGGGCAAGGACATGTATTCAATGCCAGAAGGCGAAGGTCAACCGCCACACTGTGTCTGACCTAGGTACGTTTCCAAATGCAGCTGGTTTCCAGCACATACATGTCGATATCGTCGGGCCCTTGCCGACGACCTCACATGGGTATAGGTATCTTCTAACCATCATAGATAGGTATACGAGATGGCCGGAAGCGTTCCCAATTACAGAAATAACCGCTGAAGTAGTAGCGAAAACCATTTACGAAGGCTGGATTGTTCGCTATGGTTGTCCGTTAAGGCTAACTAGCGACCAAGGCCGGCAGTTCGAAAGTCGGTTGTTTTTTGAGCTTATGAAATTATTAGGGGTGGACAAAATCAGGACCACACCCTATCGACCAGAGTCGAATGGGATTTTGGAACGTTTTCATCGAGGACTCAAGGCCGCGCTTATGGCAAAACTCGCGGATGGTACCTCATGGGTAGATCTCTTGCCCAGCGTAATGTTTGGTTTGCGTACCGCAGGTAGAAGCGATAGTGGCATAAGCGCAGCGGAAATGACATTCGGTCGCACACTTCGCGTGCCAGGAGCGTTTTATGAAACCTCGCAAGACAGAGACCCAGTTGATCCTTATAGCGTGGTACAGAAAATTAGGGATAATATAAGTAGTTTAAAGCCCGTGCCGAAAAGGGAGAATAGGAATAGGTCCATTTTCGTGCACGAAGAGTTGTTAACTTGTACGCATGTCTTTGTCAGAGATGATACTGTCCGCAAATCCCTGAAACCGCCGTACGATGGACCTTATAAGGTCATCAAAAGGGGACCTAAGATATTTTTAATTCAATTCCCAGGCAGGCAAGCACACATCTCGATTGACAGATTAAAACCCGCGTTCCTACTTAATGTAGACTCAGACGCGGATAGCGATGGCACGCCGGTATGTAAGAAAGTAGGGAAACAGCATATGTCTCAGGATGTGGGGGATCAGGAATCGCCATTAGCGACACCATCGCCCGCACCTGCACCGGCAACTCGGACCACGCGCGGCGGTAGGCTTGTTAAGAGACCAGTTAGGTTCATGATCGATGAATAAAAACAACAGTGCTTGTATTTACACAGTCCCAGAGTATAACAGCAGCGCAACTGATACAAGTTGTACACTTCCACAGTGGAGTCGGGTATAGTTGGCGCAGAAAGGTGGTAATACCGTATTATTTGTATATACAAACATCGAAAATAATATATAGGATGTGTTTGTCATATTTGTATTGCTATGTTTTAAGGAAAGCTTAGGCAAGCTCTTGAAAAAAAGCTCTAAGTTATCCTTACCGATTAATTATAGTGACTGTGGCAGTCTATTTTTAGCATTAAGTTACATCAAGTTATAATTCGATGTGTTGTAAAAATACTGGTAACATGGCACTGCGTTGCATTACTGCTGTTGTATCATACGGTGCGGCCGAACCGAGATGCAACGTCAGTAATAGTAACATCTGGCTATGGAAGATAAATAAATAATTGTGATTATACTTAGGTTGCAACCTAGTTAAGTTAGCACTTTAGACTAAACCTACTTTTAGATAATAATGATTTTGGTGTTATTATTTTGTTTTTGTTTTTCTTTTTGCCGGACGAGCAAATTTCCTATGTAACATATATAGCAGTATTCGACAGCGCATAACCAGTTTCACTTAGAAATCAGCGGTAACACCGCGAGCATATTTTCGTGTATATCGTCATAATTTGTACTGTGTGTAAAATGGGCTTGGGACAAAGTAAAGACGATAAGTCTCAAAGCAGTAATATCGCCATCGCCCAGGTGCAATCGATCTCCGGGCAGGTCGAATCCAAACTTAATTACGTCGGAATAGGACTGCTAGTAGTTGGATCAGTCCTATTGATTATATTCCTGTATGTTTTGCGCGCCAAGTGCAAGCGCCATGTGAAAAGCTGGTTACGCAATGCAGTCGAATCGCTGCCTCCTCCTACGGCCGTCCGAGTCAACAATGTGCAGCCGCAGCAAATGCAAGCTGCGCTCATAAGTGTAACTTAAGCTAGAATGTAAGGTAAAGGTTCCAATAGAGAGACCAATGTTTAAATATAGTTTTATTTTCTTTTATTGTGTTTTTTTTTAAAAAGGGGGGGATTACTGTGGGAACACAAGCGCAGTGATTTCCCACTACGCTGCAAATTCCGTCCCCCCCGGCGCGGGGCGCGGGCCGGGCGTCGGGCCCACCGCGCACCGGGCATTCTGTTTGTATATCTCTTGCAATTAACAAGTAATAAATAATGTAACGGAGTCAGACATTTTCATTTATCTCAGGGTCACCACGTAGGATAACCTTCGGTTTGCTTTCGCAATGAGACAACTCGTTCATTTATAGCTATTAGTTTTCTAAATATTCACGAAAATGTGAAGAATATCGTCGTAGTGATGAAATAACGTCACTACTATGAAATTGTGACAGTCACAGCACACAAAAAGAACAGTAGTTCACTTTCTTTAGTAAATTTGTCTTAGTAACAGTGCTTCTGTACGATTTGTTACGCTGTGACGCCTTACTTGTCACTTACTCTCTTTTAGGTGCGAGTGGTGTGAGTTCATAGGTGCATGTAATATGCCTAATTTGAAGAATAAACTACTTTTACTTTTAGAATGAGGAACTTTTTAAATTGATTTATTTATTTGTAATTGGGATATTTTATGTAACTTTTTATCCTCTATTTGATTTCATCGGAAAAAAGCCTGCTTAAAAAAATGAAATGTTGTCAATTTAGGCCATGGCCGTGGGAATCCCTACATAATCGAAATCAAGCAATGCCGTCTAAAGAACATGCTTTTTAACATACTTCAATAGATGGAAGGAGGTTCTCAGTTCGTCTGCATGTTTACTAATTTATGTATGTATGTTCCCCAATAACTCTTGACCACGTTGGCCGATTCTGAAAAATTTTTTTTTGTTTCAAAGCAGGTACCCCCAAGTTAGTCCAATATTATGATGAAGGTCTGATGATGGGATGCAAAAGAAATCGAGAGAACTTCTATAGCCACGCGTAGTGATTTCGGTATTTTCTGTAGTTAACCAAGAAGCTATCTCGGAAACCACAAATTTGGTGTAGCGGAACTGGTGATGATGACCACAGATGATATATGGAACTCCTCAATGATGTAGGCACTTCACAGATTCCGATGAAATTTCATTAACGTAGCAACGAATGCTGGAACTTATGATGAGGAACTGAAGGTCAGTATGGGTTCCCTGAGGAATCGACGGAACTGCTCAAATATCATCGACCTATAAGTATATAAAGCAACTTGGCTTTTTCTGCAGTAACCACCTCATTTGCTATCGGAAAGCAGTACAGTCGACTACAGTGATTCGATCTACCCAAAATTACAAAAAATTATGAGCAATTAATTTAGAAGCATATGTGAAAATCTCATGGCGAAGTACAAAATTTGAATCGGTTTTTTGAGTATAAATTATTAACCAATTTCAATAGAAGGAAGGGTGAGAACCCCCGTCGTCTGATGTTCGTCGTCGAATGTTTGTCTGCATGTTTGTTTTAATTTTATATTGTTTTATGTATGTATGTACACGTTGGCCGATTTTGATAATTCTTTTTTTTCTGTTTCAAAACAGGCATAGGTAAAAAACTTATTTATTTATTTATTTATTCATAGGATTTTGATAATTCTTTTTTTTCTGTTTCAAAACAGGCATAGGTAAAAAACTTATTTATTTATTCATAGGAGAACCAACAGCAATAAAACTAAGTAACAACATTATTAAATGAACAACAACATTATTAAGAAAAGACCTCTTGTATGTAGTTGTGACGTCTTTGAATAGACATTTGTTTTGTTTGTGTTACACATTTTAAATATGTAATGTCTATTCGAAGTAGCCAGCGACCTACGGATGTAAGTTGGTCGCATATAAATTTGGTGAAGGTCTGATGATGAAATCCAGAAGGAATAGAGGGAACTCCTTGATAGGCGCGCGTATGACGATTTCGGTGTCTTCTGTAGTTGAATGTAGACGGTTTTCTTTGGGTATAAATTATTCCACCGTCGATACGGTCAACTGGCCGCTCGCGAACCTTATTGCAACAAGATAAGGGCTGTTACTCATAGCGCTTATTCGTATGGTATCTCGCATTAAGAGAACCAGTGTAAACACAGATTAATATAATAGTTCCTCGAAGTGTAAGTCTGGCCTCTGAATGGTATGGCGTAACGTCGTTGACACACGAACTACTTAGCTTTTGTTTACAGCAGTGCATGAGTTAGTCTAAGTTTAGGAAATAAGTAGGTATACCTGAGTTTCGAATGTGTGAGAGCGCGCAATACTCGCCAACAAACTGTATATACAGTTTGGCGAACAAAAGGTGTATGCTTACTGTAATTTTATATTTCGGGTTTAATAAATAAACACCACATCCCCCCCCCCCCCCCCCCCATATCAGCCCTAGGACAACCACTGCTGGACATAGGCCTGCTGGAAATAAATTAAATAAAAAAATAAATTTATAAGTACTGACTGACCCGAAGTTGTCCTTGAAGGCGAGCGCGATGTGTTGCTCGTACGGGTGGAAAAGTATGACGGCGGGGGGGAGTTGACAGCGCGAGTGGAACGCCTGCGACTCCAGTCGCGGCACCTTCGCCCCTACCATTGCTGTAACAAATCAACTCTGTTAATACGTTGGAGCCAGGAGTATCCATTAAGAGACCTTATGCTATCCACCACCACCACCACATCAGCCCTAGGACGTCCACTGCTGGACATAGGCCTCCCCCAATTTCATGGGGGGCAAATGCCATAATCGCCACGCTTGGCATGCGGGTTGGCGATGCGCTTATGCTATCGCAACAATATTATTTTAAATTCAGTTGAACTACATTAGTTGTCATGTCTTTGTTGTGTTTAACGACTCATTGCTATACTGTTTAACTACATCATACATACATACATAGCAGATCATTCTGTGCACACATATCTAGAGTTATAATAATAATAATAATTCTTTATTTCGGATATTTCATCCATACATATACATATGTTATGGTCCGGTTCATAGTCATAGTCATAGTCATAGTATTTATTCATATAACAATACAGGTATTGTGTTTGAAATACATTTGCAATTCATTACATAGTTACATACTAAGAATAATAATAATAATATTAGAGAAGAAAAAAGAAAGTCACAAAAGCAAATTAAAAATGTCAAATATCAAGGAAAGTAAACTACAAAAATAATTAAAATTAAACACTGTCAAATATTTCATCGATTGTGTAAAAGCAACCTCTCAATAAAAAACTTTTCAATTCCCTATGAAACAAAGAGTTATCCGTGATGATATTTAATTTAGTAGGCAACCTGTTAAACAGTTTTATGGCTTGGTGAGCAGCGGAATGCGCAACTTCAAATTGTTAATCCTTAGCTTATAAGTCTATAAATGGCTGTAACTTGTTTTGTGAGCCTAATAATTAAAATAAATATAAATCTGTTACCGTCAACAATACTGTCGATGGTCAATTGTAGTGCCCGGTCGAAACTTCGATTTTGGTTTCTGCTTCGGCTGGAAATCCGAGTTTCGGTCGGGTACTAGTTAATGAGATTAATGAGAGCTATCGTGTAATACAAATTCGCGAGTGTAGCCTGGGTTTCCGAACATGTCAAATGTCATTAATAATGTGGGGAATATTTTGCAATACCTGAGATTATTATGTTATGGAGTTATGAATGTCAGTGTATTGAGAACTTATGTCTTCCTTTTTTTTCGAACAATGGCTGCGCAACACTGAGGCATGCAGTGTTTAGGATACGTTTCAAGGTATTAAATATGGTTTAAATGTAAACTTTTTTTTCACGTCCGCATTCTGTAATAGCCAGGGCATAATTTTTCATCGCACGGTAAGACGAAAGAAAACTATGGAGTCGATATAAAAAAAGTAAAAGTAGTTTATTCTTCAAATTAGGCATATTACATGCACCTATGAACGTCAATAAACTACCACCGGTTCTGAAAAATATACCTCTGCCACGAGAAGAACCGGCGTAAGAAACTCGGCGAGGTGTCATTTTTTCAAAACAATAATTGTATAGTTAAATATAAAATTACAGTGTCAGCTACTACAAAATTACTTAAATAACAATGCTACAGTAGAAAATATATTTTCGCGATATAAGTGCAGCCGATATTATTTAACTAACAACATTAACACATTCGGCGACGACAAGGCAACTATACATACAAGAATAACACGGTTTCGTGTCACCGGCACCGAATGTGTTGAGTAATTAATGGAAATTTGTACGAAAGTCTGACCGTCCGATAAAAAATCCGAGCTATAGTAATAATAACAAACTTTGACCGCTTGACCTAGCTCGACAGTGGCGCCAACTGGTGCGCACAAGAACTGTAGCCCTCATAGCAGTAAACAAAAGTGCGTCTGACCTTTGGCCTCGGCCCTGAGACTGCGGTTGCGCTGGTAGCGCCACACGCGCGCGTGGTGCGCGCGGGACTCCACGTCCCGCTCCGCTCCCGCTCCCGCGCCCGCGCCCGCGCCCGCGCCCGCCTCCGCGTCCGCTCGAGCGAACAGCGCGTGCGCCCACTCCACGAACTGCGTCGACACTATCGGCTTCTTTGACTGTTGACCTGCACCGGAGACGTCAAGATTACTTCGGAAAGTAAACTGTATCACAGTAAGTTACGTAATATTTATGTATCTTAAAAGTGTATTGTTAAGATCATGTTAAATTTCTGTCAAAGAAATAATTATTTGTTCAAAAAGAAAGCAAAGTAGATTTTTGCTGCGAGAGTTGATGTTGAGTCCCGAGCAAGAGAAGAGAGAGCGTAGCAAGGGACTCAAAGACACGAGATGCAAATATCTTTGCTCTCGTATGATACATACAACTTTTCACCTCAGCCGCGAGAACATGTAACGCAAATGAAGTTACTTAAACTAACCTACGACATGAAAAATTAAAAAGCAAAAGCACTTTTTGCATTTTGCTCACTGTAAAGCGTACCTTCCTAATAAATAAAACAAAGGGATGGGCTGTAATATCCACGCGACGGATCACAGTGGATATCGCATAAATATGTTCCTATATTAATTTATTTGAAGATGTATGCACGCATTTCATCACGATATTGTTATTGAATAAATTTTTCCACATCAAATTGTGCTTCAATCTGTAGAAAAGTATTGAATCACATTTCACATAAATCAGAGAATGGGACATTCATAATCAAAGCGGACCGCCTCGCTTAGGGAACGATACATAAAGAACTATGTAGACAATATTTACAGAACATTTTTGCTTAGGACAAAGAGAAAGTTTATAGAAATAATAACTAAAATTATTAGAAATTAATGAAATCTCGCTATCTATCATAACAAATTACACCTTCTTATTCAGAACTTGCTCAGCGTATTAGTAAGCTGAAGTGACAGTGATCAAGTCACATATGTCGTAAAACCAATGGCAGTTGGTCCCGACTGGTTCGCAAGTAGAGACCGCGTGTCGGTAAATCTACAGTAGGGCGCCATCTACCATCTACATAGGTGGGGCGATGGCATTCTTAAGGTAGTGGGCAGGGGGTTGGCAGGGCCATGAGAGATGTCTATGTCCAGCAGTGGACTGACACAGGCTGATGATGATGATTTAGACCTTACAGTCCATATTTTCCCCATTAATATTTTATACCAAAAAAAAAACGACTCCGATTTTGTATTTGCTATGCCACAATTTGTGGTTTCCGTGAGTTTCATATGCGTGCCAATCAAATTCGAGGAGTTCCCTCGATTCCTCCTAGATCCCATCATCAGACCACCAAATTTATATGGGACCAATATCGGGGTACCTACCGGCTTTGAAACAAAAAAAGTATTATTAAAATCGGTCAACGTGGTCAAGAGTTATCGGGGAACACACATACATAAAAAAAGAACAAGCAAACATGCAGACGAACTGAGTACCTCCTTCTTTCTATTGAAGTCGGTAACAAGTAAATTTTTAACAAAAAAACACCAACTCCAAACTTTGCCAGACCCCATCCTCTTGGTATATAATTTGAGGAGTTCCTTATTTTGCCTTACCCCATCCTCTTGGTATATAATTTGAGGAGTTCCTTCGATTATTCCAAGATCCCGTCATCAGATCCAGACTTGGTGACAATGGGACCAACTAGAAAACACACCCTTTCAAACAATTCAAACAAAAAAAGAATTTTGAAACGGTCCACTAGTCGCCGAGTAATCGGTGAACATACATAAAAAAAAATATTCTGACAAATTGAGAACCTCCTCCTTTTTTTGAAGTCGGTTAAAAAATAATTGAAATGACAGGAATACTCACTAGAGGTGGAAGAGCCGGAGTCCCGCTCGCGGCTCGCCATGGAGTCCTCGGAGATGGTGCTCGGCAGCCCGCCGCGCCCGCGCCGCGTCCCTAGCGGGAACCGCACGTTAACAACACACACACACACAAGCAGTAGCGAGTCTAGGAACATGTGTGGAGCGCTGACCCCACCGAATGAGATTTTAGGACCCCATTACACAAAGCGTATTAAAGATGATTCACAGTAGGCCGTTCCGTGTCCAGGCCGGCCCGTTTAAGGCGTCGAACATTGCGCGGCCGGGCCAACACAAACTTTAGACGGACGATCGAGCTACGGCCGAGGCTGGGAAGCCGCCCGGTCTCGGCCCGGCCCGGACACGGAACGGTCTAGTGGGAATCATCCTTTAGTCAAATAAAAAAAATATTAGTATTTTGTCTTGTGTTTTTTTTTATAGAAGATAAAACACGAATAATTATAGACTCATTTTCTTCTTAGCGGGCTCGGCTCTCTCTTAGTCGGCGCCCGGACACTCGGTCCCCTTTTTTGTTATTTTTTCACTCGGTCTTGGGTGGTGGGGTCGGGTCGATTCTCCGCTTTCAGCAACTTCGTCATAGTAGTCCACCAGGTAGCAGGCAAGGCCTATTCCAGTTAGAGAATATCTACAGAGAAAGGACCATGGGCAACTATGTATGGAAGGTGGACCAAAAACCAACAGAGCTAAGAGTTACGTCACTAAATAGGTATTTATGTACGTGTACTGCATTTCATTCTATGTGCACCAAGTTTAGTTCCATGGCAGAACTGAGATATTCATATTTTATTCAAACTGAATACGATGGTAATAGTAGATTTAAAGATCTATTTATTGACCTAATTCTCAGCTTTGTTGTTTTTAGGACCATTGTGACCCAGTTAATTTTTTAGTCGGAATGAGTTCGAGCTAATAGTAGTTTTTAAAACCTATTTAGTGATCTAATCACGTGATGGGAAGCGATGGAGCACGCTTACATAGTAAAAACCGGTTCTCTGTCGTCTTGAAGACCGTAAGCTTGTAGTTCGCGGGGAACAAGGATTCCGATCAAGGCATAGATAACCCCCTCTAGATGGAGATTATAGGGCGACGTGCGGTCACCTCACCTATGTACCACTAGTACATGTAAGCAGAAACGCCTCGCGCTCTCAGTCAGACTCGTCCAGGTTCGCGATCTATACGTACGTCAGATAAACGAGCATTGAAAATCGATTTTATCCATTAGAAATGGTGTTTTGCTGTGTAAAATTATGTGGGAAAAGCTCTCGAACAGCAAACTACAAGAATGACGGAATAACATTTCAAAGATAAGTTAAATTAATTACAAAAGGCATATTTTATTCTGCCAGGCGGAGTTCATTTTACATTAGCCAGTAAGAAGTACAGAAGTATTTTTGTCCCTTTCAACCCAATTCAAATGTCAATATACTCTACCTTCTGACGAAAGTACATGCTCGGGCTAGTGATGTGCCAGTGACGCTTTCGACATTACCGTATAAGTCTCGATTTCAATTAATTATGTATTCGTCCGCGTTTTGTTGCGCTGTTTTATTAATATTGAAATTCTATTGGAAAAGGTCATTAGTTATTTTACACTAAATTGTCAGTGTTGCCAGTGTTCTTTTAATTAAAGTAGTAATGTAGTAAATTAGTGTCTCGTTCTATTTTATTTATACGCTATAGGTACGATACGGGTACATATCAGTGTAGTTGAATGGAATATTTAGTTTGGAAGTAGTTAATGTGTAGTTTTATTTTAATATAAAGTTTATTAACCGGTTGTATCATATTTATTGCTATGTAATATCGAGTATGTACATCTAATGAAATAATAAATTAGTAACAGTGTTTCCACTAAGTAGGACATAGATTTCCCTAGCATTTAGGACTGGTATCACGAGGTGGAGCCTATGCTGGACTTCGAAGAAGTATAAAGGATCTCGGAATCGGTTAGAGAAGGAGCCATTGCAATTGGGTTTTTTTCGAATCGTTTTGGTGAGCAATTAGGAGTGGTATCACGAGTTGAACCCTATGCTGGACTTCGAAGAAGTATAATGGATCTCGGAAGTGGTTAGAGGTGGAGCCATTGCAATTGGGTTTTTTCGAATCGTCTTGGTGAGCAGTTAGGACTAGTGTCACGAGGTGGACCCTATGCTGGACCTCGAAGAAGTATAAGGGATCTCGGAATTGGTTGGAGAAGGAGCCATTGCAATTTGGTTTTTCGTTTCGTCTTGGTGAGCAATTAGGACTAGTGTCACGAGGTGCACCCTATGCTGGACCTCGAAGAAGTATAAGGGATCTCGGAATCGGTTGGAGAAGGAGCCATTACAATTGGGTTTTTCGAATCGTCTTGGTGAGCAAACTTTTTGAAAACAATTTAGCCAATCACAAGGCAGTGCGTTTGCGTGGGAAAAATTCCTCAACAGCCATTGGCCAACAATTTACGCGCGACGCCGGCGACCGCCATTTTGTCTGGCTGCGCGAAGCACGAGAGCACTAGTTCAACTGTGTCATTGCATATTCTACCTTGACCTTACGTATAATGCAACAAGGTTTTTATTGAATTCGTCGTACATTCGATTTCATTCGGTACTTGTCTGCACTCGTCGGCGTGAACGAAGATTGCCGATGTAACTTATATTTGTGGTTCTACTGTATTTATTTATATAGATAAACAAATTTATTTATATAGAAAAACTTCCAAGACTCAGGATCTAATATTCGTGTTAGTTCATCTCACAAATAAATGCTCTGGCCGGGATTCGAGCCCGGAACCTCCGCCTTCGTAGGCAGGGCTACTGCCAGCTAAGCCAAAGTGGTCGTCAAAATATTCCGCAATTTTTACATTCACCAGTGCTGTAACCGTGTAAGTCGATTCACAAGAGCTGGCGCGGAATGTCTATGAAATTAATGACAGTTTCATACATTTTCCGCGCCAGCTCTTGTGAATCGACCTATACTACATTACACTATGTGCTGCCTAAAAATATTATTCTAGATACTAAGTTAATAGATGAGCATATACGCTATTTAAAATTGTTACCCTAAAATAAATGTCATTACCGGTAAAAGCCGGTAATAAACAACGCGTCCCATCCCTACGCCGCGCGCGCCATGTTGAACCCAAGCGCGCGCTCTATGAAACAGCCAATGGCAGCGACGTTACCGACCTCCCCGCGACCCGCACATACCGCTAACCTTGGTGACTTTCGATTCGAACTAAATCGTTCATAGGGGCCATCTAGAGGGGGTTATCTATGGATCAAGGAGTTCCACAGCTCGGCTGCTCTCACAATAAAAGTGGAAGCGGAACGCTTCGTGCGAGTTTGCGTTTTTGTTTTCTGCGGGCTAGAGCTTCACAGCCCCTCTTCCCACGGGAGCGGTACTCACAGTGTTGCTGCGGCAGCGTGCGGTGGTCGCGCGGGCCGAGCGCGGCGGCGCGCAGGTTGGGCGACGGCGGCAGCGACGACGAGCCGCCCGAGCCGTGCGGGCCGGGGCCGGGGCCCGGGCAGGCCGGTACTCACAGTGTTGCTGCGGCAGCGTGCGGTGGTCGCGCGGGCCGAGCGCGGCGGCGCGCAGGTTGGGCGACGGCGGCAGCGACGACGAGCCGCCCGAGCCGTGCGGGCCGGGGCCGGGGCCCGGGCAGGCCGGTACTCACAGTGTTGCTGCGGCAGCGTGCGGTGGTCGCGCGGGCCGAGCGCGGCGGCGCGCAGGTTGGGCGACGGCGGCAGCGACGACGAGCCGCCCGAGCCGTGCGGGCCGGGGCCGGGGCCCGGGCAGGCCGGTACTCACAGTGTTGCTGCGGCAGCGTGCGGTGGTCGCGCGGGCCGAGCGCGGCGGCGCGCAGGTTGGGCGACGGCGGCAGCGACGACGAGCCGCCCGAGCCGTGCGGGCCGGGGCCGGGGCCCGGGCAGGCCGGTACTCACAGTGTTGCTGCGGCAGCGTGCGGTGGTCGCGCGGGCCGAGCGCGGCGGCGCGCAGGTTGGGCGACGGCGGCAGCGACGACGAGCCGCCCGAGCCGTGCGGGCCGGGGCCGGGGCCCGGGCAGGCCGGTACTCACAGTGTTGCTGCGGCAGCGTGCGGTGGTCGCGCGGGCCGAGCGCGGCGGCGCGCAGGTTGGGCGACGGCGGCAGCGACGACGAGCCGCCCGAGCCGTGCGGGCCGGGGCCGGGGCCCGGGCAGGCCGGTACTCACAGTGTTGCTGCGGCAGCGTGCGGTGGTCGCGCGGGCCGAGCGCGGCGGCGCGCAGGTTGGGCGACGGCGGCAGCGACGACGAGCCGCCCGAGCCGTGCGGGCCGGGGCCGGGGCCCGGGCAGGCCGGTACTCACAGTGTTGCTGCGGCAGCGTGCGGTGGTCGCGCGGGCCGAGCGCGGCGGCGCGCAGGTTGGGCGACGGCGGCAGCGACGACGAGCCGCCCGAGCCGTGCGGGCCGGGGCCGGGGCCCGGGCAGGCCGGTACTCACAGTGTTGCTGCGGCAGCGTGCGGTGGTCGCGCGGGCCGAGCGCGGCGGCGCGCAGGTTGGGCGACGGCGGCAGCGACGACGAGCCGCCCGAGCCGTGCGGGCCGGGGCCGGGGCCCGGGCAGGCCGGTACTCACAGTGTTGCTGCGGCAGCGTGCGGTGGTCGCGCGGGCCGAGCGCGGCGGCGCGCAGGTTGGGCGACGGCGGCAGCGACGACGAGCCGCCCGAGCCGTGCGGGCCGGGGCCGGGGCCCGGGCAGGCCGGTACTCACAGTGTTGCTGCGGCAGCGTGCGGTGGTCGCGCGGGCCGAGCGCGGCGGCGCGCAGGTTGGGCGACGGCGGCAGCGACGACGAGCCGCCCGAGCCGTGCGGGCCGGGGCCGGGGCCCGGGCAGGCCGGTACTCACAGTGTTGCTGCGGCAGCGTGCGGTGGTCGCGCGGGCCGAGCGCGGCGGCGCGCAGGTTGGGCGACGGCGGCAGCGACGACGAGCCGCCCGAGCCGTGCGGGCCGGGGCCGGGGCCCGGGCAGGCCGGTACTCACAGTGTTGCTGCGGCAGCGTGCGGTGGTCGCGCGGGCCGAGCGCGGCGGCGCGCAGGTTGGGCGACGGCGGCAGCGACGACGAGCCGCCCGAGCCGTGCGGGGCCGCGCCCGCGCCCGCCAGCCCGCGCGTCTCCATGTCGCGCGACACGTTGTCCAGCTGTGGGGACGGCGTGGTTAGGACGGAGATTACAAACGGTTTCTGTTTCATTTAGTGGAATCTTACAGTAATTAGGGAATTATCATATAAAAGCAGTGTATAAAAGATTTATGTATAAAAGCAGTGTCTAAGACGTGACGGGAGGCCTCACGTCGATACTCAAGCTTGCGTCGGAAGGATCCCGAAACCACCCATCCACGTGAGTGAACTGATAGGTTAAGTGGCAATAAACTTTATATGACCCGCGAATCACGAACCAAGCACGATTCCCTCGATTAAGGGCGGAATCGAACACCGCTGCTCGTAGATCCGATATCCGTGGGCAGAAAGGTTCTTGAGTAGCGACCATGCCCAACAAAGTGGACCGACTATCTGTTAAGACCGTGGGAAGCCGATGGATAAAGGTGACACAAGACCAGTCATTTTGACACTCTATGGGGAAGACATATGTCCAGCATGAAGATGAACTAATAGTTACCTGGTTGGAGATGTAGTTGATGATGTCGCCGGCCATCTGCGAGACCTGCGGGTGCGGCTCCTTCGACATCGAGAGCAGCGTGTTCCACAGCTTCATGTACACCGACCCGAACCCTGCACACAACACAGACAAGGCTTTCAAATAAAAACGCATTATATTCTACTCGCGTCCCGTCTGAATAAATAGCTTACCATATATGGCAGATCATTTACATATATAAGGAATAGGAACGGACCTAGAATAGACTTCTGAGGTACTCCCATCTCTACCACTGTCTCTGACGAAATGGCTCTATTTATCGCTACCTTTTGATTTCTTTGTGCTAAATATGACTTCATGAGATCTAATGCATGTCCCCTGATGCCATAAAACTTAAGCTTACAAATTAAAGTACCATGATCTACACAATCAAAAGCCTTAAAATCGATCTACAAAAAGTCTAGTTAGTCATTATTATTGTGTTTGGAATCAAACTAATAATTTTACTGAGCAAAATAATAATAATAAAAATTGATTGGAATTAAAAATACATCGAACATCATTTTGGACATCGTTAAGGACGCTGTTGCAGGCGATAAAGGGCAAAAGAAAACTATGTATTTAGCTTCTATGTTTATGCAGGTAAAAATATGTATACAAATATAAAATTGACGCGAGCGTTGTTGTCGCCGCCGTCTGAGCTAGTGAGTGGTGGGAGGGCTCCCGCACCCCGCGCCCGCGCACCGAGCGATGTCGTCTGTCGCGTTGTCGTAGACAGACGCTGTCCGCCATTTTGTTTTGTTGACAGTTCGGACCATTGGCCAAACAAAGCAGGCCATTCGGCTTTCGACAATACTTACACGACAGTTACTTGATAAAATATAAATAAAATCAGATTTATAAACGAAAAGACACAAGTTTATATCGACATATTTGTGTCGACTTAAACCTATCATTATTTATTTTTTCCTATGTCTGGCAACATTTTCGGCTGTCAAGTTAGTTCGCCTGATTCTGGTGAGTCTCGTACGTGCGGCAATAAGGTTGAAGTATGACTGACCGATGGTGGGCAGCGCCTGCGCCTGCGGCTTGCGCACGGCGGGCTCCAGCGCGCGGCCGCCCGCCGCCAGCGCGTCCTGCCCGCGGTCCACCGGCGGGCCCGACGCCGAACTCGAAGCCCTGCCCAACACATTACACCATAACTTAACACTACAAACCCACGCGCTTTTTTTCTTAAGAATATTCGTATACGGGCCTAAAACGAAATTTATTTATTTACCAGATTTACAGACGTTTCGACACGGGTTTAAACTTCAACGTGCCACTACATTTATTTGGATGTAAACTCAACAACAGTTGCTTGCTGGTAAATACTCACCGGTCGCTTTTCCGCATCCTCTCCTGTATGTATACCGCGATGAAGTGTTGCTCGAAGATCAGCACCAGCCATTGTAACGCTGGAGAAACATTGTTTATTAGTTTCATTAGTTTAAACAGTACCAACAGCTGCAAAAATATGATTGTAACTTGGGTAATACACAGCTAATTAAAGTAAGTCACAGATAGAAGCAGAGTAAGGAATTGAACAAACTTGGAATTGAAGACCATGTTATCCTATCTGTAAGTAGGTATGTACATAATTAAAAAAAAATGAATACAACAGCTCGGCTAGGCTATTAAACTATTATCAGCTAAGTAACAACTATGCAGTGATATTGCAGATATTATTTACATTACTAACGGCAATGTCGATTGCCCTGAATTATTAGCAGAACTTTCTTTCACTACTCCATCCAGATCTAAAAGGTGTTATCTTCCCCTTGCAATTCCTCTCGCTGCGCGGAACTATAGACAAAATAGTGATACGAGCTGGTAAAAGCCTTAATAATTGATATTTTCAATAGTAGCATCCATACTGTGCGGCGTCACCTGACGGAGGATTTCTTTAAATGAGCGTGCCTTGGACAGATTATACTTAGTCGGCTCATAAGTTCTGTCATATGTTCTAAAACAAAAGTTTAAGTTTATTCCGTATAATTTGTACAGCGTTTGAAAGCTTATAAACTAGAGAATCTAAATGTATAACATTTATTCAAAATGACCGCCATAATTATCTACACAGGCTTGAAGTCTGCGTGGCCAGTCGTCAATGGATTCACGCACCACTTTCATGTCGATATTGGCCACTGCCGTAGCAAGGGATTTTTTCAGCGAGTCTAGATTTGCATGAGGTTTTGAGCACACCTTTTCCTCTAAATACTGCCATATTTTATAGTCTAACGGATTAAGATCTGGGCTAGAGGAGGGCCAATCTTCATGCCGTATAAAGTCGATTTTATTGGAGGCGAGCCAGGCTTGTGTAGACTTTGCCTTATGGGCTGGAGCAGAGTCCTGCTGGAAAACCCAATGCTGGTTTAGAAACATCGTATGGGATAGTGGTTTCACAATATTAGTCAACACCGTGTATTGGTACACTTTGGCACTAGTTTTTACTCCTTTCTCACAAAAATGCATACTAGTGACGCCCGCATAAGAAACTCCCAGCCAAACCATCACAGATGAAGGGTGATGACCTCTTTGAATACGGAGAATGCTATTAGACGCTTTTTTACTATTGCGAGCGTACACTCTATCATTTTGTTTATTACAGTTTTCTTCTATGTCAAAAATTTTCTCGTCCGAAAACAGTATACAACGATGCTTATTTTTAGCGTACTTCTTCAATAAAGCTTTAGATCTTTTAAGCCTTAAAACTTTAAGCCGACCATTGAGAAGATGGCCAGTTTTTCGTTTATAAGCACGAAGTCCCAGGTCTTGATTAAGCACTCTTTTCACCGTGTTTCTGCTCAAACCCATCTGGAGGGCCATAACTTTTTGTTTCCTAGCGGGATTTCTGGCAATGCGTGCCCTAATTGCTTGTACAACCGCTGGAGTCCTAGCTGTACGCGGACGACCGCTTCTTTTCTAGTCATTTAAACTAGAGACCTCACTGTATCTTTCTATGGTACGATACACAAATCTTAGAGAGAATTTTAAATTTTCAAGTAGATTAAAAATTTTAGTCGGCGAGTGTCCACAACGATATAGTGCAATTATTGCGGTACGGCTATCTTTAAGCGTCCACTCCATGTTAAAGAAAACAGAAAATTGCAAAATTATACTACTCAAATATTTAAAAAAGATTCGAAATTCAAATGCACAACGGTTTTTGTTTTAGGAGTTCCAAATTTTAATTTTAAAGGCCAGTGACAGAATTTATGAGCCGACTAAGTAATGTAATTTAATATAATAGTTTATTTAAGTTTATTATATTACCACTGCATTATTTGCCTTGTGCGATGAAGTGTTTTAGTGCTAATCACCATCTGTTTTAATGTTAAAATGTAGTTACTGGTGAGAACCTGTAATTGGCTTTTTGTATCATATGTTTGGAACTAATGTAGTTTAAGCAGCTGTTGGATCTCCGAATAAATAAATAATAATTAGGCATGTAGTTTATTTTATTTAGTAAATAAATTTATTTAAAATTAACGAACTTAAAACTATAAAAGTTCTTTATTGTACATATGTCAGAAGCAAACTTGAATATGCGTCTCAAATCTGGAACCCCTCTTACAATATCTATATTAACAGATTAGAACGTATAGAGAAATAAATTATAAAATACCTCTGCTTTAAGCTGAAAACCCCTTACAATTCATCTAATTATGAAAATAATTGTAGAAAACATCACCTTATTCCATTACATAAGCGCCGTAAGATTGCAGATATTATTTATATACTTAGTATCTTAAATGGTAACATTGATTGTCCTGAATTACTCGCTAAGCTCTCCTTCAATACTCCATCTAGGTCTAAAAGATACTTCCCTCCCCTCTCAATTCCGTTTACATCACGTAATTATAGAAAAATTAGCTTTTTATTACGAGCTGGTAAAAGCCTAAATGAATTAACGAAGGAGCGGGATATTGATGTTTTCAACTGCAACATCACAACTATAAGACGGATTTTAACAGACAAGTTTTTTTAAGTGAGCGAGTCGCATGCGACACCATGTTGCTTAATGGTTGTATAATTGTATATCACTTATTAATATGTTTTACTTCTTAAATAGGTATTCATTGTATGCTAGTGGGTAACACGTTGTAAGATTTAGTGCTTACCACCATTTGTTTGTTAACCTGTTGCTACCGGTGGGAACCTATAATTGGCTCTCTGCTACCTAAGTTATATAACTAGCTTATATTATTATTCTGAATTGTTAGCTGTTGGTTCTCCGAATAATAAATAAATAAATAAAATTATGTCAATGCCAAAATTAGGCATGTTTATTTTAAAACTTAAGCAGTCGAATATAATCGCAACCTGAAACACACATTATTAATGAAGCAGCAGTCGTTTATGCTCATACTGAAGCACGTGGCGGCGGAGTATAGCAGATGAATGTGAATCTAACCGTAATAAATGTATGAAACGTCACACGTCAGAAAATGTATCCAGCTTAATTATCTGCAGTATAACAACCGATCCGCTGTCGTTTTATTTCGTGCTCCGTGCGCGGCCAGCACCCGCCCGCCGCCACGACCGTGCCCCCCCCCTCCCCCCACTGACCGCTCAGCGTCTCGGCGCGCACCAGCGGCGACGCGTCGGCGGGCAGCGCGCGCGCCAGCTCGGCGCCGACCTGCTGGTCCAGCGCGTTGGCGTGCTCCGTGCGCGGCCAGCACCCGCCCGCCGCCACGACCGTGCCCCCCCCTCCCCCCACTGACCGCTCAGCGTCTCGGCGCGCACCAGCGGCGACGCGTCGGCGGGCAGCGCGCGCGCCAGCTCGGCGCCGACCTGCTGGTCCAGCGCGTTGGCGTGCTCCGTGCGCGGCCAGCACCCGCCCGCCGCCACGACCGTGCCCCCCCCTCCCCCCACTGACCGCTCAGCGTCTCGGCGCGCACCAGCGGCGACGCGTCGGCGGGCAGCGCGCGCGCCAGCTCGGCGCCGACCTGCTGGTCCAGCGCGTTGGCGTGCTCCGTGCGCGGCCAGCACCCGCCCGCCGCCACGACCGTGCCCCCCCTCCCCCCACTGACCGCTCAGCGTCTCGGCGCGCACCAGCGGCGACGCGTCGGCGGGCAGCGCGCGCGCCAGCTCGGCGCCGACCTGCTGGTCCAGCGCGTTGGCGTGCTCCGTGCGCGGCCAGCACCCGCCCGCCGCCACGACCGTGCCCCCCCCTCCCCCCACTGACCGCTCAGCGTCTCGGCGCGCACCAGCGGCGACGCGTCGGCGGGCAGCGCGCGCGCCAGCTCGGCGCCGACCTGCTGGTCCAGCGCGTTGGCGTGCTCCGTGCGCGGCCAGCACCCGCCCGCCGCCACGACCGTGCCCCCCCCTCCCCCCACTGACCGCTCAGCGTCTCGGCGCGCACCAGCGGCGACGCGTCGGCGGGCAGCGCGCGCGCCAGCTCGGCGCCGACCTGCTGGTCCAGCGCGTTGGCGTGCTCCGTGCGCGGCCAGCACCCGCCCGCCGCCACGACCGTGCCCCCCCTCCCCCCACTGACCGCTCAGCGTCTCGGCGCGCACCAGCGGCGACGCGTCGGCGGGCAGCGCGCGCGCCAGCTCGGCGCCGACCTGCTGGTCCAGCGCGTTGGCGTGCTCCGTGCGCGGCCAGCACCCGCCCGCCGCCACGACCGTGCCCCCCCCTCCCCCCACTGACCGCTCAGCGTCTCGGCGCGCACCAGCGGCGACGCGTCGGCGGGCAGCGCGCGCGCCAGCTCGGCGCCGACCTGCTGGTCCAGCGCGTTGGCGTGCTCCGTGCGCGGCCAGCACCCGCCCGCCGCCACGACCGTGCCCCCCCCTCCCCCCACTGACCGCTCAGCGTCTCGGCGCGCACCAGCGGCGACGCGTCGGCGGGCAGCGCGCGCGCCAGCTCGGCGCCGACCTGCTGGTCCAGCGCGTTGGCGTGCTCCGTGCGCGGCCAGCACCCGCCCGCCGCCACGACCGTGCCCCCCCCCCCCCCACTGACCGCCCAGCGTCTCGGCGCGCACCAGCGGCGACGCGTCGGCGGGCAGCGCGCGCGCCAGCTCGGCGCCGACCTGCTGGTCCAGCGCGTTGGCGTGCTCCGTGCGCGGCCAGCACCCGCCCGCCGCCACGAACGTGCCCAGCGCGAACGCGCACGCCGCGCGCACCTGCCGACAAATCAACGGTTAAGTCGTGACGTGACGCATGGAATAGCGACCTTCACAATAAATTACAGACTAAGATCGAGCATCAACATTGTGTTGTTTGAGGTGCGCAATGAAGTCTGTACTGTCAAACATTCTAAACATAAGCATTCAATTCTCATATACAACCATAAAGACAACCATGGTGGCCCATGAGGGGGCATACCCGTTGTCCGAATACAATAATCCAACCAGGAAGGGTCTGGCACGGTCTGGTCTAAGCAGATGGCCATCATAGACCCAGTGGCCCTCCAATATGTCACTGAACAACGATGACAGCAACATAATTAAAAAAAAAAATCGGGGGCAATCTTACACAAATCGACCTAGTCCCAAAATAAGCAAAGCTTGTACTATGGGTACTAGACGACGATATACATACTTATATAGATAAATGAATACTGAAATACATAGAAAACATCCAAGACCCAAAAACAAATATCCGTGAAAAATGCACAAATAAATGCCCTGGCCGGGATTTGAACCCGGGACCTCTAGCTTCGGAGGCAGAGTCACTACCAACTAGGCTAGACAGGTCGTCAGGCATTAAATTAAAGTAGGGATAAGTTCGCTGAAGGTAATCATTGGTGGCCCATGAGGGGGATTATGCAGTGGCCATAATCCCCCTCAGTCCAATAGCTGCTAATGTAAACTAAGCTATAAATTACCTTAGGATGTGGTTCCCATAGTAGTGGACACAGTTTCTCATGCGCCAGGCCCTGTAGTCCGCCCCATCGCGTCACGTCACAGCCTCGTCATAGTCGACCTAGGCACATGCACGCCCATTGCCGTAGTAGCCAAAATGCCAATGCGAAAAATCTCAAGGGACCGATGAAATTTTGGAGGCACTTTTTGAGTGGCACGAAATGCATCGCTCCATCCTGATCAGGGGTAACGATGAAATCACAGTAAAACGTGAAAGTAAGGATATGTTCGCTGAAGATAACCACGGTAGCCCATGAGGGGACATTGCGTCCGCTGCCGAAGTACAATTGTAGAACTTCATTACAAAGACGTAAACTAAACTATAACTTACTTATAACTTTCATGTCTGTTTTGTGTATTGTGGTGTTGTTTTGTTTATGTTCTGAATTTGTGCCACAAATAAATGTATTCCTATTTCTATAAATTACCTCAGGACGTGGCTCCCGCAACAGCGGATACAATTTCTAATGCGTCAGGTCTCGAGCACCCAGCAACAATGATAGCAAGGTAATAAATTTTCACTGAAGGTAATCATTGGTGGCCCATGAGGGGCATTACGGCTGCCGGAGTCCAATAGCTGTTAACTTAATTACAACGAAGTAAGGTCTACCTGTAAACTAAACTATAAATTACCTCAGGATTTGGTTCCCGCAGCAGTGGATACAGTTTCTCATGCGCCAGGTCCCGTACTCCGGCCCATCGTGCCGCGTCACAGCCCCGCCATAGTCGACCTAGACATATGCACGCCCATTGCCGTAGCAGCCAGGACGGGTCTGTCAGTTGTTCTAGGCAAATGGAGATCATGGAGCCCTGGTGGTAAAGAATTAACGCTGAATTAGTAATCAGCATAAAGAGCATGATAAGTTTTACGTGACGATGCAAGAAATTGACATTTCAAATTTCCAAGTAGTATGAATGTTTGCGTTGAATATTTTAACTAAAATATTGCTTTACCTGCTGGGCCGCCTCTTGTCCAGCGGGGTAGTTATCTACGATCCCGGCGAGCACGTAAGCCGCCAACGTCCGATGTTCACTCTGAAAATAGTTTATTTTTTTAATTCTGTGAACGTTTTATATGCTAAAGATAAACATGGTGGCCCATGAGGGGGCATAATAATTCTGAGAGATATTCAAGCTAGGACCATAGTAGATTATATCATTATAAAGTTCAACGGCAGGAGATTTAGGCATGAAGTACTCACGTCAACGGTGGAATCTGCTAAGATTGAAAGGAAGTATTTGTGCCCTTTCGCGTTCACCAAGTCCACTTGACAGCTCTGAAAGAAATTGAATATTAAGTATGCTTGTAATTTATGCAAATCGTTTTGTAGTTTATTCAAGGTAATCTTGATTTCGTGAAATCCTATGTTGATCTTCATTAGTTCGCTATGATAGTCGACATTCGTAGTTGTACCACTCACAGAACCCATATACGCTCACTTTGGAGGGCCACTGGGGAATCACACTCACCGGGTCCACGGCTATGATCCTCGCCCAGATGTAGACCATGGAGGCGCGCAGGTCGTGCGCGGAGGCCTGCAGCAGCTTGAGCATGTAGGGGAAGATGCCGACGTGCAGCACGGCGCGCACGGCGCAGGCGCCGAGCGCCAGGAAGCGGCACAGGATCTGCAGCGCGCGCACGCGGTGCAGCGTGCTCAGCAGCACCTGCAGCACCATGGGCAGCTGGTCCGGCGGCGGCCGCGACCATACGTTGCCGTTTAGCGAGTTGGCTGTTAACAAAAATAAACAGTAAGTCGTCACCATCCGCTCCTTACTCTGAGGATGGCAGCGGATCTACCTTTACAGGATTAAGAGTAATCTGACACAGACTGTAAAATACTGATAGTATTTAGAGCGTAAAAAAAATCAACGCAGTACTAGTACGTCTGCTCCTAAGTATCACAAAGCTCGGCTTCCCAGGTACTCTTGTACAAAAACGACACGTACACTTGCCCAGGTCCAGCCACACCTGGAAGACGGTAAGATGGTCGCTCGGCTTCCCCGGTACTTTAGTATAAATGGTACACGTAGACTTGCCCAGGTCCAGCCACATCTGGAAGGCGGTGAGCTGGTCGCCCGGCTTCCCGGGTACACGTACACTTGCCCAGGTCCAGCCACACCTGGATGGCGGTGAGCTAGTCGCACTGCTCCCCGGTTACTTTACTATAAAGGGTACACGTACACTTGCCCAGGTCCAGCAACACCTGGAAGGCGGTGAGCTAGTCGCACTACTCCCCGGTTACTTTAGTATAAAGGGTACACGTAGACTTGCCCAGGTCCAGCCACACCTGGAAGGCGAGGCTTCCTGGAAACTTTAGTATAAAGACGACACGTACACTTGCCCAGGTCCAGCCACATCTGGAAGGCGGTGAGCTGGTCACTCGGCGTCCCAGTTACTTTAGTATAAAGGGTACACGTAGACTTACCCAGGTCCAGCCACACCTGGAAGGCGAGGCGTCCCGGAAACTTTAGTATAAAGACTACACGTACACTTGCCCAGGTCCAGCCACATCTGGAAGGCGGTGAGCTGGTCACTCGGCGTCCCAGTTACTTTAGTATAAAGGGTACACGTAGACTTACCCAGGTCCAGCCACACCTGGAAGGCGAGGCTTCCCGGAAACTTTAGTATAAAGACGACACGTACACTTGCCCAGGTCCAGCCACATCTGGAAGGCGGTGAGCTGGTCGCTCAGCTATCCGGGTACTTTAGTATAAAGACGACACGTACACTTGCCCAGGTCCAGCCACACCTGGAAGGCGGTGAGCTGGTCGCTCGGCTTCCCGGGTACTATAGTATAAAGGGTACACGTAGACTTGCCCAGGTCCAGCAACACCTGGAAGGCGGTGAGCTGGTCGCCCGGCTTCCCCGGTACTTTAGTATAAAGGGTACACGTAGACTTGCCCAGGTCCAGCCACACCTGGAAGGCGGTGAGCCGGTCGGTCGGCTTCCCGGGTACTTTAGTATAAAGGGTACACGTACACTTGCCCAGGTCCAGCAACACCTGGAAGGCGGTGAGCGGGTCGCTCGGCTTCCCGGGTACTTTAGTATAAAGGGTACACGTAGACTTGCCCAGGTCCAGCAACACCTGGAAGGCGGTGAGCTGGTCGCCCGGCTTCCCCGGTACTTTAGTATAAAGGGTACACGTAGACTTGCCCAGGTCCAGCCACACCTGGAAGGCGGTGAGCCGGTCGCTCGGCTTCCCGGGTACTTTACTATAAAGGGTACACGTACACTTGCCCAGGTCCAGCAACACCTGGAAGGCGGTGAGCTGGTTGCTCGGCTTCCCGGGTACTTTACTATAAAGGGTACACGTACACTTGCCCAGGTCCAGCCACATCTGGAAGGCGTTGAGCTGGTCGCCCGGCTTCCCGGGTACTTTAGTATAAAGACGACACGTACACTTGCCCAGGTCCAGCCACACCTGGAAGGCGGTGAGCTGGTCGCTCGGCTTCCCGGGTACTTTACTATAAAGGGTACACGTACACTTGCCCAGGTCCAGCCACACCTGGAAGGCGGTGAGCCGTTCGCTCGGCTTCCCGGGTACTTTAGTATAAAGATGACACGTACACTTGCCCAGGTCCAGCCTCACCTGGAAGGCGAGGCTTCCCGGAAACTTTAGTATAAAGACGACACGTACACTTGCCCAGGTCCAGCAACACCTGGAAGGCGGTGAGCCGGTCGCTCGGCTTCCCGGGTACTTTACTATAAAGGGTACACGTACACTTGCCCAAATCCAGCAACACCTGGAAGGCGAGGCTTCCCGGAAACTTTAGTATAAAGACGACACGTACACTTGCCCAGGTCCAGCAACACCTGGAAGGCGGTGAGCCGGTCGCTCGGCTTCCCGGGTACTTTACTATAAAGGGTACACGTACACTTGCCCAGGTCCAGCCACACCTGGAAGGCGGTGAGCTGGTCGCTAGGCTTCCCCGGTAATTTAGAATAGTAACAGTCAACAGTAACAATCAATTGGATAGTTAGTTTTGGATTTTGCGACCCTTTTTATGATTTTATTTTTATATAATGTTTGGATATGGTGGCTGAACTCATTTCACAATTGTTATTTTACTAAATTTCTTACCTTATAATTGGCTCCATATTTCTATTTAAAATGTCAACATGTTTAAAAAGCTGTTGAAACTCCTTTAATAAATAAATTAATAAATAATAGTGGCATTTCTTTGTATTTTTTTTTATTCAGAACACAGACAGTCATATAAACATTTTAAATTCACAGTACATTAAATAAAAAATGTACTAAAACAAAAATAAACAACAAACCTGGAGGTTCATTATTTTAAATAGTGGGTGTTAACTATGTATATAATAATTGTGTAAACAGAGTGTTAAATTAAGTAAAATACAATAAAAGTACAATAAAAAGGAAACATACTCATTCAACAAGTTTGATATCTAGCTACATAAGTCATTAACTGTTGTACTAAAATATCTTACGTTTTACAAGTAATTTAAGACTACATATTGAATTATGAAAAGGATCAATATCAAATAGGTGCTTGTTATAGTAATTAGGAACTCGTCTGAAAAAGGTATGCCTAGAATAATTCTTGCGAGAAAAACTAATATGAAAGAGAGATCGAGGGCGTAAGGGGTGATGCGGACAGCTGAGGGTAACTAATTTTAACAGATCTGGACAGTGGATAACACCTTTAAGAATTTTAAATAAAAACATAACATCTAAGTAATTTCTACGAATAAGTAGGGAAGGGACACCAAAATGCTTTGCCGCTAATGCAGACTTTTCGAAATAGGTACCTGTTCTATAACATAATGACTTCAAGAATATATTTTGTTTTTTTACATACGTACTCTTATATTTAAGCCCTAATATCATACTCACAGCAGTTACGTCAAATGATTTATTTTCTCTTTATAATTTATGTTGTTTGCGTCTGTGTCGTCATTCGATAGATTTAAGGCAGGACCCCACTGAAAACCAGCTTCGCGGTTGGCCGTGGCATTATGCTCAGTGGGGCCCTTTTTAGCTTAGTCTGTTGTGTATTCATGAATGTTTCTGTAATATGTTGTGTAAAGACGTTAATAAATGTATTTTCTTTCTTTCTTCTTTCTATAAAAGGTACACGTACACTTGCCCAGGTCCAGCCACACCTGGAAGGCGGTGAGCTGGTCGCGGAAGAACGGCGAGTGGTGGTAGACGCGCGGCGAGGGACCCAGCATGGCGGGCAGCTGCGCTAGCGCCAGGTCCAGCGTCTGGTCCCACGCGGCCCACAGCGCGTGCGACGCCAGCGAGGGCAGCGGCGGCGAGGACACCGGGGTGCAGTTGTATGATCTGGAATATAACAAATGTAATATTTCTCGAAAATAGCCGTAAAAGTGGACGTTACTCGCTACATATTGGAAGGCGAAGTGTACAGTTTATGGTCAGTCATTAATTACAAAAAAACTAACATTACTACGCATAACGTAAGGCCCCATGTACAATATGGCTGCAAGTTTTAACTTATTGGTCAAGCTGTGTGCACTTGCTTAAAGCGGTGACCACACCGCTGCTCAAAACACGGTGACGGTACGGAATCGCAGTGAACGTCAGGAAGAAATGAGTTAAAAACATCATGCATGAGGCACTTCACTGGGTTTATGGAGCGTCAGTGCGTTTTAAGCAGCGGTGTAACCAGATCCTAATACGTGCTATTAGCTACTTAATACGTGCGTACTAACATTACTAATTAGTAAACGGTTCACTCAAATTATTATCGTAATAAACGAATCATCAGGGCCTTTAGGCGAATTCTCTCATCGAATGGTTGGTCATCCGTAAACTAAAGAAAAGAGTGCCTCCTATTTCATAAATAAGTCTTACCTCATGATTCGGTCGGCGAGCAGGAAATTCCGGCACAAGCTAGCCGTGAGAAGATCAGCGCGGAACAACTGTTGGAATAGTTCCGGGGGAAGGGAATTCCACGCGATGGTGTCGGTGATGGCGGTGAATATCCAGTTCAGTTCACCGAGCATAGTCCGCCGGTCGGTCACTTGTCCGGGGATTCTGAAACAGAAGTCATGGATATAATCTAATAGTCAATGCCTACAACTAACTAGTTTGATCACAATAGAAAGTTAGCAGTGTTTTTTTTTTAGATCAACTACGGTCAACTTAAAAGGGGCTTAACTCCTTTGTACAGACAGACACCAGCACCAATATTTGCTATAATAAATCACGTATAAATATCTGACGTGACTCTTACAGGGTGATTCAGGAGACGTGAGCAGGACCAACACTACATACATAGAAAATGGCAATGAATCGTTCACCATTGTATTTAAGTGGAACACCCATACCTTTTTCCTGTATTTTAATTTTTGTTAAGTTAAAGTTTAATTCTCTACAATCATGGTCACCCTACAACAACTCGTTTATAAAGATTATACCTCTAACTGTTTGACAGCACTTTAATTACGAAGAAAGTAAATTGTCACATTGAGTGAGATACGATATTTCAAAAGTAATCGGACTCAGATGACATTCAATTTGACACGTATCACTTGACTGAAGTATTCTAATTGTAGAGTGACCATGAATTTCGTAAATAATTTAAAACATTTTGTTTTCAACACCAAAGATAAATGAACGTTAATTTCACTAATAGCGGTACGAAGTAGTAGATTATGGTCTACTGAATCCGTAGTGTTGAGCTTGCTCACGTCTCCCGAATCATCCGTATATGTAGGGCCGTTAGGCCGTGTAAATATTTTTTCACATCTACTATCCAGAAAAGAGTCATCGTTACCCTCAAATGATGCATCAAAGTGGTACTTTTCTTCCCTCATGTGGCGGTAAGGCACATAATGTTAATTAGATTACTTAGATTAGATAATCTCTACAACGTGATTTAGATAAGAGATTAAGAGCGTGCGAGATGTATGGATGATTAAGTATGTCTGTGTAGTTACTAGTATAATGGAATATGAAATAATGCTGAAATAATAATGGAATAATGCTGTTGGATGTGTAACTGTGTTCCGAGTACGCATTTTGTTTTTAGTACTTTGTTTAAGTATATTACTCAAACGCTATATGTAAGATCCTGTAATTGGCTCTGTTGTAACTAATAATGTTGTTACTTAGTTTTATTGCTGTTGGTTCTCCTATGAATAAATAAATAAATAAATAAATAAATGATCAGTAATCTATGGTAGTTCTGTCTGTCACTGAGTGTGGACTTCCATAAGCCCCTCTGGGGTGTAGTCCAAACTCCACTCTACCTGCTCCCCCATCAACATCCAATATTACCTGGCATGTGGCCACTATCCTCAACCACCAGCCACGGCCTGGCAAACCTCATTTGAGGGCAACAATGACTGTTAAGTATCGGAAACCGCGTTAACGGAGCCATAGCCGGGCGGTGGGCCGCGATCGCGTGAGCGACGCTTGCGCCGCTGTTTTTAGTGTCAAGCGGGTCGCCGCGCAGAGCGCACGTTGGTGTTGGGTTTGTTCGAACGATTTACGGAGTCCCACTGTTTTCTGATAGCACATAAGGTCGCTACGGTAGCCGCGTGCACATTGTACAGTTAGAACAATTGTAACACAATTTTATGGGAAAATGCGGACCTTTCTGGTGAAGAAATGAGGCCGGACAGCCGCTGCAACGGGGAGCGACGAGTGCCTGATCTCCTGGCTTCACGAGTACAGTCGGCAAGGAACCACACACACATTTCACACAAATACAGTTACACATATCCTTGCAAGGCCATTAGGCCACTTGAAGCGACTTAGCGGTGTAAGTACCTAGATTTTAAAACTTTAAATTGCGTTATCGCAGTCCAGTTTTCGTATCCCGGCTGAGGCAAATTTGGTGGGAGCAGAAGCATCTCTTGGGCCCAATGTTCCTTGCTGTCAGGCTGGATACGAAACAATGACTCTTTTCCTCATAAAAGGTGTGAAAAGCAGTATGTGCCACTCGATAATAAAATTATTCGTAAGACGTAAACAGGTCGCCGGCAGGTCGGGGGTGCCACCCAAAGACTCACTTGTCGATGAGGTCGTGCACGTTGTGGTGGCGGTGCTGGTGCACGCTGGCGGCGCGCGTGTGGCGCAGCACGAACCACTTCATGGCCATCTTGACGGGCGTGGTGAGGCAGGCCGTGAACAGGTCGGCGGGCAGCTCGGGGCTCATCGGCAGCGCCTGCCCGGCGGCGCACGCGCCGAGCTGGATGCAGTTCTTGTACGACACCATGGGGGGAGGCGTGCCGGAGCCTTTGCTGTTCACTTGCATCTGGGAGAACACATTTTTAACCGACTTGAATGGAAGGAAGGAGGTTCTCAGTTCATCTGCATGTTTGCTTGTTTTTTTTTATGTATGTATGTTCCCCGATAACTCTTGACCACGTTGGTCGATTTTGATAATTCTTATTTTGTTTCAAAGCAGGTCACCCCGTCATTGGTCCCATATAAATTTGGCGAAGGTCTGATGATGGGATCTAGGTGGAATCGAGGGAACTCCTCACTTAATGGGCCTTACGGAAGACCAGCGCTGGCTGTAAAGCCAGCAATATGCTGAGTTGGGTCCATTTCGTGGCACGGCCCTATTTTGTTTGTCTTTCCTTCTTTTTATTATTATTATTATGTACCGTGTGTGGCACGAATAAACGTTTTTGAATTGAATTGAATTTGATAGGCACGCATATGCCGATTTCGGTATTTTCTGTAAGTAACCAAGCATTGGCTCACGGAAACCACTAATGGTGGCATAGCAAGTACAAAATTGGAGTCGTGTTTTGGTATAAATTATTAATGTTAACCCGCGTATAGTAGATAGTACAACAAGTGCATAAAGCAAGCCATTTTAACCGAGACAATTTACTCGATTCACTCTGCTTTTCACTTTGATTGCGAGAAAATTAAACAAGTCATTAAAGTTATGTTATCAAATTTATATTTTTATCGCTCCGGCGTTTGGAACGATCAAACCCTGGATTTACCAAAATATCTTCACCATGATCTACAAACAGCCACCCAGACATATGTCAGCTCTCGATTTTTTCTCAGTGAGCAATAGATTATGAGTGCACTAATAGAAAAATGGTGGTCCAGATGCCTTTGTAATTGTACAATACTCAGGTATTTAGGTAAATGGCGGCCATGAAATGCAGAATGCGTCAAACGTAAAATTTCTATTAAAGCAATTTATACTTTTGGCCAAAGCCCTAGAGTTGATAATCCGGTGAAACGTAAAATAAAAAAAGTAAAAGTAGTTTATTCTTCAAATTAGGCATATTACATGCACCTATGAAATGTTATTGCATGTAGTCTTTGTCTACGAAGTATGTTTATCTTTTATGAAGGACGGTAATGAGAGCAAAACCGCACAATATGACAATGGATTGGACACAACCAGAACCTAACAACAATGTCTAACAGGTTATAGTAAACCCGCATATAAGGTAACGCAACACACGCTCACACACGCACACGTACAAACACACACACTCACGAGAGCAAAGCTTGCAAACGTGGCCGACCTGTTTAGTTTTAGTTTAGTTTTACTTTAGTGTATAATAGGGATCAGTCTGAAAATCAGCGCTGGATAGACTTATGTTCAGCAAACGCTAAGACTTGTGCCCATTGCCTGAATATTTATTTTCATTTTTTATATCAAATTATTATTTACTTTTTTGTTTACTTTTTTATCTCTGTCGTTTAGTCGAGTTCATAAATATATGTAAACTCTATTCCTTTGTAATAAGGTTCAAACCCTCCCCACGTCTTCAGGTACATCGACAGTACGGTGTGCGTACCTCATAGTCCCGCTCGTGTTGGTCCGCGAACGCGCGGAAATTGTCCACTATGACGCCCGCGTTGGAGCAGTCATACACGTAGAGCGACGGCGCGCCCATCCACGTCTGCAGGTCGTACATCGACAGTGGAATGTACTGTGTGTATGCCTGCGGATAAAAACATGGAGTTCAAACCTCAGCCACCACCACCACTACATCAGTCGAAGGACGTCCACTGCTGGACATACACTACCGTCAGAAAGTTTAAGACCAAACACAAAATATGCAAATAGTCAACATTGATTGATTATCCACTCAATTTTGATTCGTCTGTCCGTAGTACTCTCAACCAGTTTGCAAAAGTCAATCCTTGTGAGAAATAGCCCATTGCAATATTTTTGCCTTGTTTGGTTTGCGTTATAATTTATGAAAATTAAACTAAAAATTGTGTTTGATCCTAAACTTTTTGACGGTAGTGTAGGCCTCCCCCAATTTCATGGGGGGTAAATGACATAATCGCCACGCTTGGCATGCGGGTTGGCGAGCGCAGTATCTCCACCGCACGCCAGGGATGCTGCTGCCCATCCCCCGGTGGTCTTGGTCGTAGTTTTAGGACATACCCGGGTCCAAATCTCAGCAATAAAGGCTATTTTATTTTTTTATTTAATACCAAGATTGGGCTTTTTACAAGGAGAGATTTTTTTATAAAAGTGGTCGAAACACGCATATATATTGTCGGCCTGTTTAGCCTAGTTGGTAGTGCCAGTGCCTTCGAATCTAGAGTCTTCGAGTCTTCGAGTCTCGGGTTCGAATCCCGGTAAGGGCATTTGTTTCTGTGGTGAGCAGAAACATTTGCTCCTGAGACTTGGATGTTTTCTATGTATTTAAGTATATATCTTTTAAATATATCGTAGTCTAGTACCTATAACACAAGCCTTATTGAGCTTACTACGGGACTAGTTTGATTTGTGTAAAAATTGTTGTGTTGTTTGATTTGTGTGTGTGTTGTTGTTTGTTGTTGTTGTGTGTTGTGTATTTGTCTATAATTATTTATCTATCTATTATTATGTCACCTGCTGTTACTTTACTACTACTTAGGTTGTTATTAGATCTTGCGACTTGGAAACTAGAGCTTATAGGTATTTCGCGTGAAGTTAAGGCATTAATATCCAAATGTTGAAATATTAATTCTGTGAGTAGGCCTCGCGGGACCTGTCGCTGTCTGTAAGCGAGACACGTAAAAATGTTGTGTACATTATTTCTGACACATAGGCCCACCCTCCAAGCTGTTTCCATTCCTCTCTATTAATGGTTTTCCTGGTCCAAGTGGCGCCCCCTATAGACTTACCCCCTTATTCATAAAACTTAACAAACCTCTGTTAACTAAAATTTGCTTTGTCCCTTTCTCACAAACATAAATGTCAAAGTTACAGATAAGGACAAACGAACTTTAGCGGCCTGTTAACTAATATAGACTTGATGGACGTTTATGAATAAGAGGGTTAATGTCTAATAGCTGGGAGAGGCCTATCTGTCAGAAGACACGCTGAACACTAATCCGGACAATCCGATGTGTTAGTTTTTAAGTAAATTGTGTATAAATTAAATGTAATACTGTTTTAGTTTCGGAAATAAATGCTATTATGATGATGATTATGACATTATTTCTATTACCAAGATTATCACCCAATTTCGTAGTCTTCTAAACTAGACACCTAGAACACATCAGGTTTTATTACGACAATGTATACACGTTTATGAAGCTGAGTGTACAGTCCAACGTGACCCTCTCTCCATAGAAGTGTGTATGCAGGGGGTAAGGTTTCTCTTGGCAGCTGATTGTGCATAGTAAAGAGTGATATATTGCGGACCGGTTGGTATGACTGACCCTGTTGAAGACCCAGATCTCCCCCTGGCTGGTGGGCTTGGGAACTCCGTGGCCGTTGTAGTGGAACAGCACGCGCTCATCCTTCGCGTTCCGGCGCAGCGAGCAGCACAGCTTCTTCACCTGACACACAACAACACACAAATTGACGTAAGACATAATATGCTGGTTGCAGATGATATCGTTGATAAATGTACCAAGAAACCTGCCTAATTAGTTATTAGGATCCAAGAAATAACCAGTTTTAACGCGCTAGGTGGGCGCTCGTCTCGTAGGCGCTTTCTACATACGGTTCACTTTCGTTAGCAGTGAAAGTGTTAAGTCGGTTTCCTTCGAAAAAGCAGTTATACTAATCTGTGGACTTCGTAATAACGTCAAAATAGTAACAAAGTTAGTATCCCAATTTTAATGGTTTGATATATTGTTATCTAGGTCTCGGTGCGTCGGTACAGTCCTATACATATTTCTTTAGTTCAAATGCTAATAGAAAAAAAAAATTGTTTACTGATTTAATATTTACTAAGAAAACTTCCGGGTCCAGTCAATATTAAAGATATGTTTGGTTAGTTATTAACGCCTCTTATCCATTTTTATATGGCACATTCCATATACGTACAAATCATTTTACAACTTAATTTACATCTATACCTTAACAGACCACTGAAGTGACTATTACTTCACAATTTTTTAAGGAAATTGACACAATTAATAATTCACTCAGACTAAAACCCATAAAGAGAACCGCCCTAAAGCCCAACACCTAACCTTGAACCCGAGGGGGGCAGACACGCTCGCAGAACACCCCCGTGGCCTTCACGTCACCCGCCGGGTTGAACGACCCTCAAGGGCGCGCCCACGGTTGCTAATTCGGCTTCCTTCAATGGTTTAGACATCTACTGTGCGATATAGTTGCTATAGGTATAATGGCGATTAGCTGGAAGTATTTTAGGGAGGCACAAAAGTCACATTTTATTTTGTAGAAGTAGATTTGCTCACCTTAACATTTGGTAAATGATATAACTGCGATCTCACTATTTTTGGCTGACAAACCCTTTTAGAACACGTATTTGCGTATACAACATTTTTACAAGCTTTTATTAAACTTTCACTGTTCGTATGTAAGTATGACAATTTGCAATATTTTTTCAGCCATTTGCCGGTATCCGATTGAGCTGAAATTTGGTATACTTATGTAAGTTCGGTGACGATGCGATATTATGGTACCACCGAGATGATCTGATGATGGAGAAAAAAGTGGCCATAGCATCTCCTAAACTACACAAGATTAACCAGCTGTGTTTGTGCTCATTAGAATCGTCTTAGCGAGTAATTGGCGATTGCGGAAAAAAGTACAGTCGGCAATAAAAGCTTGTACCAATAATATATTTTTTAGACAGAAACTTTTTATATAAAACGGTCCGATCAGGTAACAGTATATATCAGTTGTTCCCAATGTTGAACAGACGAGACCCACCTAAAAACATCCAAATTTGGGTGGGACTCGATTCTCATTGAACAAATGAGAAATAAGTAAATACCGGCTGGTCCAAAAATCTTAGGCCTCATACAATATTTAATAACGACCCACCAAGTGTTTGGGAAATGCTGCAGTATATAAATGTTGTTATGCGTACTGCGTTCCCAACATCCCAACTAATTTAAATTTATTGATCTGAGCGAAGCCAAGCTCGCACTCCTCCTAGACCTCAGATCATAGAAAGAAATAGATGTGAAACGCATGGGCGCGGCGCATGTCGCCGCGACATGGTCAAAAATAAGTGTCAGTGATAACATATGAAAAAGCGTTATATATTCTGCGAGTTGTACATTGAAAGTTTTGTACAATAATCACCCCGTACCGCGGTAGGCCACGGCGCAATGTATCATACCGTTGTAGCTTTGGTCGCTGCGTGAATTATTTAGTGGTGCGCAGCCGCTGGCCCGCTGTTAGGCTCCGCCCAACTAGAGTGGTGCCGGTTAAAATTGCAGTTTATGCGTCATCGATAAAATGGAATACATAGAATGTCGAACTAGTCATTTAATATCAACGGTAAATTGACAAATCAATATTTAATAAACATAATTTTGTTCCAAAAGACTGCAGGTGCAGACCAACTTCCAAATTGATCTTATTAACCGACTTTGATAGAAGAAAGAAGGTTCTCATTGTTCTCAGTTCGTATTCATGTTTTTTTATGTATGTACCGCTATAATGCTTTACCATGTTATACAACTTTGGTGATAATATGAACACCATCTAAACTGGCTATTTCAATAGTCATCAAAATGTAAACATAATAATTTAAAGATCGATGTCGATAAACCATCATCCCTCTAGTGTTCATTGCCTTTTTTGAGTGGTGCATAAAGCCAATCGCAGCGCTTGTTTGCATGATGTCGTAAACTCGGCGGCACCGCCCGTGGTTTTGTTTTTACACGGTTCAATCTGTATGTGTGGACTTGGTGGGAGAAAATTGGAGATTTCGTTGAAAGGAAGCAGTAGGGCACTTCTCCCTTTTTTATGTTCTGACTCCTAGACGCTTCAACCGATCACGCTCACATTTTGCATGTCGATAGGTGACACCATGACGATGGTTTAGATTTTAAAAAATACACACCACGGAGGAATAATCACCGAAAAACTGAATTTCCGTATATTTCAATGCTAAGCGATTAACTGTCAGGGGGGTTGAGACCGGTAGACGCGCTCAGCTCAACATTTGCAACCAGCAAACTGTGTTGCATACCTAGTTTAATGATTTCAGGATTTCTGTATTATTGTATGGATATGATTGAAGCGAAAGAAGTATGTAAGGACCGTAGTATTTGGCGTTCTTTGGTCTCTGCCTGCCCCATGGGATATAGGCGTGAGTTTATGTAAAACGAGGTATATGTTGTTTTACTCACATTCAAAGTGTGCTTGCTCTATGCCAGGCAGTCTTCGGCGAAAACTTCGCATTTTTCCGTGATGAGTACCAATTTGCCTGTTCAGTACGGAGATTATATTCTTACTCTGGAAACGTATATCAGTGTGGTCTTACCTCGTCGCTCGTAGGGTCCAGCGACTGTTTGTAACGCGCGCGGGGCTGCCAGCGCTCGTATTGGGTCTGCAATGCATGTCCAATGTTCTCGAGAGCCTTGTTAGACTGCGATAATGGATCTGCAACAAAGCAATGCCTGTCACTTCTGGTGACCTAGTACTTAAACATCCCGGGAACGAGTAGCGCAATGCGTTTTATACAGAATTATAACGAAACTGGTTACTTGAGCCTTTTGACTAGCTTCAGAGACGTGCTGTGCGAATCGTGGACGATTCCAAACTCACGAGCGCTATTGAACCGTTAAGTTTAAGGCGAAACTCTGATTCCTTGTGCGTGTTCTATCGCTTGTATAAAGGGTTGTGCTCCGAAGAACTGTTCGACATGATGCCCACGGCCGCTTTCTACCATCGCACCGCTCGCCGCAGGCATTCATCCTCATATTACATATATTTTTATGACATGCCGCAACGGATGTAATGTTACATGTCATAAAAATATACGTAACGTCGTCGCCAACGCGACGCAATGTAACGCAACGCAGCAGTATGGCCCGCTGGCCAGTTATCGTGTCGCTAAATTTTAGCTATCGCGGCCAAGGCCCCGTGAACCACAAACGTCTATCCGTGACTCACTAGTCAAGTCTAAATATATCTATACGAATTGGAACCTTAGCTCACAGACATAGGCTACGTAATGTATAATGGACACATTGTATTACGCACTTTATAGCTGTTTGGAGGTCAGCACATACGTATCTAGACGCGGTATAGACATGCGAGAGTCCAATTAAAAAGGGACATTCCCCAGACCGTTTTGTTTGGCGCTACATAAAATAAATATTAAATTCAAGGACGGCAGAAAAGTAGGTGGCCAATTTGACTATTTTTTATGTCATCACTTCTGATTTCCATAATTTATAAAGCAATTTCAAAAAAGTATGCTTGGATTAAAAAAAAAAAAACATAAAAACTGGTGAGATTTGATGATGGGATATTTTTTATTCAATATGTCAACAGTAATGTTTTTAAACCTTTTGAATATTAAAGTTTTACTTCAACTGCGTAGTAGATCGAAATAAGTATGAAAAGGGAAGAGTTCCTTAAACGCGGCATGGGAGATAATTTGCGAGATGCGAGGTCAAAAGTTATTGATAATATCAATACCAATGCCAAGGTTAGATTGGGCTTTTTACAAGTAGTTTTTTTTTTATAAAAACGTTCGTAACATACATATGGTCTACCGGATGGTGCACAGACAACCAGGCACCATAGTTCACGGACTCCTGCGATAACTCCGAAAGGCAAAATTCTCGGATCGAATTTGGATTAGCATTTTCGGTTCGGATCTTTTATTGATTTCACTAATATCTATCCAGGAGCACAACTTTCTGTACCTGACCCTTAACCCAGCCATCTAGCGAGTCTCTTGACGTGTTGGTTGTTGGTACTCTTCAATATTTAATAAGTATTGTGATTCATGCTATTTCAATGGCATTGATCACATGAAGAAGGTTTTATTAACCTCTAAAACCCTGGCTACACAGCATTATTCTTGTTTTCATTGAGCTGTCTCAAAATCAAACATCAAATCAAATATTTATTCTGCAAATAGGCCACAAGGGCACTTTTACAAGTCAAAGCGTGAATTTATACAATTAAAAAAATGACAATCTTACTTAATAATAATGATTAAAAAAATATACTGATTAACAATTAAATAAAAATAAATTTACAAATATTAAGGACGTATTGAATACGATCTGTCCGAATAAACAAAAAGTACATAAAATTAATTTAATATCTCAGAGATGTATATGGTCTCTGAGCGTCCAAATACGATTAATAACAATTATTTAAAAGTCCTTCAAAAAATCAAATATTTATTCTGTAAATAGGCCACAAGGGCACTTTTACAAGTCAAAGCGTGAATTTATACAATTTAAAAAAAAAACTGACAATCTTACTTAATAATAATGATTAAAAAAATATACTGATTAACAATTAAATAAAAATAAATTTACAAATATTAAGGACGTATTGAATACGATCTGTCCGAATAAACAAAAAGTACATCATCATGTCAGCCGAAAGACGTCCACTGCTGGACATAGGCCTCCCCCAAAGACTTCCACAATGACCGGTCCTGCGCCACCCGCATCCAGCGGACACCCGCGACCTTCACCAGGTCATCAGTCCACCGTGTGGGGGGCCTGCCCACGCTACGCCTTCTGGTACGTGGTCGCCACTCGAGAACCTTTCCGCCCCAACGGTCCATGTTCATCCTTAGACCAACTTGCTCGGAGGCTTTACTGAGGTCATTGAGCATTGTACTTAAAAAGTACATAAAATTAATTTAATATCTCAGAGATGTATATGGTCTCTGAGCGTCCAAATACGATTAATAACAATTATTTAAAAGTCCTTAGAGATGTAAATGATCTCTAAGCGCTAAAATTAAAATAAATAAACTTAATATTGTTAGAGATGTATAAGGTCTCTAAGCGTCAATAACAATAAAACTAATCCAGAACAGGATTATGTCTCTCGTCAATCTAGATACAATAAAATAACACTAGTATTAAGGTATTTACTTTGCCCTTGCAAGCATGAACAGACCGGACTCCACAAACAGCACCCGATCACGAGTATGACGCGTATCTCAGCCATCGCCTCCCTCGACCATCTGTTAGGGAAGGTGGCGACCCGATCAACGACGCCGCCGTAAGCAAATCCCTTTAAGCGAGCATGACCTATTCAGGCTGCCGGTCTGGAAGCTTATAAATACTTACAGAAAATTGATTACTCTTACACCTCTCGCTACAGTGAATAAAGACCATGTCACGCCAAGTAATCTAGTCTGAAACTCATCCTTTATGATCTCTCCATCTCTGAGCTATGGTTCCGATAGTACATACCAATCCAGCACTCGAGGCGAGCGCACGGCTGTGTCTTGACCACGTCGGGCGGGTCCACGCCCACATTGAGGCACAGCACCAGCGCTACGCAGTGTGTCTTGTACTGGAAATAAAACAGAACAAAATTCAAGCTGTAAATCAGCCTCAAGGACAGCCTTTCCGCCTGAGATGTGCAAGCTACGCTACGAAAATCAGTTGCCATCAGTGCTATGCTATGCGAACCAATGAATATATCGGCGAGTCGTCTCCCATAATAATATGATTAGTGGATTCAAACGCATCCACAGCAACGTAGCATAGCACATCTCTGGTGGAAAGGTACCCTAACTAATTTAATCAAGTTATAAGTACACAATGAGTTTAGACTGCTTTCAATATTGTATCACTATAATTGTTTAAGTTTAAAATTCTAGTACTATCTGTGAAGTCCTGTAACTAGCTCTGATGTTAATATTCATGTTGTAACTTAGTCTTACTGCTACTGGTTCTTCTATAAATAAATAACACCAGAGATGGCAAAAAAAATCCTAGGGTGTTTCACTCTAGGCGGCAGTTGCCTATGGGCGCCCAATTGCCAACTGAGAAACAAATCAAGGGAATGATAAAATTCCACCTTGATCAGATACCAGGGTCATTCTGTAACATTAGACTTTTGGTAAGTATGGTATTAAAATAACGTTTTTTTATATGATGATGATGATAGTTGAGTGTCGATCAAGCTTTGTATAAGCTTGCAGTATTTAGTATGTCAGGTTGGTTGGTCAGTATGGTCAGACAGGCTGTTTTGCCACATTATAAGACTGTTCAATTTACTAAGCGGACATATTAAACTCAAGCTTTAAACCTTAAACTAAAACTAACTAATAAGTACTGGCCGGATAGAACAACTCCAACAGCAGCACTAGAGATGATGCTAGGACTCCTACCACTGCACATACATATACAAAAAGAAGCAGCTGCAACAGCTATACGATTAAAAAGCCTAAACCTATGGACAAAACACAATACACCACACACAAAAATCTACAACAATCTTACCTCAAACATCCCTATGATTGAGGCAGAGGTAGACAGAGTACAGAAAACTGCGGTCTTCCGGAAGGAATATGATATAATCCTAGCAGAAGACTCGAAAGAAGGGCTAAACCAAACCAACCTAAGAATCTATACCGATGGGTCTAAAACGAATGAGGGAACAGGATGTGGTGTATTCTCAGAAGACTTGAGCATACACATATCCAAACCCCTAGGTGAATACAATACGGTCTTTCAAGCTGAATGTCTGGGGATCATCGAAGCTTGTAATGCCGTGGAGAGACGACAAGTCAAAGACACAAACATACTAATACTCTCAGACAGTAAATCAGTACTGCAGGCACTGAGAAGTGACATATATACATCAGGCCTAATATACAAATGCCACCAAAAGCTTTCAAAAATGTGTGGATACAAAAACAAGGTAACTTTACAATGGATAAAGGGACACAGTGGCTCGAGAGGAAACGATGCAGCGGATGAACTAGCCAGAAAAGGCTCAGAAACACCGGCATACGGACCGGAGCCAATTATACCCCTACCACAAAAATACATATATAACCAACTAAACCGGTACGCTAAACATCTGCATCAAAAGTACTGGGAGGAGATAGACACATGTCGACAGACGAAAGAGATACTGTCTGAACAAAACCACAAACTCACAACTACATTACTAAGGACGCACAGAGACCAACTACGCAAAGTAGTAGGGTTAATAACAGGACACAACACACTCAACAAACACCTATACAACCTAGGCATCACAGACAGCCCCATGTGTAGAGCATGCATGGAGGCAGAGGAGACGTCTAAGCATGTTCTACTGGACTGCAAGCAGGTAGAAATATACAGGAAAAAGCACATAGGAACCCCGAACACACTGCACGAAGCAGTAAACAATACCAAAGCTTTGGTAAACTTCATACAGGAGCTAGGGTGGTTAGAGTAGCGCTACCCCTTTCACGCAAAATAGGCACGCTAGATGTCGACTTGCGGAAAACGCCCAGAAAAACTAACTAACTAACTGGCCGGATATAAAATGACCATGGATAATTCTATCAAGTGTTTTATATATTTTATTATATGTCAAAATATTTTTCGAGATGGAACGAATTAATATTGAAGATCGAAAATTAATCTTGCAGAATTGGTGTACAGGCAAATTTTTATTGCGGAAAATTGCTAATAAGTTTCAATGTTCCAAGTCAGCGGTGTTTCAAATAATAAAAAAGTTTGGGGAGCACCATACCCTCGAAGATTTACCGAAATCGCGACGCCGAAGTGGATCGGCAAACCCACATATCGATGAAAAAGTCGTGTGCTTGTTAAAATCTAAAAAGTACATGTCCGTTCGGGAAATTGCTAAAAAGTAGGTGTTAGCATAGGTACTATACAAAATATAAAAAAAAGAAATAACATACGGACATACAAGAAACAAAAAATGCCAAAGAGAAGTGTTGAGCAACAAACGCGGGCCAAAAAAAGGTGCGGAAATTTATATCATATGTTACTGACAAATAAATCTCGATGCATTCTCATGGACGATGAAACGTACGTAAAGTTTGACACCAATACGTTACCAGGGCCCCAGTATTACAATGCAGTTGTAGGAGAAAATGTACCCGATGCCGAAAAAGCCATAAAGATGGACAAATTCGGTAAGAAAGTTCTTATATGGCAGGCAATTTGTTCCTGTGGCCTCAAAAGTAACTCTTATTTTGCAACCGGCACTATTAATCGCGAAATTTATAGAAATGAATGCATCAAAAAACGGTTGCTTCCAATATATAGAAAGCACAGTGTCCCCCCTTTGTTTTGGCCTGATTTAGCAAGTGCTCACTATGCTGGTGAGACCGTGACGCTGTTAAATACAAAAAACGTTGAATTTGTTAAAAAGGTAGACAATCCACCAAACTGCCCGGAGCTCCGCCCAATCGAGCGATACTGGGCCATTGTTAAGAGATACCTGAGGAAGGATGGCCGAGTAGCTGGTTCATTAGAAGAATTTAGACGCATGTGGTTTTCTGCATGTAGAAAAGTTTCAAAAAGTGACGTGCAAGCACTTATGCGGCGAATCCGGGCTAACGTCCGAAAATTCTACCGTTGTAATTAAATTTGATTATTTTTGTGTTTATATTGCATTATTTTAAAATTGTAAATAAATATTCATCATTATAAACTTATTTTTGTAATAAGAATTTCCTATATAAACCGATTTTTGATGTCCGCTTAGTAAATTGAACAGTCCTTATATGTTTCATTTAAAAATGTAAATTAATATTTTGCCCATATTTTTCCGAGAAATTAAATACAGAGCTGCTAGCACGAAACAAAAATGAACTAAATTCGAATATCTCCCTCTCTGTTGCATTTGCATATTCGAGAGACAGAGAAAGATATTACAACTTCGTTCGTAGCAGATTCTGATCTGCTACTGTGAAACGAAAACGAATGGTAGGTACAATATCAGTGCAGTCTTGACACTGATATTATTACTGCTAAAGTTAAAATTCCTTCCTAATGGAATGTTTATAACTTTGCCACAGTAATAATCAACTTTCTTAAAAACACCACACTTAAACTAGAAATGGGGAAAAGCCAACTCTCAGATCATTTACCGGCTGGGTGAAATGCGAATATCTGATGCGAATATAAGAGCAGTCTCCATAAGGCTAAGAGGTACAAGGAGGCAAATTATATCTCTTGGCTGTGAAGACGGAACCGGAATCCACTGAAGAAGGGCATCCTACATTAACGGTGGTTATCACTACCAAATGAATATATACTGTAACTATTTATTCAGTATCAACACCTTGAAAATTATTATTTACTTACTTATAGGTTACCTACGCTGATTTGCATTAAGGCTGGGGTGCACCGACTTACGATCACAGACTGATCAACGTTAAATATGGCGCCGGCAGCTGTCATCCCATAGAAACTTGTCAAACTTTCCATACATTGAAATTTTAACGAACACAGCTTACGATTACAGACGGTTTGGTGCAACCCAGCCTAAGCCTGCTATTTGTACATTACTGTGTTTTATGCAATAAATTTTAAATTCCCAGGCAATGAATCATGAAACATGAAGTAATCACTTTCTTATATTATTTCAATTTAAGTCACCAAAGTCTATATAATTATGGAACTTGATTGCATAATTGTAACAGTTGTGTTTACAATAACAGATATATTATTACTTGTGAAGGTAATATCAGTATCACCCTGACCCTGATAAATATGTTCAGTGTATGCTGTGTATGCTAGCTCCTAAACTGGGGACTATTCCCGTATTATCCATGACTCAGCTCATCGCGGCATCTTAATGCAGTGAGTGACTAAAACAAATGCAAATTGTACGATACTGCCGAAATGCAGCAAGCGAAAATAACCATCAAATGATCTTATTAGTATCTATTTAAAGCATGTTTCAATTAAAAAGCAATAGATTTAGTGAGACTAGATCAGCCTCGTCAAGTTCATTTATATTTTTTCGCAACTTCGCGACCAACCCATGTGTGTTTGTTGTCATGTGCGAGCAGATACGCAGTTCAATATTACTCGACTTTACGCAACAATACCTTTTCCTTCACTCTCCATGAGTGCTCCACACGTTCAGCTCCCTTTATAGGCTCCAAATGCCTAGGTTTATCGTAGCTGAGAGGCAAATCCCAGTCGTCAATCTCCGAACCACTTTCGCTATCACCTTGAGCACTGTCCTCCTCCTCATCCTTTACGGCGAGATAAGGAGGCATGTCTGTCATTTTCACACAACACACAGCCACCACTCACTTATCTTATTTTACAATCATTTATAACTTCGCAATAACCATATGAGAGTAAAAAAATCTTGTTTTACTGTAGTATCAATATCAAGCTTTTATTGAAAACTAACGTGAGACGAGACGGTGAGGATAGTTGATGTTTTAATTTATCCCCTTTTGACATGGGGCTATGTCTTGAAATCATTCAGCCAAGAACTTAGATAAAAATTGAAATTATTTTTGTTTAAGTTGTTTAAAAATCTGGTTACATTGTTTTCTTTTCTGAACCGTGATATTATAACTAGACTCATAACATAATTTGCGTTTGTGGTAGTTCGTCACAACGTCACAACGTAATGCAATGCAACGTAAAGCTGCATTTACAAATTCTAACGAATAGCGAGGCAAATAACGAATAGGCATGTGTAAACAGTATATTCGCATCGCGAGTCGTGCATTCGCGTTGGGAGCGGTTTTTCGGACGCGAATCAAAGGGCACGAATAGCGAACACGAACTTACTGTTCACATATTCCCACAACATGTAGTGGATTGAAGTGCGAATTTTAGACATAAATGTTCTTTTTATCAACAGAAAGAGCTCATTTGGAGGATGTAGCGCGCATGCCACTATTATTTTCACGTCCTCCATATTCGTGTGCGAATAAACGAATGTGTGAACAGTAGTTCGCGACGGCACACGTACACGAATGTTTCGTCGAATGACGAGGCGAATAGCAAACACGATAGTGTAAATCTAGTGTAACGTTTCTGTCAAATGGGTGTCAAATCGTCGTAGTTCCCAATAAAAAATATCCTAAACGTTTTATTTGAATGTGACCTGATCACAATTTTATTGAAATTTTATTAACCCCTGTGCTCATAGAAAATTTGAAAACACTTTATTAGAAATTAGACTAAGGAAATTAGATAAGATCTATACGGCTATTTCTATCCCATGATCTATAAAATAAGTGACACGGTCTATCAATGGTCGCGTACGGTACATTTTCAAAGGAATTTCCTCCCTCTTGGCGAGGTTTTCCCGAGCGACAATCATATGGGGTTTTTACATTTAAAAAAAATGTTAAAACTTCAATTAAGGAGTGTATTGGCTATGTGCACGTCTGAAACGTCAAACGTCCCGAGACAATGTCAAATAATGACACATGAATAGCTGTTGAACGTCAGGATAATAATACTAGCCGTGTCTTATCCAACCTCGACATTGGCAGAATCATCAAGGCTTTGATGGAGCCATATCGCCCAAAGATTGATTGATTGATTATTTTATTTACTTTAGTAAACGAGAAAGACCCCCCCGTATTGGAAATTTTACTGAAATAAATACATACAAACAAAACGAATCGTAGGAAACCGTTAAGAAACCAATAGAAAACGTGAAAGTAAATTTGACAGTTGTCCCCGGTAAGTACACATTTCTGCCATGGTGAGCGCTACGATCGCCAAGCTTACCCCCACCACGTACTTCGCACATAGCCAATACATAAAAAAAAATTGGGAACGAGCTTATATTATGACACTCCTGGAGTCGCAGGCGTCCATAGGCTGCGGTGACCGCTAACCATCAGGTGGGCCGTACGCCTCTTTGTCACCGACGTAGTAATACACTGTAAATATTTTTAGAAGCAATTCGTCCGCTTAGCGAAAATTTCCAACCGGAGTGAAAAATTTATCACCCCAGGCGGGATTTGAACCCACGACCTCAGCACGGGCACGTGCATGTGCAGCATCAGCACGGGCACGGGCATGTGCTAGCCGTGCTGGAATCCGTTCATCACTCTTTCCAACTGAGCTATTATTATCACTATTACAATTCTCACATGGAAATAGTGGTCAGACACGAATGATACAAAACTATATGTATGATACAAGTTTAATTGGCATACGGAAAATAATACAATACAAGCCACTTCATTATAAAAGCACCGACAAAAAGTTGGTTTTCTATATTAGGTGTATGATTATTAGTTACAAACAGGTACCTTCAATATTAACTCAGTGAATACGAAATATTGATAATGGTTCGGCTATACGCATGTCACAAGTGACAGAGTTCATAGGCTACGGTGCCCATAAATAAGGCCTTGGTCGCTTGGACATTATTGGGGCTTGTTACACTGTTATTATTATTGGCTATGTGCACGTCTGGAACGTCAAAGGTCCCGAGACAATGTCAAAATTCAGAGATGTCAAATAATGACACATGAATATTTTATTTACTTTAGTAAACGAGAAAGACCCCGTATTGGAAATTTTGCTGAAATAAATAAGAGAATAAATAAATACATACAAACGAAACGAATCGTAGGAAACTGTTAAGAAACCAATAGAAAACGTGAAAGTAAATTTGACAGTTGTCCCCGGTAAGTACACATTTCTGCCATGGTGTGCGCTACGATCGCCTAGCTTACCCCCACCACCTACTTCGCACATAGCCAATATGCGATATACTCATATCACGATCTGTATCACGAGCATTTTAATGAATATTGACGCAATATTCAAACACTTTTGAAGACCACGATAATATTGACACACCAGTATTGTGATAATATTAACCGTGTAACAGACTCCATTGATGTATTATTGACTCCTAGTCTCTCCACGCTTATTTAAATAATCTGGCAACACCGCTACATTTCTAATATGACGTAAAATTTACAATGTTGCCAAATTACTTGTTGCATAGTTAGCGCGGACAGACTCTAATACATTATTAAAAAGACGCTGCACGTGAAGTGTTCTGTTCCTATGTTTTAGGTCCACGAGCAACGAGTTTTTTTTTTATACCTACTATAAACCTAATTGACAACATTTAATTTTTTTAAAGCAGGCTTTTTTCCGATGAAATCAAATAGAGGATAAAAAGTTAAGTAAAACCATATTTTGTTAACTCTTGAAAATATATCAATTTCATATAAAGAAATCAATTTCAAAAGTTCCTCATTCTAAAAGAGAGTAAGTGACAAGTAAGGCGTCACAGCGTAACTAATCGTACAGAAGCATTGTCCCTAAGACAAATTTACTAAAGAGAGTGAACTGCTGTTCTTTTTGTGCGCTATGACTGTCACAATTTCATAGTAGTGACGTCATTACTAAAATATAGGCTTTCTTCACATTTTCATGAATATTTAGAAAACTAATAGCTATAAAAAATATTTTGGGGTTTCTCGTTACCAAATTAAAGAAATCAGTTAAGATTTAATACTCTTTAAAAAATGTAAATGTTGTCAATTTTACATGGAAAAATATGAATACATTTTGAATATGCACAAATCTAACTAGTGTTGAGCTTGTATGACTTACTAATCGCCTGTGTAGTTAATTTAGGTTTGTTTAAACCATTGATCTTGACACTTCCACTTATAATATAAGGCTTGGTCAACAGCGTGAGCGACGCAACCTGAGGGGCCTACCGAGAGCAGTTAGCTATTTACAAGTGCAACAGAGAGGCAGATCTTTTTTTTGCGGTTCGCGGTAGCGCTCCTGTTACCGTACGTTCCGGTGCGCAGCGGTCGCACACGCTGTGTGCCAAAGCCTTTAACCCTATCACCGCACATGACATACCTATGTCTCAAAGAGCTATTTACACTATTGTTATGTTATGAGTAGCCACTTAATCATCTCACCTCAATTGCACAATTATCCCAACATCTATTGGTGTTCTCAATTTAACAGTTTTCATCTCATCGGCATGATATTTCTACAATTTATAAAATCTACGGTCGATTCCTTTTTCATTTCACGGACTCTAAGCTTACTATTTTGGCGCACGTATTCTATCCCCCTCACCGGCTGAGCGAGGAAAGCAGTGTTACCCTAAATAGGACTGCTTTGTCACTCTGAGCGCTGCCAAATCCTCTTCATCACACTAATGTAGAGCGAAAGCGACCAGGGCACTTACTGCGTTCCCGTGCCACCAGTGCAACGCCCTTTTAGAGCAAATATCGAGGGCTAAGTGGGCGGTCAATAAATCGAGATGACGGATTTTTAAAATAAGAACTCAACATAATGTTGGCCATAGTTCTATTTTCAAAAAAACCTCTTACGCGGCTTATCCAGACTTGCGAAGCCGTGTCATCGTATATTCGACACCTCACTTTACAACTAGATGTCTGCATGGAAACATCTTCGCGGGGATCAATACCGTTATCATTACACTAATTAGATCCACTAGGGTCGCCCAGCCTGTTCGTATCCGCGCTGGCGTTGCACACCGCACAGTGATCTAGAGTCGGCGTCACCTGCCGCAAGCACTCTATATGAAACGAATGCCTGCAATTAAACACTATTAAGTCAGACGCCTTTGATAAATCCTTGGTGATTATTCTACCTAAGCAGCTGCTGCAGACAAAGTCATCAGTTACTGAAATTCCTCGCTGCTGCCCTAGGATTAATTTCTCATGTAATTCGAAGTAGTTCTTCAAAGTTATTGGCTTGCAGGCCTCTTGAACAGACAGCTGTAAGTGGTAATCACACATCATCTTAGCTAGGGAATCTTTCAAGTCTTTGATCTCGCAGCCTGGTTGGATGTTCTCTATGAGCATTCGAGGGTCTAAGTAGTTTCCTATTCGTTTTAGTAATAGCGAGACATATTCTGGCTTGTCTATGGTTTGCTTGATCAAGTCTGTCCACAGTTCTGTGTCGTTGTGCTCTTGGCAGAAATTGATGGCTTGGTTGATGTCGTTTAACTTTTCTATGATAATCTGGAGCGCTTCCTGCGTTCTGCCGATGCGACCAAGTAAGAAAACCATTTCTGGGTAGAAGTTATTGCTTTGGCAGACGTCTAGTGCTTTTTCTATAGGATAGTTGTCACTACTTTTTAGGAAAGGAAGTAGTTTAGGGCTTGCGTATTTAGCGTAAAGTTTTACTAACTCTCCATGGTATTTTCCGTTAGATTCAACTTTGCTGTACGCGTCTAAGTATTTAAAGAGATACATATCGTGATTTTCAAGCTGTTTCTTGACTACTTCCACGGGGATTTTGTCCCGTGATCCGACAAGGATAGATAGAGTTTTATCACAGTCCAGAGTCATTAGTTCTAATATCTTATTGTGAATAACACTGTACATTTTGTACGTCGTAATGAGTGTGAAGACGTCTTTATGTCCGAGTGTTAAGTATGTGTTTAAAGCTTTATCGTATTTCTTTTGATGGCAATAGAGCAAAGCTAGGGCTTCTAAGTAGATATTCTTATCAACTTCCGTGGTCAGCAAGTGTTCTATGAGTTCCTTAATGATTACTCCCGTCGTGTACAGCCCAGGGTTCCATTCTTGGATGATTTTGAGGAATCCTGGAGGATCGACTTTGAGGTATTCGTAAATGATCAACTCATACAAATGAGAGCTGAGGGCTTTTTCGGGAGTTTTTGGCACATAGCCGCTGATGGCTCTAAGCTGGTTTACTTCGGCGAATTTTAGTATCTGTTGCTCCCACATGGCTTTGTCGCTTTTGCATATCCGGGCGCACAAAATGGCCGCCTCACTGTACAAGTGCTTCGACATCAAATGGTCCAAGTACTGCACTCCAACGGTCATGACAGAGTTTTTCGTCGTCTTCCCTCCAACTTCCTCTAAGACACTGATGGCTTTCTCGTACCTCCCATGTTCTGTTAGCCAGTTGACTCTATCGTCGATATCGTACGGGCTAGCTACAACTATATCCTTCGGCGACACTATGAAGAACCTATTCTCTTCTATAAGCATGTCAAGGTAATAGTCGTTGCAGGAATATTCCTCATAACCTCTTATATTCAAACTATCTGTGGAAACCTCGCTGAAATCGCAGTCTTTGTAATCAGCTACAGCTAAAACCGGCCTCTGCGCTTTCAATGTTTCAGCATCACACTCCTTAGGGACTCCTAGCAACACCAGCTGGTTCTCCAGAGGACCTAGTCCACTAATGAAATAATCTGTCTGGAAAGTGTAGACCGGATCGACGAGATATTCCGTGTCGTCTCGCGTCTGGAGCTCGATCTGGCTGCGCTTGCGGATGACGCAGATGCGGATGGTGTCCACCCAGCCGATCATGAGCGTCTTGGGCGCCGACCAGAGGAGGTTGCAGCGGTAGTCCTCTATGGAGTCCACGCTTGTCTTCTCCCAGGGGATGAGGCCGAGCGAGCAGCGCGCTACCAGGTCGTATACGCGCACGCCTACCTGGAAATATAAATTAGGATATTTCATAATAATCACTATATGTTATGTGATTAAACTTTTGGCTTACGTGCCGGCAGGCACATAATGTTAATTAGATTAGATTATCTGTACTACGTGCTTAGTTTAAGTTAGACATTAAAAGCGTTCGAGATGTATTGATTATGTGTGTCAACTCAGTAGTATGTACATAGCTACTAGTATATAAGGAAATCGATCTGTTGAATAAATGGTCAGTTGTCAATAGCCAGTTGACTACAGTCAAGTCAGAGTTATGTCTCTCACTGAGTGTGGACTTCCATAAGCCCCCTGGGGCGTAGTCCACACTCACTCTACCTGCTCCCCCATCAACATCCTATATTGCCAGGCAAATGGACACTATCGTCAACCACCAACCACGGCCTCCGACCCGGGTATGTCCTATAACTACGACCAAGACCACCAGAGGATGGGCAGCAGCATCCCTGGAGTGCGGTGGAGACACTGCGATCGCCAACCCGCATGCCAAGCGTGGCGATTATGGCAACTACCCCTCATGACAGACACAAACAGGCCACGGCCCCGAGGTTCCGGCGACCCCCGGTACCCTGGTTCTGGTAGCGGCCAGGGTACTAGCGGGGTCAGGGGTGCGAAGAATCTCCGGTTAAGATCCGGCTACCACCACCGACGACTTCTGGCCCTGGCAACATACAACACACGAACACTGCGGACCGACGAAAAGATAGCGGAACTGGAGGAAGGATTGAGCAAGTTGCGTTGGGATATCGTAGGGTTATCTGAAGTCCGAAGAGGGGGAGGACACGATAACCCTGAAGTCCGGCAACTTGCTCTATTTCCGGGAGGGCGACCAACAGTCCCAGGGAGGTGTCCGGTTTATCGTCCACAAATCCCTCGTGAACAACGTGGTGAAGATCGAGAGTGTGTCGGCTAGGGTGGCGTACCTTATACTCAGAGTATCCGAGAGGTACTCGTTGACGGTCATACAGGTGTACACGCCGACCTCGGCACACTCCGACGACGAGGTGGAGCATCGCAATACAGAGGGGAAATGCTGCCAGCATCCTTGGCACCATTCTTAGATTTATTTTATTTTTATTTAGTATTAGTATTTAGTTTTCTTTCAGTTTTATTATATAGATAAGTTATTATATAGATATTCCTATTGTGTGTTTATTGCAATAGTTGTTTATAACAGCATTAAGATATGTGTGTGTGTATATTTTCATTGTATCACGTCTAGGATATTAGTTACCACAGTTCTTGCAAGATCAGATCAAACAATTTAATTTATAGTTAGTGGAAGTAATTTCCATTATTGTATCTCTATTCTATATTTCCATTATTGCTTATCTTATCTCGAATGTGCTACTATAGTTTGGACATGTTGTCTTCTTAAATATTTATTTTTGTATTCACATTCAGATTGGCTTATTTTAAGTACACCCCAAGCTGAAAGTATGTAAACATTTTTTTATATTTTTTATTGAAGGATTCCATTTGTTATTATTGTGTATTGATAACCAATTATTAAAAATACACCCAATCTATTAAAAAGCTATTTTACCAAACGTGTGAATAATGTCAAGAAATTTGCATCATAGTTGTCTTACATAAATAACATAATACAGTTAATAGGAATATTAATAGAAATCTAAATATAATAATGATAATATTGATTATTTTCAATACAAAATACTTTTTGTATGAAAACCACAGGTTTGTATCATCATACATATAAGCATGATTCCAAACTGTTGGCCTGGTGTGTATGTTAAGTATTATCATTGTAAAAAGCATATTTTGTGAGAAAATGACTGACTTTATAGTTTGTTTCGGCGTTTCTTCTCAGCAGTGTTTAGTTTAGTTTATTTATCTCATTATACAATTTTCAACACACACAACAACACAACACAACACATTTTGCTTATACTACTGGTCATATAGCGATCGTTTTACAATAATAATTTGCAATAATTGCCTTAAAAATTTAAAAATGGAAAATAATTTATAGTTTGCGGCACATAAAATAATAATATTAAGTGTACGCAGAAAATCAATGTCGAAACAAATGAGTATAAATAAAATAATAAAGGATGAATGAAAATAAGTGGCATTTATTTCTTCACCGCTACAGCAGACGCCGTAAGTTGTGTCTCACACGCCAGTCTTTGTAACAGAAGACTGAAAATGAATCTCACTTGATAGCACGTAGGTTTCCTTTACATCGACTTGATATGAAAGGGGGCACTAAATGTACTAACTTTTAAGGTAAAAACCTAAGGCAAAATTAAGGTAAGATCATGTTGATAGAGGTGAACATGCAATAAGTGACGATTATTGGGCACTAGCTTTTGCCCGCGACTCCGTCCGCGTGCAACTCTTTATGACCTGTTTAGCCTAGTTGGTAGTGACACTGCCTCCGAAGCTAGAGGTCCCGGTTTCGAATCCTGGCCAGGGCATTATTTGTGCATTTAGCACGGATTTTGTTCTTGGGTCTTGGTTGTTCTCTATGTATTTAAGTATGTATTTATCTATATAAGTATGTATATCGTCGTCTAGTACCCATAGTACAAGCTTTGCTTAGTTTGGGACTAGGTCGATTTGTGTATGATTGTCCCCCAATATTTATTAATTATTTATGTTACAGAAATAATTGCTATTCAATTGTAGTAGGCGCATGCTTATAATAATAATATCTTTATTGCATACCATGGTACATTATAGTTCAGGAGCGCTCGTGGCCCAGTGGCACCCGCGTACTGCGTGCGGTATGCGAGGTTAAGCAATGTCGGGCGAGGTCAGTCCTTGGATGGGTGACCGCTTTGAGTGGTTACTAACTGAGCGCTCCCGTGCTTTGGAAGGCACGTTAAGCCGTTGATCCCGGTTGCTGTCTTTGATAGCAGTCGTTAAGCCAAGTTAGAGGCCCCCGGGCGGCTTGAGAACTTCTAACAGTCAAGTTGCCCACTCACTTGACAAGCCTATTCCCAATAAGGTCGGTTTCCCCCTCGGGTTGGAAGGTCAGATTGCAGTCGCTTCCGTAAAAACTAGTGCCTACGCCAATTCTTGGGATTAGGTAGCGGACCCCAGGCATTCTTCAGGATGCAACTGTACTGGGAATAACGCTAGGAGGATGATGATGGTACATTATAGTTCTAACAAATAAGTAACAGTATCACATGGACCCTGACAGGGTAAGGCAAATTGTTCTTAATAGCTTGAAAATCTGTTTGGAAATAATCATTCTGTTTGGAAACCAATAATCTGTACGACATCGACAGTTCGTGCAGTTAAGGCGAGTCGGAGACTTATTTAATACCAAGCAGTTGTATTGTTTGTACAAACGCCAACACAGTTAGCTGACCATTTATGGTCCTTAATACAATAGGCATAAAGTGCACAAATGGTCAGTTAGTTTACCTCGCTGGCCCAGGCCACGAAGCGCTCGTGCCAGGCCACGGCCTGCACGTAGCCCTCGCATTCGCACAGCACGGTGCTTCGCAGGCGGTTCAGGAAGGTCTTCTCGTACAGTGTCAGCTTGTTGTCACCTGGATGCAACAGACATACATGTGCTCAACATACAAAAAACTACTAAAATTTACACATGGAAATATTATGAGAGATAAGGCACTCCAACATTTGAAGCAGCCTAACTGGGGAAGTACCTACTACAGAAGGTGTATGCGTCGTTGGACTAAAATATGGCGATGTATAAAAATGTCTACATATAAAATAAAAATTGGTCCGAGTATTAGAATACTTCAATATGTTTAAGTCTTATCAAGTCGGAATATAAAAATGACTACTTTCAAAGTATACAAATGTCTAAGTCTTATCAAGTCGGAATATAAAAATGACTACTTTCAAAGTATACAAATGTCTAAGTCTTATCAAGTCTGAATATAAAAATGACTACTTTCTTTACATAGGTCCAGGCCCCTATTTCACCAAGTTGACAGGTTCTACAATTGTCAACTTCCTTAATTCGGGCGTTACAGGCGTCCATACGCTACGAAAACTGCTTACTATTGCCTGTTTGGTCTAATATACAGATGCACATTTTTATACTTCGTCAAAATTATATACGCCCGAACTTATGTAAGTGGACATTTTTTTACATCGTCATATTTACTTTTAGTCTAGTGCCGCAACATATTTATATTTGGTCTAATATACAAGGTGGACATTTTTATACTTCGTCGAAATTATATACGCACGAACTTATGCAAGTAGACATTTTTATACATCGCCATATTTACTTTTAGTCCAACGACGCATAAACCCTACAGAAGATTGCGGCCATAAAAGCGGTACCTATACTTGCTCTATAGGTTGTCTATAGAGCTATTGTGGTGTTGTGTGGTGTGGATTGCTCTATAGGGGTGTGGTGTGGTAGGTGGTGTTGTGTTCCTTTTTTTTAATACCATGTTGGTGGCAAACAACCGTACGGCCCGCCTGATGGTAAGCGATATCCGCAGCCTCTGGATGCCTGAGGTTCCTGGTGGTAAAGTATTTGTTTGTCAACACCAAGAATCCTCAAATCAATAAAGGTTTTGGGAACTTGTGATTCACCGGAGTCACATGCATTCATAGGCTACTGCGTACCAAGACATAGATCATTGTTTGCCACCACTATAGCTTTAAAAAATAATTCATTAATCATTCTATTCAATTTAGACTCCAATGCACAAGTTGTATTAAATATGTAAACACTGTTCAAATAAAACTCAAATGTATTTATAAGTATTATGACATCATTTTAATTATGTCAACAGGAAACAATATTGAATAACTAATTGTTACTATATATTATCAAGGGTTGGTTATTATTATCAGCTATATGTACTAAAAACTTGAACTAATTAAAATTAATGCACAAAAATTTTATACTTATAATAGTGATTAACGGTAATTGTACTAAATACCTATCTGATTACATTGAAATCCCCCATTCCATTTATTATGCCCTTTTATCCCAAGGCCATGGTTGGCCAGATATTAGGGGCCACCAAGCGGCCAATCGGTGCTGAGAAAAGGGGGGCTGGTACATTACATGGCCTGGGGCTCAGGGCGGCCAAGACTACAAATCCACCACTGCCCGCATATTGCAATGAAAGTAGAAGGCACTGAAAAGAGCCTAAAGCCATGCAGAAGGTCCAGAAAGTCCATTCTATACATAAGTGAAAGAATTTTGAAATCTGATGAGTAGTTCAAGACACACAGACACACCCAAACTGACAAAGCTATAAACAATACCTCTTTAAAATATTAGTATAAATGACTAATCAAAACAATTTTAATAAAATGGCATAGGAAATAATGAGTCATGTCATGTAGCATGTGCTTGTGCATATTAAGCCAAGGATCATTTGAATATCTCAGTAACTAAAAATTTTACTTATTTCTCCTAAGCTCAACCTTATATTTTTGCTTAAACCCATCATATATAGATGTCAAAAGCGACCTATCAAATTATGATTGAGATATTTAAAAGTAAATGGTTAACATGAGTGGTTCAAAGGTATTATATTTTATTTATTTACTTTATTTGGGGCATCAACAGCAATACAATATAAAAAATACAAAACTTATACAACAATAACAATAGCCAATCGCAGTTGTCTGAGTTGTCCATAAAAATGCAAAATACAAAACTAACTTTAGTGGTAACCTGGTAAGACAAAAATAATAATAATAATAAGACACAGGTGTGTGTCAGTGGGAATGTGTGGATTATAGTGATAGTGTGTGTTTGTGGTACACGAGGTGTGTGTATGTGTATGACAGTAAAAGACAGTATGTGATGCATACATTTTTTTAGTCAACAATATATTCATTTTGCATCGATACAGCTATGTGTCAATAATGTTCTAATACGGTTTTTCAGCATTGCTTTGGTGCAATCAAATAAGTCGACATTGCTAAATTGCTTGTTATACTGGCGCAAAATACGGCTACTTGGTGAATTTTGGGCATATTTAGTGTGAACCATAGGAGAACTTTTAGAATGAAGATTATTGTGTTGACCAAAATTATCTAAGTCTCCAGAAGCTAGCACATCATTATAACTTAAGGATAAGGACAATCCTTTGTTTACTCAGATACATTTTGGACGGCGAGTAATAGTAACACAAATAATTAATTCATAACTAAATGTTTTGTTAAGTTTATAATTATTTTACCCTTTCAATTCATATTTTCACTGTAAATGTATCATAAAAAATATATAAAAATCTGTTACCTGTGAGAAACCTCCTGCCGGACCCAGACTTGAAGTAATAAGGGTCCAAAGCAACAGATTTCACCACCCGTCCGAGGCTCAAGTTGTGTGCGTTATCGTCTGTGTACAGCCCATACACCAGCACCTTCCCGTCGTCCGAACAGCTCGCTATGTAGTCACCGTTCATATCTACAGATATCTTGTTCACAGCTATCGCATGGGCCTGCAACTCCTTATCCTTGCCGTCCTGAGAAAGTGGAACTGTGTTCCCTTCATGATCCAGAAGGTGTATCACACCCCACTGAGTCCCTAAACAAATAAACTTCGTATGCACACAAATACAGCTCACTGCGTCTTTCAACAGAATATTTTGTACATCGTTGCCCATTCGATCGTACTTCAGTTTTGGCTCCTCGTCGGGAGGCAAACTGTCGCAGCTATCTATGTTCAACGCCATTTTCGTGATTTATGCCCACTGTGTTCGAATTGTTACATGTTGATAGCTATTTTAACGCGGAAAACAATTAATTATTTAGTTTTTTTCCTCATTTGCTCCGCTGCGATTAGAATTCTTTGTTTTGACATTGACAGATGACAATTCCGTTTTATGGTCCTAATTGAACTAACAAATACTCCGTTTATTACCATAATTTGGCCTGTAAAGCGGGAGAGGATGGAGGCTTAAAAATTTTAAACTGGTGTCTGCTCAAACCTGCCAGCCAAATCGAGTACTGTGATCCAGTGGTATTATATTTTTAATAAAAAAGAAAATTCAAAATATGCATTGGCGGGAAAGTTAAACGGCACATAATTAAATGCGTAGAACGAGATTTATCCATACTTCTTGTTTGCATGAAAATATTGATACTAAGTTCTATTATTTTAATTATATGATTCATTTAATGTATAATAAGGCAGCATGAATAGGCATAATTTTCATCAATTTAACCCAAATTGCTACAGGAAACATTTATCACCTTTTGGCCGAAACGTTTTGGATACTTTGGTAAAATATTGGCGCCCAGGTAGGTACCTAAATTTCAAGTAGTCCAGTTAAGTTCATAAATATATGTACGATTCTAATGGCTCATAAATATCTGTGCAACATTACTCCCTGTTCCTATTCCCTCTTTCACGTTTTTTTGATCTCTTTGTCCGTGCATATTTTCGAAATCGACTACAGTAGGTAATTCGTTTTTATACTTTAATAAAATGCTATATTTTGATGTGCAAAACAGGATTTGACAATAATGAAAGTCGCCACCGTCAACAACATATACCAAATCAGAATAGAAGAAATACAAGGTATGTATTATGCACCAACGACATATGTATGTTAGACCATACTTGGAGGGCAAATTATACCTACCTACACTAAACAATACGTAGTTCTTTAATTATTTTTAGGGTTCTGTACCCTTTATGTAATAGCGAAGAGTCTCGACCAACATCTCAAGAGACTCTCGTTAGATGGCTGGGTCAAGGCAGACACAGAGACAGAAGGCGGTACTCCTGGACACGGCGCGAATAGTCAGGAGGTTCCTTTCTCTGTCGCCCTAACCACCGGTAGCTTAGGCCCTGCCTCGCTGCCGGTGACACCCTAGGTTAGGTTTTTATAATGATTTTATGTTATGTAAATATTGTTTTATATTTTACTTTTTATAAAAATATTTTAAAAACCTAATCTAAGAGAAGAAAAAATGAATAAAGAGGAATAATGTTTATTGCAAACCATGGTGTTATAAAGCTGTTGAAAAGAAAATAGAATCACATGGACCCTGGTAGGGTGTAGCAATATATCTTAAGAGATACTCTGTACAATTAGAGATCACTAATGTAAATATCAATAAGGCTTAAAAAAGACAATTCAATTAAATATAGCTTTACATGTTATTACAGTAAATCATCATCCTCCAGGAACTCTCAGACACAATAGTAGGCTTTTTTTATCAGGAACGATTTTAGTTTGTTAATGTAAGAGTTATTTTTTTCTATATTTTTATATTTGCGGGTAATTTGTTATAAATTTGGATCGCTCTGTAGTAAGGACTTTTTTGTAAATATCTAATATTGGCTCTGGAGCAACAAGCCTGTCTCTGCGGCGTGCACTTGTGTTGAATTTAAATAAATGAATATTGTTTCTGACAAACGTGGCTACTTCTAGTATATAGAGAGATGGAAGGGTCAAGATTTTGAGGCTTCTGAAATGTGGTTTACAAGTGGAAGTTGGTGGAATGTTAACTATTGTACGGACACACTTTTTTTGAGCTATAAAAATACCGTGTACGTCAGTGCTGTGACCCCATAATAAGATACCATAAAGGAGCCACGCCTGTGTATATGCCACGTATATGCGTAATTGGCAGACAGAGCGCATTCGGTGTTAGTATTACATTTGAGGATGCTTAAGGTATAAATAAAGCTGGATACTTTGGATTTTACTTTATCTATGTGTTTTTTCCAATCAAGGTGTGTGTCTATTTTCAGTCCTAATAAAGTAAATTCAGGTACTTCTTTGATTTGTAGGTCGTGTAGCAGTGGGCTCAAGTCAGTAGGTCGTTTTTGGTGTGGTCTAAATTGTATGGCGTGTGTTTTGTTTGTGTTAAGCATCAAATTATGATCCTGCAGCCATTTAGAGATATTATTAAAGGTTTCTTTGATGTGAGAATAGTTATTGCTATTATTGGGGTGGAAAGACAAAAGAGAAATATCGTCGGCGAATAGAACTCACTTTTGGTTGGTTATCTTAGGGAGATCATTAATGTATATTAAAAAAACCGGCCAAGAGCGTGTCGGGCCACGCTCAGTGTAGGGTTCCGTAGTTTTCCGTCCGTCACATTAAGTTGACATATTAAGTACAGAAACACAAAACCTTTGAAAGCACGTCATTTCATTGTGATTTTGTAGAAATGACAGGTACAATAAACACCTGTTTATACGGTTAAATTACAAACTTAGTTCAGAAATTATTTTTGTAATTTTTTCAAAAACTATTCAACCTATCAAGTTCAAAATAATTTTCCTACAAAGTTTTTATAAAGTTCTACTTTTGAGATTTTTTTCATATTTTTAAAACTTATGGTTCAAAAGTTAGAGGGGGGGGGGGACACATTTTTTTTTACTTCTGGAGCGATTATTTCCGAAAATATTAACATTATCAAAAAATGATTTTAGTAAACCCCTATTTATTTTTAAATACCTATCTAACAATATATCACACGTTAGGGTTAAAATGAAAAAAAAAAATCACTCCCCACTTTACGTATAGGGGAGGTACCCTAATAAAATATTTTTTTCCACTTTTTATTTTACCACTTTGTCGGCGTAATTGATATACATATTAGTACCAAATTTCAGCTTTCTAGTTAGTCTAGCTAGTCTAGTTCTAAGACCGTCGAATATTAAAAAAAAAAAACGCCTGCTTGGATCTGTGGTACGCAATGACATTGACAGTTCAAGTCATACGGCCAACCTATGACGAACTGTCAATGTCATTGCGTACCACAGATCCAAGCAGGTGTTTTTTTTTAATATTCTACGGTATTAGAAATGTCTTAGTAGTCCGATACGTCCCATTAGAAAAATAATCAAGGACTTTTAAAAATTTCAGACATTCCCCATTGTGTATATGTGCGGAGTGAAAGTCATTCCAGGATCCACGATGACACCTAAATCCCGAATCTGCGACACTCTATGCAGATTTCCATTAGACACTGTATAATTAAAATCTAAATTGGTCTTTTTTTAGAGAAAGTTATCACAAAACATTTATCATAATTAAGAAAAAGCTTATTTTCTTTACAATACCTCTCTAAGTTCATTAAATCTTCCTGTAATAATTTTCAATCGTCTCGATTTTTAATAACTCTATAGCTTGGTGTCGTCTGCATAGAGTAATAAGTTTGAGTGACTAACGTATTCAGAGATATCATTGATATATAAAGTAAACAGCAATGGTCCCAGATGAGACCCTTGAGGTACTCCAGAGCTTATATGCCTGATTTGTGAAGTAAGCCCAGATAGAACGACATGACAGCCTGACACCTATTCTCGACATAAGATTTTATCCATCTAAAAAGATTACCGTGTATACCGAGACGCCAAAGCTTGAGTAAGAGCGTGGTATGACAGATCTTATCGAAAGCCTTGGCGAAATCGGTATAGACGGCGTCAACAAATAAACCCTCCGTCCATGGCATTTAAAATTTCATTTGTGAAAGTAAGTAAGTTACTATCTACGGAACGACCATTATAAAAACCGTGCTGCCCGGCTATTATGATAACTTACTCGTATATCGTCACGTTTTATGTGACGTTTCAGTACATTTTGGCCATATAACGTGACGATATAAGCTATCATACTAGCCGGGTTGGTGGTGGGTTATAATTATGTAGGCGAGAAGCTTTAAAAAGCTGATAAAAAGCTGCATTATTAAGGGTTCTTGGCCACCGTTTACCTACTCATTCTACTCTTTACGAGAATCTTTGCTGACTTTACTTATATTTTATTTTAGAGAGTTTCCCAACTGTCCCCGTTCTATTCCATCTGTACCCACCAGTCCAGCAGGCGAGATTCCGGATGATAGAGGAATTTACCAGACAATAAACTTGGACTCAAATAACTATTTAATACCTGAATTACCGCTGGACCGTGATTCCTACTCTTCCACTACACCTTTTGGTCAGGCTGAATACGAAAAAGATGTTTACCACGCACCCTTCAATAGTGATAATGATAACTTTGCTATGCCAAGACTACCAGTAGGAAGTCCATCAGAACCTTCTAAACATGTAGTCACACACCATGAAAAAGATTTGCGTCCAGTAAAACCGATTGCGAAAGGTAACAGCCTGTCACAACAACATGATACACGTGATGAAAAACAACATTTTAGTAATACTTTACCTAATGTTACCATTAGACAGGTTTCTCAGGCTGATACACATAATAAATTACCGGCTGAATCTGTACTAACCTCCGGTGATCTGGCAAAAACGGTTGGAATTGCTAATACGAATGAAGAAGAAATATTAACCGCTAATGATATGATCACGCCGGTCATTAATCTTGATAACATTAACGAGAATTTACTTTCAAGCACTAATAAAAATATTAATAAAATTGGTGACCCTACTATGCCCGCAAAGAAATTTTTAGAGATATTAAACAAAGAGACAATTAAAGTAAAATATCCTATCAGAGATGAAGTAATAAACCATAGAGAAGACGGTGTTACAAAAAATGTGGATTGGAACGATATGTTTGATACAGAGCTGTTTCCGGATTTGAAAGACCCTCCTCAGTTAATGCTGCCATTAGAAGATGCTAGACACAACCATTTCAAGATTGACTTTCCTAAGGACAAGAAAAGAAAACCAAATAAAATAGGCAACAAAGTCACTAAAGCTAAAACTGAACTAAAAACGAATAATAAAGCTTTATCGAAACAGGTTAAAAAGATAACATGCGAGCCCAATAATTTAGAAAATATTGCACAGAAAACCTCGAGAGAAGCTAATTATACGAAAGCAGTAAAAAATTGGCTTGATGGGATCGAGACCAACAATCTTGTACAAGAGGAAATTGATGAACCGATGAATAATAGTGCCAGTGATATAATCGAAACTAAAATTCCCCTAATACAAGAAATGAATGGTGAGAAAAACTATCTCAAGGATAGAAATAATGCGATTAATAAATATAAACAAGTTGAAATTAATATTAAACCACAAGAAAGGATGACAAAGAAAGCATCAGTATCTCAAATACGACCCAAAGTAAATGGTAAAGAGGAACTTATCATTAACGACGCTGAGGATACAAATGAATCCAAACCTACTATACACAACGATACGGTTATTTTTACGAATTCAACAGCTATAGTGATTGAAAAGAAACCAAAATCAAAAAGCAAAAAAACAGTACAAACTAGATTAGCCGAGAAGGACGGTATAATGAAATTTGGTCCACCAGTTAAAGGAGAAAATGAAAGTACCACAGAACCCTCAGAAAATAAAGAAACGAAAAATAAAGAGACAAAAGAGAAGAAGTTCAAAGTTAAATTTTTGCCACCAATCAAGTCACAGATACCTGTAAAAAACGTAACATTCGACGTGCACACGATAGACGAAAGTAATGTTCATCTGATTCACGATATGAATAACTCTGAGGATAATGAAGAAATTGCAATGGTGATAGTGTATAGGTATGTCACCATTTATTTTTTACTAGAAGTTTGGCTACAGGCTTAGCAGCATCTCTTTTGTATTTTGTTAGTTGAATTAACGATCATCATCCTCCTAGCGTTATTCCCAGTACAGTTGCATCCTGAAGAATGCCTGGGGTCCGCTACCTAATCCCAAGAATTGGCGTAGGCACTAGTTTTTACGGAAGCGACTGCCATCTGACCTTCCAACCCGAGGGGGAAACCGACCTTATTGGGAATACGCTTGTCAAGTGAGTGGGCAACTTGACTGTTAGAAGTTCTCAAGCCGCCCGGAGGCCTCTAACTTGGCTTAACGACTGCTATCAAAGACAGCAACCGGGATCAACGGCTTAACGTGCCTTCCAAAGCACGGGAGCGCTCAGTTAGTAACCACTCAAAGCGGTCACCCATCCAAGGACTGACCTCGCCCGACATTGCTTAACCTCGCATACCGCACGCAGTACGCGGGTGCCACTGGGCCACGAGCGCTGTTACTAACGATACTAGTTTTAATCAGCATCAGGCATGGCGCGGTTTCAGCATTTGTTATTTGTTCTCTGAGGTGGTCATTTGTATTATTCTTAATGATTAGCATTCATCACACTACTTCTGGCGAATTCCTTCGCTAAAGAATACATAATTTCTCTTTTTTTTCAGCAATGGGTTTTGTCAACTCAACAATCACCATACAGAAGACACTTGTATCCCAGAAGGCATTATGATTCAATCGCATGAGAAATTCTTCTATCTAAAGGATAATGAACAAAACAGGTACCAAGTGTAACTTTGTAATCCTATAATATAAGTACGATCAGTGAAACAACATAGGATTTTTTTTTACTTTTCTGTTTCAGTGGCCTGATGAGGCGAATTCTAGAAAAATCACATGTCATTTGCTATAACGGCAAACGACTGCTCATCTATCTGATTTCAAAATATGACTTGAAGTTAAAACAAAATGAACTCAACTTGAGTGATGCCAAGGTATGAAATAGTATTATATATGTATATACATCATCAAGAATTAAATGATACGTTTAAAGTAAATCTTCCCTTGGATTGGCTGTTTTACAGATAGGAGCCAGTCTTATAGATCCGGATAATCCACCCGAGAATTTTGCAGAACTGCAAAATTTGCTAGGATTCACTCCTGAATACACAATAGCCACAGAGTGCGTGTTGCATAAGGCCGCTTGGTACACAACTTTGCTAAAAGAGTGCTTCGACAAGCTGAAATCTATGCTAATGGAAAACTCTGTTTGGAATGTTTTTTCAAAAATTGAGATGCCACTTTTGCCTGTCATTGCAGGTTATTTAAATTTTTGTTAAATATTAACCAATTATCAGTAGATGTGATGATTAGGTAAAATCTTTTTTCTAATTGAATATTTCCTTGACTATTTTATTAAGTGTGGTGTTCCGCAGGGCAGCATTCTGGTTCTCTATGTTTTTCTCTACCTACGTAGATAATGAAGTGCGTTCATATTCATAAATTAAACAGCGTGTTGTCATATTTAAAACGTAACAGGTATGGAATATCAAGGTGTATGCGTAGATTTTGAAAAAATAAAAGCAATGGAGGACATTCTCCTAACAAAGATGAAGGCCGTAGAGCAAGAGTGCTACAAAGCAGCGGGAAAGACGTTTCAGATCAACTCGACAGTGCAAGTGCGTACTATTCTGTACGATGAGCTACAGCTGGATACGAAGAGTAATTTGAAGATCAAGGAGACGATTGGTAAAGGAGCGAAATCTACGTCGGAAACTATGGTGAGTTTGAGTTATACATCAGAATCAATATTTAAATATATTAATTAACTATTAATTGACGTCACGGGATTCATTGAAGGTGGAAAATTTTACTTGAATTTTAATACCTAATTGCCTCCTTTAGTTGCGCGGGCTGGTCTCTGTGCATCCGCTACCAAGACTTATTCTGGAGTATCGACATTTACACAAAGCTCATGCTACTTTCCTGACCGGCATAGCACAGCATGTGAAGGACGGCATGGTCAAACCCACTTGGTAAGTCTACGTTAGGATCTAGATGCTCTACAGAACATTGTTATGCTGATATCAAAATCCCCGACGTTTCCTGGCCTGGCCTGTGACGCCAGCTAGTGAACAATGCAGGTGTCAGTTATTCTGTGCACCTATGAAACACTATAACTGTACTGTACTTATAGTAAACAAGTACCTACCTTGTGAGATATCTCTCGGAGTTCAAGATAATCTAAATACTTACTTACCAATTTTGCCATGAAACATAGTGAGGATGCCTTTATACTTGTATGCGAAGATATCCAAAATGGATCAGCGGGGAGCGAGCGACCTCTTGTCCATAAGATGTGGTCTATGTTCAGCAATGGGATAAAAGCTGATAATACTTACAATGGCTTTCATTTATTTTATTGCTGTTGGTAGGGAGCAGATGGCAGCAGCAACTGGGCGTATCGCTTCAAACAATCCGAATCTCCAAGCGATTCCCAAAGCGCCGTTCACTCTTGTCGTGTTCCCTGAAAACTCTGACGAACAGGGTATGTATCCAATAAGTATTATATATTTTTTGGTACCCTGTTTCCTCATTACTGTAAGATCTAAATTACCATCGATTATTGTGCATATTTATCACCCGTGTTTTGAAGAACCAACGCTCAACTTCCGCTCGGTGTACACGGCGAGGCCACAGCACCTGTTCCTGGCGGCGGACTTCAAACACATCGAGTGTCGCGTGTTCGCTCACGCTGCTGAAGATGCCACGCTACAAGATGCCTTACGATCAGGGCAAGATCTGTTCCGGGTACTTGCTGCCAAATGGTAAGGAATTTTATCCAGAGGAAAAAGGATTGTGAAAGGAGATCCGGACAGAGCCGGACTCACTAACCTACAATCTCCGCCTCATCAAATACTATCGTATAGACGGAATGCTTAAGTTATGAATGTTATGATCCAAACTTACGAGGAGTCAGAAAGCGGGGAATGTCTGAAATTTTTAAAAGTCCTTGATTATTTTTCTAATGGTAGGAATAACCGTCGTCATTAACAGAAAAAAGTTTCAGATTTTTCAGTTGCGCCATACATCTTTTAAAAATACAAACATTTTATATCACCTTGCGTCTGCCCCGTATCGGACTACTAAGACATTTCTAAGTCAGTCGAATATTTAAAAAAAAAAACGCCTGCTTGGATCTGTGGTACGCAATGACATTGATAGTTCATCATAGGTTGGTCGTATGACTTGAACTGTCAATGTCATTGCGTACCACAGATCCAAGCAGGCTTTTTTTTAATATTCGACTGACTTAGAAATGTCTTAGTAGTCCGATACGGGGCAGACGCGAGGTGATATAAAATGTTTGTATTTTTAAAAAATATATGGCGTAACCGGAAAATCTGAAACTTTTCTCTGTTAATGGCGAGGGTTATTCCTACAATTAGAAAAATAATTAAGGACTTTTAAAATTTTCAGACATTCCCCATTGACAAATAAACGTTCCACTATATCTACGATGAATTTATAACTATGGTTTTAGGTTGTAATGGAACATGGCTCAAACATTCTATTCCGTTGTAGGTTGAACAAGCCAGTAGAAGACGTGTCAACAGAAGACCGTGAGCGCACCAAGCGCATCGTTTACGCGAGTCTATATGGCGCAGGCGCGCGCAAGCTCATGGAGATCCTGCACATTGGATATGAGCAGGCACTGAGCGTTATGATCAGCTTTAATCGTGAGCGAATTAAAGTCATAAGTACCTAGCATTAATAAATAATTTATATCAAAAAAAAACCGACTCCAATTATGTATTTGCTATGCCACAATTTGTGGTTTCCGTGAGCCAATGCTTGGTTACCTATAGAAAGTACTGAAATCGGCATATGCGTGCCTATCAAATTCCAGGAGTACCCTCGATTCCTCCTAGATCCCATCATCAGGCCCAAGGTCGGGGTACCTGCTTTGAAACAAAAAAGAATTATCAAAGTCGGCCAACGTGGTCAAGAGTTATCGGGGAACATACATACATAAAAAAAACCGGCCAAGTGCGAGTCGGACTCGCGCATGAAGGGTTCCGTACCAGAAAAAAGGCTAAAAGCTGATGCCATTAAACACTTGTTTTATTGAGTTTTTTTTTGTATTTGTTGTTTTAGCGGCAACTACTCTGTTGTATGGGAGCCCCCCTTAATTGTAGCCACAATAAAAATACATAATCTGTGCAAATTTCAACTGCCTATCTATTACGGTTCTTGAGTTCTAGCTCGCCATGAAAAAGGGCTAAACTATCACGTTTTTTGTATGGGAGCCCCCCTTAATTATTATTATTTTATTTTTAGTATTTGTTGTTATAGCGGCATCAGAAATACACAATCTGTGAAACTTTCAACTGTCTAGCTATACGGTTCTTGAGATACAGCCTGGTGACAGACGGACAGCGAAGTCTTAGTAATAGGGTCCCGTTTTTACCCTTTGGGTACGGAACCCTAAAAAAACAAGCAAATGCTGACGATCCTTCATTCTATTGAAGTCGGTAAAAAGAATTGTGGTCAATTTTAAACAAATGAACGTAGTATAGTATAAATGCCCAATGCCATAGTAAAATTAGTAAATGAATTTCGAATGTTTTTCGAGTGTAGGTACCTAATAAAAATATATTCAAATTCAAAATATTCTTTATTCAAATAGGCCTAGCAACAAGCACTTTCGAATCGTCAGTTATAACATGTATTAACATATATATTTATTAATTATTTAGAGCAATTTATTGATGCTATTATTATTCTTTACAATAAATATTATATTGTTATATTGTAGACATGTCAAAATAAGAAATAATTATGTAGTAAAATTCACAATAGGATCGCCATTCGTCACACACGTCAATCATTGCTACCAGAGCCAATATTCTTCAACTTATTTGAAAGACGTTGCTCTGGTCGTTCAGTGTGTGTAGGTAAGTAGATCCTATGAACGATGAACTCATCAGTCTCATCAGCATGTGCTTGAGGAATGACATCCGCTGCTCTGATCATTTGATTAAGACTGAGTGAGTGCTGTCCCTCTTTGTTCTGTGTGTCTCTCGTAGGGCTACTAGATTGGCAATCCTCTGAGCTTTTCGCCCGCACTGTCTTTGGTCTCCGCATTATTGATGATTTCCTAAGAGATTTTTTAGCTATTGCTATATCTAACTAGGTTGGTAACAATGCCCGTCCCAATTTTTTCCATAAATTAGCCTCCTTTATAATTTGATTTCTGGGCCAAATTGTACCTTGTCACAGTGCCAATAGTATGAAATCTCTAGCAGCTTTCATACCTACTGATTTTCACTGTGACAAGGTACAAAGTGGCCCAGTAATCAAATTAGTCGACCGTACATCAACATGATACAACCACCCTTTACTTAGGGTGAAAAGCTCTGAGAAACCTGAGGGCCTACTCCGAACTTCGTGTCGTGCCGTCCCTTTCACTCTCGTGTTATACATAATAGTAAAAACTTATTCTTGTTATTGCAGATATTTATTTATTCATGTTCTCAAAGTACAGTTCAAATATCCATCTTTTTTTTTATCGAGTTTTTATAGGTAAACTCTATTAACTCGTCATGGACGCTGAGTTGTCCGGAGGGACACCGCAGGAGGCTATTAACTCGTCATGGACGCTGAGGTGTCCGGAGGGACACCGCAGGAGGTCAAGTATCCATCCATCCTTTCTAAGCACCTCGCTTGACGTCTGTCACTTTATTTCTTAAAAACCGTTAGTAGACTTGCACTAGTATCATAATGCCACTTGTGGCGCTTTCAAGTCCAACGTTATTTTTGACATACCAGCGTTTATTTATTGTATGGATTATAAAATAGCTAACATACATTACATGACGGAAAGGGACGGCACGATACGAAGTTCGATTTTCGAAGTAGGCCCTCAGGGGTGCTACCGCGAACTTCGTATCGTACCGTCCCTTTCCGTCATATAGTGTATAACACGAGAGTGAAAGGGATGGCACGACACGAAGTTCGATTTTCGAAGTTCGCGGTAGGCCCTCTGTGTAGTTAGTAATGTCACAACATTAACCGTCGCATAAGGGAGCGTTCAAGTATTTATATATATATTAATATGCCAGTTATTGACAAATTTTATGCTTACCTTTTGTGATCTTTTGGAAAGCGACAAAACCTTCTTCTCTTCTCTTTAACTGATGATAGGCACCCAAACAACGCACAACTATAACTGCGTTGCGCATCGGAATCACCAAGGTGACGCGCAGGGACGAGGTAATTGACCTTAGCGCGGGGCGGTTCGTGTCCGTTCTGTATGTAATACTATTATATTATTCTGTGGTAATACTTGAACGCGCGCTCCCTAAGGTACATTCCCCGCGCTAAAGTCGTTCGGGCGCGCGGTGGTGGCGCGGGCGGCGCGCGGGCGGCTGCGCTCGCTGTGCGGGCGCGCGCGCCGCTTCCCGCACATCGCCAGCGCCGAGCCGGGGCTCCGCGCGCAGGCCGAGCGGCAGGCTGTCAACTTCGTCGTGCAAGGTACAGTCAGATTACTCGAGCGAAACACCACGGGAACAGCCAATAGGTACATTTATTTTCTTAAGTCCTCTCTGGGACACCATTGTAAAAGATCCATCAAGATACTTCGTGGATACTTCAATTAATTTAGCGGACGATTGCGAAAGGAAGTTATGAGGAAATTCCTCGGGTAATTCCAGTTTTAATTTTTTTATAACGACGGTGGTAAGGTAACAAGCTTACGACTGCCTGAATTATTTCAATCTAACTAAATGTAGCATATATTCTTGCTAAATGTCATACTCGTATCTGGGTCAATCAACATTTCCTTGTTGCTCGTCACCATGGTTAAGTCTCCTGAGTCACTGTTAAAACCGATATTTTATAGGGTTTAAATATACTAAACATGAGTTTTAGCGATAATTATAAACCGATTCTGACGTGAGTCATCTTTGTCCCGCAATTTATTTATTTATTATTTTATAACATAAATTTTCTTAGTAACTCGGTTACTATTGTCTCCTCACTGACGGGACAAAATAACAACAAGGAAAAGTTGATTGGCCCATCTACCTTTCGAGGCTACATTTAGCTACATTCCGAGGCGTTAGTATAGAGGGAATTTATGGAAGACCTCGTGTGTAGAATAATGATTAGAATTTAGCCAAATTTCAATTCTGTGGCTATAGGATCCGCAGCAGACTTGTGCAAGAGAGCGATGGTGTCTGTGCAGCGGCGGCTGTCGCTAACAGCGTTGCGATGCCGGCTGGTGCTGCAAATACATGACGAGCTCGTGTGGGAGGTCGCGGACGGAGACGTCGACTTGGCTGCTGGTGAGTTCATTTCATATCAGCACGATGCCAATCAATAGTGTCCCGCAAGGTGGGGCTCTGTCGACTTTGGGGAGTTGTACTGCTGCGAATCGGGTGACGATATGTGTGCAGCGCCGGCTCTTGCCGACGGCGCTGCGTATCGGTCGGTGCTGCAGATACTCGACGAGCTCATGTGGAAGGTCGCGGCTGGAGACGTCGACTTGGCTGCTAGTTGTTTATACCATACCAGGTTGAAGCCAATAGTGTCCCGCAAGGCGGGGCTCCGTCGACTTTGATAGGTTGTACTCTCTTTTTCATAGGTAGCTCGTGTGAGAGGTCGCGGACGGAGACGCGATCGATTGTGTTCCGCTTTGATCCCACCATAGCGGAACTCAATCGACTTTGGTCAGTATTTCTTACGCATATTGAAAGCTACTCTGGCCTACGGAATGTGATCCCTTCTTATAGCTTCCATACCGAAATTACGCATGAAAGCAATGGTGGGTGCGCAGTCACGCGTTGGTTATGGCCGGTCTTACCGCTCTTCTTAGTAATTCTCTAAGGGTGGTTTTTTATTTAATTAAAAATGGGATTGCTCTTGTCCAGCATCTAGCCGAGCCGGGGGGCAAAGATGAGGCCAACGATGAAGCGAGCTCACCCAGAAGATTCACTAGTGCCTTAAAAAGGTCTAGGTTATATGAACTCGGAAATACAGACGCTGGCAGAGAATTCCAAACCTTAGAAGTGCGCATTATAAAAGAAGATGCAAAGCGCTTGGTTCGAGTTAGAGGAATTTCGACCAGGTAAGGGTAGCCAGCCGTACGTCTGGATGTCCGATGGAAGAAGGGGGAAGACGGTATGAGCTCATGGAGCTCCTGAGCACACTCACCGAAGTACAGTTTGTAGAAGACGCATAGACAATGCTACTTTGCGTCTATGTGCTAAGCTCTGCAGCTTATTTCCCACTACCGTACTGCCGCCAATGAGCTTCTGGCTCTGCGGTCCACCGAGTCGAGTGCGGTAAGTAAGGTTAGCACCAATTTAAGATTCCAGGCGATCAACGTTAAATATGGCGCCTGCAGCTGTCATCCCATAGAAACTTCTCAAACTTTCCATAAAATCAAACTTTAGCGAACGCTTACAGACATTATTGGCTATGTGCACGTCTGAAACGTCAAACGTCAAAGGTCCCGAGACAATGTCAAAATTTAGAGATGTCAAATAATGACACATGAATATTTTATTTACTTTAGTAAACGAGTAAGACCCCGTATTGGACATTTTACTGAAATAAATAAGAGAATAAATAAATACATACAAACGAAACGAATCGTAGAAAACCGTTAGGAAACCAATAGAAAACGTGAAAGTAAATTTGACAGTGGTCCCCGGTAAGTACACATTTCTGCCAAGGTGTGCGCTACGATCGCCTAGCTTACCCCCACCACCTACTTCGCACATAGCCAATAGACGACGGTTTGGTGCATCCCACCCTAAAGCTTGAAACGCACAGAGCGCGGCGCAGCGTCGTTGCGGGGCGAGGCGGTTTTGCGGTAAAGCGAACGCGGTCCGGGGGACGTCGCAACGAAAAACCGTGCAGGATAGCGGAGCGGAGGCGGCGTGTGTGACAAATGAAGCAGTAATCGACACTCGACAGTTTAGGAAAGTTCAAAAATTCAAAACCGCTTCCGCCCCGCGCCCGCTCTGTGCGTTTCGAGCATTAGTCTTTAGGCCGCCTTGCCACTGCTGGAATATGGCCTAAGTTAGTGGATAGTGGCACACAGCTTCCCCTAGCTTGGCCTACATTATTTGTATGAAACCAGCTTAACTCTGGTATGTACTAGATACTACAGTACAGATACGACAGTAGGTACAACAGCCTAATAGATGGGGCCACATTTCTTTGAGTTTTGTTTTGAGACGTTACGAATATATTTTTAATTTCTTCTTCATAGCGATAATCAAGGAGGCGATGGAGAACGTGGGCCGAGAGTGTGGCATGGGAATGACATTGCCAGTGGAGCTGACTCATGGCCGGAACTGGGGCGAGATGAAACCCTTACCAAGCCCCGACTTCTAGCTGCGTCAAAAAACCACCACATTACCATTTGACTATATACTTAGTAAAAGCAAAGCAAAGACAACAGGAATCGAAGAAAACAAAATGGAATGCACTGCAATATTCGAGGACTAAACAATAAGTTTTGTTTTGGCGAATAAAATTGTTTATGTTGTAAATAATGACTTTATTTTATTAAATAGGAACATCATTGAAGTAGCACTTTAACACACTTTAGCACGATTCATTCTCATTTGTTCTATTTCATTGCGCAATATGACTTTTTACTCATTGATTCCATGAAAATCAATTCCTATTTTGTCACAATATTTGTGACGCCTACACACTAGTTTGGCACGTTTGACACTTTTATAGATCGCTGAAATAACATCGTTGAATCAAATTAAACTCTAACAACATTCAATACAAAATGTATAGTAAGATTAAAAAGTAAATAATATCGATAAACTCCACCATACTATTACGAACTAATTAACATTAATAAATAAAAATAAACATCCTATCTCTCTGCAGCTCTTTCTACATTTTCAAACTTTTCGTAATGACCAATACGTATATATTTTTTTTTAAATAATGTGTTACCATAACTGGGGTGACTTTGACACACCTTTCACAATTCACATACCATGGAGAATAGGCGAGCAGTTGTGGTAGTAAATATATGGTCACAGATTTTTTAAGGCACACTCAAATGGAACGAATATGGCGTTAAGAACGATGTTGTTAAAACGAAAATAAAATAATTCCTAGATGCGTTTATCTTTCTTTCAAATGTCGCCTTAATTTACGGTAGCTACCATAGACATAGTAGTATTAGTGTAAAAGAGGACTTTAAAAATATGACTGAAATAGTACCTATTCTACACACAATGTCATGTTAAATAAAATAAAATAAAATAAATATTGGGGGACAATCTTACACAAATACTAGACGAAGATATACATACTTATATAGATATATACATACTTAAATACATAGTAAACATCCAAGACCCAAGAACAAATATCCGTGAAAAATGCACAAATAAATGCCCTGGCCGGGATTCGAACCCGGGACCTCTAGCTTCGGAGGCAGGATCACTACCAACTAGGCTAAACAGGCCGTCAACCCATGTTATGAGAATTGACTAGCCTACGAATAAAACACGTCATGTTAACACGACAATGCCTTATGTCGTTCATTAATATTACAAATTGGTATTTATAAATATATTGCGGCACATGTATCGATAATTTGTCTATATAATTAATATCCCCTGATAACAATATATTTTAAGTGGACGGTAGGTTCAGATTAAATCTAAAGTTACACGGAGACAACTACAATACATCATAACAGTCATAATCGCTTTAAAAATAACGGGTTGTACTATTATAAATTCATAACAATCTAACGACTGTGTGGAATGTATCGTAAAACGGGGTGACTTTGTGTATTCAAGTTTGAGCCAGTCTTTCATAAACCTGTTTAATAATTGGTAATAGTTAACTAAGAATAATATTAATTGTAAAACATTCAACACACCTTACTATATCAACGAGACGATTTAAGCTGCTTTTCCACCAGGGCTAAGCTAAGCTACATTTCACACATGCACTCAAGCCTGTATCCCACATTGTGTTCCTTGCAAATTTCTACCTTACCTCTTAACTAATAATATCTCAGATATGCTTTAAATTAGAAATTTATCATTTTAATGGATGGTAAATAGGTTTATAAAACTTCATTAACAAAATATGCTCCTTGGAAGACTTAGAATTACTTAATGTTGTAAATATATTCAGTCTCTCTCTAAAACACAATTGCAAAAATACATTCTGTAAAATTTAAGTCTTTGTAAAGTAACTTATTTAGTTCTAAGCTCACTAAGCCCTTTTAAAAAGGTGAAATTTTAATTATAGTACTGGATCCCATTTTTGTTCAATATACTTAAACTTACAATTTTAATCGAAAATTTTATTTATTAGCCATGAGCCACTATTTGAAAGCTCGAGGGTTTATATAATAGTTGGCGAGATCGATTATTCTTCTTTATACGTACATTATGGTTCTTATACAAACCGTGTTGAAGTCACTTTTAGAGGACTGTTCTTAAAATAGCGGTTACTATACTGATAACATTCAAGACAATTCACAATAAGCTTTGAAGAAACCAAAGCGGTTTCAAAGTGGCCCGCGTTTCAGGAACTTGTTTAAAAATGTTGTATTACGCTTTATTGACCTTAAATACCCTTAACATACGATGCGTTACCGTGTGTCATCCTAAGTATTGACCGCTATCAGTGTGAACAGCCGATGCGTTATCACGCGCACGGACGCGCGCGCCGCACGCATGCCGTCAGTTGCGCGCGAGTCGGGCGTTTCGTGTCGATTGGAGACCAGCAACTCGTGACGGTCACCGTTCTTTGGTGACTGCGAGTGATATAGCATGGTGTAGCGGGACATCTCACGTGGGAATCTGTAAGTTAGATAAGAAATACTTATCACGTCTCGTGAGCGTAAAATGTATCATTAAGGAGTTTAAGGTTGATTTACACGAGTCAATATGTGACGAGTTGGCGCGCTCGAGCATGCGCGAGTCGGCTTCTTCAGCGACACGCGGCCGGCGCGGGTTCAAAGCGCAACGACTTGCACATATTCGTATTCGCAAAATATTACTATTGATGCGAATATACGTAACATCCCTAATTGGGTCATTAAAACTAGTAATTGGTGTTGGAATTTGTTAATGACTTACCTTACTACTTTCAAATTATGTTCAAACAACCGCATATAGAAGTCATCATCTTCACCCCCCCAATTCAGAAATCTATTCGAAAATCCATCCAATTTCTTATACTGATCCGATCTTATAGCTAGCACTCCTCCAACTAGCCAGTCATAGACTAAAACGAATCTGAATTTGTCTATGCTTGCACTAAGATGGCGGGGCTGGGTGGTGCAGACATAGAGGTTGCTATCATCAAGTGGTAGGAGGTCTATATCTTGGAGGATTAGGCAGGGGTACTGGTCAGTAATTGCTTGGCGAGCACCGATGTTGTAAAGTAGACCTTTGTTCCAAGGTTTGTTGTCTTTCTGTTCAATTAAATATATCCTGTAATTATAATAGCCGATTTTACTTATATTACGTCGCTATTTACATAATAGCAGTCTTAGTAATACATTAATTACCTAGAGTAAAGAACGTCACAGTTCGCAGGTATTATTTAACGCCCGAATTGAAGGCAAGGGTGATTAATATGTGATCTGACGCTATTCATTACCCCCCTGGTAATTTCAAAATTTTACGCCTTCCCCCGGCCAGGAAGGCAATTACACTTTATTGGCCAGGTGTGACGCAAAGGCTTTTTTTCTCGTATGCAATGAAATCCCGAGGAACTACAGTATGGGATTCTTCAAGAAAAGAGTGTATACATTTTTAAAGGGTCGGCAAAGCGCATGTGACACCCCTGGAGTTGCAGGCGTCCATAGGCTGCGGTGACTGCTTACAATCAGGCGGGCCGTACGCTTGTTTGCCACCGACGTGGTATAAAAAAATATTGACGTTATGTTCGTTATAATAATAGTATCACGTTTCGGGTGCGGCGAAATGAACGCCCTATAATGGAATTTCATATAAAATTGAAGGAACAGAGAGAAGAGAGCGTCTTTTGTTTTCGGGGCGGGCGGATTGGATTTTTCTTATAATTTTCTAATTTCATTGCATTTTTTTGAGAAAAGCTATATACATATATATAAATAAATAATAATAAATAAATATATTGGGACAATTTTTTACACAAATCGAACTAGTCCCACAGTAAGCTCAATAAGGCTTGTGTTATGGGTACCAGACGACGATATATTTAATAGATATATACATAAATACATAGAAAAACATCCAAGTCTCAGGAACAAATGTCTCTGCTCACCACAGAAACAAATGCCCTTACCGGGAATCGAACCCGGGACCTCTAGCTTCGGAGGCAGTGGCACTACCAACTAGGCTAAACAGGCCGACAATATATGCCTCGACGGGAATGGCAATTCGTGGACGCGTATCTTTTCAACGATGTTTACGCATAAATTTCAGTCGTACGCGATTAAAGCTTGAAACGCGCAGCGTCGTTGTGGGGCAGAGGCGGTTTTGCGGTAAAGCGGACGCGGTACGGGGACGTCGCACCAAAAAACAGCACGGAATTTGTGCGGGATAGCGGAGCGGAGGCAGCGTATGTGACATATGAAGCAGTAATCGACAGTTTCGGAAAGATCGAAAATGCAAACGCTCTATGCGTTTTGAGCCAATAATAATGTAAACTCAACTTCTCCACGAATTGCTTTTTATCGGCCTCTGCACTAATGTACCTACTATTACGATTTATACAAATATTTCAAACAGAACCGCTTTTTATCGCGTATCCACCACCACCACCATATCAGCCGAAGGGCGTCCACTGCTCGACATAGGCCTCCCCCAATTTCATGGGGGGGTTAATGCCATAATCGCCACTCTTGGCATGCGGGTGGGCCGCACTCCGGGGATGCTGCGGCCCATCACCCAGTGGTCTTGGTCGTAGTTTTAGGACATTCCCGGGGCCCGGGTCGCGTATCGATTGAGACTAAATACAAAAAAATACTCCCGTTGCTATTTGTATAATTATTTATTCTAGGAAGAATTATAATTCTGTATATTCTGATTAATAAATAATAGGTATCACCAGGTTAAATCATAGGCACTTTCTCCATCTTTAAACCTAAAATTTCTAAAAGACTGCTGCTGCTTTCTTTTTTTTACTGAAATTAAATTTTATATGATCTACTCGTGCCTTTTTGTGAATTCAGGCGTGAGTTACGTGTATGTTATTCTTAGATAGCATGATCTATTTATTCAGGGAAATATAAATGCACTCACGAATTTACACTTGCATAATAAATGTATTGCAAAAACGAATTGACCGAGTGTAACGAAGATCTCCGTTTCAGCTTCGGCAAAAATGCGTTCGTATATCGGGTCGGCGGATTTCCAGATTTTCCGCTGTGCTCCTCTACAGGTCGCATTTCTCAACTGATTCTAGTAAAATTTAGTGAGCAGGTTTGATTACCTACTTTATAATTTTTTTTATCAAATCAATCAATTTGGAAATAATAATATTAGAAAAAAAAATGCTAGTAAATACGGCGTAAAAAGCAGTGATTAAAGTCACCCCAGATGTCAAAGTCACCCCAGTTATCAAACTTATCAAAGTCATCTCAGTCGACTATATGTCCCTCTACTGACATAGTTTAGCAGCTAAACTTTAGCTGACATATTTATATTTAACCTTTCTTTTGTACTATAAGTAACTTTTTTCGTTAACATAGGTTGTGACAGAGATACCATACAACCAACTTGACTCAACATGTTACAATACTACATTACTATAGAGGCCGGGAAACGAAGGGTTGCGGGCCAAGTAGATATAGATGGATAGGGATACGCGGCCAGCAGCCCAACATTTCTCGCCGAGATTTGTATAGTGCTTTTCCCAAACATATGCAATAAAATAAAAATAAAATACACCACTCAAAAAAACAAATTTAACCAACACCATGTTTGACATTAAAATAAAATAAAAATTACTTCCCGGCCTAGGCCTTAAATTTTGTATGAAATTCCATTACAGTTCTCCCGTATTGTTCCGCCTGCAACATGATACTTTGAAGGCTGTAATAACGTAGTGACGGAATTTCATTGCATGTTTGAGAAAAATATACTTACTTGTAATGTATGTTTTGTTTCCTCAAAAAATTGTGCATATACGGCAAGAAGATATCAAGCTGCTTCTGCCTGTTCCTGTATGTGACTAGTATTGCTACACTGAAGAGCGGGTTGCAGTGTCCCGGGGAGTAGCTGCCGTTCTCTATTCCCTTGGCATCAAAGTCATTGTAATCCTTCTGGACATCCCAAGCGTCAATTGTGTCTTTACTATGCAGAACACACTCATAGTTGCAAGCTGATTTATCTTTCTTCAAAACGGTTGGAATAACTTTCTTATACAGCACTGAATCTATTTCATCTCTACCTATATGTGGATATTGAAACATTCCATACTTCATGAAGAAGTTAATGGTAACTGCTATAGAAAGAACAAGCAAAAAGGTCTTTTTAAAATATCTGCATATCTGATACAATTTGGGCATTTTTGAATTCAAATGTTAAAATAGTCACCAAATGCACAACATTACAGTGACTGACATATACTGTCATCTGAATTGAAACATTTTTTCAATAAAACTTTTTTCTATTTGAATGTAAATGATTGCCACTATTCTACATATTATGACAATATTCTACATGAACATGATTGATAACACCATTCTAAGTAAAGATAATAAATTCATGTTAAGCATTACCAAAACAATTTTGAAGTACTTTATATAGAATGCAATACTTTTAAGTCATAGAGATAGATGACTTAAAGTATAAAGTAACATAAAACCTATTAATATAAAATTAGAGTTGACGGTCAAACATATTTGTTAATAAGTTTCTATAAAAAAAAACAAGTTTAATGAAGCTTTTCTTAGTGTAGTTTTTGGCTGTCATATCGAAGAATAAATCCCTTGGACATGTGCTGGAAAGAAAAAATAGTGCTTGAGCTTGAATTAATGTCAAAAGTTTTCCTTTCCCAGTTCAAAAGCAAAGTTTGTATATATTAGTTCAAAAGGGGGAAGGTAAACCTTACCTTTTACCATAAAAATAATGCCTTTTACACTAATTCTTCAGATTGTCCAATCGGTAGTTTAAAAGAAGAGAGGATTAAGTTTCGGTCATAAAAACGAACAACATGTATAATGGAAATGGTGAAATAAAATACTGTATTTAAAAGATTTAAATTAATTTGGTTTGTAGATAAACCAATCCTGTCACTGATCTGACAGTGACAGATGAGTGATGATGATCGTCGTGGATCGTTCCAAATTTTAGGTAGGTAGCAGCATAGATTAAAAGTTACTCCGTAAGGTCGCAGCTTACATCAAACATTAAAAACCAGCCAAGTGCGAGTCGGACTCGCGCACGAAAGGTTCCGTACCATTTTTTATTAAAATGGCATAAAAATCACGTTTGTTGTATGGGAGCCCGCAAAATATTTATTTTATTCTGTTTTTTGGTATTTGTTGTTAATAGCGGCAACAGAAATACATCATCTGTGAAAATTTCAACAGTCTCACGGTTTATGAGATACAGCCTGGTGACAGACGGACAGACAAACAGACAGACGGACGGACAGCGGAGTCTTAGTAATAGGGTCCCGTTTTTACCCTTTGGGTACGGAACCCTAAAAACAAAAAACAACCGCATGAAAAAACTTACGCGAAAAAAAAAGTCAAATCTAGAAATCTAAATAAATTGTCATGTAAAACATAGCAATTTTAAACCCATAAGAAATTGATTGTTTAAAAATAATAAATAATAATAATAATAGTGGGGGACAATCTTACACAAATCTACCTAGTCCCAAACTAAGCAAAGCTTGTACTATGGGTACTAGACGACGATATAGATACTTATATAGATGAATACATACTTAAATACATAGAAAACATCCAAGACCCAAGAACAAATATCCGTGAAAAATGCACAAATAAATGCCCTGGCCGGGATTCGAACCCGGGACCTCTAGCTTCGGAGGCAGAGTCACTACCGACTAGGCTAAACAAGTCGTCAAAATCGCTATTTTAGAATTTATTTAGAACGAGCGAAGCGTCGGCTTTCGACTAAAACTCTTTCGTATGTCTGTCCGGATGTTCTCCTCTACAAGTCGCATTTCTCAACCGATTCTCGTGAAATTGTGTAAGCAGGTCCGATAATTAATATTTATATAGTTTTTTTTTATAATCAGGTTCAGAAAATTTTTAAATATGAAAAAAAAAAATTTTTTTTGCTATGGCTACAGCCCACAGGGCCACTAGTGTAGATTTGTCATTTTATGTTACAAGCTTTACGTATCGTGATTATTATTCTGAGTCACAAAGTATCAAGCTTTTGTATGTTCAATGAACTAAATTCTCAGTGCCTTATCTTTATATTATTATCATGAAAATAGAACGTTATTTCCGCAGCTCGTGTTATATCTGGCGAGAATTTCAAAGCCATAATAAACTATTTTGTAACTAACATTTTTTTATAGGTTTATTTTACTTACTTAAAATGAAACGGTACGGTAGTTGTAGATCAAAGGGCCTACTCCGAACTTCGAAAATCGAATACGTGTCATGCCGTCCCTTTCACTCTTGTGTTATACACTACTTGACGGAAAGGGACGGCATGATACGAAGTTCGATTTTCGAAGTTCGGAGTAGGCCCTCAGTACTTCATGCAGTTAGTCAAGTTTCTTTAAGGTAGGTATCTTTTGCGCAGGGTTCGCCGATATATATCCGCGGATATATATCGGCGAATATATATCATGATATATATCAATTGATATTTATTTTTAAAAGTAGTTTTTTTCTTCTATCAGATAGTTACACATGCATTACTAGAGTAAAATGTTTCACTTTAATTGATATTATGAACTCAAATTTCTAGGAATCATGTTCGTACTCGAACAGATTTTTATTGAATTTTAAACCTTATCACCATGAAATAAGATTCATAATAAATAGTTATGTTTTCCCCTAAAAATAAAAAGGCTATAATATATGGGAATTACCTGAAGGTCGAAATGAACTTCATTAGGAAATGTTTTGCAAGTGATTGCTTATTTTTGTTATGGGCTTTGATCAGTCAATGTCACACTTTGTCAAGTTCAAGCCCCTTGAGCACAGATATAAAGCAAATCGGCTCATTTACGTTGAACGATTTCTATAGGTACATCTGATCAATTCTCACTAATGCACAAATCAGTATGTTTGAGAGGGACAGACAAGAAGACAAGTTTTCACCTGTCAGTGTCTCCGTCTTCATAACTGAAAATTGTAGTGAACTGACGTTTTGGTGCGTTAAGTTTATATGGGATTTAACATCCTGCCCGGCTAGTATGATGGCTTATACCGTCACGTTTTATGTGACGTTTCAGTACATTTTGGCCATATAACGTGACGGTATAAGTTATCATACTAGCCGGGCTGGTGTGCTTTCAAATGGTGACAATTCGTTAACAGCCTAAAATGATCGTACTTCTAACTCATTTTAGTGCACCATAAGGATTTAATGAGACAACTATATGAAAAATGATCTGGCTTAATACTGCGAGTCTGTTTTTCTCTGATGTGTGTGCCCTTGAGCGACTTAGGCACACACGTGTGCGCCTTACGAATTTTGAATTTGGTAATTGGTACCTAGATTTTTTATAGGTATGTATACTTACAATTATGTAGTTGAAATTACAATACATTTTTGAGTGACATATCGTTCCTCAAGTTAATGAGTGAAAAGTGTGATAACATACCTACTATCTGTCGGGAATTTTGAGACTTGTAATAGAAATATTATGCATTGATATATATCGGATATATATCAAATATCCCATATTTTGATATTTATAATAAATATCGTATATTTTTGAACCCTGCTTTTGCGTGATAATGCCATTAGTTAGTTATTTTTCCTGTCCATCACTCTACTTGGCCGTATATTCGTGTTGCATCTCTTTCTTTAAGATCGCAAAAGAAAGTGACGCAGCCATATTCGCCTAAATACAACGACCACGTCAAGTATTAGCATTAGACTTTATATTGTGATTTTAGCATCTTGTATATTTTATACGTTAAAGTAACCCTCTTATAATGCTGCCTGCACGTTTGCCACCTTACCAAGGGGACCTGGCTTTAATAATAATTTGTAATAATTAATTTTATAGTTACTTCAATGGTTATATTAGTCAGAATTACTTTTTATTAGGATTCCATACCTAAAGGGTAAAACGGGACCCTATTACTAAGACTCCGCTGCCGTTCATTCGTCCGTCCGTCCGTCCGTCTGTCTGTCCGCCTGTCACCAGGCTGTATCTCATGGACCGTGATAGCTAGACAATTGAAATTTTACACATACTTATGATGTATTTCTGTTGCCACTATAATAACAAATACTAAAAACAAAATAAAATAAATATTTAAAGGAGCTCCCATAAAAAAAACTTTTCAAAAGTTGCTTGATGCCTTGTTTCTGGGTCTAAAATCTCAAATCCGAATCGCACTTGAGCAAAATTCTATTTGAAATTTAACGTTATCATTACTCTAAATTTCAAATTAAAGGAAAAAAATAATTAGCGCTCCGAGCAGAATTTGAACCTGCGACATCTGGCATACGCGGCCAATCGCTCCAGCCACTGAGCTATCGGAGCAATCAAGCTCAGGCACGAAATCCTTCACTAGTTCCCCCTCACAATGCCTCAGGGAAGCAGCAGGTTCGCAAGTTCGAATCCTGCTCGGAGTGCAATTTTTTTTTTTTTGTTTTATTTGAAATTTAGAATTTTTGTTAGCAGTACTTAATACAAATTAGTTATCATTTCATTATTGTTAAAAAAATATAATTATTAAAATTAAATAAGAAAAGGTTATAATTTATAATAAAGTTTCGAATATTGTATAGACAATAGTACGGAACCCTTCGTGCGCGAGTCTTACTCGAATTTCTCCAGTCTTTTTTCCTTTTATAATCTTATCTTTCATATTATTGTCTTTTAGTTAATCCTGTTGTTATTTATTTTAGATAGTAGAATAAAGGAGCATGATAAAATATCTATAAACTTTATATTTTAAATCAGTCTAGATTCATCGTCCTAGATATAAGGGGGTCATTATATTAGTGCAACGTTCATGCTGATAACGATGCATTTTGTTGTGAATCATTTCCGATGGGTTTAGTAATTGGCCTACTTTTGAACTAACCTAGTTTAATTTAATATTTGTATACGATTTGGAACGCAACTACAACCATGTTTTCATTCCTTCTCAGTCTGTGGCTGAGGTCTGTGGTGCCAGACTGTCAAAGTCAAATGTCATATGTGTTTTGTTTGTTTTCCAAGTGTTAAGTACACAACTACACAGAATAAGGAAAATGTTATTAAAATACGCGTTATTTTAGCCTATATTCATGTGCGACTGTTAATTATAGAGTAATACTACGTGTCCAAAGGCCTGTATATTTATAACATAGAAAAATGAGCGGCAAATCTTCATTAGACGGAGCTCGTTCCAGGCCTCCTATCCGGCATAGCTCCGCAGTGCGCAGAGAAGAAATTATAGTGTGCAAACCGCTCAAATCGCTGGAGGATGTTGCACAGTTTTTGAACGACCCCCCCGTTTGGAGATCTCTATGTAACGACTTGCGTCCACACAGCAAAGATGTGGTTAGGAACTTGGATATTGTGGAGCAGAATCTTGGGTCTGATCATGATATTGAACTGGAGCGACCGGAGACGTTTTGCCATACTGATGTGGATAAGAAAGATGTTGGGAGACACAGAAGAAAAAGTTTACCAAAGACTTTGGTGTGTCATGATATGGCCAATGGATATCATGATGACTGGTAAGCTTGTACTGTTGAACTTATATCGTCATAGAAAAGGATGGTAGATTATTTGAAATGAGCAACAACATATAAAAAAAATCATTGCTAAGTAATAGGTAAGATAAGGCATAAATTTATGATGAATCTTCACAAGTTCCATCAGAAAAATAATATTTTGGGGACACACAATGATGGCTCCATCCTGATCAAGGATCTGATCTGAGCTGATCATAGCTTGCTGGATACAACAAATTGTATTTAATAAAAGTAAAAAAGTAAAAGAATATTATTCTTCAAATTAGGCATAATTACATGCAAATATGAATGTCAATAAGAATCATTAGCTGACTTTTAATATTAATAAAAATAATAAGCCTTTTTTATTCTGGACTACAAGATTGTGTTTAGAGATTTTTTAGTTTTGCTACATGATGTCTCATAGTTCAGTGTGCCACTTGGCACAAGCCACTTTTATATACTTTGTACTGCATTCTGTAGCATGATAATTGTCTCCAGTGGTTACCAGCGGGTGTATGGTGGTTGCCATTTTATGACACCCATCACTCACACTCGCATACTTGTCAGAACGTGATGAATGTCTTATCCACGACGATAAAGTGATAAAATGGCAACCAGCAAGTGTGAGTCATCTCCCAATCTCAGTTCTTCAGTAGCAGTCAGTTTGCTCCATTTATTATGTGGATCTTGGATCATGGTGTCTGTTCTACTTTTTCAACTGTTTTTGTATACTTTTTCATGTGCCATACTGTATAAGTTTCTGTAAATTACCATGTAAGTGTACAAACATTGAATAAACATCTTCTTATTATCATTATTATCTGCACTTTTGTTGGTCTATAAATTTGTTGCATTATATCTACACAAATTTAAGTAAGTTCACATATTTTGCTGTGTTTCACTTTTTCTTGTTTACTAATTCCTCTGATGCTCCTCTCTATGGCTCTTTGACAGAGTCCCAACTTTTCTTCCTTTTTTTTCTTCTAAAATAAAGAAGAAAACTAGCTAAAAAAATCACAAATATTATTGATTGGTCTTGTTTCATATGGCATTATTACATGAATGTTTATTCTCACATATTTTTCTTGAAGAACACTTTTCTCTGTAGCTATGAAGACTCAGTGAGTAGTAAAATTCATAATAATAAAATTAGTTGTAAAACCTGGTCAATGAAATACATAAATGTGTCATGATTATTTATATTGTAACTGTACCGGGAATAATGCTATGATGATGATGATGATTATTTATATTGTTTATAATCTTTCCAGCAATATTGATGGTACCGGCAACCATGAGGCATACACCTTTTACAATTGGGCAGTGGTGGACATATTCTGCTACTTCAGCCACCACTTCGTCACAATCCCGCCGCTGGGCTGGATAAATGTGGGGCATGCACACGGAGTCAAAGTGATTGGTAACTATCATTGTGTGGTTTCTTTCATCCACCACCGACCACCACCACCGGGGGATGGGCAGCAGCATCCCTGGAGTGCGGTGGAGATACTGCGATCGTCAACCCGCATGCCAAGCGTGGCGATTATGGCATATACCCCCCGTGAATTTGAGGGAGGCCTATGTCCAGCAGTGGACATCCTTTGGCTGATATGGTGGTGGTGGTGGTTTCTTTCGTGTGGTTTAATGTTGAGTTTAATATAATATTTTAGTACTTCATGTGATCTATGAATTATGCAGTAATTTTTTTGTAATGTTACTTGTGTATGTAATTGTGTGTTAAAACTTGCTGTCAAATAAAAAAAAACCGCATTCAAATCGGATCAGCCGTTTAAGAGCTACGATGCCACAGACATAGACACATATACACAGATACACATGTTAAACTTATAACACTAGAACAAGAGCGTCGTTTGAATTGTGGGTACATTCTAGAGCATTTTGAGTATCTAGGTCCTAGGGGGGACAGCATATCCAAGCACGTGAACTGTTTCGTGCTTTTTGCTACTGCTCTACATGTTTTATCAAAATCGGTTCAGCTGTTTTCGAGATATTAAACTTTGAAATAAAAATGTCTGGGGTCCTCCAACTTTTTTAAGTTGGTTAGTTATTGTATTTTCTATTTCCTGATTTCCCTGTTTAGGCACGGTGATAACGGAGTGGGCAGAGGGAGCCGCCATCTGGGAGGAGTTGCTGGCGGAACCTGAGGCGTGGAAGGGTTTCGCGGGCAACCTGGTGGCCATCGCCAAGACTCTGAAGTTCGATGGTTGGCTGCTCAATGTCGAGAATAAGGTTTAATCTTTTTGTGTGAGATATTCTTAGCTTCGGTTGCCGCTCTTTGGTTATTATCTTTTGACGAACATACTGCACCATGTCGTCGGCCGTGGCGGAGTAAAGCCTGTCACAAACAGGCGCGGCCTGCGGTGGCGGCTGGCCGCAGGCCGCTTGACAGGCCGCAACAACAACACACCGGCGCGGCCTGCGGTGGCGGCCTACGTCAATTTTCGCGCCAAAACAAACGTCAAACCGGTTACATAAATAACCAAAAAAAAGTTTTTTGCTATCTTTTGGACACTCAAAAGTAAACTTGAGCCTGCAGTTTGACTCTGTCTAGCAGATAAATGTATGATCAATCGTTTTTAAAAATATATTAATTATATTGAATATAATATAATCTAACTATGCATTTTTATCTATGGTTAATGGCGGTCAGTTGTAAAAATTTGCAACAGGCCGCGCGGCTGTTCACGCATGCGCAGTAGCGGACGGGGCGTGGCTTGCGGCCGCGGTCAGCCGCGCAACTACCGCGTCAAGGCCGCCTGTGTCTGAATCATTGTTAGGATTGTCATACTTTACAACTGGCCGCCACCGCGGCCGCCATCGCAGGCCGCGCCTGTTCGTGACAGGCTTTAAGTGTGTCACAGACTGGAGCGGTCAGATGTAAATATGAGAATTAAGGCCGCGTGTGTCTGAATGATTGTTAGGATTGTCATAGTGTACAACTGGTCGCCACCGCGGCCGCCACCGCGGCCGCCACCGCAGGCCGCGCCTGTTTGTGACAGGCTTTAAGCGTGTCACAGACTGGAGCGGCCAGATGTAAATATGAGAATTAATGCCGCGTGTGTCTAAATGATTATTAGGATTGTCATAGTGTACAACTGGCCGCCACCGCAGGCCGCTCCAGTGTGTGACACGTTTAATACAGGCGCGACACATACAAGGCCTTGCTGGGGGGGTTACCACCGACTCTGACGCGGCTTGCGCTTTCGAGATTTCCCGTATCCACATCGGTCCGCGAGGGCTTCTCTTTTTAAACGACTTCAAAAAAGGAGGAGGTTCTCAATTCGTCGGAATATTTTTTATGTATGTTCACCGATTACTCGGAGACTAGTGGACCGATTTCAAAAATTCTTTTTTTGTTTGAAAGGGTGTGTTTTCTAGTTGGTCCCATTGTCACCAAGTCTGGATCTGATGACGGGATCTTGGAAAAATCGAAGGAACTCCTCAAATTCCAACCAACCAAGAGGATGGGGTAAGGCATAATAAGGAACTCCTCAAATTATATACCAAGAGGATGGGGTCAGGCAAAGTTTGGAGTTGGTGTTTTTTGTTAAAAAAATACTTGTAGACGAGGAGTTTACTAAGGCTGGGTTGCACCAAACCATCTGTAATCGTAAGCTGTGTTCGTTAAAATTTGAATGTATGGAAAGTTTGACAAGTTTCTATGGGATGACAGCTGCCGGCGCCATATTTAACGTTGATCAGTCTGTGATCGTAAGTCGGTGCAACCCAGCCTTAGTGTGTTCTTGTTTGGCAGATATCGAAGCCGGCGGCGCTGGTGGAGTTTGTCCAATACCTACACACGCTGCTGCACAGTGAGATCCCGGGCTCGGAGCTGATCTGGTACGACAGCGTCACCGTCGCTGGGGATCTCGCCTGGCAGAACACGCTCAACGACAAAAACAAGTAAACATACTATAATTCCGTCCCGATTGAATATTGATTGAGTTAATAATATAATAATATATAGCCTTTTATTCAGATCTTATTTTAACCTAGTAACAATATCCTAATATATTAAAAATTGTAACTTTTAAAACTTATTCTAGTATTTGCTGTTTGTTTATTTTCTGTAGATCTGTTTGCCAATCGGCAAAGGCCTCCTCCAACCTTTTCCATTCTAGCCTTTCTTGTGCGATCCACATCACTCCCGCCACTTGTCTAATGTCATCCTCCCACCTTTTCTGCGGTCTCCCTCCCTTTCTTTTACCTTCCCTGGGGTACCATCTTGTCACTATTTTATTCCATTTGTCCTGACCTCTTATCATGTGTCCTGCCCACCTCCATTCAAGTCTTTTGATTTTCGTTGTTACATCTATAGTTTTTGTTCTATTTCTGATGACACAGTTTTTCAATCTGTCCGATTTATTGATGTTCAGCATACTCCTCTCCATTGCGTATTGGCAAGTAGCGAGTTTGCTTGTCATTTCTCGAGTTAAAGCCCTGTGTACTTCCTGTTCCCTAAAAGTATTTAACCTGTGTACTTCCTGTTCTTATGTATGGCTGCCAATCATTGATTGAGTTACGGGTAATCAACAAAACTACTCCCAATTTTAAAAGATTTTCACTAGTATATAGAATGGAACTTTCCAATGGACATTTTCGTGGCTCTGTGATAGCATCATGCACGGGCAATCTATCGCAAAAATGGGTTCCCTATTGTAGCTTTGTATATTTTGTAGTAGGTACCTACTTTGATACTGTAATGGTTTATACAATGTAACATAACATATTGTACTATTGTTTTTAAAGAATCGAAATTTTTTACAAAAGAAATCCGATGTCAACCGAGTTTTTCGTTCATTTGTCGTGTACATACTTAATGTAAATTTAAGACTTACATGGTTTTCTCATGACTGTCAGAACTGGGCCAAATTGAAATGGAACCACACGAAAGCACTAGCTTTCAAATAAAAAAAAAGAATCATCAAAATCGATTCACCCAATCGAATGTTCTGCGGTAACAAACATAAAAACGGCCGCGTTTGACGGCCTATTTAGCGTAGTTGGTAGTGACACTGCCTCCAAAGCTAGAGGTCCCGGGTTCGAATCCCGGCCAGGGCATTATTTGTGCATTTAGCACGGATATTTGTTCTTTGATCTTGGATGTTCTCTATGTATTTATCTATATAAGTATGTATATCGTCGTCTCGTACCCAACTACCCATAGTACAATCTTTGCTTAGTTAGGTCGATTTGTGTAAGATAGTTCCCCAATATTTATTTATTTACTTATTAAAATAAATATAGTCGAATTGAGAACCTCCTCATTTTTTGTGAAGTCGCCGTGTTAGAATAACATGAAACTTAAAAAATACAGCGATTCTTAAGGATTTCATGCAAGCCGTAAAAAACTCAAAAAACCGCTGAATTTTTTTTCTGTTACAATTTCTAGCAACAGAAACTAATTTTCGACCTAGATATGCCGGATCCCATTGTGTGTACAAAGTTTCATGTTATTCTATCACGGCGTTTTAAAATGACAGCATAAATACGTTTGTATGGAGAACCGAGGGTACTGCGCCCTCTTAATACTTTGGCCATTGCTGTGTTCCAAAGGCGAAATGGATCGTTTTCAGAGCGTTCTTCGACGCGTGCGACGGCATATTCACGAACTACTCGTGGAGCGAGCAGCGCGTGTGCGCGGCGCGGGCCGCGGCCGGCGCGCGGCCCCGGCACGTGTTCGTGGGCCTCGACGTGTGGGGGAGGAACTTCCTGGGCGGCGGACAGCTCAACACGCAGGAGGTAATTAACTAACCTGCACTGATGACCTGGTGAAGGTCGCGGCTGTCCGCTCGATGCGGGGGGCGCAGGACCGGTCATTGTGGAAGTCTTTGGGGGAGGCCTATATCCAGCAGTAGACGTCCTTTGGCTGATATGGTGATGATGAATATCTCACCGACCCAAAGTGAGTCTCACCCTCCGACACGAATTCCAGGCCAGTTCGCGGCTTGGAATTCGTGGGAGGCGTGTAGACGCCTCCGTACTGGCTGGCTCAGATAGGCCCGTTTGGCGCCCAATCTTCTCCCATCCTTTCCACGTGGAGATAGGGGCCATGGCCAGGCTCGCAGGAGGTAAATCATCAGTATTTCTGTACGCACACTCATCAATATTTCGCGTACTTGTACTCATTCACATTGCATGAGCCAGTTAGCCCTCATACACTTGGATGCTGTGTTGGAGTGCGTTGAGAGAACGGAGAAGTTAAGATACAGATATGAAACTGTTTTACTGTCTAAAGGTTGATACAAAATAGTAATTAATTGGCCGTTATTTCAGTTCTTTATCGTATTCGAATATTCATCATCATCATCATCATTTCAGCCGAATGACGTCCACTGCTGGACATAGGCCTCCCCCAAAGACTTCCACAATGACCGGTCCTGCGCCACCCGCATCCAGCGGACACCCGCGACCCTTACCAGGTCATCAGTCCACCGTGTGGGGGGCCTGCCCACGCTACGCCTTGCGCCACGCTATGCGAATATTGTATGTACTGATATATTTTACTTCATAATGTCATCATAGCACGGCCCAAAGTAGGGCAGGGCACAGCGTAAACGGAAATATATATATAGTATTGAGACTGTACACAGTCCAGTTATTACATTTGTAGTTATACTCATTTCCGTAACCATATTCATATGAAATGAATATTCATTTTCGTGCTATGTTTTCTTTCACCGGAATTTATTTATATTCTGCAAGTAGGTTGCAATGGCATTTTTAGAAGTCAAATATACTAGCGTTTCTGAAAAAGAAGACCACTGCCGAGAAGAAACGCCGGAACAAACTCGACAGTCAGTCATTTTCTCCCAAAAACATGCTTACTACAATGATAATACTTAACCTACTTAATATAAATAAATCTAAGTATGGATACAAAAAGAGAAAAATAATCACAATGCGTAGCGTAGTTCAACAAGACAACATGTTGTCTCCACTTATGGACGATTCACACCAAACGGCCGGAGTCGGCGCGCACGCCAACAGAGTCAAAGGAATTCGAACCCTCCACACAGAAGCTAGACTTCGTATCCAAACGGCCGACCAGCTGCCCGCAACCCGTCCAAATATGAAATCTAACTTCTGTATGGAGGGTTCGAATTCCTTTGACTCTAGTGGGGTGCGCGCGGACTCCAGCCGTTCGGTGTGAATCGTCCATTAGCCCGATCTTGCGCCATGTCCCGCCAGTTCGGGGCTTGAAGAATGCTCAGGTCTGATTCGACGACATCCATCACTCCGAAGCTGGAGGTCCCGGGTTCGAATCCAGGCCAGGGCATTTATTTGTGCATTTTTCACTTTAATTTGTTGTTGGGTCTTGGATGTTTTCTATGTATTTAAGTATGTATTTATCTATATAAGTATGTATATCTTCGTCTAGTACCAATAGCACACGCTTAGCTTTGTTTGGGGCTAGGTAGATTTGTGTAAGATTGTCCACCAATATATCGTCACTACTTTAAAAAAAACTCGTATCTGATTTATTTTTCCTTTTTCCTTTCTTTGCCGCAAAAAACTATGCCGCACTTAAGCACTACACATCTATAAGACCTGGAAAGAGAGCAGGTGACCCATGTGTGGTAAATTTTAGGGCTTTAAAATATACACCTCACAGTCCTATTGAGTTTAAACTTCGCTTTGATGACATCTGGACTGTTCTACCTCAAAGATTCCATGATATTTCCGAAGATCAAGCGATTCCTCAGCTATATTCTGGACCCGTCCCCATTAAAAAACGAAAGTATGATGATTTGCAATCTCTAAAGCCGGTTTTGCCAACAGACTTTCATGCATTTTACGATAGTTTATTGCATGTATAGTAGAGAAAAAATAATTCGACCCGATCTTTTAGTTATAAAGCTACTATTTTAACATCTCCCCACCGATAGCTGGCCTGTCCGACGGGTCGCCTACCTTTAAACTGGTCACACTACCGTGACTTTTTTATAGTGCTTGATAAATATACTCACCATGATCAACATTATTGTTTTTCAGGCCGTGAAGATAGCCCACAAATACGGGCTGTCTCTCGCCATCTTCGCCCCCGCGTGGACCCACGAGGCCCTGGAACACACCGACTCCTGGTTCCACACCTACCTGCTGCGCGAGCGCGCGCTGTGGGGCAGTCTGTGGCCTTACCTCAACACCAAACTGCCCACTACTCTGCCATTTACCACTTCGTTTTGTACGGGACAGGGGAGGAAAAGGCGGCTATATGGAGAGGTCAGTATTGGCTATTTGCGATGTAGGTGGTGGGGGTAAGCTAGGCGATCGTAGCGCACACCATGGCAGAAATGTGCACTTACCGGGGACCACTGTCAAATTTACTTTCACGTTTTCTATTGGTTTCTTAACGGTTTCCTACGATTCGTTTCGTTTGTATGTATTTATTTATTCTCTTATTTATTTCAGTAAATATTCCAATACGGGGTCTTTCTCGTTTACTAAAGTAAATAAAATATTCATGTGTCATTATTTGACATCTCTGAGTTTTGACATTGTCTCGGGACCTTTGACGTTTGACGTTTCTGACGTGCACATAGCCAATAGGGATGTTGACTGATAGTCAAAGGAGGCAACTTTTAATGAAACGTCAAAAACGCTCTGTTAGTATGAAGTTTGTAGGGAAATAGGAACAAATGACGTCACGCCTTTTCATCAAATAGCGTCCATTTATTGTTCTTTATGTATTTAAAAATCTTTAAAATAACAAAAATAGGTAGAAGCGTGATATATTCTGAATATTTTCGTGAGATTTATTTATTGGTAATGTAAGAGTAATTTTTTTTTATTGCTGTCAACATCCCTATTGTATCACAGTATCGGGTGCTTGGGGCTATTCATATGACCTAATTGGCCATAGAACTGAACACGAAATTGCCGAATACTCTGCCTTTTACTTCTTCTTTTTGTGAAGAACATATGCTGTATGGAGAAGTTAGTAAAAAGTTCCCTGTTCTGTGTAAAATGCCCTAGCTACTTCGGCCTGTTCCCTGGAACCTAGCTACTCGACGTGGCACAATCACAAAAAGCACAGAGAATAAGTTACTAGCTACAAATTTAATAGGCACTATAACAAATTGCCCTTTGTTATTCAACACAGAAATTAAGAAATAAATTATATTAATAGATATTGCAGAATAGAAAACAGTTTTTTAGGAGAGTTTGTCCTTTCAGGTGCTAGGTCCAGTCCCGTGGTACAACCTCCGCCACCAACAATACCAGCCCAACTCCTCCCTCGGCCCTCACGGCTACCTCCTAGCGCCCTGCCAACACAAACTCTGCCAACAGAGTCAACCGAACGAACCGCAGCCAACAGACACACAGACAGAAACTGTCCAGAACAAAGATGCTCAGGATAAAGATGAAAATGCTCAGTCAGAATTGCCTCAGTCAGATGAAAGGACTCAGTCAGGAGAACAAACAAATGATGTGTCAGACTGTGTAATAATAGCTGATACTGCTAAAAAGGCGACTTCCAAGCGATACCATCTCTTCAGCACTGATGAGGAAGCGTGTCTTGAACTATGTTTAGAAGACAGTTTCACTGGCGGCGGCTGTCTGTTAGTCAATTCAGACAGCTCCAAACTTATCCGACTTTTCCACTGCGATTTCGCCATACAGGACTCTTTAGTAGTTTGCGTGGTGACCAAAACCTTGCCGACTCTCGAGGATATGTTCTTGAACATAATCTTGTCAGTGAAAGACGAGAGTGGGATACAGAGTAGAGTGACTCTAGTGGGGAGTGGGGGGGAGTCGAGCGGAGTGACGGTGTCGGCGGCCTCGGGACAGGAGTTCAAGGCTCTACAGAGGTACCTGTTGCTGCATCAGCCAGGGTTCTATGTGTCCGTTGAGAATGCCTACGGATGGAAAGTCAGGTGAGTTTTGATCACGCCTGCAAATTTTACACAAAGGGGCTATTTTATCATGAGTGACCGTCAGTTACCTTGCCTACGAAGCTGGTGGTCTTAGGTTTGAATCCCGGTCAGGGAATTTATTTATGTGATGAACATGAATAATGGTTCGTGAGTCTTTTTTTAATTAAAAATGGGATTGCTCTTGGCCAGCATCTAGCCAGGGGGCAAAGATGAGGCCGACGATGAAGCGAGCTCACCCAGAAGATGCCTATTCACTCGTGCGTACTCGTGCTCCTGTCTTGGATGTGTTATGTGTATTTAAGTGTTTATCTATCTACATAAGTATGCATATCGTCGCTTTGTACTCACTATGGGTACATTCTAAGCGACCATATAGTACAAGTTCCTTGTCACCTGCCATGCTAGAATAACATGAAACTTTGTATACACAATGGGATCCGGCATACCTAGGTCGGAAATTAGGCTTGTATGAAAACCTTAATAATCGCTGTATTTTTCCGCCATTATAATTTCAAGCAACAGAAACTAATTTCCGCCCTAGACAAGCTGGATCCCATTGTGTATACAAAGTTTCATGTTATTCTAGCATGGCGTTTTAAAATGAGAGCACGTTTGTATGGAGAACCAAACGTACTGCGCCCTCTTACAATAATAATAATAATGATTTATTGTAGAACTGTGTACATAAAAGGTCATAAAAGGTCACATATGAATATTGGTACCAACAGTTTCCCTTTGCGGGCGTGCAATATTTTGTTACTTAATCTACTACATTTTTACCTACATTCTAATATGCATAATATTCATTAAGATTATAAAAAACTTTATCAATTAGCCAGGTTTTAAGCCTCCGTTTGAAAGTAATTCCTTCAAGAGATTTCAAGTCAAGCGGAAGGTGATTGTAGACACGAATTGCCATTATAAAGGTATTCTTTTTATACATGGCATTATTTACCCTAGGAAGGTGTATATCATATTTGTATTGCTCCCTTATATTATATTTTAAAGAGGCTTTTTGTATAAAATAATCCGGTTGATTACGTATTAGTAGACACAACTCCAGAATGTAGATGCTGGTTAATGTTAGGATACGTTTTTCCCGAAATACATCTTAATCTTAATCAATATGTTGTGTTATCAGGTACTACTCGGTCCCGCTGGCGGGGGGCCGCGTGACTTCCGTCGGCTGCAGCGGCGCGGGGCCCATACTGCTGGGACACTTTGGTCTCTGCCATGTCAGTGTCACTGTATTGTATTGTTAGTTTACCTCGCCGCCACCACCACCACCATATCAGCCGAAAGACGTCCACTGCTGGACATAAGCCTCCCCCAATTCCATGGGGGGTAAATGCCATAATCGCCACGCTTGGCATGCGGGTTGGCGATCGCAGTATCTCCACCGCACTTCAGGGATGCTGCTGCCCATCCCCCGGTGGTTTACCTCGCCGTTTTTCTTTTATTGTCTCTCTTAGTTGATACAGTAAGTTTGAGTAATAATCAGCATTCATTGTAGTTTTCTTCGTTAAATAATCTATGAGCAAAATCCCTTCTGTGCCCCAAAAGATTGTAGCCATAAGTTTACCTGCCGACGGACAGACCTTGAATTTCCGAGGCGGCTTCTCACCCTTAAATTTCCACTGTAACGACTCTTGCTTACTTCCCGGGTCGCATTGTCGAATCCATGTCTCATCACATGTTACAATCTAGAAATGATTTCTTACTCTTTCCCTCGACTCATGTCCATAAACTCTTCGCAACATTTGACACGCCTCTTCATGTCAAATGCAGTCAACATACTGTTGGGACACTTTGTTATTGTGTGGTTTATGTGCGAATTACGTGGTGGGGGTAAGTGCGACGATCGCAGCGCGTGCCATGGCAGAAATATGTAACGCCAGGGGCCACTCTGTCAATACTTATTTGTTCGACAAGAGAGCAAAGTAGATTTTTGCTGCGAGTGTTGATTTTGAGTCCCGAGCAAGCGAAAGATAGCTATGCTCTTGATTCAATTATAGAGTCTTGAGCGTAGCGAGGGACTCAAAGACCCGAGATGCTAATATCTTTGGTCTCGTGTTATACATACAACTTTTCACCTCAGACTATAACGTGAAGGAATAGTGATAGAGAGAATGAAGTTACTTAAACTAACCTATGATATGACAAATTAAAATGTAAGATTTTTTCACGTTCGCAGCAAAAATGCATTTTGCTCACTGGTTTCAAGCAGGAAAACTACCATTTTCGAACCGCTGAGGTAAAATTGTTTGTGTCAACTCTGATTATATGTTGTGTGTTGTATGTCTGTGTTGCTGTTTTTGAACAGCAGAGTAGTAAAAGCTTGGAACAAACTCCCAGAGGATGTCATTTTGGCGCTCAATGTCGACCAGTTCAAAAACAAGCTGGACAAGCACTTTTCAATTTCAACTGTACAATGATACCAAATTACAAATCACCGGAGTCAATTGTTCAACACTTGCCTGATTAATACAGGGTGTGGCCTGTAATAGGAGCAATAAATTTAAAGGACGCTTCCTTAGAGCATCTGCAGTAACCTCTTGTGTCCAATTTTTTTTATCTTTTTTCAATTGGGAGAAATTTTGATCTAAAGTTACGACCTCCAAGTAATGGATCTTGGCACCCAGAGATTATAGCGCGGCAGTCAATGCTGATTTTGAGGTTGCTTCAAGTTATGACTCATAATCGTTGTCGCATTTTTGGTTTGAAAGAATATTTATGGGATTTTTTAATTTTTTTTTATAAATTTTTAGTGTTTTTTGAATAAATTGTTATTAATATCACTCCAGTAGAGTAAAAAAGTACAAATTAGCTACATTATCGAAAAAAAAATCCAAAAAAAAAATTTTTTTTTTTCAATTAAAATCATTTGGAAATAATTGCTTGAGAGCTCAATAGTGAACCGTTTCATTTTTTGCTCCTATTACAGGCCACACCCTGTATATAATAATAATTATACGGAAAACTTTTTGATAAATCAAGTAGTAAAACTGCCATAATATAATTATGTTCCTATTTTGTTCCAGAAATACGAGAATATGGACTGAAGAAAAGATTACGAAAGTATTAAAATAAGGACTAAATACTGCCAGACAATTATACGTCAATTACCTTAAATAAGTATAAATTACGTACAATATAATATAATGTTAATCGAACTATACAAATTTTATTGAAGTTATTCATGAAATAAATATATTATTTTATTCACTAACTTTTTTTAAATCATACTGTTATTATAGTATGAAACCCTACCACCGCAGTCTGGAACTAGACTATAACCCCCTTGTTCATAAAACTTAACAAACCTCTGTTAACTAAAATTTGTTTTGTCCTTTTCTCACAAACAAATGTCAAAGTTTAGACGACCTGTTTAGCCGAGTTGGTAGTGACTCTGCCTCCGAAGCTAGAGGTCCCAGGTTCGAATCCCGGCCAGGGCATTTATTTGTGCGTTTTTCACGGATATTTGTTCTTAGGTCTTGGATGTTTTCTATGTATTTAAGTATGTATTTATCTATATAAGTATGTATATCGTCGTCTAGTACCCACAGTACAAGCTTTGCTTAGTTTGGGACTAGGTCGATTTGTGTAAGATTGTCCCCCCAATATATTATTATTATAAAGTGACAGATAAGGACAAACCAACTTTAGCGGCTCGTTAACTAACATAGGCTTGAAGGAAGTTTATGAACAAGGAGGTAACAATCTGGAACCCTACCATCACAATCTCTTATCGGACCATCCTGATCTGGATCCAGAATCGGACCATTAGGCGCTTTCCTCATTTGTTGATGCGGAGGCGGTACGATATGAGAAAACTGTCAGCTGTCAGTGTCAACCGATATCTATGCAGTACTGCCCCACTTCTGCGCATCGTATTAGTACTGCGCAAACGTAATACTGACAGTATTTCGTCAAGTGAGGAAATTTCACATCAGCAAGCTTACGTCAAACTACAAAATACTTATGACATCATCAAAATACTTATGATTATCGATCCCGCCCCGCCAAGTCAGGAAGTCGCCTTACAGTCTGGAACTGTTAAGGCCTCTGTACACACATGCGAGTTTCATTTACAGACTTCAATAGAAGGAAGGAGGCACTCAGTTCGTCTGCATGTTAGCTTGTTTTTTTTATGTATGTTTCCCGATAACTCTTGACCACATTGGCTGATTTTGATAATTATTTTTTTGTTTCAAAGCAGGTACCCCGACATTGGTCCCATATAAATTTGGTGAAGGTCTGATGATGGGATCTAAGAGGAACCGAGGGAACTCCTCGAATTTGATAGACACGCATATGCCGATTTCGGTATTTTCTGTAGGTAACCAAGCTGTGGCATGGCAAGTACAAAATTGGAGTCGGTTTTTTTTGGTATAAATTATTTATATTAAATGGCATGTAATATAACAATGTAGTGAAACCATAGTGAAACTCAAACCGCGCAATGTAGTGAAACCATAGTGAAACTCACACGAGTCTCGCACGTGTATAATTTGTGTAAATAAGGCTTTACAGTGTAATAAATATTTATTACAGTACATATGGTGCTACTTTACCGCACAAGGGGAAGATTACGTGCATATGCCGAAACTTTAAAGAGCCATATGTACTGTAAAACGTACGATACACGTGCGAACGGGTAATAAGCAACTCGTGTCGATTTAAAACACTCCCTTCGGTCGTGTTTCAATTTATCACCACTCGTTGCGAATTCCCTGTTTTCTGCACTTGTATCGTAATGTACTATTATGAGATCACTATAAATCCAGCGGTTACAAAACGTACTCGTATATAAACTTACGATTATGTTTTATGTATCACTGTAACATTAACTTTTTTTAAAATCTTTATTTAAATTAAAAGGGAGTTTTGTCACGCAGTGACTATGCCACCCCCATGAGTGAGATCAAGTTATAGTATAGGTACTCTTGCCTAATTCTACATTTACTTTTACTACACTACTTACTACAATACTTTGGAGTATAGTCTGCATAACATCCCGGCCTCGTCCGATAATGGCGCAGCCAGAATGCTATTACAAACACCTATATTATCAATGAATTATTATATATATAGATAAAGTAATTACAAGATAGATTATTAAATTTAACTAAGATACAACGAAACGATACAACAAAAACAAACGAAATTAAAAATAACTTAAAATATACCAAATTAAAAGCTAAATAATAAATAAATATATTATTATTATTCAACTTTAGGTTCGAGAATATCATCTCATGTCGCTGGGCCTCGTTGCGAACACATTCCATCAAAAAATGTTGGACGTCTTCCACGACATCACACTCAGGGCAGTTAGGAGAGTTTGAGATGCCCATTAGAAATTTAAATTTGTTTGATGGAATGTGCCCGGAACGAAGTCTGAAAAGTGATACTATGTCTTTCCTGTTACGTTGTTTAACACTAACTTATATACATATATTTAAGGAAATCGATAAACATTCCATGTAGGGCATTTGTTTCTGCAGTGAGCGAAATGTTTGGCAGTGATAGCGTCCTGCGCGGCTAATCTATCGCGAAAATAGGTTTTCTACTGTATTGTAGCATTGTTATTTTGTAGTAGCTAAGACTGTAATTTTATATTTAACTATACAATGTATATTGTTTTGGAAAAATTACACCTCGCCGAGTTTCTTACGCCGGTTCTTCTCGTGGCAGAGGTTTATTTTTCCGAACCGGTGGTAGTGCATGTAATATGCCTAATTTGAAGAATAAACTACTTTTACAGTACATATGGTGCTAGATTACCGCACTCGTGCGGTAATCAGCAGATTACGTGCATATGTCAAAACTTTAAAGAGCCATATGTACTGTAAAACGTTTTACGATACACGTGCGAACAGGTAATTCGCAACTCGTGTCGATTTAAAACACTCCCTTCCGGTCGTGTTTCAATTTATCACCACTCGTTGCGAATTTCCTGTTCTTTGCACTTGTATCGTAATGTACTATTATACTTTTTTACTTTTACTTTTTAATCATTTGTTCCCGATACTTGGATGTTTTCTATGTATTTAAGTATATATCTATTAAATATATCGTCGTCTAGTACCCACAACAAGAGCCTTATTGAGCTTTGGAACTAGTTCGATTTGTGTAACAATTGTCCCCCTAATATTTATATTTATTTATTTATTTTATTTATAATATATGCTACGCTGACTGTAGAGCCAAGTTTGAAAATGATGTGTGCACGGACATAGAAATCAAATTAATGTGAACAACGCATTATTGTTACATAATAAGCTTGTTTAGATACCTATATTTATGTAATCAACTGTATATTCATGAATATCCGCAGTTGTACATTATCAGTTCCCGATAAGGGTCCATATCATCACTCGGTTTGCATAATATCGGTCAAACTGGAGTATCCGAGTATTGAGGCGTCTGTGCTGTAGTCCGACATCCGACCGCTTGCTTCGGTTACCTCACAGTACAAGTAGGATAAAGCCAGAGCGAGAACCATAACACTTTTATTTTGCAAAAAAGGGCTATCCGAGCAATTAATAACTTGGGGTCACGTGACTCATTAAGAGAATTTTTCAAAGAAATAGATATTCTAACCCTGCCGTCCCTATATATATTTGAAATAATAATGTATGTTAGGAAGAATTTGGGCAATTTTCCAACGAACGCTGATAAACCAATAGCCACGAGAAATACTGGGAAACTGAAAGTAACCTTCTATAGACTAGTAAAGGCGAAAAAGTCGTTCTTGGGAAATTGTATCAAATTCTACAATAAAATTCCTAAACACATTACTGAACTTAGCAATTCTAAATTCAAATCTGTAGTAAAACAAACACTTATTTCAAGAGCATATTATAAGATAAACGATTACATCATGGATAGGGATGTTTGGCAGTGATAGCGTCCTGCACGGGTAATCTATCGCGAAAATATGTTTTCTACTGTAGCATTGTTATTTCAGTTATTTTGTAGTAGCTGACACTGTAATTTATATTTAACTATACAATGTATATTGTTTTGAAAAAATGACACCTCGCCGAGTTTCTTACGCCGGTTCTTCTCGTGGCAGAGGTATATTTTTCCGAACCGGTGGTAGTTTATTGACGTTCATAGGTGCATGTAATATGCCTAATTTGAAGGATAAACTACTTTTACTTTTACTTTTTACTTTTACTACTAACCTGCTCTGTATAAGTACGAGAGCTGATCCAAAAGTTTTTAGCTGCTCTCATGAATAGACGGCATGTTGCCGCATGAATAGACGGCATCTTGTAATGTTATTATTATGCGGGTAATTTCAATAGTTATGAGCTGGGATAAAATCGTTAGTAAGCAAGCAGCAAGAATTTTTTTCACGACATTTTTTTTACAAAACGTCCTTTTGTATGGGCTTTTAAAAATTTACGAAAATAGTACTATTTTCGTTACCTAAAAATGGCTTTGGCAACGAGATTCCTAACAGCTGCAGTGGAAAATGCTTTCGGATCAGCCCTCGTATGTGGTGTTGTGTTCCTCGATAATGCCGTTCGCCGTTCTGATCATGCAGTTAAGAACCTCCTCCTTTTTTGAAGTCGGTTAAAAAGGAGGCCACTATGTATTGTATTTTGTTTTTAGACACCTTTTGAATACATCAAACTAGTTTTTAAGTTGCTGGATTCATCGATCTATGCGTCCAAAGTAAAAACGGGCGTGAACAACCTCAAATTCCTCCCGTTACTTAAGTATCATAAAAATATCTAGTAACACAAGTAAGAATCTGGTTGGATCCCGAACCACAATATACGCATCTGATAAGCACACAGAGATAATATCTCTAAGAAGAATAGTGATAAAGCATACAAATAATAACCTGCGTCATGGCGTGACGGTCTCCCGCGATTGGGTGGCGCACGGATTCAGCCATACTTTCATCGTCATCATATCAAGAGGTAAGAATATTGATTTAAGGGTCAGGGTCCATAAGGACACTTATAACACTAACTGTCCTTATGGACCTGCCTGTTTAGCCTAGTTGGTATAGTGACTGCCTCCGAAGCTAGAGGTCCCGGGTTCGAAACCCGGCCAGGGCATTTATTTGTGCATTTATCACGGATATTTGTTCTTGGGTCTTGGATGTTTTCTATGTATTTATGTATGTATTTATCTATATAAGTATGTATATCGTCGTCTAGTACCCATAGTACAAGCTTTGCTTAGTTTGGGACTAGGTTGATTTGTGTAATCCCCCAATATTTATTTATTTATTTTTATTTTTTATTTATTTTAACTTATAAATATTTAACTTATTATTTCCTTCTATATCCACGCCGCTCCTGTGATGTTTTGCAGACCACGGAACCACGCCGAAGATTCCGATGAATGATAACCAATGTACAAGTCGCGTACTAAATGTTGATGAAATCCGATTCCGATTGGACCATGTTAATTTTGATGGTTGTATGAATGCTCACTGGTTGGTACTTATAATTGATAACAGTTATATACTCGTAAGTTATAACTACAACTTAGAAAAGTTGAAAAACCCCCGACATTTTCATTTCAAAGCTCAATATCTCAAAAACGGCTGAACAGATTTTCATGAAACATGGCTAAGAGTACTCGGGATAAAATTATCTATGACACAAAAAAACTAAACGAAAATCGGTTCATCGCAAAATGAAAATGAAAAATTTATTGATAACATTCGTTACAGGTCGTTGTTACAATTTTTATATGTCATAATAGTTCTGTTTGGGAGCTACGATACCACAGACAGATACACAGACAGACACGTTAAACTTTTAACACCCCTCTCTTTTTGCGTATTCTCGTCTGCTTCTTGCGTCGTCTTGATGGACGTCTTTAATAAAAATTGTTAGTTTTTGTTATGGTCAAGTGCTGCTATAATTATTTTATTTGTATGTATATTTTTTGACATGCGCCTTTTTGATAGCATTAAACTTTTGGACGCCAACGGCGCATATACCTATCCGCACCATCGGTTCAACGCCAACGACGGATATATAGGTCACGGTGTGCCGTGCGATATCAACCTACTTGCATTTCGATACGGTTCAACTTCGTGTTTGACATTTCGATGTCATGGCGTGCGAGTGCCAGCTTTTGTATTTGACGGAGTGTTGAAAATGTTTGATTTTAGGTACTAAGCCCTTGCAAGCATGAACAGACCGACAATGACCGACAGATTAATGTATAGGGTCGGCAACTGCAGAGCCCTACATTGCGGGTGGCCCGACAGGTCCTTGCCTGCTTTTAAGGGTTCCGTACTCGAAGGGTCTAAACGGAGCCCTATTGCTGGCACTCGCGTGTCTGTCTGTCTGTCGTCTGTCACAAGGTTTCACAGCCAAACGGTTGGAGCTATAGTCCTCAAATTTACACAGTACACCTAAGCATCTTGTTGACCCAAAGCCACACAAATTGTAAAAAATAAATTAAAAATGATTTTAAGGGGAGCTCCCATACAGCTAAAGGGGGGTGTGAAAAATGTTTAAAAAGTGGAAGAATGAAGCGGAGACCTTCGTTTCACTCGGTCAAAGAGGAATAGGTAATTGCATAATCGGAAGTCAGACGTAGAATGGTCACTTTAACTACAAAGTGACCGGCCAACTTTGTGAATCACAGCGCAGAGCGAAATCTCACATAATATAAGTAAGTTACCCATTCGATTGCTTAAACCACTAAACATTTTTTATTTTGATTTTGACTAATTCGCTTTTTTTTAATTATAAATGGGATTGCTCATGGCCAGCATCTAGCCAGGGGGCAAAGATGAGGCCGACGATGAAGCGAGCTCACCCAAAAGATGCCTATTCACTCTTGCCTTAAAAAGGTCCAGGTTATATGAACTCGGAAATACAGACGCCGGCAGAGAATTCCAAACCTTACGAGTAGAAGTGCGCATTATAAAAGAAGATGCAAAGCGCTTGGTTCGTTGAGGTTGTCATCAACAGCTGCCTGAATCACACCTTATGTGAAATAAATAAAATTTACATCAGATAGATAATCTACCTACTTTCGAACGCTTTCCCAACCACCTTATACAAGTCGTCAGTTCGTGATATCCTTGAATGGATAATTTTTCTGTCTCATCACCATCATTAAGTATATTTTAATAGCACGTCGGTGGCAAACAAGTGTACGGCCCGCCTGATGGTGAGCGGTCACCGCAGCCTACGGACGCCTGCAACTCCAGGGGTGTCACATGCGCGTTGCCGACCCTTTAAAATGTATACACTCCTTTCTTGAAGAACCCCACACTGTAGTCCTTCGGGGAGCTCATTCCACAACCGCATCGTCCGAGGGAGGAAATTCCTCTGTAACCGTTCCGTAGACAGATAAAAAAACCTGGCCAAATGCGAGTCGGACTCGCCCACGAAGGGTTACGTACCATTATCTATAAAAACGGCAATCTCGCACTTGGCCGGTTTTTAATACTTGTTGTTATAGCGGCAACTTCTGTCTGTGAACATTTCAACTGTCTAACTATCGCGGTTCTTGAGATACAGCCTGGTGACAGACAGACACCGAAGTCTTAGTAATAGAGTCCCGTTCTTACCCTTTGGTTACGGAACCCTAAAAACGCAATAGTTACTTAACTATTTATTTATAATATTTATATCCTTTTTGATGAAGTATTACTTAGTTATAAATTCTAATGTCTTGGTATATTGATTTGATTGGTCGGTCACTCGCACTGGATACAATAATTTTTAAGAAAAAAAAACCGACTTCAATGGGGGAGTCCGGTGAAAGATTATTGATCTTAGATGGTGCACTCTTAGATTCCATACAATAAAATACAAAAATGGCTATAAGTATGTTTATAACGGTAGAAGACTAAGTACCCTCAATTCCTCATGAAATCATGGAAAAACCTTGCTTGCTTGACAAACAAAACGAAGAGAACAAATCGCCAAACGTGAACTACGCGTCGTTGAAGAGTTCCGTTCTGATCATCATCAGCAGTTCCACTTCATCAAATGTCACTTTTATGAACGAAAATGCTTGATTAGTTCATGAAAATACTAAAATTACTATTTGTGTGCCTTTCACATTTGAGGAGTTCCCTCGATTCCTAATGGATCCCATCATCAGAACTCGATCATGACAAAAATCAATCGTGAAAATAGAACTTGCTTAACAAACACAGCTAGAAGGACAAATCGCCAAACGTGAACTTTTCGTCGTTGAAGAGTTCTGTTCTGATCATCATCAGCAGTTCCACTTCATCAAATGTCACATTTTTGTATGATAATGCTCGATTTGTTGATAAAAACACAAAAATCACTATATGTTTGCCTTTAAGATTTGAGGAGTTCCCTCAATTCCTCATGGATCCCATCATCAGAACTCGAGCATGACAAAAATTAATCGTGAAAATAGAACTTGCTTAACAAACACAGCTAGGAGGACAAATCGCCAAACGTGAACTTTTCGTCGTTGAAGAGTTCTGTTCTGATCATCATCAGCAGTTCCACTTCATCAAATGTCACATTTTTGTATGATAATGCTCGATTTGTTGATAAAAACACAAAAATCACTATATGTTTGCCTTTAAGATTTGAGGAGTTCCCTCAATTCCTCATGGATCCCATCATCAGAACTCGAGCATGACTAAAATTAATCGTGAAAATAGAACTTGCTTAACAAACACAGCTAGGAGGACAAATCGCCAAACGTGAACTTTTCGTCGTTGAAGAGTTCTGTTCTGATCATCATCAGCAGTTCCACTTCATCCAATGTCACATTTTTGGATGCAAATGCTTGACTTGTTGATAAAAACACAAAAATCACTATATGTTTGCCTTAAAGATTTGAGGAGTTCCTTCAATTCCTCATGGATCCCATCATCAGAACTGCCTTTTGACAAAAACAGGACCAACTTGGATATATATACATACAATCAAAAAAAGATTTTTTCAAATCGGTTAACAAATGACGGAGTTATGGAGTAACAAACATTAAAAAAAAAAAAAAAACAAAAAAAAAACATACAACCGAATTGATAACCTCCTCTTTTGAAATCTTGAAGTCGGTTAAAAAGAACAACATTAGGTAGGTAACTCCCGCAGACATAGCTGACATCTACGATTGTAGATGCATCTATTGCATGCGGGTTTTTCCTCCGCTCAAAACCATCTCACGACTATATAATGCAATCCAAAAATGCATTTTATATTCTATTCTAACCGTTTAAGCCTCAATTTTGTTTAATGACTAGAGTTGCAAGATTTCAGAGCGTTGGAAAAAAACATCTGTTCCGAATAAAAGTAAGCTAGTGGGTAGCTTCTGTCGTTAGTGTAAAGAATTGGTAGTAGTTGCACTCTTTCTGTGACTCCGGCGCTGCCATCCGTATCGAGACTATCGAGGTATGTGTTTTTTTTATTATTATTTAATTGAAATTTCAATATTTATTTAAATTAAGTGTTAACTAGTGCTGATAGAAGTGACAGAAACCGTGAATAGTGTTGTAAGTAAACACCATCTCTGTGTAGGTACTAAACGCCAACGACAATTTTTTATGAACATTTATTAGTGTCTTATTAGTAGAACGTACTTAACCTGATACGCGATGCCTATGTTTTTTTAGGTTAAAATTTTAACGGTAATTTTTGCCCACGTTTATTCTTTTTCCGGATAATATTGTACTCATTTCAAATGTGTCGCTTATTTTTTCGTTTCAAGATTATTTTCGTCTAAATCGTATTCCGGATAAAGCGCAATTATCTATAATTAAAAATGAAATAGGTACCTAATTAATATGAATTAAAAATGAAATAGTTAAGTAAATATTATCCCAAATTATGGCTACAAAGGCTTTGTGATCCAATTCAACTAAATAATCTCAGGTTATATTTGTTTGTGTGTACTTATACCTTTGTTATTTAAGGTTAAATATTGTTTACCTAAATATGAAAGTACAGTCAAGGGCAAAAATATATATACATTTTTGGGCCTTATTTCAATGGAATAAGGTGAAATAATGTATAAATATTGGTGCCCTCGACTGTACCCCGCAGCATTTTTTTACCATGGCGGAAAATAGAGTACACGAAAAAAAACACGTCTAGCCATTTTTTTGCCAAGATATTTTAATGTAACCTAAATTGTTCATTCTGAGCTCTAAATGTATAGAATAACCCATATATTACTAAACATATTCTTTCGGTGGACCCTTCAAATAATCTTACGGCCCGCCTAAAGCGAACATCGTAGCCTGTGATCGCCTGCAACCTGCAACCCAGGCACAGAATAGTATAAATAGTATTACATACATACCCAGGCGAGTTGCGCGCGTTGCCCCTCGGTCCGTTCCTGCCATATACCTACTGTAACATGGGATCACTGACCTGACAGCAATCTTATTATCACAGCAATCAGCTGATAGCCTAATGACCCGCACTATCAGTCATTCGCTGCCAATGCAGCCTTGACTTCGATACGTCATTGTGGTATTCGAGTCACTTTTTACTGGCATTCGCACGTAACAACACTAATCTGTCGGTTAACATTTTATTTTACGTTACAATTTAAGTGACACATTTTGGTTTGCAGTCGTACCTAGTTAGAAAAACGTTTAAGTAGTTATATCTTCCGTTATAAAAACTTATTTTTGTGAGAGCTTAGTGTATGGGCACTTTTATTCGTGACTGGTGACTGCCACGTAAAAATATGTACCTATCGTTTTAATGCCCTAAAAAGTGAAAATCAATATGAAAGCTGCGAGAGATCTCATATTCTTGTCACAGTGACAAGGTGGCCCAGAAATCAAATGTGTACAGTCACCAGCATTAATATCTGCCTAACATAAGGCGGCAAAAATATCTGACACGTCCTAACGGCCCTACAAATAGAGTCGTGTCAGATATTTATGCGCGCTTTCTTGTGGCAGATATTGGTGTAAATGTAAATGATCATTTTAGTACTTTGTCTCACTAACGTAATAATAATGCGACAGTTGGCAATGTTGGCACACGTCAACGTTGTGAAAGTGACAAGACACTAAAATGATCATCTACTTTCGCTGTTGACTGTACATGGGCGACAGAAAAGCTGCCGCAGACTTTCCAAAATAAAATAAGTGTCGCAAAAACGGATAAGGTAAACTATTACTTATTTATAACCATCTTCTTTACGTAACTAGACTGGTAGATAAGTTCTTAACCCTTCGAACGCCAAGAAAACCTGCAGGCACTGCGTGTTGTCGTGCCAAATGCGCCAATAACAACTATACGTGTTCTGGCAAGTCTTCAAGGTCTTGCTTGACACTTAGGTTCATATTCAATTTATCATGGAAAATATAATTTTTTTGGACCACTGCTTCCGAAGCTAGAGGTCCCGGGTTCGAATCCCGGTAGGGGCGTTTGTTTCTATGGTGAGCAGAGACATTTGTTCCTGAGACTTGGATGTTTTCTATGTATTTAAATATATTTCTATTAATTATATCGTCATCTAGTACCCATAACACAAGCCTTATTGAGCTTACAATGGGACTAGTTCGATTTGTATAAAATTTTCTCTTAATATTTATTTCATCATCATATAATTTAACACCTCTTGTCGGTCGAGTAATTTCCAGCTTATTCTGCATTCAGCTTTGTTCTTTACTTCTCTGTATGATGAAGCATTTATTTTTTCTTTTATTTGCTCCATATACCTTATTCTAGGTCTTCCTCTTTAACATTTATTTATTCATTATTTATTTATTTATTTAAATAGTAGGAGTCACTACGTACACGAAGAACGCCATCCAAAGGGTTAACCCATCTCTCAAACTGGAAAGCGACAATCATTTCGGTCCTGAACTTCAAGACATATTTACAAGCTTTAATTTTTTAACTGAACTTTATACCCGTTAGTTATCCTGAACCGATTGAGATAAAATTAGGCATACTTGCTTAAGTTAGGGTGGTATTCCACTCATCCAATATCTTTGTCCAATCTTTGATCAAATTTCTTTGACAGAGGCCCATTTCACTCACCCAATATCCTTGTCCACGTTTTTTTTTCATATTGATTTAACTGTCATCGGAATCTTTGATCAAATGTCGGGGTCCCATCCAAGTTTGATGAAATCATCCAATTTCTTTATCCACAGATATTGGACAAAGATTTTGGATGAGTTTAATACGGGTTGGTATTCTAGTCGCATCCAATATCTTTGTCCAATTTTTTTTTATTTTTTTGTCCCTTTGTCCAATCTTTGATCAAATTTCTTTGACAGAGGCCCATTCCACTCATCCAAGTTTTATTTTTTTTCATGCGTAGCCATGTTGATTTATATGTTTATCAAATGTCGGGGTCCCATCCCAAGTTGGATGAAATCATCCAATTTCTTTGATCAAATGTATAGTGGACCAATATATTGGATGAGGGGAATACCTCCCTAAGTTAGGTGACAATGCAAAATTATGATACCATCTAGCTGATCTAACGATGAAGACATAGAGACGGGCCACACTGTTGCATGCGCACGATGGAAACATCGAAACTTGAAGTTTTTTTTGCGAGGTACTACTACAGCTCACAGAGCCACTAGTCTCACTAAGTAGATCAAGTGAATCGTATAACAAAAGTATCACGTGTAAACGAAGCTACTGGATCTTCAGAACAATTTATTCGATGACACACAATTTATTTGATATACACATATCTATATTATTAATAGTCGTAATGGCGGCAAAGTACCCTAAAAGTTAATAATTTATAAAATAAAATGATACTTAAATTAAAACTAACAATCCATAACATAATAATTTATACCAAAAACAAAACCGAGTCGAATTTTGTACTTGCTATGCCACAATTTGTGGTTTCCGTGAGCCAATGCTTGGTTATCTATAGAAAATACCGAAATCGGCATATGCGTGCCTATCAAATTCGAGGAGTTCCCTCGATTCCTTCTAGATCCCATCATCAGACCTTCACCAAATTGATATGGGACCAATGTTGGGGTACCTGCTTTGAAACAAAGAAATAATTATCAAAATCGGCCAAAGTGGTCAAGAGTTCTGTTATCGGGGAACATACATACATAAAAAAAAAACAAGCAAACATGCAGACTAACTGAGAACAGTCCTTCTATTGAAGTCGGTAATAGTACATTACGATACAAGTGCAGAGAACAGGACATTCGCAACGAGCGGTGATAAATTGAAACACGACCGAAGGGAGTGTTTTAAATCGACTCGAGTTGTGAATTACCTATTCGCATGTGTATCGTACCTATATGTACAACGTTTTACAGTACATATGGCTCTTTAAAGTTTCGACATATGCACGTAATCTGCTGATTACCGCACTCGTGCGGTAAAGTAGCACCATATGTACTGTAAAAATTATTACACACGTGACGTAGCATCATGATCCAAATGTATCTAATATGCTTGTGACGTCACTCGCAGCATGTCGTGCGCAGGCGGCGCGCCGGGCTCGGCGGTCGCGGCTGCGCTGCAGTTCTTCTCGGCCTCGCAGTGTCTTGTGCAAGAGAACTGGCTGCCAGACGCCACAGTGAAGAGTGAGTACACTATTTAACATCGATCATATATACAGGCTGGAAATTATATATGGGCACTAGAGGGGAAGTACCTTAAAACGTTGAGATAGCTGAATTTGCTGAAAGGAAACATTATTTTGCAATTTGTGCAAAAAAACCAGTGTTGATAAACGCGTTTGACGCGCAAACTTGATTAGTGTAAAACTGTTGTCCTAGCAGATATTGTTTCAAGTTTCTCTTGCATTTACTTACGTAAGATTTAAGCATATTGGAGGGATTTGTTTTTCTAGTGTGGACCATGTGCACGAAGTAATCGTAATACCAATTCGGTATATATTTAGGTACTTAGTGCATTCCCAGCAAGCCAGCTGGCTTTATCGCAGTACCGGTTGTTCTTGATAATGTACTTTTGAGACAAACGTCATTATTAGCAGTCGTTAGGGAGAGGTCAATGAACCTATATTGCCACGACCTTTCGCAATGCGCAGGAGTAGCTTAAGTAGTTAATTATTATCCTAGGAACTTGAGCGTTTTCCATAAATACTTACAGAATGAACTTTTATCCGAATACCAAATTTTTGGGTTTTTGGGTATGCATGGTTGAACTATCGAACCTTACACAAGAAAAAAGTTGCCCCAGATTTAACTATGTTTTTTTTCTTTCAGTGCGTCACGCCTATACATATACAAAAGGCGTCAAACTAAAATATGGCGTAAATAATCAATATCTCTTAAATTATGGGTTTGTGAATTATATTATATAGGAATATACTCTAATTAGGCTCTAGAATTGTTGGTTTATACTTATCTTTCGAGTTATAAGGGTCCACGGTGTTTATATTGATCTGTATATTGCTGGCCAGATTTAAGCGTTAATTTGTTATATGTATTTTGTAGACGTTGTTGGTAAATTCTAGACGGTTCTACGTTTGACTTCGTGGTGGTGGGCGGAGGTACAGCGGGGGCGGCGCTGGCGGCGCGGCTGGCGGAGACGTTTCATGACCGGGTGCTGCTGCTGGAGGCTGGCGGGGACCCGCCTCAGGAAAGCATCGTTAGTATAGTCTTCTTCATTATATCGGCCGAAGGACAATGCGAAATTGTAGGAAACGGTCATTTGTGTCATTAGATTCGGTTTCATTCGGATTCAGCCCGGAATCCCTCACCTAGGTATGTACCTGACATATGCACAACTTTTTTCATACACCGACGGTGGCTAACCAGCTTACGGCATGCCCGATGGTAGCCGACACTGTAGCCTATGGACACTTGCGAAACCAGAAGAATCACAAATGCGTCACCGACCCTTTATTAAGGTGGAGGTACTTCCCCAGTTGAGCTGCTCCAAATTTGCCCTCTCTTAAACTAAGTAATTAAACTATTCACGTACCCAGATACCAGAATTCCGGGGGGTCCTGAAAGGCAGCGAGTACGACTGGAACTTCACGAGCGTGGACGACGCTTGGTCGAGCCAGGCGCTCCGCGGCGGGCAGCAGCTCCAGCCCCGAGGCAAGATGCTCGGCGGCAGCGGCTCCCTCAACGACATGGTCTACGCTAGAGGCTTCCCTGCTGACTACGACGAATGGGCCTCCATCGTCGGGCAAACTTGGAACTGGAGCTCCGTGCTCGAATACTTCAAGAAGACCGAGCACCTGACTGACGAGAGGATCATCAAAGATCGAGAATTGATGGAGTATCACGGCCAGGACGGGGAAATTGAGGTTGCTGGTCTAAGTGAGTCCACGTTTGCGACTGATAAGTTTTTGGAAGCGTTCGAAGAGCTAGGCTTCGCTATGGTGAAGGATATGACGTATCCTGGGTTGATCGGTGCGGGAAGATTCTCGCACACCATCAGAGATGGACAGCGAGACAGTTCCCTGACCGCCATGCTGAATAAAGCAAGAGGAACGAAACTAAAGGTACTAAAGAACGCGTTGGTGACGAAGATATTGATAAGGGATAACTTAGCTCATGGCGTCGAAGTGCTTCTAAACGGAGAAAAATTTACCTTCTTCACACATTTAGAAGTGTTGGTCTCAGCAGGGACTTTCAACACTGCGAAGCTACTGATGCACTCTGGCATAGGACCGAAGGAACATTTGGAAGAACTGGGGATTGAGCTTATACGAGACTTACCTGTGGGCGATAACCTTCACGATCATGTCATGGTCTTGACGTACATAGCAGCTGATAATGGGACTTGTCACAAAAATGAGGCAGATGCGCATATGGATATGATAAGGTACCTTTATGATCGCACGGGTCCCTACTCTAGAACCAATAGTATGGGAGCATATATTGGTGGGGAAAGACATAGTGCCGTGCCAGAGTTCGCTATTTATCCTACATGCACACCCATGGGCACCGTTTTTTACGAAAACTGTTTGAACATGCTAGGTTTCAAACCCCAAATTTGCGCTAACCTACAATCAGAGCTGACGACTCGAGAATTATTATCGTTAGCTGTTGTTCTTCTTAAACCCAAGTCTCGTGGTAAAGTGAGGTTGAATTCTACAGATCCGTCAGAACCTCCTTTGATTTATTCTGGTACTTTCAGTGAGGATGAGGACCTAGAAGAGTTCCCTAAAGCCTTGAACGTTGCCTGGTCGATAGCCAATACTTCTTATTTTAGATCCATGAACGCCCGCGTCATTAATCTAGACATTGATGATTGTAAGGATTCCGAGGAACCGGTTAAATGTAAAACAAAAGCAATGGCGACTTCTGCATGGCATGCTGTAGGGACCGCCGCTATGGGGGAGGTAGTTGACGAGAAGCTGAGGGTTAAAGGGGTGAGAGGACTGAGGGTGGTAGATGCCAGTGTTATGCCTAAGGTAATCAGGGGCAACACCAACGCCCCAGTCATCATGATAGCAGAAAGGGCG